>CM038038.1:122452297-123652297 GCA_021397845.1 Areca catechu
CATAGATCATTGGCACACTCTCAAAAGAAGTTCTCGGACATGTCTTCGGACTTCAAATGGTGATAAAGGTATGGAAAGCCTAATTGATCATTCTAAGCAAAGCTCAGTTATTGAGAGTTCAATCTTCTTGCTCAACTGCAACACATCCGGAAAGGGAATAAATCTTTAACTACTTATCTTCATGAATTTAAATTTATTTATGATCAACTGCATGCTATTGGTAAATCTACGTCAAATGCTAATCAGGTTTCAAGTTGCTTGAAGGCCTTGATGATTTGCTCAGGTGAGGATTTGCTAATAAGGTTTTAAGTTGCTTGAAGGCCTTGATGATCTGTGTCAGATGCTAATAACAGACAACATTTTGTTAACTCAAAAGGTTAAGGATTCGCTTAGATGAACCAAAGTGGCAGATATTTTTGAATAATAGTAACGTTACCCAACAATCCAACTTAGTCTGCTTCACACCAAGCTCAAACACATGGGTTGAGCTTCTCATTTATCATATTTGCAAGAAAAAAGGATATTATGCTTTAAAATATTAGTATCACTTTGACAATAGTTATCAGAGTGGTGACATACCACAGGATCTAGCAGCTTTACATGTCTCGGATCCTCAGGACGACGAGTGGCATCCCGACACTAGCACCAATGCTCATATCATTGATAAGCTAGGTAATCTTATGAATTTAGTTCCTTACTATGGCTCTGATAGTATGATGGTTGGAAATGGTATGCCACTACAAATTACTCATGTTAGTACCGGCCAAAGTGATAGTAACATGTGTCATTTTTTACTTCACAATGTTTTGGTTATACCAAAAATGAAGAAAAACTTGCTCTCCGTATCTCAATTAACAAGAGATTATCCATGTTCTTTGAATTTAATTCTTCTAGTTTTTCTATCAAGGACCCTAGCACATACCAGGTGATGATATCAAGAATTAATCATCAAAGACCGTACACCAACAAAAATCTATATCTTGTTACATTTTCTTCTCAAAGGACTAAGGTAGTGGATGAACTGACTTAGCATCATCAACTGGGCCATCCAAACAATCTTGTTTTGCAATATCTACTGAACAACAATTTTATTTCAATAAATAAGCCGATTGGCACCTTATGTACTAGTTGTCAAATTAGCAAAAGTTTAAAATTATCATTTTATCTATCCGACTCTCATTGCTCTGATCCATTAAAAAAAAATATTTTGTGATCTTTGGAAACCCGTCCCAATTTCTTCACTACAAAAATTTCGTTACTATATGATATTCATTGGTAATTTTTTCTGTTATTGCTGGTTATATCCCTTGAAATAGAAATTTAATTTTTTTGATATTTTTCTCTCAATTCAGAAATTGGTTAAAAATCAATTTGATCGTAGGATTAAAATCATTCAATCTAATGGAGGGAGTGAATTTTCTAGCAATAGATTTCATGCATATCTTCGTGATATACAATATCAGCTTTCTTATCTAAGTACACTAGAATAAAGTAGTATTACTGAAAGGAAATATCGATATATTGGTGAACTCGGGCTTGCTACACTCTTTAAAGCTTCTGTACCTCTGCTATTGGATAGAAGCATTTACAACTATAAATTATTTGATAAGCCGATTCCTATCCATAACTCTAGGAAGCTAAAGTCCGTATTCGATCTTATTTAAGAAAGACCTTGACTACTCTTTGCTCCAGATTTTTGGATCTCATTAGTACCCATACTTTCAAAACTACATGATGAACAATTTGACAAGTGCTCTCTACCATGTATATTTTTAGGATATAGTGACAAACATAAGGGCTATTGCTATCTTCATCAATCAACTGGCCGTATTTATATATCTCGACATGTTATTTTTGATGAGTGTAATTTCTTTATTTGCTGTCTCTTCTTAGGTTGCTACTACAACCGAGAAGGAGCTACTACGTTAGACCGTAACTTCTAGCCCAACTCATAACCAAGCCTTTAATGATAACTAAAAAACATCCCAACATAACCCTTGTGCTCTACAAACTACTTCAAGTCCAAACCACAATCCAGCATCCATTGAATGATTGGTTGAAGCCTAATCTAGCTTTGTACCTGCTCCAATAATAACTCAACTACCCAATCTCTTATATACCAAGTCCAATTCTTCATGAGAATGTGCATGCCTATTTACTGAAGATGTACCAATCATGACTGACCTAGTAATCATAATATCTGACCAACCAACTCCACCACCGGAAGAGTGTGACATCCACGACTATAGTCCATCATAGTCCGAGGTTGCCACTTTCTCATCACATCCCATGGTCACTTGCTCCAAAGGTAGCATCTCTAAGCCTAATATGAGGTATGCTAATATTGCATTATCTTTTATTCCTCCTAAACCTCAGACTGTCCATTCTACTTTAAAACATCCCAGTTGGATAGTTGCTATGCATGAGGAGTTAGATACTCTTGCAGCAAATCAAACCTAAGAACTTGTCCCGCATCACCCCTCGATGAATGTTGTCATTGCAAATGGGTGTTCAAATCAAAGCTTTATGCATATGGGATGCTTGACTGACTAAAAGCCCATCTTATGGCAAAAGGTTTCCACCAAGAGGAGGGTGTTGACTTTCGAGAAAGTTTTAGTCCAGTAATTAAATCGGGCAGTATTCATACTATTCTATGAGTTACCACTGTTCATAATTGGCCGATTCACTAACTAGATATCAAGAACACCTTGTTACATGAAGATCTCGATGTTCATGTGTATATGGAGCAACCGCATGGCTTCTACGACCAGTCCTATCCTGGTCATGTTTGCTTACTTTGGTATGCTTTATTAGGCTCAAACATGCCCCTCGAGCATGGTTCAATAAGTTCAATGACTTTTTTTATTGGACATGGTTTTTTTTGCAGTAATGCCGATCCATCATTATTTGTTTTTCACCATGATGGTCATACTATTATCATGTTACTCTATGTTGATGACATTGTTTTCACAAGTGATTGTCTGTAACTTTTGGACCATCTTATTCATGCCCTCAGTCAGGTATTTTCCATGAAAGATATCGATCAACTTAATTATTTCTTAGGGATCGAAATCAGTCGCTCCTTCGATGAACTTTTTCTTAGAACAAATATGCTTTGGATCTCTTAGCTCGAGCTTCCATGGAGTAGTGTAAACCGATTGCCACTTCTATGGATAACAAACTTTTACTACTCAAATATGGTGATCAATCGTATAATGATCTTTCGCACTATCGAAGTCTCATTTGGGCTCTTCAGTATCTTACTCTCACATATTTAGATCTCTTACTTGTGGTTAACACTGTGTATCAATACATGCATGCCCCGACTATAGCTCATTTTTAAATGGTCAAATGCATACTTTGATATGCTTGAGGCACTTTAAATCTTGGGCTTCGCATTTTGGTCCAAAGCTCATTGGACTTGTTTGCCTTTACTAATGCAGATTGGATTAGATGTAAAATCACGCGTCATTCTATCATCGGATATTGTACATTTTTTGGCTCGAATTGTGTTTCTTGGTGTGCCAAGAAGCAGCCTACTATATTTCGATCCACCGTTAAAGTTGAATATTGAGCTCTTGCTTTAGCTGTTGCTGAACTTACATAAATTTTATTTATACTTTGTGATATTAGGGTTTCACAACCTTGAACCTTACTACTATTCTCGGATAACTTATCTACGTTACATCTCACGATCAATCTGGTCTTTTATGCTCAAACCAAACACATCGAGATTGATTATCATTTTATTCAGAAAAAGATTGCCCTAGGATCTATTATTATTCACTATGTTCCATCCTCTGCATAACTTGCCGATATATTTACAAAACTACTATCTCAAGATTTTTATTAGTCTACAAAATAAACTCGATCTCTGGTCCTTACCATCATCCTATTTGAGAGAGAGTATTGAAGCCAAAATCATTAAAAATTAGGCTACAAATCAACTCACAAAATTCTTTCCACCTCAATATTGAGAAGATCATGGAAATAATTCATGCACGAGCTAATCTTGATTTGGTCTTCCATCTCTAAAATTATGAGAGGAGATATTCTGAATATTTTTTCTTTTAATTTAATCTTTTATTTCTGGAATTGTAGGAGATATTGTAAAGATTGGTCTTCCATTTCATAATTGTAGGAAGAGATACTATAGAGAATTTCTTTCTTGATTTAGTCTTCCATTTTTAAAATTATAGGATGAGATATTTTCTTGATTTTATCTTCCATTTTATAATTGTAGGAGGAGATATTCTTTCAATTTTATCTTCTATTTCATAATTATAGAAAAAAATATCATAGAGAATTTTTTTGATTTGATTTCCAAAAATAAAGAGAAATATATTTTTAATTCTTCATATATAAATTTCAAATATAAGATTAATAAAAATAAAAAAAATATTTTTTTAAATATTTTTTTTTAAAAAATTCTTTAGTTTCAGGGAAATAAAAATCTACTTTTATAAGTTTGATAAAGTGCTTCAGCTCCCTGAGTCAAGAAGCAAATAACGGATGCTGTAAGATAACAACATCGGGCTCCACGCGCTCAGGACCAAGTAGTAGTCATGGTACCACCGAGAGAGGAAGTGTGAAGCCCTAGAGATACAAAATAATTGCTGTCGTTGTGGTTCCTAGTGGCAAGGGAAAAAAAAAAAAAAAAAAGGAATAAAATAGATACAAAGCACTGTCATTGCAGTATATATGCGATTGAGTTTTGTTTAATTCCTTTTTCTTTAAAAATATGTTTGGATGTAAGAAAAACTGCATAATTTTTTTTTTTTAAAAAAATTCTAATTTTTATTTAGTTGTTTCATCAAAAAATTAATATATTTAGAAATTTTTTTTATAACTAACTTCCTGGAAAAATTTTTATTTTAATGGAAAAGTTTTAGTTTTTCTTTTGCTTTTCATTAAACATATCCTAATATTCTTGTTTCCCTACCTAAACCTTTTGGTCAATGGTTGATGACCAAAATCAATCTCCTTAATTTTATTTTACTTCAGCGTTTGGACACGCCCGACTGAGCCACATATAAGTTAACAATGATGTAAAATGGCTTATATATTCTAATAGCCTAGCTTGCGGGCTTTTAGGCCAGCCTGAAATGAAGTAGCCTAATGCAAACACATGCTTGGCATGTGATTGGAGGGGAAGAAGACTTCAATCAAGAGTTGTTGAGATAAATTGGCTCAGTAAAGGCTAATTGCTGGTTTAAGGGTCCAATTAAATCCTTTTTGAACCGGTCGTCCATACCCGAAGGCTCGAAAGTGACCTCACATGTTGATAAAGCGACGACTTGTTATCACCGTTCCAGTCATATCGCAGGGTTAGTCTTTGGCCCATACCAAAGAGATCGGTCCCGAAGCACATCCCTGATTCATGCTGTGCCAGGTGCAAGGTAGCGGGCCAATCTTCTTCGGGTCAGTCCGAAGAAGACTGGTCCGAAGAAGACTGTCGCTTCATTCGCTAACCCACTCCGAAGAAGGCAATTTCGATACAAATGACCAAGGCATCTTCAACCTACTCCGAAGAGGATAGGCACGAGGTGATCAGCCAATTCGGCTTCGGTCCCTTTCGAAGGAGTGGCCCTGAAGCAAATCTCTAATTGATCTCAAATTTCCAAACGTGGATATGGTTATTGTAACCAACCACGTAGCCACTAACTTCAACGATATCAAAGTGGCCGAATCAGCCACATGGCCACTAACTCTAATACCAACAATATCGAGGTGGCCAGAATCAGGCAGCAAACACTTATGGTTATAGGGGTTAAGCTAATCGATCCCATTTAACCAGAGGCAAGTAGGCTTAACTGCATTTTGGCACATCTACCGCTATAAATACTGGTAAGAGGGGACACTTACGAGTAAGTAAGCCAAGCAAAAGCAAACTTTCTTGAGTCTCTTTCACTCTCTCTCTGAAAACTCTCCATTATGTTGCTCGAACCTTTCATTGACTTAGGCATCGGAGTGTTCCCCGCTGGAGAAAATCTGGTCAGGGGACCTATTTTGCAGGGACCTCGGGAGGCGAGCCAGCAATCCAGCTGTTCCGTCCAATCCGCGAGGGTTTGATGCCAATAGATTGGCACGCTGGGTAGGGGGAGCATGCCTAAGAGCGAGCAAAGCACCATCCCCTCTTTGAAAGGAGAGTTTGAAGAAGCTGTAATGGTGAAAGGTAGAACTCAAAATGCTTCAACAAGCAGGGGACGACCTCCCTCTTAGAGGAACAATCCCCTAGTGGAGAACAATATCCCACCTCCAACACTGGTCATGGGACAGCACCAGTTCGAAGCCCTCTTGAATCGAATTGATGCTCTCACAACTATGGTTCAGAATTTTCAGGATTCTGCCCTCCAAGTGAAATATCCACCGGCCATCTCTAGGCATAGTCATTGGTCTAGAAAGAGAAGAGACCACCAACATGAGTCTACCCAGTTCTCTCCTCGGTATCGGCCCTCTCACAAGGACTAAAGCTCTCGACATTCGAAGCAAACTGACGACCGGTATGTGAGGAAGAGATCTAGACGATCTCCTTCTATCTCCTTCGAAGATTCTACTCTCGAAAGTGCTGGGCAAAAAGGAGCCCACTATAACTTGAAGAAAAGTTTAAGATGCTTGAAGCATAGATCGCGAGGCTCTGTGATCAGAAAAGAGACAGTGAGTTCATGGCCTATGACTCGCGGCCTCCATTCATCTCTAGAATAATGGAGAAAATCGTCCCTCGGTATTTTAAAGTCTCTCAGATGGAATCCTACGATGGGACCACTGACTCTCTTGATCATCTGGGTAGCTTCAAGGTCCACATGATGATCCAAGGGACCTCTGATGCATTGTACTGCATAGTCTTTTGTTGACCCTAGGATTGATTTTGATAATTACAAAATATTAATACATGATTATGTTACTAATTATCCTTATAAAGATTATTTTTGTAGAGTATCATAGGTTTAGAAGATGTTTAAAGTGGTTTGGAAGATGTTGGAAGAAGTTTGGAGAAGTTTGAAAGCCTTTTGGACAAAGTTCACTCAAGCCGACTCGCTGAGAATTCGAGCTGACTCTTCCAGAATGGCTGAAATTGAGTTCTGAATATAGCTGACTCCAGAATGGTAGAACTATAATTATTCGAGCCAACTCGAGTCATCCGAGCCGACTCGAATCCCAGAATTCAAACAGTAACGGCTAGTTGCAGAAATTATTTTTCTTCCTTCCAACGGTTCCAAACGGTCATATTTCATTTTCCAAGGCACTCCAACGGTCCAAACAACCTGGGAACACTTCCAAAACATATATATGATGGATCAAAGTGATGAGAAGATATAAGAGAGTAGAGGAGAAAAGAAATTGAGAAATAGTTTATATTTTAGATTTTGGAGAGAGATTCAATGTTCAAATTCAAGAGAGGGTTCTTCACTTCCTATCACAACTCTTGAAGCTTTATTTGAAGAAAGAGGAGAGCTTATAAGAGCTACATCCAATGGACTAAAGCAATAACTTTTACATTCAAGGAGTTTGTATAAGTTGCATTGTTTACTTGTTTGTTTTTCTTGTTTTTGTAGTGGGTTTTTTGGTGATCCCGTGAAAACCAAGTTTGGATTTTTGGTGAGCCCCTGAAAACCAAGTTTGGATTCTTGGTAAGCCTGGTGCAAAACCAAGTGTGGATTTTTGGTGAGCCCGTGAAAACCAAAGTTTGGGTTCTTAGTGATCCCGATATAAAACTAAGATTGGGTGTTGGTTTATGAGCCCGGTGTAAAATAAACTGGCTGTATTCATTTATGAATATAGTAGAAATCTCAAGTGATATCTTGGATAGTGGACGTAGGAGCCATGGGTTACTCCGAACCACTATACATCGCTATGTTTGTGCGATTATTATTTTTGTGTGCATTTACTTGCTTCCGCTCTACACACAACACAAGGTTCACAATACACATATTATATTTGTTTTAAAAGGCACATACTTGTTTAAAAGTTTTCAAATCCAATTCAACCCCCCTCTTGGATTGGCCAACTAGGCAACAACTGGTATCAAAGCAGTATCTTTGAAATTTGTTTAGAGTAAAGATTAATGAATACCCACATGAGCACATATCTTGCTGAAGGACAATATTCTACAAGACCTCCACTTTTTATCGGCACAAATTATATCTATTGGAAAGCATGCATGAAAATTTGTATTCAAGCTATAGATTTTAAATTGTGAAAAATTATTTTAAGAAAACCTTCCATACCCATGATAAATGTTGATGGCATAAACATTCCAAAACTGGAATTGGATTGGAATGTTTATGAAATGCAAATGGGAGAGTTGAATGTAAGAGCAATGAACCTCTTGTATTGTGCTTTGGATGCTAATGAGTTTAACCGAATTTTTACTTGCATCTCGGTAAAAGAAATTTGGGATAAACTTGAAATTACTCATGAAGGCACAACACAAGTTAAAAATTCTAAGATCAATATCCTCATGCATGATTTTGAAATGTTTAAAATGGAACCTTATGAATCTATTTCTGAAATGTTTTCAAGGTTTATTAATATTACTAATGATTTGAAAAGTTTTGGTATAGTATGTTCTAATGCAGATATGGTTCAAAAGATTCTTCGATCTTTTCTAGAAGTTTGGTATCCTAAAGTAACCGCAATTCAAGAGGCAAAGGATTTAAGTAATCTTGCATTAGAAGAGCTTCTCGAATCACTTATCACTCGTGAACTCACATTGAAGTGCCGGAGTGAAGAAAAGGAAAAGAAAAAGAAAGCAATAGCACTCAAAGCGGCTACTAAAGAAACTGAAGAAGAGTTCACTAGTTCATCATCTGAAGAGGAGCTAGATGAGGATGACTTGGCCCTTGTTATGAAAAAATTTTCAAAATTTATGGGAAATGGCCGATTCAAAGACAGAAAAAATGTATATGGCTAAGGGGGAGCCATACAAAGAGAAAGAAAAGAAAAAGAAGGCATTGGCAGCCACTTGGAGCGACAACGAAGATTCAAGCTCAAGTGAAAATGGAAAGTAATCAAAAACTGCCAATACTTGCTTTATGGTTCTACAAAATGAGAAAAATTCTGTATGTAACTCAGAATTTACATCTGATAAACTTAACGATACTTTTTATGATTTATTTTTTGAATATAAAAAATTAGGAGCAAAGCATAAATATTTACAACAATCATATGATATGCTTTTGAATGAGAAAAATGATGCTTTTGATAAAATAGAATCTTTGCAAAGTGAACATGATGATAGCTCTAAAAAGATTAGTGTTTTGCAAGATGATTTGAACTTAATTAAAGATAATTGCAAAACCATTCAAAATGAAAAAGATATATGTTTAGAAAAGAGTGTCTTTGCAAAATAAATTGAATAATTCTATTGAAAAATGCAAAACCTTGGAAAAAGAAAAGAGTGAATATCTTGAAAAGAACAAGGTTTTACATGAAAAAAATATATGTTTACAAAAAGAAGTTGAAGAACTTAAGCTTTTAGTTGATAAATTGACTTTATGTTCTAATAAGCTTGAGTTGATTTTGAAAAATCAAAAGTTTTTAAAGGATAGAGCTGGAATTAGCTATAATTCAAATTCTAATCAGGTTGAAAGAAAGATTTCTGCTTAAAATAAATTTCAAAAATCTAATGTTGTTTGTTTTTGTTGCAAAAAATTTAGACACAAAACTATCCTTTGCAATCTGAAAAAGAAAAAGAAAAGTGATGTAAAGAAAGTTTGGGTTCCAAAAGGAACAATGTGTACTAACTCCAATGGATACAAAAAGATTTGGGTACCAAAGGTGTCCACTTAGCTATTTTGCAGGTTTGTCTTATAGCCCATCATAAAAAAAAGAAGATTGCAATTATAAAATGGCTGTGCAAGGCATGAAGTAGGGTGGAAGAGCAAGTCTTCATTCTAAAGATAAGGCAAGTGGATTAATAGTTTGTAGAAATAATGGCAAATGGAAGATTATTCATATTGGTTTAATTTACCCAAACACTTCCTTACTTTTTGTCGACTCTGATCTTGATTTTGATGATTGACAAAATATTTAAGTATATATGAGTACTAATTATATTTTTAAGTGTATCTATCAAATTTTAGTACTCATCCATGTTGAATGAAGAAATGCTTGTATTTCAGTAGAAGTCCTTCAAATTCATGGAATTTCAAGTTATAAGGACTTTGGAACATAAGGAAGACTTGGAAGGACTTAAAGTTTGATTTTGGAGAAGTTTCAACAAGTTTCAGTACTGGCACAAGTGTTGACTCATGAAGAAGTTTAAGTATCGACTCAAGACCTAAGAACAAAAAAATTACAGAATTATGAAAATCCAGAATTTTTGTCTTGAGCTGATCCAAGTGTTGACTCACAGAAATCAAGTGTCGACTCATAGAAATCAAGTGTCGACTCACCAGATTCAAGTGTCAACACTTGGAGTAACGGCTAGTTTTTCAAAAGTTCAGAATTGATTCCAACTTGCTTCAAACGGCTAGTTTTTCATCCCAACGGTTATAAATGGTTATCTATAGGTTGGAGAGCTATATAAACACCAAAAATTAAATGGAAAAGCAATCATTTAGTGAGATTATTGAATATCCTTCAAGGATTCAAGAGTTGAGTGGTTCAAGCCTTCAAGCTTCCAAAGATAAGAGAGTGCATCCAAGTTCACATCATCAAGCTGCAATCAAAGGCTTAAATAACTTGAAGACAAGTCTTCATTAACAATCAAGGATTTCAAAGAGATATTTGCTTTGTTTAAAAAAGCTTTTATTGTGTTCTTTTCATATTGTGCTTACTTTGTTTATTAAGGTTTTTGGTGAGCCTTGAAAAACCAAAGAGGTTTGTTGGTGAGCCTTGTGTAAAAATCAGCAAGGTTGTTGGTAAGCCTTTGTATCAAAACCAACTAGGTTGTTGGTGAGCCCGTAAAACCATCAGTAGTTGTTGGTTAATCTAAGTTATAAAACCAACAAGGGATTTTGACTTATGAGCCCGAAAAAATAAGTTGGATTTTGATTAGTGAGCCTGGAAAACTAATCGATTGTAATCTTGGTGATTTATAGTGAAATTCTCAAGAAAAACTTGAGGAGTGGATGTAGGTGCCTTGGAGTGCACTGAACTACTCTAAACTTATTGTGTTTGTGTGATTGTTTTTACTATTACATTTACTTTATAATTTCTGCTGCATATTATTTTGAAGCATACAAACACTTTAGCAAAATACAAGCACTTAATTGCAATTAGCACATACTTGTTGAAATAGTTCAAAAAGTTTTTATAAAACCCAATTCACCCCCCTCTTGAGTTGCTTCATCACTGGGCAACAATTGGTATAAGAGCCCGGAACCCAAAATTGTTGGTATCTAAACTTTATGCTTTGCAAAGAATCCAACGATTTTAAGTTAAAAGATTATGGCAACCCTAGAAAGTGCTTGTTTTGCTATAGGACATACAACTAATAGACCACCATTTTTCAATGGCACTAATTACACTTTTTGAAAAACTCGCATGTGCATCTATATTCAATCTATTAGTTATTATCTTTGAAAAGTTATAGTTAATGGTCCTCATATTCCTTCCATTTTGGTTAATGGCATTTTCATTCTAAAGCTCGAAGAAGATTGGAATAAATATGATATTAAGCAATCTGAAATTAATGCTAAAGAAATGAACTTGCTTTATTGTGTATTGGACTTTAGTAAATTCAATAGGATCTCCATATGCACATCGGTGAAAAAGATATGGGACACACTTGAAATTACTCATGAGGGTACTCTTCAAGTAAAAAATACTAAAATTAATATGCTTGTTCATTCTTTTGAAATGTTTGAAATGCTACATTATGAATCTATATCTAATATGTATACTAGATTTATGACTATTGTTAATGAATTGAAAAGTCTTGGCAAAGTCTATACTAATACTGATTTAGTTAATAAAATTCTTAGATCTTTATTAATATTATGGGATCCAAAGGTAACGGCGATAAAAGAAGCCAAAGATATTGATACCCTACCTTTGAAGGAGCTTATTGGTTCACTCATAATCCATGAGTTGAATTTATGGCATAAAGAAGCGGTTGCTGATCAAGAGAAGAAAAAGATAATAGCCTTCAAGATCAAAAGAAAATTCAAGACAATGATGGCAACTTGGAGTGTTAGTGAAGATTCTAGTTCGGAGGAAGAATAAGGAGTTGTCAATCTTTGCTTTATGGCAAATGAGGAAGAGGTATATGCTGAAAATGAATATAATTTTACCTTTGATGAATTACATGATGCATTTAATGATCTTATGCATGAATATAAATTGCTAAAAATTGAGCACAAGAAATTAAAAAGGCATGTTGACTCTTTTTCTCTTGAGAATACCAATCTTGCTAATAAAAATTATGATTTAAATGTAAAGATTGATGTTTTAAAAATTGATAAGAATAATCTTTCAAAAGAAAAAGAAATTTTAGAAAAAATAATTGATTTGAAAGAATTATGCAATAAGTTTTCAAATGAGAAAAATATTTTATTAAATGAAATAAAAATTCTAAGAAGATCAAAAATTTTTGTATCAAATGATGAGCTTTAAAAAAAAAAAAGTCTTGAGTTGAAAAACAAGAATTTCTTTGTTGCTACTTCTTCCAGTATTGCATGCTTTAAATATAAAAAATTTGTACTTAATGCATATCCTTGTAAATTAAGAAAAATTTAGGTTCTAAAAGAAACCATATTTACTAACTCTAAAGGACCCAAGAAAGTTTGGATACAAAAATTATCCACTTAGTTTATTTTGTAGGAATATCTTGTAGCCCAATATAAAGAAAGAAAGTTTTTGAAAAGTGGCTGTACAATACAATACAAAGAGTGGATAAGCTATATTTTGGACTAAATGGTAAAGGAAGGATTATACATATTGGTAAATTCTAAATATTTTCTTCCATAATTGAAAATATAGTTGAATATTTGTTATAAATATTGCATAATTACTTTAAAAAATTATTTTAAATAATTAATTAGAATCAAGTTTAGATTTATAGTCATTGGTTATGATCATGAACTTTTTGATATTAATGAATTTCAATGATTAAACTTGTGATTATAAGACCTTCACTTGATTTTGATTAATATATCTTAAATTATTTTATGAAAAATACTTTTAAAGTTGCATATTACGTTAAAAATTATTATAATTGATTAATTAGAATCAAGTTTACACTAATAGTCATTTGTTGTGATCATGAACTTTTTGATGTTGATGGATTTCATGTTCTCATGATTAAACTTATGATTATTAGACTTTTACTTGATTTTGATTAATATAGTTTTAAACTATTTCAAGTGAAATGTTATGATTTATGTGTTTTCATTTTTGGCATCTATGCTTAAGTTAGAAATGATTTGGATCAAGTTTAGAACTGATAGTTAAGGATTATATTTAAGAAGAAGGTATACATATTGATAAATCCTTGCTCTAGTAGCTAAACTTGGTACTAGATTACTTCTAACATTTATATGGGTAATCAAAATCATTTCAAATCATATAGTTTTCATGAAATGTATTCTATTTTGTATCCATGCTTAGACTAGAAATGATTTGGAATAAGTATAGAACTGGTAGTTAAGGATTATATTTAAGAAGAAGGTATGCATATTGATAAACTCTTAATCTATTAGCTAGACTTGGTATCATATTACTTCTAGCATTTATATGGATATCAAATCATTTCAAATAGATTTTAAATCATGCTAAAAGTTTTTAAATGATCAATCTCTTATTTTTTGAAGATAATGTATATCTTGAAAATTCAAATATTTGATTTCAGACTTAGTATGTATATTCATATCTCAAATTATCTGAAATTATGATACTTGTGCTTTCATATTTTATTCCTCAATGAATGCATATTTTTAAGAAAAAATAATATTTAGGGAGAGCATCCAAAGATTTGTTGTCATTATATACATATGATGCTTTGAATATTTTCTTGATATCATGCTTTACTTATATTGCTCTGATACTCCTTTTTGATATCAAATTTTTTTTCTTGAGGGAAGTTACATTCAATTGTTGATCATGGCAGCCCAAGTTTGAAAATTTGAAAGTTTGAATTTTTTGAAAAACTTTGAAAAGAGTTTTCACATCTAATCCTTTGAGGGGAGTTACATTCAATTGGTATCAAGATTTATTAAGAATCTTAAAAAAGGAGAGAGAAAAGCTCCTAATAACTGCTTCGATTGGGTTAGTCACCATGACCGTCCGGTCATAAAAGCTAAGTAGGGTTTAAAGACTCTCTTCCCATTCAATGGGGCCTCTTATGACGTGTTGGGGTGCCACTATGGCATTATTCCATGAACAAGTAAGGTGAATGGACTGTTATCTTGCTATTAGTTATACATATTAGAGCTAATACATATTGAATTATTTTTTACATGTGCATTTTTGTGGTATCATGTTCAATTAGTATCATATTTAATTGATATCATGATTAATTGATTTCATGTATCGATTTTGATGATCTCTTGCTATTCTTTCCACCTTCATTCCCATTTTGTATTGCCTTTCATCCTTTTTCATGATGACAAAAAGAGAGAGAAATGTTAAATATGAAAAGAGAAAAGATATGATAAACATGAAAAATCGTATGAGAAATGAAAGAAAATGCAAAAGGGAAGAAAAAAGCAAAATATTTTAATTTTAAGGGAAGAATTAGTAAGAGAGAGAAAATTTGAAAATTTTGCATATTTTGAAAAATATTTTGAAGAATTTCTGAAAAATTTTTTGGATCATATTTTGAGGGGGAGCTTGATGCTTATTGATTTTGAGCTTACATGTTTATACTATTATTAATCTTTTAAGCTTATCATATTCATATACTTAAATATTTTATCATCATAAAAAGGAAAAGATTGTTGACTCTGATCTTAATTTTGATGATTGACAAAATATTTAAGTATATATGAGTGCTAATTATATTTTTAAGTATGTTTATCAGATCTTAGTACTCATCCATGTTGAATGAAGAAATGCTTGTATTTTAGTTGAAGAAGTCCTTCAAATTCATGAAATTTCAAGTTATAAGGACTTTGGAATATAAGAAAGACTTGGAAGAACTTAAAGTTTGATTTTGGAGAAGTTTCAGTACTAGCACAAGCAATTGTTGACTCATGAAGAAGTTTAAGTATCGACTCAAGGCCTGAGAATAAGAAAAATACAGAATTATGAAAATCTAGAATTTTTGCCTTGCGTTGACCCAAGTATCGACTCATTGAAATCAAGTGTCGACTCACCATATTCAAGTATCGACACTTTGAATAATGGCTAGTTTTTCAAAAGTGCAGAATTGATTCCAACTTGCTTCAAACGGCTTATTGTTCATTCATAACAGTCATTAAAATATATTGATAAATTAAGGGGGAGTTTATTATTTATGATACTTGTTAATTTGATTGAAATATAATCTTTTATAGAGTTAATCTTTTCAAATTCTTTGTCATGCCCAATGTTTTGTCATCATCAAAAAGGGGAAGATTGTCTAGAATTGATTTTGATGATTACAAAATATTGATGCATGATTATGTTACTAATTATCCTTGTAAAGATTATTTTTGTAGAGTATCATAGGTTTAGAAGATGTTTGAAGTGGTTTGAAGACGTTGGAAAAAATTTGGAGAAGTTTTAAAGCCTTTTAGACAAAGTTCACTAGAGCTGACAAGCTGAGAATTCGAGCCGACTCTTCTAGAGTGGCTGAAATTTAGTTCTGAATAGAGCTGACTCCAGAATAGCAGAACTGTAATTATTTGAGCCGACTCGAGTCATCTAAGCCGACTCGAATCCTAGAATTCAAATAGTAATGGCTAGGTGCAGAAATTATTTTTCTTCCTTCCAACGGTTCCAAACAGTCATATTTCATTTTCCAAGGCACTCTAACAGTCTAAACAACCTGGGAATATTTCCAAAACATATATATGATGGATCAAAGTGAAGAGAAGAGATAAGAGTGGTAGAGGAGAAAAGAAATTGAAGAAATAGTTTATATTTCAGATTTTGGAGAGAGCTTCAATGTTCAAATTCAAGAGAGGGTTCTTCACTTCCTATCACAACTCTTGAAGCCTTATTTGAAGAGAGAGAAGAGCTTAGAAGAGCTACATCTAATGGGCTAAAGCGACAACTTTCACACTCAAGGAGTTTGTATAAGTTGCATTGTTTACTTGTTTGTTTTCCTTGTTTTTGTAGTGGGTTTTTTGGTGATCCCGTGAAAACCAAGTTTGGATTTTTGGTGAGTCCCTAAAAACCAAGTTTGGATTCTTGGTAAGCCCGGTGTAAAACCAAGTATGGGTTTTTGGTGAGCCCGTGAAAACCAAAGTTTGGGTTCTTAATGATTCCGGTATAAAACCAAGATTTGGTTTTGGTTTGTGAGCCTGGTGTAAAACAACTTGGCTGTATTCATTTGTAAATATAGTGAAAATTTCAAGTAGTATCTTGGATAGTGGATGTAGGAGCTGTGGGTTACTCCGAACCACTATACATCGTTATGTTTATGTGATTGTTGTTTTTGTGTGCATTTACTTGCTTCTGCTCCACACACAACACAAGGTTCACAATACACATTGTATTTGTTTTAAAAGGCACATACTTATTTAAAAGTTTTCAAACCCAATTCACCCCCCTCTTAGGTTGGCCAACTGGGCAACACCTTTCCTGCTACCCTAAAGAAGGTGGCTTGAATATGGTAGTCAAGTATACATCTAGTTACTATCGACTCCTCTGAATTAGAAAAACTATTTATCTCACATTTCAGGATTTATCGAAAGATGCCCTGAAACATGGACAACTTATTCCTCTTTCATCAAAATAAAAAAGAGAGCCTCACGAGATTCAATTCAGCAACTCTTGAGATCCCTGATCTTAATGAGTATGTGGCCATGTCTGCTCTGAAGAAGGGACTTCGGTTATCCAGGCTCACATTTTTCTTGGATAAAAGGTTTTCGACGAGCTACGCTGAGCTCCTAGTGAGGGCTCAGAAGTATGCGGATGCCGAAGAGCAAGCGACAAATCGGTGCCTGATCGAAGGGAAATCTGTTCCCAAGAAGAAGAGCAACAGGGTGTTGAATCCCTCAGCACCCCCCAACAACGATGACTCCACTCAATGACGTAGTCTCTGGCCCAAAACATTGGGCAGAAAATTTGATTTGTATACTCCCCTCAATCTCTCAAGGGAGAGGATCTTGATGGAGATAGAAAAAGAGAGCTACCTCCAACGGTCGCGCCTCGTAAGGATGTCCTCGTCTGTAAGGAATAAAAGCAAATACTGCTGCTTTCATAGGGATCATGGCCACAATACTGAAAACTGCGTCCAACTTAAGGATGCAATGGAAGACCTAATCAAGAGGGGATACTTGAGAAAGTACGTCAGTCATCCAGAATCTCGACCTGAAGCTATTGCCCATCAAAGGGCTATTGAGGAAGCTGAACTGCCCAACCAGAGGCCCACCGATGGAAGGGTGGGCATGCTGCATTGGCAAACCGACTGGAGGAGAGCCGAAGAGGATGATTCCAAGAGGCTCAAGAGCAATAACTCCGTATACTTCTCTGATGATGACTTCCAAGGAGTTTAGCTCCTGCACAATGATCCTATTGTAGTTTTGGCCGTTGTGGCCAATTATGATATAAGACATATTTTAGTAGACAATAGAAGCTCCAAAGATATTTTACTTTATGATGCATTTTTCAGAATGGGCCTGTCTAGAAACAAGCTACAGAAATATCCTATACCTCTGATTGGGTTTATGGCAACCGAGTCAGAGTTGAAGGAGAAATAATAATGCCTACAACTCTTGGCAAAGAGCCATGTCAAAAGACGTTCCCCATCAATTTCGTAGTAGTCCAAACCCCATTGGCCTACAATGCGATATTGGGATGGCCTGCCTTGAACAAGTTCAGGGCCTTAGTCTCGACATACCACCTTTTAATACGCTTTCCCACTAGAAGTGAGATCGGAGAAGCAAGAAAGGATCGGAGAAGCAAGAAAGGATCAGAGAGCCGCCCGACAATTCTTGATGATATAGGACAAGCAGTCAGCTAATCTCATCACATTAGACTAGCTGGACCCAAGAGATCAGATTGAGAATTATGGAAAACTGATGGAGAAGACTATTTTTGTGTCTTTAGCCGAAAACGACCCCACCAAAATGGTGCAGATTGGAAGCCTACTTGATGAAAGAATGAAGATAAGATTGATTCATTTTCTATAGAACAACACTGATGTCTTCGCCTGGACGGCTTCAGACATGCTTGGAATTCTTACCGAAGTAATTACTCATCGATTGGAAGTTGCCCCTAACTATAAGCCAGTTCGGCAAAAAAAGAGAAACTTTGGCCCTGAAAGACAGAGGACGATAGACAAAGAAGTGGATAAGCTTCTCAAAGCCGGATTTATCAGGGAGGTATGTTATCCGAAATGGCTAGCTAATATTGTGATGGTAAAGAAGGCCAACGGCAAGTAAAGGATCTATATCGACTATACAGATCTTAATAAGGCTTGCCCAAAAGATAGCTTTTCCCTGTCAAAGATAGATCGATTGATCGATGCCACTACTGGTCACCAGCTACTAAGCTTTATGGATGCTTTTTCTGGCTATGACCAAATATAAATGGATCCTAAAGATGAAGAGAAGACATCCTTCGTAACATAGAAGGGATTATATTGCTACAAGATGATGCTATTTGGTCTGAAAAATATCGGAGCAACATTTTAAAGGCTGATCAACAAAGTATTTGAGAAACAACTGAGAAAGAATATCGAGGCGTACGTCGATGACATGATCATAAAAAGCTTTCTCAAAGAGAACTATATTAAAGACTTGGAAGAATCATTCGACGCTCTGCGACGCCACCAGATGAAGTTGAACCAAGCTAAGTGTACCTTTGGGATGACCTCCAGCAAATTCCTAGGATTTCTTGTTACCAAACAAGGGATAGAAACCAACGCGAAAAAGATACAAGCTATCCGAAGCATGAGACATCCTCTTGTAAGAAGGAAGTATAATAATTGACCAGACGAATCGCTTCTTTAAGCCGATTATCTCCCGGTCGGTCGAAAGGTATCTTCCTTTCTTTAAAGTCCTTCGTCAGTCATAAAACTTCGAATGGTCCGAGGACTGCCGTAATACCTTTGAAGAACTAAAGAAGTATCTAGAGAATCCTCTTTTACTTTCTATGCCCCAAGAAGAAGAAACCCTCTATATGTTCCTCTCCGCTTCGGATGAGGCAATTAGTTCGGTACTCATCCAAAAGAAAATGGATAACCTTCAAAAGTCAATCTACTATACCAGCAAAGTATTGCATGATGTCAAAGTGAGATGCCCTAGGATACAGAAGCTTATATACTTGCTGGTGATTACGGTGAAGTGCTTGCGACCATACTTTCAATCCCACTCTATTGTGGTTATGACAGACTAACCTTTAAAAGCTGTCCTTCGATGTCCTGATACTTTGGGGAGGATAGCTAAGTGGGCCGTAAAGCTTGGAGAATTTGATATCAGCTTTCAGCCCAGATCGACAATGAAAGCACAAGTTTTGGCTGACTTCATAACCGAATGCACATGGGGTCCAGAAGATGACTCGTGACAAGCCGAAGAAGGCGAGGCCACCCAAAAGGATTCATAGTCTATGTAGATACTCCATGTAGACGGGGCTCAAACTCGACAAGATGCAGAGCGGGCCTCAGACTAGCCAGCCCAAATGGGTACACTGTAGAATATGCTTTACGCTTCTCCTTCCATGCTTCGAACAACCGGGTTGAATATGAAGTCCTTCTCGCAGGACTCCGAATTGTGAAAGAGCTGAGGATTTGAAAGATCCAAATCTTTTCAGATTCTCAGCTGGTGGTGAACTAGGTGAAGGGTGAGTTCGAAGCTCGAGAGCCAACCATGGTTCAATATTTAGGGAAAGTGCGAGTTCTTGTCTCCCAACTAGAATTCTTCGAGATCGCCCATGTCCCATGGATGGAGAACTCCCGAGCCGATGCACTGTCCAAACTCGCCACCACCATTCCAGATTTTCTCGATCGCACCTTCATAGAGTACCTCGAAGCTCCAAGTATAACATAAGAAATACTTATCTGGTTGAGCACGAGCCTAGCTGGATGGACCCTTTCTCAAACTTTTGAATGAAGGTACACTACCCGAGGATAAGGTTGAAGCCAAATAGGTCAGATGGATGGCATCCCAGTATGTTATCCTGGATGGAACTCTATATAAGAGATATTTTACACAAGCTCTACTGAAGTGCCTGGGGCTGTCAAATGCCGACTATGCCCTAAGAGAAGTACATGAGGGCATATATGGAGATCACTTGGGGGGCAGGTCCCTGGCATATAAGATAATGCGCCAAGGTTATTATTGGCCCACCATTTAGAAGGATTCCATCGACTTTGTCCAAAGATGCGATCATTGCCAGAAATATGCTAATATTCAAAGATGGACTACAAGCTAGCTGACCTAGCTAACGGCACCATGGCCCTTTGTTCAATGGGGCATGGATATTCTTGGTCTATTGATGTAGATTTTCTAATTAAACCGCAAGTGCATGGTGTGCAGAGTAGCACATCCGACGAGTACGGGTCGATCCCACAGGGAAATGGGTTTTATTTTGTGTTCAAATCCTAGCTTAGGTAACCTGACAAGAATGAGCAAAAGTAATTAAATTGAAGAAAAATCTAGGACTTTTGAATCCACTAGACCAATAATTTCAAAAACATTTTCTAAGAATCTCTTTTATAAAACCTTTCAACTTCCTCCTTTGTAATAATCAAGTATGGATTATGAAGAGATTTAACTCAACTATAACCCATCAAGATTTTACAAACAAAGAAAGAAATCAAAACAAGTAAATTATTGAGCTATCTACCTTTTGTCCTTCTTGCATCGAGTCAAGCATGAACTATGAAGGGATTGAAACCCAACTATAGCTCATCAAGTCTCTTGACAAGAAGTTTAAAAAGTAAAGATAAACTCTTAAAATTAAAGTCCGAAAAGAAATTTAAAGAAGTGCTTCTAATCACGATCTAGCTTCATCGCCAACCCCAGAGGGATTTGCTTAGCCAGACATGATATTAAAATTTTAAAAATAAATTAAAATAAAAAGATATAAAATTTATTATACTACTTGCAGAAATATAATTTGCAGAACTTAAATGGAAAAATAAAAACTATCATAATTGCAGGAATTTAAATGGCATGAAATAAACAGTAAGATTATAACAATAAAAACTACCCTAGTTGCGAGAATGTAAATTGTATAAAATAAATTAATAGAAATTAATTTAATATATCATCTTAAAAATAAGAACAAATCAAATTAAAGAAATAAATTTTTTTATTGCATAGAAGGAAGACTAATGACAGAATGTTCAACCCCGAAATCATTAATAGGAATAAAATAAAATAAAATAACTAAGAAATAAATAAAGGGGCTCTGCTCCCCTCAGGAAGAAGAAAATAAAAGCTCGGAAATTTCATTCCTTTAGCCTCCCACAGTCCCGGGTATTTATAGAGAAAGAATCTGAGGATAAACCGCGTCGGACTGCTCTCTTAATTTCGTTCACATGCGGGTCTCTACTCTCGTTCCCGTAACAAACTCCATCTCCCAACGAATTTCAAACTCCTGTGATGTTATCCCAGACTGTAGTGAATCTCTTTCGATTTATTTTCCTTTCGGACATCCAATCTCCCAACCTTCCGACAAGTTTCTGGACTAATGTTAGGAGCAGCAGGCGGTTGTTTGGAAGCTTGAAGGAAACATGCTTGATAAAGCCCAACGGTGGTGGGGAACTCGGACGAAGGACTGATCTTGAAGGAGGAGGCATCAACTTGATAGAGACCAGCTGGTGCAGGCGGTGATGGTGAATGGTGCAGCGAACGAAGGATGGAGCAGTGGTAAGCTACGAAGCGGCAACAAGCTTGGGGAGACGGTGAAGAGAAACGGACAGCTTGAACGACCATGGGAGGCATGGCTGGAATGGGGAGGAGCAGCAGCGAATAGGGAGCAGCAAGGGGATTTTCCGGCGTCTTCATGGCTTCTCCTGCATGCGTGAGGAAGGTTCTCCGGCGTCTTGGCGACGAGAGAGGGGTCTCCGGTTCGTAGCTTGGAGAGGCCTGTGGTCCACGGACTGAACCCGTGGACGGGTTGCAATGGCAGCTATGGACCGAAGAAATTGTGGTGAACCGTTGAGCTGGTTCACGTTGAACCATTAAATCCCTTATGCTTTAAAATTCGTGCTATTCCATGGGTTAATCCTTCAAAATTCAATTCCTAGCTCAATTCAAGTCCGATTCGCATGCCGTTCATGCCGTTGGATCCCAAAAATTGTGCTCTTCATGTTGGTGGGGTTAAATCATTTAAAATACTACACAAAAATATAAAATTTAATCAAATAAGGATAATTTAAAATTTAACTTGATGCTTTAATATTTAATTTTTATGCATTTATCACCTATTCCCAACTTGAATCTTACTCGTCCTCGAGTAAGGATAAAAGATAATTCATGAATTTTTATTAGAAATAATTAAGGAACCTACCAAAAACTCTTAATACCATACACAAGTTTATTCAGACTTGAAAGTTACTCTCCCATCCTTTTTTATAACTAGAAGATTTTTTATTAGATAGCAAATGAAATGAATCATTAGGATATTAATAGCTTCAAGTAAATTGATTAAGTGCAAACTCCTTATTTCTCTAAATAATTTTTGACCACTTCTATTGTTATTTCCAAATCTTTTTTTTCCTCGAAGTGATGAGATGTTGTTTTAGTGCAAGGATGTTCCTCTTATTATTACACTTTCTCTCGTTTTTTTTTTTTTACTACAGACCGTGCAATGTCTTAATCTCTTAAGCTTTCTATCTGACCCTTGTAACAAGTTTTTGATCAATTTCTCCCAGATCAGTTGACCTTAGGGCACCAGGTGTAGAACACCCCTCGGGCTTACTGGCTTGAGTCAGAAAGGCTACAGATCAAAACTAGCTATAAGGCAAGGTTTCTTCATATCTCCACTTTTTGACGCGAGACTTAACCACTTACTTAGGCGAAGAGGCCCGGTTACTCGGTAAAACAATGTTCAGAACTTGCTTTTATTAACTCTCTCTCTCTCTCTCTCTCTCTTTTTAAATAATAATAAGGGAATTTTGCATAATACCCACACACACCAAAGAAGTAAATTCTTTTTCTTTGCAAATAGGAGGGTTAGAATTATCCAGAAATTTGATTTCATTCTTACTTACCATTTTTACTTGAGTCTATCAATATTTAATCCCTCAATATTTCAAGAATTATCTAAATGTTCAATCAACTGCTATTCAAAGTGTGTGATTCATCCTAAGTCCAAGGTTAACAAATATAAGATATTAAGGTGAAGGTAGCTCCAAATATTTATTCATTCAGCTTATTATCCCCTCCACAAATAAAAATAATTCTAGATATATGCATGATATGGAGTAAAACGAAACAAAGACACCTGAAGAATTTTCTTGAGATCTCCTCCCAACTTAGCCAATAGAGCTTTATTCAGATCAAACTCTGCTAAACCTAACAATATTAAAAAAAAATCATTAGACAGAAAGAAAGAAGCTGGGTTGCCTCCTAGAAGCGCTAAGTTTAAAGTCTTCAGCCATACCAAGTGGATATTTTAGATTATGTCGGTTGATACATCCACTAAATTATCAGATGTACCTAGCCACAGCAGATGATTGGACGAAGTCCAATTGGTAATGTCCCATATGATATCTTTGTTATAGTAGGTACCCTGAGATGGCTTGGTTGATGGTTTAATCATTTCCAATAGTGTTTCAATAGAAAGCTCCCATCTCTAACCATTTTTATCATCTTCAAATATTTTCTCTAAATTCTCATCTTCATCGGTAGGCCAGATACTAGTTTCCTCAAGGTCGACTTCTTCTTCACTAATGTCTATAGGTTCATAAATTTCATCTTGAATTGCACTAACATTAGCATGCCTAGTAGATTCCTGTTCCAAATTAAAGATGTTCAGATCAATAGTCATATTCCCAAATGACAGTTTCATAAGTCCATTCCGACAATTGATTTCAGCATTAGCGGTAGCTAAGAATGGTCTTTCTAAAATAACAGAGAAATGACCTTTAGAATTCAACACCGGTTTAGTCTCCAAAATGATAAAATCAACCGAAAAAATAAAATTTCCAACCTTAATCAAAACATCTTCTACCATTCCCTTAGGGATTCTGAAAGATCGGTCTGCTAATTATAATGTAATCCCTGTTGGTTAAAGTTTCCCCAATCCCAATTGCTCATACACTGAATAGGGCAAAATGTTCACACTAGCTCCTAAATCAAGTAAAGCCTTCTCGATATGGGTTTCTCCTATGATACAAGAAATTATTGGAGAACCTGGATCCTTATACTTTGTAAGCATGTGACTCAATAGGTAGGAACTCACACTTGCTGCTAAGAAAGCTCTTTTCGGTACATTTGTGATTTTTTTCTTGGTACAAAGGTCTTTTAAGAATTTGGCATAAGTCGGAACCTGCTGGATCATGTCTAGAAGAGGAATATTAACTTGAACTTATTTAAACATCTCCAACATCCTATCTAAATGTTCCGATTATTTGTTAGACCTTAATCGATTTGGAAAAGGAGCTTTAGGAATTATGGGTACCTGATTCACTGCACTATCAGTTTCAGGAGCTTGAGTTTGTAATATAGGTTGTTCATTGGGTGGCTCTGCAGACTCAGTAGTTGAATCTTCTCTAATGTCAGACGCTCTTACCTGATTATCCACTTGTTTCCTTGATCTTAATGAATAAATAGCATTCACATGATCGACTTGATTTCCTTGTTGGGATCATGGACCAGTTTGGTTCCTTGGGTTGGGCTCAGGTTAGCTAGGTAGCCTACCTCGTTCTCTTTCAGCAATGGTAGATGCTAGTTGACCCACTTGCATTTCCAATCGGGCTATGGCTTGGCTCGTGGTTTGCATAAAATTATTCATAGTAGCACTGGTGTCAACATTAGATTTGGCTAAGGCTTCCAGGCTTTTTTCTAAAGTGCTAAGTTTCTTTTCATTAATATTGAAGCCTGGTGGTGGTAGGTTGTTCATCACAGGATTAGGCCTTGGGTTGGGCTGATTGAAACTTAGACCACCTACATTTGGGTTATGTGACCATGAAAAATTTGGATGATTCCTCCATCCTGAGTTATAGGTAGGTACATAGGGATTGTTCATTGGTCTCTAAAATGTAGCGTTCACCTGTGCACATCCATTATCTATTTGGTTCATCAGGAAGGAATATTCTTCAAAGACATGGTCAGATGCATTACACCCATTACACATGGTTGCAGACACTTGATTGATACTGGCTGGTCTCTGAAGTTCTAATGCCTCTAACCTACGTGTCAGTGTTGCAATTTTGGCTTCAGCAACTAGGGTAGTCTGAACTTGATGGATTCCACCTCTCGATGGTATGGATCTTTCTGGTTCCCTAATTGTTTTCCATTGTAAACTTTTCTCAGCTAGGTCTTCTAAGAATTGCCAGGCTTCATTGGGTTCTTTATACATGAATTGGCCTTGACACATGGACTCTAGCATGGTTCTCGAATTAGAATCTAAACCCTCATAAATGATTTGGCATAATCTCCAAATTTCTATTCCATGGTGTGGACATTGGGTCAAGAGATTCTTAAAACGGTCAAAATATTTTTAGAATGACTCACCAGCTAATTGATAGAATTGATTTATTTCATTTCTGATCTTAGATGTCTTATGATGAGGAAAGTATTTCTTAAGGAATGTTCTAACAAATCCCTCACAGGTCATGATAGATTGATTTGGGAGACTATAAAGCCATTTCTTTGCATTATCCTTAAGGACAAAGTTGATTAGTCTCAGCTTGATTTCGTCCTCAGTCAATTGTTGCAATTTCATTGTTGCACAAACCTCTTCAAATTCCTTAATGAATAAATATACATCCTCTATCCCAGTGAATTTCGAAAGCATATTAATGATCTGAGGTTTAATTTCAAAGTTGTTTGCAGTGGGTTGTGGCAACATTATACAGGATGGTTGGACGGAACCAACTGGATAACATAAATCCTTAAGGGTTTGGGGTTGATTCACAATATCCATTGTTGGATCTGAAATAGGAATTGGATCAGCTCTAATTAGTCGACCTGATAATCTTCTCCAAACAGGAGTTGGAGAATTTACATATTCTCAATGTCCTCAATATTTTTAGATTTTTGGCTTTATAAATTTTTTTATTTTTTATTTTTTTTCAAACAAGTTTCACACAAATTAATTCTATTCTAAGGTAACATAAATCTAGACAGCTCCTAACTGTTCCAAGTTAACCTTCAGGTACTCCAAGTTCAACCAATATACCAAATTGGCTAGGTAAGTGTAAGGTCAGCGAAGGTCCCCTTGTTGCTTATCTTAGACACCAATTAAAAATAGGCCAGGTAAGCGGAACCAGAGCACTTTTCTTCGGGACTTAATCCCTAAACCACTTTTCCAGATACCAATTTAGTGATTGAATCTAGCTTGGTATAATCCTTAGGTCTCCTTGTCCTATTGAGCTCGGATGTTCCTAGAGTCAACGTCTAATTAATTTTATTTAGAGACTTGGGTTAATGCAAATGAAGGAAGTCTGATTTGTGGGCTAAGGAATGGTAATGAAATCCCTACCTTATCTTATCAAGGGTTTGTACCCTTAAAATAATTTAAACATGCTATGCACAATAAAAAGCGAAACCAAATAAATTTAAATTAAAAACTAAACTAAAATAAGATAAACTAAACTAAGATAAGAATTGATAAACTAAGAGAAGATAAGATGCGATAAACTAAGATACTAAAATAAAAATAATAATTTAAAACTCACCTGGTTTCCAGCACTCACCAACTTTAAAAATAAACTAGATTAAACTAAAGCAAGAATTTAAAACACAATTAAATACAAACCACTTCCCCGGCAACGGCGCCAAAACTTGATGTAGATTTTCTAATTAAACCGCAAGCGCACGATGTGCAGAGTAGCACGTCCGACGAGTACGGGTTGATTCCACAGGGAAATGGATTTTAATCTGTGTTCAAATCCTAGCTTAGGTAACCTGACAAGAACGAGCAAAAGAAATTAAATCAAAGAGAAATCTAGGACTTTTGAATCCACTAGACCAATGATTTCGAAAACATTTTCTAAGGATCTCTTTTATAAAACCTTTCAACTTCCTTCTTTGTAATAATCAAGTATGGATTATGAAGAGATTTAACTCAACTATAACCCATCAAGATTTTACAAACAAAGAAAGAAATCAAAACAAATAAATTATTGAGCTATCTACCTTTTGTCCTTCTTGCACCGAATCAAGCATGAACAATGAAGGGATTGAAACCCAACTATAGCTCATCAAGTCTCTTGATGAGAAATTTAAAAAGTAAAAATAAACTCTTAAAATTAAAGCCCGAAAAGAAATCTAAAGAAGTGCTTCTAATCACGGTCTAGCTTCATCGCCAACCCCAGAGAGATTTGCTCAGCCAGACATGATATTAAAATTTTAAAAATAAATTAAAATAAAAAGATATAAAATTAATTATACTACTTGCAGAAATATAATTTGCAGAACTTAAATGCAAAAATAAAAACTATCATAATTACAGGAATTTAAATGGCATGAAATAAACTGTAAGATTATAAAAATAAAAACTACCCTAGTTGCGAGAATGTAAATTGCATAAAATAAATTAATAGAAGTTAATTTAATCTATCATCTTAAAAATAAGAACAAATCAAATTAAAAAATAAATTTTTTTATTGCATAGAAGGAAGACTAATGGCAGAATGTTCAACCCCTAAATCATTAACAGGAATAAAATAAAATAAAATAACTAAGAAATAAATAAAGAGGCTCTGCTCCCCTCAGGAAGAAGAAAATAAAAGCTCGGAAATTTCATTCCTTTAGCCTCCCACAGTCCCGGGTATTTATAGAGAAAGAATCTTAGGATAAACCGCGTCGGACTGCTCTCTTAATTTCGTTCATATGCGGGTCTCTACTCTCGTTCCCATAACAAACTCCATCACCCAACGAATTTCAAACTCCTGTGATGTTATCCCAGACTGTATAGAGAATCTCTTTCGATTTATTTTCCTTTCGCACATCCAATCTCCCAACCTTCCGACAAGTTTCTGGACCAACGTTAGGAGCAGCAGGCGGTTGTTTGGAAGCTTGAAGGAAACATGCTTGATAAAGCCCAACGGTGGTGGGGAACTCGGACGGAGGACTGATCTTGAAGGAGGAGGCATCAACTTGATAGAGACCGGCTGGTGCAGGCGGTGATGGTGAATGGTGCAGCGAACGAAGGACGGAGCAGTGGTAAGCTACGAAGCAACAGCAAGCTTGGGGAGACGGTGAAGAGAAACGGACAGCTTGAACGGCCATGGGAGGCGTGGCTGGAATGGGGAGGAGCAGCAGCGAATAGGGAGTAGCAAGGGGATTTTCCGGCGTCTTCATGGCTTCTCCGGCATGCGTGAGGAAGGTTCTCCGGCATCTTGGCGGCGAGAGAGGGGTCTACGGCTAGTTCGTAGCTTGGAGAGGCCTGTGGTCCACGGACTGAACCCGTGGACCAGTTGCAATGGCAAAAATGGACCGAAGAAATTGAGGTGAACCGTTGAGCTGGTTCACGTTTAACCATTAAATCCCGTGTGCTTTAAAATTCGTGCTATTCCATGGGTTAATCCTTCAAAATTCAATTTCCAGCTCAATTCAAGGCCGATTCGCATGCCGTTCATGCCGTTGGATCCCAAAAATTGTGCTCTTCATGTTGGTGGGGTTCAATCATTTAAAATACTATATAAAAATATAAAATTTAATCAAATAAGGATAATTTAATATTTAACTTAATGCTTTAATATTTAATTTTTATGCATTTATCATCTATTCCCAATAACATTTGAACAACAGAAGTTTCTCATTGTGGCTATCGACTACTTCACCAAATAAGTCGTAGCCGAATCTCTGGCACATATTACTGAATGTAAGGTCGAGTGCTTTATGAAGAATTTCATTATATTTCGATTCGGAATTCTCCATGCCATAGTCACTGACAACGGGAAACAATTTGACAACATGAAGTTTAAGGACTTCTATGCTCAATGCCACATACTCCATAAATTGACTTCTGTTGGTTATCCCCAAGCTAATGGAGAAGCTGAGTGACGAATCGGACCATTCTCCATGGTCTGAAGACCAGGCTGAACGATGCCAAAGGGTTCTGGGTCGAAAAACTAAATTTCGTTCTTTGGGCTTATCGGATAACTCCCAGAATAGCTACCAGTGAGTTTCCGTTTCATTTGGCCTATGGCACCGAAGCAGTTCTTCTTGTGGAGGTTACTCTACAATCCTTAAGGATTGACCAGTACAAGGAACCCGAGAATTCGGAATGCCAAAGAGTGAATTTGGATCTACTACAAAGAACCAAACTTTGTGCTCAGATGAAGATAGTGGCATACCAACAGAGAGTCACCAAATACTACAACTCAAGGATGAAAGAATGAACCTTCCAACCCAAAGATTTAGTATTGCGAAGGTTCAAAGTATCCAAGCCGATGGAACAACGTAAGCTTTCCTCCAATTAGGAAGGCCCATACTAAATCAAGGAAGTTGTACGTCTAGGGACTTATCGGCTTGAGACTTTAGCTGGTTTAGTACTACCTCGGTCTTAGAATGTAAAGAATATTTGCAAGTATTATCAATAAAAGTTTTCTCTTGGAAAGACTTCAGTAAAAGTCCATTCGAAGGTGGGCGTAATCAACCTATCTCATTCTCAATCAAAGACACAGGGATGGTTCAAGTAACCTATCATACGGTAAATCTGAGGACATGTCGAGATGGGCCTAATAAGCCTATCTTATTCTCAATTAAAGATATAAGGATAGTTTAAGTAACTTACCCTATGGTAAATCCACTGACATGCCGAGGTGGGCCTAATCAGCTTATCTTATTCTCAATCAAAGGCACAGGAATGGTTCAAGTAACCTACCCTACGATAAATCCACTGATGTGATGAGGTAGGCCTAATCAGTCTATCTTGTTCTCAACTAAAGGCACATGGATGGTTCAAGTAGCCTACCCTATGGTAAATCCGTAGACGTGCCGAGGTGGATCTAAACAACCTACCTTTTCATTCATGAAGTGCCTAAGGATGGTCTCATTGGTCTACCTTAACAACGAATCTGATCAAGATGAATGGATAAATCTCTCTACGGCTCCAACAGACCAAGAAGAAGATGGAGCCGACACAAAATCTTGAGATTTTTCGTGAACGCTCTGCCTCAATATTTATGATATCGAAGAGTTACACTTGGCATTACTTTGGAATGCGTTCATCCATTAAAAGAAAATTTCAGAAAACTTCTACTTTAAAGATGAAGAATTTTCGAATCATTGAAGGAAAAGCGGTACAATTGACCAAGTTACATCGACAAAAAAAAAAAAAGAAGAAGAAGAAGAGAGAGAGAGGGCTATAGCAAGAAGCTATTTTTCTTCAACACCCGGAGCAGGAACGAAGACCCCCTTGGCGACCCCTTCGTCAGCTGGAGGGGTCGACACCTCTCTAGCGGCAAGTTTTGTTTCCTCCATCTCCTCGCCCGGTTTGGTAATGGAAGAAACATCCAGGTTCGGGTAAGCCTTCGTGACCTTATTCAGGCAATCTGTGTAGCCAATGAAGTAGCTCTCTGTCCCAACTTCATGCATTTCATCACTAAAGGCCTTGGACTTCTTATAAGTCTCGATGGCCTGGGAAGCACTCTTCCCAGCCTGCTCTACCCTCTGATTGGCCGATGAAACAACCATCTCCAGCTAGGCGATTTTATTCTCTAGTTCGACCTTGTAGGCTACCGCTACCTCGACATTCCGAAGGCAATCCCTTATCAATAGTTCAGCTGAGATTGTCTTCTTCCTTCCCCTCTGCAACTCAGCCACCACCTCGGCCGCATACGTCTCAAGCATCCTCAATTCCTTTTTCAAGGAACCGTTGGCGGCGACAACTTTGTTTAGTTCTTCTTCGGCTGGCTACGATGATAGGTGGGTAATTGGGGCTATGATCGGACTTTCTGAGATCTGAATTGGAGAACTCCCCCAGGGCAAAAGCTCTATCGATGGGACCTCGTATCTCCCTGATGACTCCCTTGCAGGAGCAATGCTCCTGCTGGCTCCCTCCTCCCGGGCTTTCTTTCAGACTTCCGATCCCATTGGAGGAACTTGGGCTGCTTTCCTTTTGGCAGATTGACGAAGCAAGTCGACATCAGGCCTCATCCTGACACATGTTAATGGAAATAAATCTCAGGGTCAGTTAGCTGGAATAACTACGAAGCTGAATAGAAGCCGAAGCCATCTACTGGTTATACCTAATGATGAGAACTCGCTAATCTTAGCGAGACGAAGATTCCTTTCCTCTAAAAGTTCTCAGATAGAAGCGACATCAGACCTAGACAACAATGTGTAGTTTGGTTGGTCGGCCTTTAGAATCTTCTTACCAGCATTTGCACTTAGACATGGTTCTCTCCACTCTATATCAAACCCCCATGATTAAGAAGAGGAGACAAATAAAAAATTGGATTTCTATCCATGGATGATACTAGGCATGTCCTTCATTATTTTATGACCAGAACGGGGGCCGATGACCCATCACCCGTAGCCGTAGAAGTCTCTCATCAAAGTGAAGAGAGAAGTGAATAGACTAGTTCTGGGCCTCATATTTGCTATGTAGCAATGGACTAAAAATCCACAGATATTCTGAATGTTATTCGGAGTTAGCTGCGCCAGAATGACATGGTATATATGGAAGTCTCTAGCAAAAAAGGGTGCAAAGGAAAGCGAAGACCAGCTTTTCAGTGGTCTTCATATATGGCGATAGCACCGGGCGGAGGCCTATTTACTCTCTTCAGGTTGTGGAAGTATCAGAGAAAGGTTATTAGGAATGTGGTAATATTCCTGTAGGCAACCGATTTTATCGAAGGACAGAGAGCTTGGGATCAACTCTGGTCGGGACTCGATAATAGTCCCCCTAACAGGTCTTGGGGCACTGGAAGATTTGACTTCTCCCTCGCCGGAGGAGGTCCTGTCAGCAGCAGGGACCTCTAAAGTCTTAACCATGGTGGGGAAAGAAGAAGGAAAGGGGAGGCCCTACTTGTAGGAAGAAATGAAAATCAAGAAGAAAACAAAAACTGGGATAGTAGAAAGCAAAACGTACAAGGCAGAGAAGCTTCCTCTGCCAACCAGTTCCCCTTTATATAGGGGGGCGAAAGACGGTTCGGATGGTCTCCTCGAAAGAGGAAATACCTCTCCGATCATGCCACGTATGAAGGCGCCGATCATGGATATGAAGCCCCAAACGATGCCAGTCGATTCAACGGGAAAAAAACAAACTGTCAGCCATGATCCATGTGACCACATCTTATGGCTGGGATGGAGTTCATACCTTACATTCAAAGAACAGGATGATGCCACGTCCTCCACCCAAACCAAAGTTGAAGAGCCTATCAGATCGCCATAATGAAAGGAAGAGATGCGATTCATTGACTTGCCATCTTCTTTTTATAAGCCAATAAGGGAGTGACATCTGTCCCCCGCATGACTCTCGAATCAGGTGGCAGTTATTGCACATGATTGGATCAAAGATTTGCTATCATTGGTCATGTTTTTATCACCTATAAACGACAATCCATAATTACTCCCACTTCTCAAAGCAAATAATTGCTTCGAAAACTGGGAGTGGGGGGCAACTATTGGGATAAACCATCTCATTAAAGGCTAATTGCTGGTTTAAGGGTCCAATTGAATCACTTTTGAACCGGTCGTCCATACCAGAAGGCTTGAAGGTGACTTTACAGGTTGATAAAGCGATGACTTGACATCACCATTATGATCACATCGCAGGGTCAGTCTTCGGTTCGCACCGAAGATGTCGATCCCGAAGTACATTCATGATTCATGCTATGCCAGGTGGCGGGCCAGTCTTCTTCGGATCAGTCCGAAGAAGACTGGTCCGAAAAAGACAGCCGCTTCATTCACCAGCCCATTCTGAAGAAGGCAATTTTGATGCAAATGGCCAAGTTATCTTCAGCCTACTCCGAAGAAGATAGGCACAAGGTGATCAGCCAATTCGGCTTTGGTTTCTTTCGAAGGAGTGGCCCTGAAGCAAATTTTCAATTGATCTCAAATCTTCAGACGTGGATATGGTTGTTGTAACCAATCACATAGTCACTAACTTCAACGATATCAAAGTAGCCAGAATTAGCCGCGTGGCCACTAACTCCAACACTAACAATATTGAGGTGGCCAGAATCAGGTAGCAACTGCTTATGGTTATAGGGTGGTTAAGCTAACCAACCCCATTCAACCAGAGGCAAGTGGGCTTAACTGTATTTTGGTACATCTACCGCTATAAATACTGGTAAGAGGGGACACTCACGGGTAAGTAAGCCAAGCAAAAGCAAACTTTCTTGAGTCTCTTTCACTCTCTCTCCAAGAACTACTCTCCATTCTGTTGCTCGAACCTTTCACTGACTGAGGCATCGGGGTGTCCCCTGTCGGAGAAAATCTGGTCAAGGATCTTGTTTTGCAGGGACCTCGGGAGGTGAGCAAGGAATCCAGGCACTCCGTCCGATCTGCAGGGATTCGACACCAACTAGAGTCATTTTCTTTTCCAATTTCAATGGAAGACCAGATTGTGGTTTACCCAATTTGAACTAAGAAAAATCATTAATCTTGCTTATAAATACTAATCTCCTCTCTCTTGGATTTTCATGATTAAATTATTAAAAAATTATAGTTGATTTTAAAGATTTTTTTAAATTTTTTTTTGAGATTTTATCGAGAAAGATCATCGGTTTCTCTCGTTTAACATTGCTGGACTTGGATATGGGACTAAAGCCTTACTCTCCTTTCTTTTTCAGGTTTCTTACCACCATTTAGGGCTAGCAAGCTGCCAGGTTTAGGTACAATCAAACTTTCTTGTTTATAGTTTATTTGTGGATTCTTCCTCTTGTTTGATTGACCACCGGCGGTTATGGCCACTGCAAGGGTTATCTCCCCATCATTGTTGGATGCTATTATAGCTGCTAGCCCGAGTTCCAAGACCATGGCAAGAAGAAGATAGGAGGGAGGTGATATGTTTAAAAGTAGAAGAAGAGAGAGAGAGAGAGCCATCTCTCTTCTCTCTCTTTCCTCTCTTATTTTATTTTCTCTCTTCTTACTCTCACTAGCTAGGTTGAGGCCTCGTGGAAAAAAAGTTTAAAGAGAGTTGGTAGATCACCGAGGGCCAGTAAATTTTTCGAGTAGGAGAATATTAAGCAAGTTCTTTAGCATTTGGTTCATGGACCAAAGTGTAGATTGATATTTAAAATGTCAAATTTATCATTGATAGAGACAAGTACTTTTAGACACAATCATCGTTATGTGTGTATATATATATACATACATACATACATACATATATATATATATGTGTGTGTGTGTTTATGCATGTATGTGTGCATATATATATATTGATGTGTGTGGCCAACACCCCATCCTCGGCATCCCAAGGCTCTGCATGCTAAGCCTTGTCTTCGGTGACCAGGACCCTGTCGATCTTCTGGTGAGGAAGAATGGCACCTTCTTTCCTCAACCCTGCATTGACCTTGGTAAGGGTACTTGGGTTGACTTTAGGTCCCGCATCTAAGGATAGCCAAGGAGTTTTAAGTAGTGTTCCTCAAGATAGCTAAAAGAAGAATTAACCGATCCTTATTTTCATGGACCTAGATGCATGATCAGGAGATTATATTCCGTAATCTTCAACAAATCCTCTCTATTAAAGAAGTATGTGACTGATCTCATGTAGTGGTCAACATGACCATCAAAAGGCATACCAGGTTCCGTGCAAGAGATAAAATCTCAATTAATGAGAAGCGGGTATTTTGAGTAAACAAAATGATCCTTTGACATCCCACATGACATGATTTTCAGCCATGCCACTTCTCACCAAATCCACTATGAATTTTCTATCCCAAAAATGCCCTTATCTCTTGCTTATAAGTAGGGGTTCTCTGAGAGCCACTAAGGTACATTGAACTCTCTCTGGTGTCTGCTCTCTTTCTTCCTTTTGTTGTCTATCATCTGACTTGAGTATCGGAGGGTCCTTGCTGGAACTACCTTTAGCTAGGACTTTTATACAGGTACATCCTGCAAACACCATCTCTCTAGCCATCTCTGTTGTCCATACGAGAAGCAGTGACAACACATATATGTAAATAAATATAAAATATTATATGATTTTGATCCTTGGATATTATCATCAGTATATACGATTATTTATGCATTACATGACTTTAATTTTTCTTGGCTAATATTTATTTGCAATTGCCAATATCATTACTTGTATTTTTCTGTATCATATGTTTGTATCAATTATTGATAGCTGTTTAGATAGTTTGGGTTATGATACTAACTATTGAAAATTATGAAAAGAATATAATTTGACACAATATTAATTAATAATTAAGAAATGAATATTTGGACTAGTCATGTTAAATTATGAATAGCCTCATCATGGGCAAGAACAAGGCATTGTGAATAGCCCACCATAAGTAGAAACGTGACATCAATAATAGCCTCACCAGGGCTAGGAATGTAGTATTTGAATTTGCTAGTCATTAGCTTAAGCATGATCATGATCAATCTAAAATTTTAAATATTTCTATTGATTAATCCATATCATATTAATGAGATATGATTTTTTAATTATGCATAAGGTCTATTATATGTTTATATAACTATTGAGTTACTTTAGACAAATGACATGAAATTTTATGGTTTATAGTTTTTCTTTGTTATTGTTTATTTATTATTTTCAAATCATTTTATTATTAATATGAGTTTATGAAAACTTTTTCAAAATTATAAAGCTCGCCTAAAATGTACTTTTCTTTTCCTTTCAGGGTTACAAGGCATGTAACATGGATTCGATCAGGCATAAACTTTGAATACAAGAGTTACTAGTAAATTAATTAATTCAATTTCTGATATCAATAAATATTAGATTATTAGTAATCGGATAAGTTGATTACTTGACTATAATAAATTAATTTAGTTGATATATATCATTATTTATTATTAAAATTATAAAAATATTTGAAAATCCTATTCATTTTAGTTCTAATATAATCTATAAGATGATATTTTTTTTAACTGGTGTATTCAATTAAAAGATTTAATATGAACATATCCAAGAAAGTCAAAAAGGATAATATCATGAAACGATCTTGAAGTATACTCTAGGTAAGTCCACAAAATAGGGTCCAAATGATGGGCAACAAATGAGGCTACCCAGTCAGCTTTCGAGTTAACTTTCCGTAAATATATCTGACGATACAGGAGCGCACCCCTGTAAGAGGAAAGCGATATCGCGGAGGAGAGGATGCACCAATCTCGATCTTCTTGCCTTCTGAATTTAAGAGATAATCGTCATAGAATCATTCTCCATAATAAGATGGTCAATGTAAAGAATCATCCGAGCATAGACGATAAGATGATGTTTTAGGATTCGTGTATAAGCTAAGTCATGTGACCTATTTAGATACTGGATTCACGATATGATGCATTTTGTCTTTCGCTGCCCCTTGTAAGCACGAAATGTTTGCGACGTCCCAACTCCGAAGCCAGTTAGCCATCTCATGCCATAGCTCGTTCCAGGGAAATGGGAGGCGTTCGACCCCATTGCCAAGGTCACTCGGAAAAAAAAAACAAAAATGAAGCATCTTCGACTAGATAGATCCAAAGCTAAATGGATGCCATTTAGGGCACTGAAGTTAAAGATCAAGAGCAATTTGGAACAAGCGAGCAGTGGGAGAATTAAAAATATATAAAATACTCGGCCATATCCAAAATGATCAGCTTTAGACTTCGCAGCCAGATATGGATGAAACGACAAGCCTTGGTTACAGTTCACTGAAGCCCTTCACTGAAGCCTTGGTGATCTCTGCTTCCAGGCTGTCCCTAGGCCCGAAATCTCAGGACTCAGGATGATAGGCCTGGTAGTCCTGATAATTAAGAGACAAGCTCCCATTCGGGCCCACTGTATAGATACATACCAAAATGCCGTCAGATAGATGATGCAGGTGGAAACGTACGTACATATTTAATTACATACGTGCACGAGCCTGCAGCATTTCTCCACCATGACAGCATGGCAGCCTTGCACCAGAAATTTGTACACTACAGTAAAGTGGGAGAAGGACAACGCTTACATGCCGATGCTTCTGAAAAGTACAGGGAAGATCCAGAACCCGTCGATACTTTTTATAAGCATTGGCATTATCCCAAAATCCACCGACGTTTTTAAGCGTTGACAATTATCAACGCCTCACCGGATTTTTACCGATGCTTATAAGCATCGCCGGACTCCAAACCCGTCACCGTCGTGGAATCCGCCGACGCTTTTCAAAAGCATCGGCATCACCGGACCTTTACTGATGCTTATAAGCGTCGCCGACCTTTACCGACGCTTATAAGCGTCGCCGGACTCCCAGGCCCTCTACATCCCCAAACCCCCCTTGCCCGAGCCCTAGATCTCTCGATCGAGCCGCCGCCGAACCCCCCCTCCTCCTCCTCCTCCTCCTCCGCTCGATCCATCGACGCAGCACCCGTTCGAGCCACCGAACCTCCGATCCTCCTCCTCTCGATCCACCGACGCAGCATTCGTCCGAGCCGCCAAACATCCTCCTCCTCCTCCTCCTCCTCCCGTTCCACCGACGCAGCACCCGTTCGAGCGCCGAACCTCCTCCTCCTCCTCCTCCTCCGGTCGGTAGTTCCTCCGATCTGTGGTATTAAGTTTTTTTTAAAATATGAATATTATATTATTTATTTGTTCATGAAGAAAATAATGCCCATTTTGATTTATCGCTGTAGAGTTTGTTTTTATTTTGAAGTATTTCAATTTATTTTGGATATATTTATATTTATTTTGGAAGGATTTGTATTTATTCTTGTAAATGAGCAAGCAAGATGTAAGTTATTATATATGTTTTTATTTATTCTAAAATTTTAGATCAATTTATATTTATTTTACTAAAAATTAGTATTTATCCTTCATTATTGTTATTTATCATGAAATTCTTGCAAGAGAGCCAGAGATTAGGCATTGGCAGAGAGGTTAGAGGGTGTGAGAGAGGTCAAGTATTCGGGGAAAGGCCAAGGATTAAGGGATGGGTCGGGGGTTAGGGGTGAGGTTGGGACTTAAGGACTTTGCAAGAGAAGTGGTGGTAGGGAGGAGGGTTTTAATGATAGAGACGAAAAATGAGGGCTCTATGGAGAAAGAGGGTTTTATGGAGAGAGAGAGGGAGAGAGAGCCTTTTAATTGTGAGGGGAGATAGCTTAAAAAAAAGGAGACCATAGATGCATGGGCTCCTATCCCATTCGCATTAATAGCATGTTTCTTTTCTCTTTTATCATTCAAATAGATGAAAAACTTGTTAACTTTTGTTTTGTTGCGTGTAGATTGTGAAGATCAAATGATCGGAAACCTAACCAAATTTGGAGCCAAATCTGGTCGACCTGATTCTAATCTACCTATATATATATATATGTCGCTTGATTAAAAAACTAATTTTTTTCTTTTGCTCATTTGGCTTTGATTGTGTAATAGCTTCATAAATAAAAAGGTGGAAAGCTAGCCATATACCAAGTGGAGATCCCAATGAGAAGAATTTGAAACCCTCTACTCCAAACAAGTTAGAAAGATAAGTATTTGCTTTATTAGACAAAGTCAGGACTATGATAGGGAGATTTATATAGCCCTTATGAGGTAAAAATTGGGATAGGGTTTCACATAACCTGATTTTGGAGTCAAGCATTCCTTAGAAAGAAAATAAGGCAAACATGTCGGGCTATCATAATGTTGATGAATGAAGTGACAATTAATTTTAATAGGTTTGATCCATTCATAGAATACATTATTATGAGCAACTACTTGGTACTCTGATTATCATAATTAATGAGGTGTAGTAGTTCCAGAATGAGAAACTTCCATGTCACTCAACAACAATCTATGCCATAGAAGTTTAGCCATAGTGTTCGCTAAGGCTCAATATCTAGCTTTAGTGCTTGAGTGGGCGACTACAATTTGTTCCTTGTTATGCCACAATATGAGAGAGTCTCCAAAATAAAAATAATACTTAGTGATAGATCGACAACCTATCATATCACTAGTCCAATTAGCATCACTAAAGATCTACAATTGTACCGCTAAGATGGTAGCCCGGTTGGTAGAGGCTTAAACTGACTATATGGATTGCATAAGTGATGTTAGTGTTGGGAATTATGTCCCAAAGCCAATCGCCTGGGTTGTAGGGGGTTGTGCTGAGTTTTGTATTCATTTTATGAATTAATAAAATATTATTTTTGGCAGCTCATCACATATTGTATTTCCCTAAAAATGAACTCTTTCCATGTGATGAAGTCCTTAGGACTACACTGACTTCGATACAGAGAGGATGTATCGACTGGTCCTTAAACCCTGTTCACAACCAAAGGATATATTGTACTGGACGACAATATATCAAGTATAGGTTGTTGCAGTTCACATCGTTTGGTTGTCCTCTTGACCAAATGAGTGTGGTGACACTGATGTGATATGCAAGTGGGATATGTGATATCTCATTGAACGTGACTCCGTGAAGCCCTTTTATGCCAAAGGGATACTCACGATAGGATATGGGTATATGTGTCCCTCTGACATGAGATCATCACGGTAGCTTGCAAGCAACTCCCTGTGCTTTGGTGCCGGACTACCCGGATTTTTAATCCGGAGACAAAAGATTTCTGGGTACAGGCAAGTACTTGTGGAGCAGTGATGGACCAAGATGGAATTGACCTGTCCGAACAGTTTGGATTGAATGTCTCGCAGTATCTCAATTTAGCAAATCCTCGGCCGGGGTAGCCCTAGTAAAGAGTCACTGGGCTTGCGAGGTTGAGACATGTAGTGAACTGACTCTGTCTGGGTTGGCAGCCCAATCACAGTCATCCTGAGCATTAGAGGTCAAAGGGATGAATTATACGGTAACCATATGCCAGAGGTTCGATAGTATGCTCCCGCATCTTTGACCTATCCGGACGCCGGGATCCATTGCTAGATGGTTTTCTGGGCTGGTACTAGAATTGTTCTAGTGCTACCGTTTAGGTTCGAACCTATGAGGTCACATGCCACAGAGGATAACTCTCTGATCCGGATACCGATTATGATTGGAAATCGTCTTGGTTTTATGATCACGATATTTTTTGAGCACTCTTTTCCCCGTCTTGCCCTTGTCTGCGTCAACCGGAAATTGTTCCGGGTTGACCAGCACTGCGCCAGGATTTTTTTGAATCAGTTTTGAACTGATTCAGAGTTCGTTTCGGCCTCCAATTGGTTGTGAACCAATTGAACCCAATTTAATTGGGCTTGAACCGGTTCAATTAGTTTGAACCATAGGGTTTAATGGGATTGAACCTAAATTTTATTTGAACCGGTGGTTTTTTTTTTCCTTCCTGTGACCGTTTACATGGTGATTCGCTGGGAATGGAATTCCTAGCATCAAATTTGGCTGAAAGTTTTCACCTGCTGGGCGTCTTTTCCTCCTCCCAAACGGCTTGTTTTATAGTTTTTTATGGCTGTTTAATTGGTGGAATGGCAGCCGGCATCGATTGGCCTCCCAGCCTCTCCATTTCTTTCTTCCCTTGCTGCAATTTATAAATCCCTGTTGTCCCCTGGTTCTTAGGATGTGAGGTGACCGTGTGTGAGAGGCTGAAACAAAACCGTGAGAAGTCTTCTTCCTTGGAGAATTTCTTTTCCATTCCACTGGTGATTTAGAGGGCCGGGTTTTGGTGAGTGATAGGGAGAGAAAATATCTTTTAATCCCTGATATTATTGGTGCTCAATTGGTGGAAGAAGAAAGCTCTATTTTGGTGAAAACATTTTCAGATTTTAGAATTCTGTTTCCTTCCTTCTTCCATCCCACCGTTCCAAGTCTTCCGGCGACTAGCATCGCCCGTGAGACGGATCAGAGCAAGCCCCTGGCGTGTTCCCCCTCTAGAGAGTCTTCATTTGAATACTTGGGAGCCGGATCAACCTCTTTGCTGCTATTATTTTGTGCTCTGTTTTGAGTTGCAGGTTTTCAGGTTGCAGAATTTTTGGTGCAGTTTTTGGTTAAAAGGAAGGGCTCCAAACATTGGATGTTTACCTCTCTTTTGAAGTAAGACCAATAAATTTATTCCCTTGCCATTGTTGAACGAGAAGAGATCATTTTTGCTGCTTTGGTTTGGCTCTTGCTGCTGTTGAAAAGAAGAAAAAAAAAACCACGTTCAAGAGGCTGCTGGAAGAAGACAATAGGAATAAAGTTATTCCTGTTATCCCTGCTATTCCAGCATTATACCAAGATTATTCCAGGCAGGAATAAAGTAAAGTTTCTAATTTTATTTTTCATGCATGCCTAGATCTAGGTTTGTATAATTGTTTATAAATATTACATGCCCTTGTTCATGCCTAGTTTTGCTTATACACACATCCGGAATTTGTTAGATCCTATATGGAGTAGGTCGCTTCCACTGTTATTTTAAAATAGTTTTAAAATACATACCTGCTCCCTGCTGTTGCATGCTTAGGTAGGCAGGTGCAATACCCGCGTAGTTTTCTTTTCAGTTAGGCCATGTAACAATCAGAAAAACTAGTCCTACAAGCTGGCAGTAGAGAGTGGGGTCATCCAAAAGTGCACCATCGGCTCGAGTAAGCTTTACATTGTATGCCAAGAATGTAGAGGCTACTTTGTTGTCTGTAAGTTATGCACGGGCTAGCAACTGTTTCTAATGGCAACAATCTTGGATGGCCTTCTTTTGTAGGCAACCGATTGTATTCGTTTTGATTTAGTTGCAGATTAAATAGTATATAACTGAGCCTCCTCTTTACTTTTTATTATTTATTATTTTTTTCTTAGTAGATTATTTTTGTTTATTTACAAATTTCTTGGTATATACATGCATCTTACCGAGCATGTTATGCTTTAAGGTTAGTTTCATTATTGCAAATCATTGATTTCAATACCATCTGTAGTTTTGTTACGATCAATTATGATTTTTTAGATATTTTTTTAAAAACTTGCATTGCATTGAAACATAGACCCGTCAATTGATTAAAGTACATATTCTACACGATCCGTACAATTATTTAATTTTTGTACAGATGGGAGAAATATGTACAGTAGTCAATTGAAAGTTCAGTTTGGACAGTTTGAGAATTGTAAATAATTTTATAGGTGCTTACAGTAATCAAACGGTACAGATAGAGTTCCAGATATATTTCGGATATCATTTTCTTTTAGTTCTTCTCATACATATTTATTTGTATGAGGAGAACTAAGAAAAAATACTGCCAAAATTTTTCTGGAACTTCTATTGCGTATCCTTTGGTTACTGTAAATGACCTATATAATTAATACAATTCTTGAATGGAATAGGACCTCTTTACCTATTAATTGGTGATAGGGTGCATTTAATAATACTGTAATTGATCTATTGAATAAACTTATTTTAAATTTATTTTGTTCTTATAAATATTTGTTTATTTCAGTTAGCTTTTTCTTACAATGGATAAGAGTTGGATAACTAAACCGAGGAATAGCAAATAATATTTGGATGGAGTACAGAATTTCATTAAATTTGGTATGGAGAGAAGTAGTATCAATGGAAGATTTTATGTCCATGCCGAAAATGTGTAAATTCCAGTTCTCTATATCCAAATATTGTTGAAGAACATTTGGTATGGAATGATTTTTTAAGAGGTTATACTGAGTGGTTTTTTCATGGAGAGTCAAGGTTACAATCTACATGTAACCAATCCTCTAACATGGAATATATACCTAATTTTGGATTCAATAACCAACAGAAAAATCTTGCAAGAGATGATGATATCAGGGGTTTGCTCAGAGATGCTTTTGAATATGGTGCTCAACATCCTGAAGATTATAATGGAGGACAAGTAGCAGCTGGGTTACCTGAGGATCCTATATTTACTAAATCTATACATGACGGAGAGCTGATACCCCCAACTAATGTTGGAACAGATCGTTATCAGAAGCTGATAAGAGATACAGATCAAGAATTATATGCCGGTTGCAAGAACTTTTCAAAAATTTCTTTTCTTGTCCATTTGTTTCATATAAAATACTTGAATGGATGGTCTGGCAAGAGTTTTACTATGCTGCTCAAGTTGTTAAAGGATGCATTTCTTGAAGGTACTAGTTTACCAACATCTTATTATGAAGCCAAAAAACTAGTAAAGGAATTGGATCTTGGATACGAAAGATTCATAGCTGTCCAAATGATTGTATATTATATCGGAGAGAATATGCCGATCAAGAGTCGTGTCATGTGTGTGGATGTTCACGATGGACGAAGCAAAAAGAAAATGAGAGTGAGGGATTGGATGAATTAGATGCAACACAAATTAAACAAAAGCCGACGAAGGTATTACGCTATTTTCCTCTTGTACCTAGATTGAAAATGATCTATGCATCATCAAAGACAGCTTTGTCAATGAGATGGCATGATGAAAGCTGTATAAAAGATGGAATGCTGAGACACCTAGCGGATAGTTTAGCATGGAAAGCATTTGATGACAGACATCCTGATTTTGCATCTGATGCTCATAATGTCATGCTGGGTTTAGCCAGTGATGGGTTTAATCCATTTCGGACCTTAAGTTCTGTCTATAGCACCTGGCCAGTTGTATTGATTCCTTATAATTTGCCACCATGGATATGCATGAAATAGTCTTCACTTATTTTATCAATGGTTATTCCAGGTGATAAGGGTCCCAGCAATGATATTGATGTTTTCTTATAACCTTTAATAGATGAATTGAAACAACTGAGGGAGGGTATCAATGCAATTGATGCTTCGAATGGCCAAACATTCAATCCACGGGTAGCTCTATTATGGACTGTTAATGATTTTCCTGCATATGCTAATTTATCTGGCTGGAGCATTAAGGGACGAGTTGCATGTCCTTCTTGTGGTGAATCAACCCATTCAATTTGGTTAAAACATGGAGGAAAATTCTGTTATATGGGACATCGTCGATGGTTGGAGGCAAATCATCCATTTCGATTGCAGAAGGATTTATTTGATGGTACTATAGAGTTGGAATCTACTCCAATTCTACGTTCTGGTTCTGATATTCGTAGACAAATGCTTGGTATTAGACATAGTTACGGCAAGATGACAAAGTCCTCTAAAAAGCAAGGAAGAGATGATGTTGAGACTTCGGTACAAGAAGAAGTATCGGAGGAAGTCAATACTTGCACCTTAGATATGGCAGTATTCGATGATTCGGATAATTTCTTTGAAGTTGAAAATGATGATGATATAAATGATACAACCATTTTGGTTAGGTTGGATTCCGAGGAAAGTACAACTGGTTGATTATGACAAGTAAGTAGTTTATAAGATGGTTTACATTTTTTCATTAATGATTATGTTATCTTTTAAATTAAAATTCATTTCCATTATAATTTGATTATAATGTTGACTGACTTGTTTTTAAATAATACAGGTTAGGTACACCATGCCTCGAAGGAAGCGATTAGTAGATGTACAGTTTCAGTTTTTCCAGATCGAGGCTGGTACTTCTTCAGCATAGTAGCCCGAGGGCAGTCGATCGGTTTCACATTGGTATGATGCCAGTCCCTCTATTTCTTTACATCAGGCCGATGCTACTATCTCTACACCTCAGGACGACACCATTCCCTCCGAGTCCGCACATCACGATCCTTCTATGGATCATCCTGATGATGAGCCTATCGTCGATGACATATAGATACAGGGTACGTAATTTAATAATTCTATCTTATTTCAATTCATACATATGCAATGGTTTTGATATACAATGTTTTGTATTTTTTTTTGTAGATGGATCCGGGAGACTCAGGCGTAGGCAAGGACCCACACTAGTTCGTGATGTGTGGCAGTTACCCGAGGGTGAGAGGATAGTGATAGAGTGCAACAAGCTAGGGCAGCCTATTAAGAAAGCTGCTAGCTTGTTGACTAGCTTTCTGGGGACAGTAGCACGCCGCGGTCAGCTATATCCCCTGAATTACTCGAAGTGGAACGACATGCTTCCTGCATATAAAATAGAGATGCTATGAGTTGTGCAGGTAAAAAAAATAATATATTATTTTATATCTTAGGTTTTTAATAATTGAATTGCTTATTTCATTTAATATTTATTTTATTGTTTATTTAAATTGAAGAGCAAGTTCGTTCTTCCTTCAGATTTATCTAATTTTGTGCTTAAGTCTCTCAATCACAAGTAGAAAGAATATAGGATGAAGTTGAAGAGAGACTACAAGCTAGAGGGTAGGACAGAGGAGCAGGTTGTAGCTACCTGTCCTCCTGATGTTCACCCTCATCAGTGGATGGAGCTGGTGCACATTGGTTCTCCGAAAGGGCACATGTTGTGTAGCATTATCAAACACTTCAAAATTTATTAATTTTCACTCGTCATAATTTTATTTATATAATATATAATATTTTTTTAATTTTATTTTGCAGACGTATTCTGATATTGATAGAGATGCACGAGCAGCTCAGTCTGTTCCTCACACAGCGGGGTCCAAGAGTTATGCACGGCTCAGGCATGAGTTTGTATGTTTCTCATCCTATAATACTTTTAGTACACTTTTAGTTTTAACATCATGTATCATCATGTATCATGCATGTACCATGTATCATGGTACGGGGATATAAGATGTGTTATTTTAGAATTTTTATATAATATTTATTCTTTATATAGGCTGATCAGCAGGGGAGGGAGCCTGGTGAGGTGGAGTTCTATCGGATGACTCACGTTCACCAAGATGACAGTTTTATTCGGGACGAGTCCAGAGATATATATATATATATTTTTATTTATATTATATCATGATTTATATTTTTATTTTTATTAAGTATAGATATATGTATTTTTTATAAAATATAGAATATGGCTACCTCTATGATCTCCGAGCGTGCTGGCGAGGGTTCATCATCTACTCAGAGCAGTCGCATCGAGGCCGAGAGATTCTCGGAGTTGATGGGACCAGAGCGTCCTGGACGAGTGAGGGGTTATGGGATTGGAGTTACCCCTACTCAGTTATCTGAGATGCGTAGATATACTCGGGATACTATAGAGAGTCATGATCAGTTACATGTTCGTCAGCTCCAGGAGAAGATAGCAGAGCTCCGACAGACACGTAATGCAGACAGAGCAGAGATGCAGACCATTAGGTCTCAGCTAGAGCATGTTATATCTGTGCTGCATATGTTCATGTCATCTCAGGTAAGTAATTATTTATTAATTTTATATATATCTAATAATTTAAAATATATATAATGTATGTATTATAATTTCTGATGTATATCTTGTAGGTTCCTGGTGCATCTATGAGTCGCAGACCTGACGATGACCAGCCTCCCACGGATCAGTGATGCCAGATGTTTTTTTTATTATTTATGTATGTCTTTTTGTTTATTTGAACTTGGATTGATACGTTTATATATATATATATATATATATAAAATTTTATATTTGGTTTGTATTTGTGTTTGTGTATGTTGGATATGATATGTGATACAGGTTTGAATGTTTTTATTTGTTTGTGTATGTTGGATGTGATACAGGTTTGAATGTTTTTATTTTCATAATGTATACAGGTTGTGGATTTGTATATATGGCTGTTTATTATTTTTTTTAAAAAAAAATCTAGCGACGCTTTAAAGCGTCACTATAATTGCAACTGGCGATGCTTTAAAGCGTCGCTAGTTTTAAGTCTAGCGACGCTTTAAAGCATCGTCAGTTTTTAGTCTAGCGATGCTTTAAAGCGTCGCTAAATGCTGACGCTTTAAAACGTCGCTAAACTTAAAACTAGCGACGCTTTAAAGCGTCGGTAAATAAAAATTTAGCGACGTTTTTTTGAAGCGTCGGTAGATTGCGTCCTAACGCTTGCATAGACGACGCTTTAGTGATGCTTTACAAAACGTCGAAAAATTACTTAGCGACTATTAAAAGCATCGAGAAAGATTAAAAAAAATATCGCTAAATACCAGATTTACTATAGTGATAGGTAGGCAACGAGCCACACAGATCGTGCTGGGAGACGTGAGGTTCATGAGAAAAGTTATTGAAGATTGTGGTTGGCAATGGAACTGAGGAAATTATGTAGGGAAACGAACCGGAACCTACTGCCATGCCACTGTTCCAAGTGGCTTTAAATTGTCAGTTTTGCCAATGGTAGTGGAGTTTGGTATGTTTTGCACCATAAAAAACTGTACCATGTTGGGTGGCCACCATGTTATCTATCTTCGAGTCGATACTGCGTACCTTGCTGAAGGTAATAGATCATCTTTCAGCACTTGATAGGTTCACGAGAAGTGAATGAAAAAAAAAAAAACACTTCTTAAAAAGGGATTTTTTATAAAAATAATGTTTCTTTTAAAAAAAATATCGAAATATGATAATTTTAAATAAATTTATCAAAGTACCGTGGTTTCAGCCACATTTTTTTTTTTTTTTTTTTCATGTACTTTGATGATGGGATGGATAAAGATAGAAGATACATGTCCTATCCACATCTTCTCACTAAAAATACTGGGCCTGCATCTTTAATAAGAAAAAATACAAGTAAAACCTACATCTCTAAATTTTAACATAATAAAATTAAAAAAACATAATAACATTTAAAATTACATAATAAAATATTTAAAATAATATAATACAATTATAATATATAAAATATATATAATAAAATAATAAAATTGAAAATTAAAAAAATTAAAAGATGCTATAGGTCAAGTGAAGCCATAGACCGTACTTGCAACTTCATTTTATTCCTGCACCTTTATTTTTAAAATAAAAATTAAAAAATCAAAAAAATTAAAATATATAAGTAAAGTCATAAATTATTATGTTAATAATAATATAAAATATTAATATTATAAAATAAAATTTATTATAATATATAATAAATATAATAAATATTATAATAAATATATTATAATATATTAAATTATATATTATATATTATTGATGTGGCAAGATCGCTGATGTGGAGTCCCTTTCAGATCCAGCAAGATGCCGCGCTGGCAGAAGCTGCTACGACAGACCCTCTCTTCGAGCTCCTTTGCTGGGCGGCTCCCTCGAGGTCGAGCCCATCCCGGTCGAAGTAGAGCTCCCGCTCTTCGAGCTCCTTCGCCGGGTGGCTCCCTTGAGGTTGAGCCCGTCCCGATTGAAGTGGAGCTCCCACTCTTCAAGCTCATTTGCCAAGTGGCTCCCTCGAGGTCAAGCCCACCCCGACCAAAGTGGAGCTCTCGCTCTTCGAGCTCCTTCGCTAGGCGGCTCCCTCGAGGTCGAGCCTGTCCCGGTCGAAATGGAGCTCCTGCTCTTCGAGCTCGACTCCAGCCATGGCCGGAGTCGAGCTCCCTCTCCTCGAGCCAAGCACTCTTCGGTCGAGAGGTTCGGCGGCCGGAGGCTGTCCCCATGGCCAAAATCTACAGTGCTTCACGAGATTCGGAAGCAAAAAGAAAGGGACATCACCACCTCTCTTAAGTGGCAGCGCGCCGCACAAGGACCATGGAGGGACACCCCCCACGTGCCATGATCTCTCTTGCCATTATTTACACCATATAGGAAAAGGCGCCCCGATCAAGGCACTATACTTTTCAGCTGACCATTTGCACTACCCAGAAGAAGAAACCCGTGCTAGGGAATTCAATTCAGGGGGCGGCTGCCCCCAGATCGAGGTCTTGCCAAATATTTTAAAGTGTAGCGATCAACTAGGAAGTCAGAGCCTGCGACATAACTCCCTATCATGAAGGAGGAAAGGCACTGGGACACGCCGCATGGTGCACTGCTGATCATTTACCTTCCGGCATCTACAGAGAGGGAGGAACCCGAGGTAGGTAGCTGGAGGGATCCATGGCTTTAAAGGAAGTCCCAAGGACCTTCAAATAAGGTAAGCGAGTAAGGGCAAGCAAAGTAAGAGTTAGCAAGAAGCAGAGCGCTCTGAGGCTACCAGAGAACTCACCGAAAGAGTCCCGATGGACACAGCCACCATAGCTTGAGCTCTCCTCCACCGCTGCCGTTCTCACTCTACTCCTTCCTTTTAAAGCAAAACCTCCTCCTCCTAGCATGGAATCTGGCCAGGGGCCCACTAGGGAGGATCTGTTCTCTTAGATCGCACACTGACTTGATCGTCAGAGTGCCCCCGCCGGGATCCCCGATCCGGGTCTCATCTTTTTTGCAAGTCCGGGCATGTGAGTTGGGTTCTAGGTGACGAGGTTGGCATCCGGTGCCATCCCAGAGAAGCAGGCCATGGTGATGTAGGCGGCAACAATTATATTTTATAATATAATAAATATTTTATAATATAATAAAAAAACTATAATTTAGTCGGTGTCAATCTAGTCACCAATTTGCTTATCGGGTTGGTGCCAGTCCGACCATCAACCCGGTGCTAATTCGACCGCTAGTCCGGTCATCAGGCCGATACCTGTCCGATTGCAAGTTTGATCGGCAGCCCGATGCCAGTCTGGTCCCCTTATCCGGAACTAATTCGATCACTAGTCTGAGTCGGACTGACGTCAATCTGGTGGTCGGACTGATACCAGCCTGGCGACCAGACTGGCAATCGAACCAATGATCGGACTAGCTATCGAATCGGTAATCGGACTGGCAATCATATTGGTGGTCGAATAGGTGACTGGATTGATGGCTATATTAGCACCAACCTGGTGATCAGAATGACTGTCGAACCAGTGGCCAAACTGGCGACTAGATCGACGATCAGACTGGCACCGTCTTGATAGCCAAACTAGCTATCGGATCAAGAGTCAGACTGGCGACAAGACAGGTGGCCACCGGTCTAACAGCTAATCTAACCATCAGGTCGGTGCCAATTCGATCACCTGTTCAACTGCCAGTTCGACCACCGGTTCAACTGCCAGTTCGACCACCAGCCTGGTTACCAGGTCGGTGCCAGTCCGACCGTCGGTCTGGCCACTAGTTCGATAACTAGTCCAGCTACCAGGTCGGTGCTATTCGTCCTGGCAACTGGACTAGCTATCGGACCAGTGATTGGACCGATGTCAGACTGGCATTGACCTGGTAGCTAGACTAGTTATCGGACTGGTGGTCAGACTGGCAGTCAGACCAGCGATCGAATTGGCACCGACCTGGTGGTTGGACTGGCTGTTGGACCAGTGGCCACCAATTCGATCGCTAATTCGGCCGCCAGTCTGGCTCCTGATCCGATAGCTAATCTAGCTGCCAAGATGGTACCAGTCCAATCACTGATCTGGCTACCAGTCTGGCCACTGATCCGACAACCATTCCAGTCACAAAGTCAGTGCCAATTCGACCATCGATCCGGTCACCGGTCCGGTTACCGATTCGATAACCAGTCCGGTCACCGGTTCGATTGCCAGTCTGGCCGCTAGGCCGGTGTCAATCCGACTGCCAGGTTGGTGCCAGTCCGACTTAGACTGGTAACCTAACTGGCACTAGGCAGGGAACTGGACTGGCATTAGGTTGCCGATCGGACTTGCGACCAGACAGGTATCGTCCTGATGACCGGACTAGCTGCCAGATTAGTACCAAGTTGACGGTCGGACTTGCACCGGCCCAACAAGCGAATTGACGACCGGACCGGCTACTAGACTAGCATCGACTAAATTATAATTTTTTATTATATTATATAATATTTATTATATTTTATAATATAATATATAATTTAATATATTATAATATATTTATTATAATATTTATTATATATTATAATAAATTTTATTTTATAATATTAATATTTTATATTATTATTAAGGTAATAATTTATGACTTTACTTATATATGTTTTTATTTTTTTTAATTTTTTATTTTAAAAATAAAGGTATAGGAATAAGATAAAGTCGCAGGTATGGCCTACGACTTCACTTTACCTACAACATCTTTTATTTTTTTATTTTTTTAAATTTAAATTTTATTATATTATTTTAAATATTTTATATATTATAATTTTGTTATATTATTTTAAATATTTTTAATTTTGTTATATTATTTTAAATATTTTATTATGTAATTTTAAATCTTATTATATTTTTTAAATTTTATTATGTTAAAATTTAGAGATCCAGGTTTTACTTGTATTTTTTTTCATTAAAGATGCAGGCTCTATCTGCATTTTTAGTGAGAAGATGCAAGTAGAATCCACGGTAGTTTGGTAAATGTGTTTAAAGTTGTTATTTCGATATTTTTCTTTTAAAAGAACATTATTTAAAAAAAATTCTCTTAAAAAATGAAGAGGAACCGACTTATTTGATTAAAATTTTTAAAAAAATCTTTCTAGGAAAAGATACATTTCATACTCCATAAAAAAAATTTCATGAAAGTGGAGAATTTTGGTACGAAAAGTGTTAATCTTTTTTTCTTTCAAAAAATATTTTTAAGATCCATGATTAAAATTTTATAAAATATCAATGAATAATTAAGAGGAAATATTAAATAGTAATATTATCATAATATTTATACTAGTAACATAATATATAAATATTATATTTATAATATAAAGTTTGGGAGTAAAAAAAATATCATCTTACATCTATTAAAGATATAATGGATATTTTATATAGTTTTTTCAAGAAATGTAGATTCTCAATAAAATATAAGTCATTATGAAATAAGTTATTTTTTTTTTATGATCGATCAAATATATAAAAATTTTATTTCTAAAAAATTTTAAAAAATTACTTCTTATAAAAAAAATTCTCTCCATAAACCAAATAAATTCTTAAAGATGGAAGAGAGCCATTTTTTAAAAATAATTTTATTGAAACCATCTACACCAAGAAACTTTTGCATCAATGCAACCATAAATATCAAACAAAATCAAGAAGGCAAAATCTCTGTTGTAAGTGCCCAAATTACATCAATCATATGTTCATGAGTCATATAAAATGCCATTCAATTTGTAGTACTAATTTTCTTTCTACGCATGTGTTTGATCAGAAAGGGGGGACCATGCAATAAGTCTTAGATCATCAGCCAATTAAAAAAAAGATAGTCTTTAAAGAACTCGAACTCATAAGATAATTATGAAATCATTACCTTGGTGTTTCTGAAAACTGTAAAATTCTCCCACGCCACTCTCCACTAAGCTTGAGGTACTGATGAGAAAACATGTTACATATTTTGTGAAAAATTGGCGTGTGTATATATATATATATATATCAATAAACGGCCATCGATAGGCCACATGTCATCTATATTATCTTTCTCGGGTGTTTCAAAAGGATTTTAAAATGGGCTTTTTATACCGCCAAAATGGTAGTCCAGTTAAATTAGGCCTTGTCACATTTCAGAATTGGTGCAGGTTCGAGATATAATTCTGCAGATGACCCGATTAAATTCAAAGTTAAATCTTGGACCCTATGATAGCTGGGATAAGTAAGCCAAATAGTTGGCAAATATTGATATAAAAAATATGAAATAATATAAGAAAGGTATAATAAATATAAAAATGTGAAATAATACCAAAAAACATATAATAAATATTTTATATGATCTTTTTAGAAAATTAGATGTTCAATCAAATACAAGTTATTATAAAATAAATTATTTTTTTATGATTGATCAAGCATATTAAAATTTTATTTTTTTAAAAAAATTAAAAAATATTATATTTTTTTTTCATAAATCAAATGGATCCACGAGGATGAAAGAGAGCCATTCTTTTTTTAAAAAAAAAAGTTTTTTAAGCCTACTACATCAAGAAGTATTTGCATCGATACAACCATAAACATCAAAACAAAATCAAGAAGACAATCTCTGTCGCAGGTACCCAAACTAGACCAATCATATGTCCATGAGTCATATAAAATGCCATTCTATTTATGGTAACCATTTTTTTCTATAGATGTGTTTGATGAAAAAGTATGAGGATCATGCAATAAGTCTTTGATCATCAGCCAATAAAAAAAAAAAAAAAAAATTCTTTAAAGAACTTCGACTCATCAGGCAACCATGAAATTATTATCTTGGAGTTTCTGAAAACAGCAAAATTCAAATTCTCCCGTGCCACTCTCTACCAAGCTTGTGGTACTGATGAGAAAACATGTCACATTTTTTTTTGTCTTTACCGTGGAAAAACGGGTATATATATATATATATATATATATATTAATCAATAAACGGCCATTTATAGGTCATGTGTCACCTATATCGTCTTTCTCGGGTGTTTCAAAATGATTTCAAAGTGGAACCTTTTTATCGCGCGAAAGTCTTCCAATGGCGGCCAGATTCACCGCTCTTATATTGTCTTTCTCGCATTATTCCATGTTTTCCATATCAATATGTTATCTTTCTCGCATTATTCACGTTTTCCGTTTCAATTTTTGCTAACTATTTGGTTCGCGACTCTGACAAGTTGAGCTCCTTCATCAACCGCGAAAGCGTCCGCCCCCGCCCCCCAATCATCACGGTCCATAAATAATTGAGATGAATCCCGCTCGACTGGGTTTCCCTACCTTTCGGCGTCCCCGAAAGTGACTTTAACCAGATAACACTTGACAAGTGGCTAGATGTCAGCCGGCCTCCTCAAATCATTTGAACGTGCATATCCCCTGTCCACTTTTTAATACGCTATTTTTCCCTTTTTTTTTTTTTTTTTGGCAATAGTTTTTAATACGCTATACCATGAGTGAGAGAGAGAGAGAGAGAGAGAGAGAGAGAGAGACCTTGTTATACTTATCCTTGGTGATTTGGTGTGGTGGGAGAGTGACGACGTTGTAATACGTGGGGATGGTAAATGAAGTATTATTATTATTATTTTTAATAAAGGACTCGAATTCTTGGGTGGTTCTGCTTGATAGCTTTTGGGTAATAAAGAAACCGTTTGGTTCATAATTTTTTTTTAAAAAAAATAAATTTAAAAAAATATTTTTTTAACAAATAAAATCTTAATATACTTAATTGGTTATAAAAAATAATTTATTTTTTAATAAATTATATTTAGTTAAACATGTACTTTTTGAAAAATTATATAAAATATTTAAAGATCATATTTTTTTTATTACAAAAATATTTAATCCTTTATACCTAGATCGTACGTTTATGTGCACCATGGATCGTACGTTTATCAGCATGCAAAAATCATAAATCGTGAGATGTTCCTAGTACGGTCCTTAAGATGTCCCTCTTCTGCGAGGTGACTGGTCTTCTCTCTCCTTACTTTCTTCTCCTGGCGATCTATGGTGAATCGTACACCGCTGTTTTGAGAGTTGGAGAAAAAGAACCAGGTAGTTTTTTATTTATAGCTGTATGTGTCTCTTCCATGACTAATAAAAGATTAAGGTTGCATTTGGTTGATCGTCAGGGAATCCTGAATGGTAATTTGGATTACTTACAAGATATATTATCACTGGATAGATTGCCAGTAATGTTGATTACTGTGTTTGATATATACAGGTAATCTATCAGTAAGATTGATTACTGTATTTGGTATGATAAATAGATTACCAGTAATCTAAGCTCAAATTTCTAAAATATCCCTGAGTCAAATTTATTAAAAATATATTATAATATAATATAGTAATGTAATATAATATAATATTAATATAATATATTATTTGATATTTTGTAATGTAATATAGTATTATATTATTTGATATTTTGTAATGTAATATAGTATTATATTATTTGATATTTTATAATGTAACTATTTATAAAATTATATAGTTAATAATGTATTATATATTATATTATATTAAATATATTATACTATATTTAATATAATATAATATATGTTATGTTATGTTATAAAATGTAATTTATAATTTAAATTATATTATATTACACTCTATTGTTATATAATATATATTTTAAAATATTCTATTTTCTAATATTACAAATAAAATAAAATAAAAGATTATATATTATTTTAAATTTAATAATATAATACATATAAATTTATTATATTATTTAGTATATTTAAAAGATTATATATAATTTTTTTACATTTATTTAGTAATTTTTTTTTTTAATTTTTCAATTTTAATATAAATATATTACATATTTTATATTTAATTATATAAAATATTTAAAAATTATATTTTTAATAAATAGCTAAAATATAAAAATTATATTTTTATAAATAAAATATAGATTTAAGAAGAGATCCCAACAACACCTAGAGGACCTAGATGAGAGGGAAGGGAAATGTTTCGTTGTCACTAAAGCGAAAGGGATATGATAATTTTAGCGAAAGGGACGGGATAATTTTGTAAAAATAAAAAATACCAGATTACCATATCTTTGGTAATCTGGATAGCCACCTCTCCCTGAGTTAATCTGGATTACCACATAAGAGATAATCCAGATTACTACTAAAACATAGATTACCGGTTCAAAAAAATATCAAACAAGGTTATCTGGTGGGTCCAGTTTAAAATTACCGATAATCTGGATAGATTACCGTCTACCAAACGCAATCTAAAAGACTAAAATCTTAGTTAGAGTTTTACTCTAGTCCTATTTATTCAATTTTATTGAAAATAATTCTCTTTAATCAATTGGATTCTGATTTAGTACATATGATTGAGTCAAAAATTGACCAAAATAAGATGATAATTAGGCTACATATTATATTTTAAATCTAATATTTTTTACTTCCAATCTTTATATAATATTATTATTATATTTTTATAAATATAAATATAATATAATATTAGACCATAATTATTTATTTTATTAATATAATATTAATATTTTTAATATAATAAATTTATTATAGATATAAATATAATATTAACTATAATATTATATTAATATATTAATATAAATACTATATTAATATTACTAAAAATATTATATTTATTATAAATATTAAAAATAATATTTGTATATTAATATAAATATTATATGATATTAATTTAAATATTAGGACAATATTATTATTCAGTATTTCATCGTAACCATTAATATTTTGTATAATTTTAATTATAAATCTTAAATAATATTTTTGGAAAGAAAAAAAGAAAACACTACCTATTTCATATGAAGTTTCAAAACCTATCTCCGGCATGAATTTTCATTTTTTATAAAATATAAAAAAATATATTTTTATTAAAAAATGTTTTTTATAAAACTTTTAATCAAATATTATATATATACTTTTCAAGATTTTTTTTTTTTTTTTCTTTGCATTTCTTGTGTACCAATCGAGTTTTAAAATGTACAGTTCATCTGTTACCGGAGTAGTCATTTGGGCAAACGGGAGTTAGAGTGCCATGAGGAGGTAGCATGCATCCTCTTCCAATTGATGAGTTGACTTATCAACTTGGAGTAGTTACACTCCAAATGGATAGTCCAAATAACCAATATTGTAATGATGGACAAACAGATTATGTACATGGTGAAAAAAAAAAAAAAATGCAGGTAGTAACCTGTCTCAGGATAGAATCATTGCTAACCGGCAAATGCGTAATATGAGAATTGATGCTCTTGATGGTTGCTCTCAGCAAATTATTTTTGTTATTACATAGTCAAAGAAATACCCATATATGCTATTGGTGGTTTATGCTGATCCAAATTATCATTTAATACATATTCTTTGAATACAAATATCTATTCTCATTAATTAATAATGGTTTATATTTGTTGCCGACCTTACCGCTGTGGCTTGCAGCTATGAGTTGGCGCCGGATTGCGGTTCCCTTTACTGCGGAATCCCAACGCTCTCGGACCTGTAAAACGAGGTTAGAGATCCAGGTCGGAGATCCTGGCGGGGGCACTCCGATGGTCAAGTTAGAGAGCAGTAAAGTGGAACAGATCTACTAAGACGGATCCCTGTTGGGTCTCCGTGCTTAGAGGAGTTTTTGATGAGGAGATGTGTGAGAATGAGCAAGAACAAGAGGGGTTGGCACTCTGGTCCTTGCGACTGGGCTCGCCGGGCTCGCTCCTTCGAATTCCTCTGGGGTCCTTGTCTCCGAGTTGCCTATTCTCTCCTTCTCCGTGTGCTTGCCCTCTTGATTGCTTACCTTCCTTCTTGCATGTGATACCTTTTTGAGATCGTTGGATGCTTTGGTGCCTTGATTCTCTCCCCTGGGGAGGCCTTGGAGGTCAGCGGCGCTTATTAACTGTTCTCTTGAGGTCGTCTCCCATTACGATTGGAAGTTAAGTGGCGAGCACGTCTCGTTTGCCATGCAGTCACAAAAGGGGGAGTCGGGCGGGATCTTGATCTGCACGTGGGCGTACCTGGGTTCGAGGCATTGACCGTGGCCCTTCCCTTCGAGGGATTCCAGGTCACAGGTCGCCGGATCTGGTTCCTCGATCGAGATGTCCCTCCTAAACTAGTGCAAACGAGGTTCCGCACACCATTCAGGCCTGGGGACACCGTACTGGACGCGCCGCCCTGTGCGCGCTGTTCTCAATAGCTCCTTGGGGCTTACGCCCCCGGTCTTGCGAATGCTTCACTGGAAGGGCTCGACTTCGACCGAGGTGGACCCATCAAGGGGTGCCACCTGACGAAGGAGCAGAGGTGACATGCTCAACTTTGGCGAGGTGGACCCATCAGGGGGCGCCACCTGGTGAAGGAGCAGAGGTGCCAGGCTCGACTTCGGTGAGGTGGACCCATCAAGGGGCGCCACCTGGTGAAGGAGCAGAGGCAGGCCCACTTTAGTCGATGTGGACCCATCAGGGGTCGCCACCTGGCGAAGGAGCAGGGGTGCCAGGCTCGACTTCGATGAGGTGGACCCATCAAGGGGCGCCCCTGGCGAAGGAGCAGAGGCAGGTCCATTTCGACCGAGGTGGACCCATCAGGGGGTGTCACCTGGCGAAGAAGCAGGGGTGCCAAGCTCGACTTCGGCTAGGTGGACTCATCAAGGGGCACCACCTGGCGAAGGAGCAGAGGCAAACCCACTTCGATCGAGATGGACCCCTCATGGGTCGACACCTGGCGAAGGGGCAGAGGCAAGCTCGACTTCGACCGAGGTGGACCCATCAAAGGGCACCACCTGGCGAAGGAGTAGGGGTGCCAGGCTTGACTTCGATCAGGTGGACCAATCAGGGCGCGCCACCTGGCGAAGGAGCAGAGGCAGGCCCACTTTGGTTGAGGTGGATCCCTCCTGGGTCGACACCTGGCGAAGGAGCAGAGGCAAGCTCGACTTCGATCGAGGTGAACCCATCAAGGGGTGCCACCTAGTGAAGGAGCAGAGGCAAGCTCGACTTCGACCGAGGTGGACTTATCAAGGGGCGCCACCTGGCGAAGGAGCAGGGGTGCCAGGCTCAACTTCGGCAAGGTGGACCCATCAGGGGGTGCCACCTGGCGAAGGAGTAGAGGCAGGCCCACTTCGATCGAGGTGGACCTCGCCTGGGTCGACACCTGGCGAAGGAGCAGGGGTGCCAAGCTTGACTTCGGCGAGATGGACCCATCAGGAGGCGCCACCTTGCAAAGGAGCAGAGGCAGGTCCACTTCGGTCGAGGTGGACCCCGCCTAGGTCGACACCTAGCGAAGGGCCAGAGGCAAGCTCGACTTCGACCTAGATGGATCCATCAAGGGGTGCCATCTGGCGAAGGAGCAGGAGTGTCAGGCTCGACTTCGACGAGGTGGACCCATCAGGAGGCGCCACCTGGCGAAGGAGCAGAGGCAGGTCCACTTCGGTCGAGGTGGACCCTACCTGGGTCGACACCTGGCGAAGGGGCAGAGGCAAGCTCGACTTCGACCGAGGTGGACCCATCAAGGGGCGCCACTTGGTGAAGGAGCAGGGGTGCCAGGCTTGACTTCGATGAGGTGGACCCATCAGGGGGCGCCACTTGGCGAAGGAGCAGAGGCAAGCCCACTTCGATCTAGGTGGATCCTGTCTGGGTCGATACATGGTGAAGGGACAGAGGTGCCGAGCTCGGACCGAGATGGCTCGACCTAGCAGGAGAGCTTTTGAAAGGAAAATCGTGCGGCTCCGCTTGGCCGCCAGCTGGCACCGATGCATGCTTTACGTCAGCGATCTTGTCATATCAATATTAATTCTTGGAGATTTACTGGCCTTTTTAAAAGATATGTAGTAGCTCTTTTAGGGAAAAAATTAGTGTTCAAAAACTTTGATCCTTTATTTCCTCACTGGAATAAGAGTAATAAAAGTGTGTCAACCTAGGTATAAGGGTAATAATTGAGCCAATGGGTTTCTCGGGGTTCGACCTTAAATTAAGATATGATTTCTTTACTGGAGGAAGAAGTATGTTAATTGTCGTGCTTTCTATCCCGGCTGTCAGAGCCTATTAGGGCAAGCATGACAGAAGTATCAAAATGGCCTTTAAAATATATCTATACGTCTCATCCGCTCTTTTGTTTTTTGCTTTTTTTTGTTTTTGTTTTTGTTTTTATTTTCGTTTTGCTTTGTTTTGCTTTGTTTTGTTTTTTTATGAAATCCCAGCATCTTGAAGTAAGGGTAAGTCTTTGTGTACCGTGTGCAATGCAGCAAATCTTATATGGCCCATACCATTTTTTTTATTGGTCCATCCATATCCAAACTAGTTTGACAGGATTGGACGGGAGTCGTACCTATGGGATTATATTACCTTAGCATCGCCGCGTCTACAGTTATTTCAAACATGGTAAATGACCTTTTTATCTCCATATTTTTTGAAAAAGATTACGATTAGGGATTGTAATAGGTCGGGTACAGGCCGGTATATAACTATCCAAACCCAAATCCAAATACTCAATAAACTACCCAAATCCGGTCCAAATACTATTGGGACTGGTTTTTTTTATCCAAATCCATCTCAATCGGGTATCGGATATTCGGGTTTACCCGGCTCGAATCCAATTGAGTCATATTAAATATTTTTTTATTTTTATCAACTTTAAAATCTTCTACCATTTTATAAATCATACATACATTAAACAACTAAAATTCAACTACTTTTTTAGTTTAATAGCATTTAATTTTATATTCAAAATAAAATTTAAATTATCTTAAATAAATAAAATTTAACAAGACTTAATTCAATACTTTTAAAATAAATAAAAATATAATATATATTAATTATATATATTTAAATATTAAAATAATTTTGGTCAGGTTCGGGTCAAGTTCGGGTCAGGTATATATCTATCCAGTCCTGGCCCAAACCTAAGGTTAAGCATTCAGGTTTTATCCAAACCCATCCCAAACCCAGTCAAAGTGTTGACTACCCGACCCAATCAGGTCGGGCCAGGTCGGGTACCCATGAGTTTGGGTTTTGTTGCCATCCTTAATTATGATGTGCAAAACTGATCTTATTCTGCAAACAGAAAAAAAAATCTATTTGCAAAGCGACACCCCATCCCAGAGTTCATTTTATTGTTTTTGGCTATCCTAGAGTCCTCCATTTTGTATTTTTGCTCCTCTTTGGTGGTCAGAAGTTGCTGGTGAACTGGAAGTTCTGGAGTATACCTTCTTTCAACCTTTGATATGCCTTTGAAATCTTGAATAAATAAAAAAAAAGTGGTTTCATCTTTGAACATAGACGGCGAACACAAAAACACCACCAGAAGGAAATGCAGATGGAGGAAAGAAGCACTGTAATCGTTGTTTATTTAGGAGAAGATAAGATCCCCTTAAGATCTGTCCCAAAAAAAGCTACAGAACTAGAAATAGATAAAGAAAATTTTTGATTCCTGCTTGAAGTTGACATTTGGCATGTGAACTTTTATTTTACAATTTATGCATGGGTGTCATAGTTTCTTAACTAGGGTATCCTAGATTTTAAACTAAGGTATCGTAAATTTTATTTTACTATTTTAATGTAAAATTTTGAAATTTATCTCTGCAGAGGGATGCCACGATATATTTTTTAAAATATTAAGTCTTCATAACATAAAATCATGATACCATAGTTTAGAATTTATGACACCCAAGTTCAAAACCTACGAAATCCTAATTAAAAAACTATGACACCTATGCATAAATTATAAAATAAAAGTTTGTAACCCCTCTACCTCTAATACATGCCATCCATGGCATGATTTATGAATACCAGAGTGTTATAAAATTGCCACGGATGCTATAAGATTATTCAAAATGGCTGAAATAGTATTATGACATCCCAATTTTAAAACTATGACACCTTAGTTAAAAACTACGACACCCATGCAGAAATTATAAAATAAAAGTTTATAACCCCTTCTACTTCTAATACAAATCATCCGTGGCTTGGTTTATGACTCCCAGGGTATCATAAAATTATCACGGATGCTATAAAATTACTCAAAATGGCCAAATTAGTATTACGATACCTAAGTTTAAAACCTACGATACCTTAGTTAAAAAACTACGATACCTATATATAAATTATAAAATAGAAGTTTGTAACCCCTCTATCTCTAATACATGTCATCCGTGGCATGGTTTATGAATACCAGAGTGTCATAAAATTATCATGGATGCTATAAGATTATTCAAAATGGCCGAAACAGTATTATGACATCCCATTTTAAAAACTACGACACCTTAGTTAAAAAACGACATCCATGCAAAAATTATAAAATTAAAGTTTGTAACCCCTTCTATGCTAATACATGTCATCCATGGCTTAGTTTATGACTCCCAAAGTATCATAAAATTGCCACGGATGATATAAGATTATTCAAAATGGTCGAATCAGTATTACGATATCCAAGTTCAAAATCTATGACACCCTAGTTAAAAAACTACGACACCCATGCATAAATTATAAAATAGAAGTTTGTAACCTCTCTACCTCTAATACATGTCATTTGTGGCATGGTTTATGAAACTAGAGTGTCATAAAATTACCACGGATGCTATAAGATTACTTAAAATAGTCAAAACAGTATTATGACACCCCAGTTTAAAGACTACAATATCCTAGTTAAAAATCTAGGACACCCTACTTAAAAAACTATGACACCCTTACAAAAAATGTAAAATCAAAGTTTCTAACCTCTTCTGCCTGTAATACATGTCACCTGTGGTTTGAATTAAAACTCTTACAATCTTATGATGACATCCCCCACGTCATAACAAGCTCGTATGAAAAGAATCAAGAGTAATTAAGTCCGAAACAGGATTGTGACACCATAGTTCAGGATTCATGACATCCTACTTCAAATATTATGACACCTTGTATATTTTTATGTTGTAATGGCTTATATTTTTTTATAATAGTTATTTAGAATTTATTGTTTAACTTACATTTATGTTTTACTTATATTTCAGGTGATATTCCAATGGTTCGAATATTTAGAGTGAAGGCTTCGCAACTGTTTAAAAACCATTGCAAGCCAGCAATATACATTGAACAAGTTTGGAAGATGGGTTTTTCTACTCTTCATTTAAAAAACATCCGAAAGACTCCATTTGGTGCTTTCATCGTCATGCAGCCATTCATAGTCGACGGGCGACTCCTAGCTAAAATTATTAGATGCTACAAGGGAGATGATAAGTTTATTTTTTGTGGTAAGGAACTTATATTCAGCATCGAAGACGTGGCCCTAATTTTGGGTCTGCCATGCCATAGAAACAAGATTGCAATGAAAGATCAAAATAAGAAGGGAATGTTATTAAGATGATTTAGTAAGTAATTAAATCTTCAGAATAAGGGACTAGGGAAGTTAATAGTGCAACTTCATTCATCAAACATACAAGAGGATGTCGAGGACACCGTAAGACTTTGGATCTTATACATGTTTGCAATGTTCTTGTCTTCAAAGTCAAATTAATCTTGTCTAAGATATATCATCTCTTACTTAGATGATTTATCTAAGCTGGGTCAAATCGATTGGGCTTCCACAATAAAGGAGTTGACTGTTATGGCTCTCCCAGATGCTACTTTTTGCTTGAGATCTAAGGAGCCAGTTTTAACCAAGAGAAGTGACAAGGTTAGGAGGCAGCAAACCCTGTATGAATGTACAACTACTTTGGTGGTAAGTATCATTAATATGCAACAAAAATGTAATTACATTTATTTTAAATCTTCCATATATTTAAAGTATATGATTATTATGTACAGGTTTGGTTCCTTGAGCATAGCACCTTAAGAGCCCCAGCATATCCAAATAAGCTACCTAGGCTGTTAAAGTGGTATGACAGCCAGGTTAAGATGCAGAATATTCAGCTTGTGAACTTGCAGACTCATGAGTTGGTAAGATAACCCATTATTTTATAAAAGTAATGAACAATATATTATTATCAGTAATATAAAGTTTTTTATTATTGTTCTTGGCTTGCATATGGAGGGAGTTATTGAGCCTACGATAATAAAACAGTGGCTTAACACTAAAGAAATAGTAACAGTAGCATCCCCGGAAAAAGAAAAAAGTTATGCAAGCTATGCATAGTTGAAGATTGAAGTAGAAGATATAAAGAAAATGCTTGCCATAGTTAAAACCCTTCTCAGTTCATTGGTAAAAAAAGATAGCAATGCCAATAAAGAAGGGCATGATCAAACTATGATGGAGGAAAAAGTTTGACACTCCTATGACTGAGGTTGAACATAGTATAGATGAAAAATTGAAGGACACCCCTATGAATGAGGATGCTGAGGGGGAGAAAGAAAAATCTTAGGTTCCTTCACTATCAAGAGGGTGAAAAAATAACCTAGGCTGCGGAAGGCCTCACAAATCACAACAGATTTTATTTTTGAAACAGGCCATCCCAAAAAAAAGACGAAGATAGTGGGCACTTCTCAACTCGATGAATCAAATTTGAATCTTCAAATTGAAGATGATGAAAATTTGATTAACATTTTTTTGAAAGAAAAGATGAACTCATAAGTTATATCTATTTTTTCTATTATGTATGCTACTTTATGATAAAAAATGTATAATATTCTTTATGTTTATTAATTTCAGAGAGGTCATCTACACGAATAAATTTGGAGGCACTATCACTAGAAAAAATCTTTTAGATCTGCTAAACAATGACATGATAGTAGATGATATAAGTAATGGAGTATTAAATCGTTTTATTCTTATTCTTTATATATGTTATAATATATTTTTTAATAATTATTATGTTAATTTTTTTAATTTTATGAAATCATGTTACTTATAATTAATCAGTTTATATTGTATTGCCAGATAATTGATGCCATGCAGGAGTTCATTACAAATAACTAGATAGAGCATCAAGAAAGATATCACAAGTGTATAATTACACCTGTAATGACCTCCGACATATGCCTAACATTAGTATCACCGTATCAAGAACTTGCTGGAATAGCCAGGAATATGATATTTGATAGAATCAGTGATGAAGATAAGAGCGAATTTCAGTTTCTGTTCACCATCATCAACTCAGACAATTTCCACTAGCACCTGGCTATGATTGACATGCAAAAAAAGATTTTGATGCATCTGAATTCAAAAAAATACAATTCCAAATACAAAGTGAATGCAAGGAAGTGGCAAAGATACTTAAGCCAATGTTTCATATATTTTGTAATAATGCTAAGGTGGAGAATTAGTCCATGCAAGAGATTGCTGAATAATACCCTTCCCAACCTGCAGGATCACTAGACTGTGGATTGTATTGCTTGAAATACATGAAATTCCTTGCTCGTAGGATAAGCCTGATAGTTGAGATTTCATAGAAAAAGATATAAGTGTATACCGCCATCAATTAGCACCAAGAATATTGAGAGAGAGCATGAATCAAAAGATTAATAGTGCTATTAAAAATTAGCATGTAAAAGTAATTTTTTAATATACTTTTTCTTTTCGATTCATACACTTCTGTAATATGTTACAAAAATTTGTAACTTAATTGATGTTTATATTTTAAGCATCATTCCCAAAAAAAAATTCAGTAATTCACTCAAATATTAATGTTTTGAATATCATTTTCTCATTACATATAGTTTTTGTATTTTTGATGTTATGTTTACTTCTAGAATATCAAATTTCTTCATTGATGTGATGGTATAAAGGAATATTATATTTCTTGACAGGGTGTCATAGTTTTTGAACTTGGATGTTGTTACTCAGGTGGCTTCCCAAGTGGGGGGTGAATTGGGATAATAAAAACTTTCAAGTATGTGCACTTTAAAATTCTTTTAGTATTGGTGATGTGATAGATTATGCAACGGAAGCAACAAAATTAACAATTACAATGAAGTCAAGCAAATACAATCACAAACATAAGAAAATTAGAGTGGTTTGGAGCAACCCACTCCTACGTCCACTATCCAAGCACCACCTGGGATTTCTACTATATTCTTCCTAGAATACAGTCAAATTGTTTTACCAGGATCACAATCCAAACTCTACACCCTTTGGATTTTACACCGGGCTCACCAAAGAAACCCACACTTGGTTTTACACTGGGCTTACCAAGAACCCAAGTCCCTTTGGTTTTTAATACCGAGCTTACCAAAAAAACCCAACTTAGGTTTTAATAGGCTCACCTAAAAACCTTTCAACACTCACAAGACACAGCCCCTTGCTGCTCTTGGAGAGGAAACAAGATATATCAAAAGAAATTAGCAACTTTACAACAAACCAAATTTGTTTGGTAGTTGCCGATGAAGCTCAAATTAAAGCCTTGCTTTAGATGCTCTTAAATACTCTTAAAGCTGCTTCGATCTTGACTTCTTCAAAAAGTTGGATTCAATGAATGAAGATGAGTTGGAGAAGCTTTGAATCCTTTCTTGAATGCTCACTGGAAGTTGTTTGGTGAAAGACTTGAAATTCACTTGCATGCTCTTTTGTTTTCAATGAATAATCAATAATCATCCTCTAATCCATCATAAATACTTTCCTTTTATAGTTTTCAAGCAAATCTAGTCATTGTACGGTCTTGAGAATCTAAATAGAGCCATTGGAGCTTTCTTGGAATTCAAACACTCAATTCTGTATTTAGCTGTTACAGGCCTGAACCCGACACTCGAGTCAGCTTGAAGTCTCAGATAATAGAAAATCAAACTCTGTATGAGTCGGTTCTTCTGGGTCGAGTCGGCTCGAGGCTCTGAGTTTCTGAAACTTGAGATTTGGAACTTTTGGTCGAGTTGGCTCAATATCTTCGAGTCGGCTCGGATTTCTAAAACTCTAAAACTCTTTGTGCTGTGCTAGAATAGGAGTCGACTCTTGATTCATGAGTCAGCTCTGGCAGACTTTTTCAAAATTCAGCCAATTGATTCTCTAACCAATACAAGTCTTCCAAAATTTTAAAATAGGTTACAAAAGATATCTTACCTAATCAAACTCATTTTTACTACTTTATAGTCCTTTTTACAAGATTACAAGAATGAAAATTAGGGCTTTACAACTTTGAGGTCTTCAATTCAATACACTTCATTAATTAATACAACTATACTGGGATAACTTCCAGCTAAATAGAAAATAAAGTGACTTATTGACAAATACTTTCTACAAAAACTTCTTGAATAATTAAAGGAGTTAGTCATAAATACATGCTCCAATATTTTGTAATCATCAAAAATTTTAATATTAGGTGAAGTGGTCAATAGCTCTAAAATAATTTTGAAAGACTCTAGATAATTTTTCTTAATTTTGAAAAAGAATAGGTCAAAAATCTTAATATGGGTCACACAAACCTAACTCTCCTCTGATCTTTTCAAATCTATCTTGGCTAAGAGGCTTGGTAAAAATATCAGCTAGTTAGTTCTCAGTAGGAACAAATTCTAATTCTACTTTGTTATTCAAAACATTTTCTCTAATTAAATGATGCCTTATTTTTATATGTTTTATCCTAGAATGCTGAATTGGATTTTTTGATAAATTAATAGCACTATGTTATCATATTTGATAGGAATCTTAGATTGGATAACACCATAGTCTTCTAGCTGTTGCTTAATCCATAACACTTGTGCACAACATCTCCCTGCAGCCACATATTTTGCTTCAGTAGTGGACAGTGCTACAGAGTTCTATTTCCTATAGTGCCATGAAATTAAGTTAATACCTAGAAATTCGCATGTGCCACTGGTGCTTTTTCTATCAATCTTATAGCCACCATAGTCAGCATCCGAATAGCTAATTAACTTTAAAGATGAATGCTTGGAATACCACAATCCTACATTACATATGCCTTTAAGATATTTAATAATTCTTTTAACAACAATAATGTATGATTCTTTTGGATTTGATTGAAAACATGCACACACACAAACACTAAATAGAATGTCAGGTCTATTGGCAGTTAAATAAAGTAAAAATCCAATCATACCTCTATATAACTTTTGATCAATACTTATGCCATTTTCATCTTTATCTAATCTGCATGCAGGACTCATGGGTGTTCCAGCTTCCTTATTTGATTCCATTCCAAACTTTTTGATAATCTCTTTAATGTATTTGGCTTGGTTGATTAGAATCCCTTCCTTCGATTGTTTGATTTGAAGTCCGAGAAAGTAGTTCATCTCATCCATTAGACTCATTTCGAATTCTTCCTGCATTAACTTAGCAAAATCTTGACACAGGAATTCATCAGTAGATCCAAATATTATATCATCAGCATAAATTTGAACAACTAAAATATTATTATTATTTTTTTGGATAAATAGGGTAGTATCTACACTATCTCTTACAAAATCATTTTCAAATAAAAACTTGCTTAATCTGTCATACCAGGCTCTAGGTGCCTGTTTAAGACCATATAAAGCTTTATTTAACTTAAAAATATGATTTGAAAAAGAGTGATCGATAAAACCTAGCGATTGTTCTACAAAAACTTTTTCGGATAATAAACTATTTAAAAAAGCGCTCTTTACATCCATCTGAAATAATTTAAAGTTCATAAAACATGCATATGCCAGAAGTAATCTAATAGCCTCTAGTCTAGCTACTAGTGCATAGGTCTCATCAAAATATATTCCTTCTTCTTGGTTGTAATCAAAATATATTCCTTCTTCTTGGTTGTAACCTTGAGTTACCAGTCTAGCCTTATTTCTAATAATATTACCTTGTTCATCTAGTTTGTTTCTGTAGACCCATCTAGTACCTATAATAGGGTAGTCTAATGGTCTCTCTACAAGTGTCCAAACATTATTTCTCCTAAATTGGTTTAACTCATCATGCATAGCTAACATCCAATTAGGGTCGGTTTCAGCTTCTTCTATGGTATGTGGTTCTATATGAGATACGAAAGCAATTAAAATCATGTGCATCCCTATGTGAAGCTCTAGTCCTAATACCTTGTGATGGATCTCCTATAATGAGTTCTTTGGGATGTGATTGTACATACCTCTATTCTTTAGGTTGTTCTTCATGATTCTTACTTACCAACTCTTCTTGTTGTTCATCTAATTGCTTGTCTTTGATAGTCATGTCATTCAATCCATTTTCAAGTGTACCTGTATCATCAGCACAATCTTCTTTTCTAGAAGATGCAATGTCAGTCTCAATGAAAATAACATGAATTGACTCTTCAACAGTCAAAGTTCTCTTATTGAATACTCGATATGCTTTACTATTAGTCGAATAACCAAGAAAAATAGTCTCATCAGATTTAGCATCAAACTTACCAAGGTTATCATTACCATTGTTAAGCACAAAATATTTGCAACCAAAAACATGAAAATAATCAATGTTTGGCTTTCTATTTTTCATAATTCATAGGGAGTTTTTCTTATAATAGGTCTGATTAAAACTTTGTTTAAAATGTGGCAAGCGGTATTTACAGCTTCTGCCCAAAAGTATCTTTGAAGATTCCCTTCACAAAACATTGTTTGGGCCATCTCTTCCAAGGTCATATTCTTTCTCTCAACAACACCATTTTGCTGTGATGTTCTAGGAGCGAAGAAGTTATGGTCAATACCGTACTTTGTGCAAAAGTGATCAAAATATTGATTTTCAAATTCTGTACCATGATCACTACGAATAGAAAAAATAGAAAGGTTTTTCAAGTTAGAAACTCTTTTATAAAACTTTTTAAATACTTTAAAAGTTTTATTTTTATGTGTAATAAATAAAACCCAAGTGTATCTTGAAAAATCATTTACAATCACAAGATCGTACTTCAGATCACCTAGGCTCGTTTACTAGTGGATCCGAATAGATCTATATGAAGTAGTTCTAAAGGTCTAGTGGTAGAAACAATATTTTTGGATTTAAAACTTTCCTTAACTTGTTTTCCTAATTGGCATGCATCACAAATATAATCGAAATCTACTTTAAACTTTGGCAAATCTTTGACTAAATCTTTTGAAATAAGTTTTGCAATTGTATGCATGCTAGCATGTCCAAGTCATCTATGCCATAGTAGATTTGATTCCTTGCTTTTATCATTCATTGCTACAAGACTTATGTTACTTGACATAGCTAGATCATTAAGATCTACCACATAAATATTACCAAGTCTTTGTCCAATGAACTTTGTATTAGAGTTAAGAGGATCGCTACTATACACATTGAAGCCTTGAAAAAAATATTAAAGCTAATATTATATAGTTGATTGATACTTAACAGATTATGCTTTAACTTTTCTACTAGCAGTATATTCTCAATAAAAGTAGAAGGAATAATTTTAATTTTACCAATACCGATTATCCTTTCTTTATGGTTGTCACCAAATGTTACCATGCCACCATCTTTTTCTTCAAGGGTGAAGACTTGATTTGTCACCCATCATGTATCTTGAACAGCCGCTATTTAGATACAATATTTTCTTTGTGTTCATGGCTACAAGACATCCCTGCAAAACAATCAAGTAGTGGATTTAGGTACCCAAGCTTTCTTGGGGTCTTGCACGTTTGTAGGATTGGTTCCTTTTGGAATCCAAATTTTCTTGATTTTCTTTTTGCTATTGTATTTCAAATGACACTCAAATGCTTTGTGACCTATGTTATTGCATGCATAGCAAGTAATTCTAGACTTTGAATAATGAGCATGTGATGTAAACCTAGGTCTATATTATTTTGATACAATGAACTTTGAAACATAAGAAGTGGATGCAGAAAATTTATTTATATTTGTGCCTTTATAACCACTTCCAAACTTGTTACTAGAATCTCTTTGATTTTTCAAAATCAATTTAAGTTTGTTAGAGCTTAAAGTTAATTTTTCAACTAATGGTTTAAGCTTTTGAACTTCCTTTTGTAAGTCAGTATTTTTCTTTTGTAAAATTTCATTCTTTTCAAGAAGTTCTTCATTTTCAAATTGAACAGTTTTAAGTCTTTTACATGTCATATTTAATTCTCTTTGCAAAATTTTGTTTCTTTCACAAACTTCATTTTTATCTTTTTCAAAATTATCAAAATTATTTTTTAAACTCTTCATTTTCAAACCAGCCTTTTTGTATTCAATCAATATTTCACAAAAAGCATTATGAAGCTCATCATAGATAAAATCTAAATTCAGTTTAGAAGTTGTTACCTCATCCTCTAAACCCATAAGACAAATCTGAGCTATCTTTGTTGTATCTTCTTCTTCTTCAATTGATGTAGATTCATTACTACCACTCCATGCCGCAAGCATTGCTTTCTTTTTATTTCTCTTAAACAACTTTTTCTTGATTTCTGGACAATCAGGACGTATGTGTCCTGGTTTCTTGCATTCATAACAGATTAGAATTTGATCTTTGTCCTTGTCCTTTTTCTTGTCTTTCTCTTTTTCCTTTATATGGTTTCCTTTTCTGAATTGCTTTCTCCATCTTTTTGTTCTTCTTCTGCCTATAAACTTTTTGAACTTTCTCGTTACCAGGGCAATTTCATCATCCTCCATATCATCATCATCAGAGGTATCTGAATGTTCATCCTTATTCTCTTCAATTGCTTTAAATACGATGGTCTTTTTTCTTTTTGAGTCTTCTTCTGTTCTTTGTTGTATGGCTAGCTCATGTGTGATCAATGAACCCAACAACTCATCTAATGAAAGTGTATTCAAATCCTTTGCCTCCTGAATAGCTGTAACCTTTGTTTCCCATTTTTCTGGCAAAGATCTGAAAACTTTCTGTACTAAATCAGCATTAGTATAGGTCCTACCAAGACTTTTAAGACCATTTATAATGTCAGTAAAATATGAAAACATAGCAGGTATAGTTTCATTTGGCTCTATTTTGAATAACTCATAATTATGCACAAAAAGGTTAATTTTAGAAGTCTTTACTTGTGATGTGCCCTTATGTGTGATTTCGAGCTTATCTCAAATTTCTTTAGTAGAATTACACGTGAAAATTTTGTTAAATTTGTTTGGGTCCAAAGCATAATAAAGTAAATTCATGGCTTTGGCATTTAACTCGGCCTTTTTCATATTATTCTCATCCCATTCCTCTTCAGATTTGGGAACCTTAATATCATAAATTCTGATAGTGGGTGTGTGAGGTCCTTTTTGAATTATCTTCCATAATTAGAAGTCTACGGCTTGAATGTATATCTTCATCCTAGCCTTCCAATATGTGTAATTAATTTCAGTGAAAAGTAGAGGTCGGTTTGTGGATTAGCCTTCGGCCAAGGAGGTACTCATGGGATGTGCTATCAATCTTTACTCTAAGAAATTTCAGAGACTCTGCTCTGATACCACTTGTTGTCCAGGTGGCTTTCCAAGAGGGAGGTGAATTGGAATAATAAAAACTTTCAAGTATGTGCACTTTAAAATTATTTTAGTATTGGTGATGTGATAGATTATACAATGGAAGCAACAAAATTAACAATCACAACGGAGTTAAGCAAACACAATCACAAACACAAGAAAATCAGAGTGGTTCGGAGCAACCTGCTCCTATGTCTACTATCCAAGCACCACTTAGAATTTTCACTATATTCTTCCTAGAATACAGTCAGATTGTTTTATCAAAATCATAATCCAAACCCTATACCCTTTGGTTTTTATACCGGGCTCACCAAAGAAATCCACACTTGGTTTTACACCAGGCTTACCAAGAACCCAAGTCCCTTTGGTTTTTAATACCGGGCTCACCAAAGAAACCCAACTTAGATTTTAATAAGCTCACCTAAAAACCTTTCAACACTCACAAGACATAGCCCCTTGCTGCTCTTGGAGAGGAAACAAGATATATCAAAAGAAACTAGCAACTTTACAACAAACCAAATTTGTTTGGTAGTTGCCTATGAATCTCAAATTGAAGCCTTGCTTTAGATGCTCTTGAATACTCTTAAAGCTGCTTCTTGACTTCCTCAAAAAGTTGGATTCAATGAATGAAGATGAGTTGGAGAAGTTTTGAATCCTTTCTTAAATGCTCACTTGAAGTTGCTTAGTGAAAGACTTGAAATTCACTTGAATGCTCTTTTGTTTTCAATGAATAATCAATAATCATCCTCTAATCCATTATAAATACTCCCCTTTTATAGTTTTCAAGCAAATCTAGTTGTTGTAGGGCCTAGAAAATCGAAATAGAGCCATTGGAGCCTTCTTGAAATTCAAACAGTCAATTCTGCAACTAGTTGTTACAGGCCTGAATCCAACACCCGAGTCGGCTTGAGATGGTTGAGTCGGCTTGAAGTCTCAGATAATAGAAAATCAAACTCTGTATGAGTCGGCTCTTCTGGGTCGAGTCGGCTCGAAGTCTCAGTCAAGATAAATACAAACCTAGACGAGTCGGCTCTTCTGGGTCAAGTTGGCTCGAGGCTCTGAGTTTTTGAAACTTGAGATTTGAAACTTCTGGTTGAGTCGGCTCAATATCTTTGAGTCAGCTCAAATTTCTAAAACTCTAAAACTCTTCGTGCCATGCCAGAATAGGAGTCGGCTCTTGATCCATGAGTCAGCTCTAGCAGAACTTCTTCAAACTTCAGCTAATTGATTCTCCAACAAATACAAGTCTTCCAAAACTTCAAAATAGGTTATAAAAGATATCTTACCTAATCAAACTCATTTTTACTAATTTATAGCCCTTTTTACAAGATTACAAAAATAAAAATTAGGGCTTTACAACTTTGAGATCTTCAATTCAATACACTTCATTGATTAATACAACTGTACTGGGATAACTTCTAGCTAAGTAGGAAATAAAGTGACTCATTGATAAATGCTTCCTACAAAAATTTCTTGAATAATTAAAAGAGTTAGTCATAAATACATGCTCCAATATTTTATAATCATCAAAATCATTCCAGGGGCCAACAGATATCGTAGCTTTTGAACTGGGTATCATAGCTTTTGAACTTGGGTGTCGTAATACTGTTTCAGAATATTTGATTGATCTTATAGCACCCATGATAATTTTTGATACTCTGGGGTCATAAACCAAGCCACTGATGACATGTATTATAGGTAGAAGGGGTTAGAAACTGTTATTTTATATTTTCTGCATGGGTGTTATAGTTTTTGAACTAAGATATCATAGGATTTAAACTAGAATGTCATAGTTTTTGAACTTTGATGTCGTAATACTATTTCAGGATATTTGATTGATCTTATAACTCCCGTGATAATTTTTGACATTCTGGGAGTCATAAACCAAGCCACTGATGACATGTATTACATGTATAAGTGGTTAGAAACTATTATTTTATATTTTCTGTATGGGTGTCATAGTTTTTGAACTAAGGTATCATAGGTTTTGAACTAGGATATCATAGCTTTTGAACTTGGGTGTCGTAATACTGTTTCAAGATATTTGATTGATTTTATAGCACCCATGATAATTTTTGATACTCTGGAAGTCATAAACCAAGCCATTGATGATATATATTATAGGTAGAAGGGGTTAGAAACTGTTATTTTACATTTTCTGCATGGGTGTCATAGTTTTTGAACTAAGGTACGTAGGTTTTAAACTAGGATATCATAGCTTTTGAACTTGGATGCCGTAATACTATTTCAGGATATTTGATTAATCTTATAGCACATGTGATAATTTTTAACACTTTGGGAGTCATAAATTAAGTCATTGATGACATGTATTACAAGAAGAAGGGGTTAGGAACTGTTATTTTATATTTTCTGCATGGATGTCATAGTTTTTGAACTAGGATGTCATAGGTTTTGAACTAGGGTATCGTAGCTTTTGAACTTGGATGTTGTAATACTGTTTTAGGATATTTGATTGATCTTATAGCATCTGTGATAATTTTTGATACTTTGGGAGTCATAAACCAAGCCATGGATGACATGTATTACAGGTAGAAAGGGTTAGAAACCTTTATTTTACATTTTCTACATGGGTGTCGTAGTTTTTGAACTAGGGTGTCGTAGGTTTTGAACTAGGATGTCATAGCTTCTGAACTTGGATGTCATAATATTGTTTCAGAATATTTGATTGATCTTATAACACCTATGATAATTTTTGATACTCTGTGAGTCATAAACCAAGCCATGGATGACATATATTATAGGTAGAAGGGGTTAAAAATCTTTATTTTACATTTTCAGTATAGGTATTATAGTTTTTTAAGTAGAATGTTGTAGGTTTTGAACTAGGATATCGTAGCTTTTGAACTTGGATATCGTAATACTATTTTAGGATATTTGATTGATCTTATAGCATCCGTGATAATTTTTGATACTCTGCGAGTCATAAACCAAGCCACAGATAACATTTATTATATGTAGAAGGGGTTAGAAACCTTTATTTTATATTTTTTATATAGGTGTCATAGTTTTTTAACTAGGATATTGTAGGTTTTGAACTAGGATGCCATAGCAACTGAACTTGGATGTCATAATATGCAGATTCATCATAATTCTATTATCCCTATTTTAGTCTTTATGAACTTAAAATAGTACTAAAATTCATATTTGAAAATAAGCAGATTCAATCACATGTCCAATACATCATATTTTAAATTTCTTCGGATAACATAAATATACACAGGACTGTATGACAATTCAGCATTTTATATCCTCTCCTGTGTTAGTTGACTGCATACATAAGCATCAAATTCATCTAAAAAGGATCAAAAGATGGTACAGTAGGTTTAATTACTTGTTCTGGTATTTCCACTATAATATGTGAAGTCTACCTCTTGCATGTACTATCTCTTCTTTTATTTTGTATAGGAGTGTCAACGGAAGCCTTATCCATATTTTTTTTCTTTAACTTATTCTCGACTCCACTCTTAATTCTATTCTCTCTTGGATGACCTTTCGTAGTAAGTTGGTCAGGATCCTGGATTAGAAGTTTTGTGTTTTGTTTAACTGCACAGTTAGCATCTACAGCTCTTTTGAATAAAGTGTAAGATCTTCCATCATTAAATTGAATGCATCTTTAGACATGGAGGTTGTCTCTACAAGCTTCATCATCGATGACTCATCGAAGCATATCTACGATCAATAAAATATAACATTTGTATTAGAATTTTATGACACATGATAGGTTTATGTAAACATAAAATAAGATATCTAAATTTAAATAATTCCTTGACTACGTACCTTGATTTTTGTGTGCTTTTATCATAAAATTGAGTATTGCATTCGAGATCGTCGAATTGGTATTTCATGTCCTTGCACCATCTATTCAAGAAGTACTTATCTGGGATACGAAATACGTCGCTTTGATGAAGAACCAATAAAGCATGCCTACACAGGTAACCGTTGTACTGAAAGGATCCACACTGGCATTGAATATCCTCCAAAGTTTTGTCATATGAAATCTCATAATTTTTTTATAATCTTCTTGATTCCATCAACTTCAATTTTTTCAAATGATTTAACATAATATATATCACGGTTGTCAAATTCTTTAATTAATTTAGCATTTGATACAGCCATTTCAAGGACCTCATTCTAAAGTTTTTTGAATATGCGCCTTATATATTTTTCTGTTGCTTGCCTCTTAAAAGGAGATGATATTTTTAATAAAGTATTTATTTGGAACATTTTATTGTCTTCCTTATTTTTTACTTCATATCTTTTCTCCAAGGCATCTTCGTACTTATCAATGAATCCTTTGAGTATAGTCTTGAAGTTTATAAACCCATCAAAGAAGTGATTGATGCTCTCGCTCCTTTGTGAAGTTGACATCCCTGTTCAGAAATATTCAAAAAATAGAAGCATTAAAGATACCAAGTTTGTTAGGAATTTAAAAAAAATGAACATTAATCAATCATAATGACTAACAAACCTGCAAAGAATGTATCCTTAAGGTAAACTGAAACCCATTTATCCCAACATTTATAAATATCATTTAACCAATATACATCCTTGCATTCTTCATATTTTTTCATTAAATGTGCCCATATTTTTTTGAAAGATACTATGGTAACTGAATCATATATCACCTCTTCAAACTTAATTATAAATTTGGGATTTGTAGTACAAATATGGCCAATCTTTTTAGAAATCTTCTTCAATATATGCCAAAGATAAAATCTATGTTATGCATTAGAAAAAATATTCCTAACAGTAGCCTCGATTGCCTTATCTTGGTCAGTTTTGATGGCATTAGGTGGTTGACCACCATTTGCATCTAGCCATGATTAGAATACCCATTTAAATGTCTTAGCCCTCTTATATGATAACAATACGCAACCAAGCAATGAGGATTGTCCATGATGGTTGATTTTGATAAATGGATAAAAAGGTATTTGATATGTTTTGTCAAATAGGTTGAGTCAAAGATCAGTACATCATTAAAGTAAGTACTTGCCAATCTTGACCTAGAATGGTTCCAGAAGATAGACTTGAGCTGTCCATTATCATTCAGGTCCAAAGCTTAAAAGAAATTTAGATTTTTTTACTTGCATATGTGTGAAATGGATTACCATTGACTGTGCATCTCATTCTTTTAGCTGACTTTGACATTTTCGATAGATAAAATTATGAGCATCCTTCTCTGTGAAATCCAATTATCTTCTACCCCCTTTCCTTCTAGCCATGGCAGAGTATATTTGAGTTGTAAAAATATTCACAGCATGTAAATTATTGATCTTTGCCTTTTCTGGTATGCTGATCCTCTTATGGGATCATAGATAACTAGTTGATGATATGGACATCTCATGATTATGTTCTAGAAAAATATTAACCAATATCCACTTGCCATTTTTAGAGTTTAGTCTTGCTTTTATTGAAACCTTACAATCAATTTTGCCGATATCCCTAGGATTCATGGAATTATCGATTTTTCTAGATTTTCCTTGCCTCCAACATGCCACGTACTTGAAGTATATTTCTTTGTTGTTCTTGGACTTACTACATACTGTTATGATTCCAAAACCTACTCTCCTTGCATATCCATTGTATAAATTATATATATCATTTACATAATTGAACTCCATTCCAATTTTAGGATCAACAGACTCGTTCACTATAATCGAGGTGATAGGAGAAGGTGCATTCTTCTGAACAACACCAACAACCTCATCCAAATGATCATCTTAGATTTTTTCCAGATTTCTAATTTCAACGCCATATATAGAAATATCTGCATAAAAAATCATAAACATTGATATACATAATTTTAGATGATATTTTATTAATAACATAATAAATAATGAGTTATGCATTGGATAGAATATGATACGATAGTGTGATAATACGAGCATGGAATCAAATATTCTAAAAATAGATATTTGAACTTATGACATCCTAGTTAAAAGATTACGACACCCGATCATAAAACATGAAACTAAAAATAGAACCCCTGTACTATCTGGAAAACCTATCACTTATGGACTGAGTTATGACTCATAGGATATCATAACATGCTACAGATGCTAAAGGATGTCAATAATATACTGAAACAGTATTACGATACTCTAGTTCAAAAACTATGATATCCTAGTTATAAACATACGAAATTCCTGTACAAAATCTTAAACCGAATATTTTGATCCTTCGTAATAGAAGTGTTTCAGTATGCATTGCTAATATATGACACCCATATTGTAATAAAATGCTTCTAAGAAAATTTTAGTATCAAAAATTTCAAAATATGAACAACTTAGTACAAAATAGAAAATGAAACCTTTTATCTTTTGTCATAAGACATATCAACCGAGCATTGGCTTGAATAAGATCGTTAGATTATGATAAAAAGACCAAAAAGAAAAAAGATTTAAAAAAAAAAAAGAGTTTTCATTGAACAATACTCTAGTTTAGAATTATGACATCTTAGTTAAAAGATTACGACACCCAATCATAAAACATGAAACTAAAAATAGAAACCCCTACTACATGGAGAACCTATCTCTTGTAGATTGAGGTATGACTCATAGGATGTTATAACATACTGCGGATGCTAAAGGATATTAATAATATGCTGAAATGGTATTACGATATCCCAATTAAAAAACTATAATATCATAGTTATAAACCTACGACATCCTTGCACAATGGGGTCTGGATCGGCCTGTGGCCCGTCGGGGGATGCTGGCTTCATGTTAGGCTTTGGGCAATCTCGAGAAGGCCCTGGATGTGCAACGAGGCAGGAAAAGGCGAAGGTAGGACCAGGGGATGACAAAGAAGGGTTAGTGGAACCCTTCTCGAAAATGTCTTTCGGACCTGTTATTTTTTACCAAATTTATTGAGAATTTTTTCTTAACAAAAATGTTTTTATCTTTGGCCAATAAAAAAGGGTTTCATATTAATCCTCAAGGCATGTAATGTAACATCTTTTTCACGACTCCTCTCTCCCTTTTTTCTTCAGTTGCCTGCTACCTGACTTGAATGTTAAAGGGTCCTTGCCGAATCTACCTCTAACCAGGACTTTCTTGTAGGTGTACTCTATGAATGCCACCTTTCCAGTAACCTTCGGTGTCCATGCAGAAAGTAGCAACAACACTACATATGATAGGAAGTTCTCTTTTAGTGATGTAGGCATACATGCCATGCTGGATTAAACAAAAAAGGAAAGATCAAAGAAATATATTGACTAAAATGTAATAATTTTTCATCCTCAAAGAAAAAAAAAGAAAATTCACAGGACAGGAGAAAACTAACTCCTTACTTTCTTGATTAAAGGGGTGACCAGAAGCCACACGTACAAAATGGTTGATACAAGATGATGCGGGACACGAGCCCCGATCAATATTTATTCTAGAAGAAGGTCGGACCGTTGGTCGTTAAGAAACGACCCTAGGCTAGGTTAAACCCAATTTATTTTTTTTCAATTTATTTTATTCAAATAAACTCTTTTTTATTCATACTTTTTTTTCTCAAATATTTTCTTCGCTTCGCTAACTTTATTCCCAACGAGAAAAGACTTTAAATAAACTAAAATAATCGGAACTTCTCAACAAACTGGGGATCCGATAAAACAAATATCTAAACAACGATAAATCAGATCCTAAAATAAATTTTCAAACAATCGAGATAAATCCTAAAAAATTCTAATATCCCAATCCCTCGTACACCCATAAAAAATTTACATTATCTTCATTTGGATATGCTTCGGGATTTGTGTGCTCATCGACTCCAAGATCTTGGGCCCCATGATTTGGGCTGGGCTGGATTGGCTTCAGGTTCTAGGCTGGCTTCTGGGTTAGGCTAGCTTCAGGTTTTGGACTAGGTTGGGCTTCCGGTTCTGGGCTGGGCTTCAGGTTTGATTTGGGCTGCTTCAGATTCCGTGCTAGTCGATGTCCCCATCATTTTTCCTGAGGTGGGGAGAACTAGACTCCGTCGAGTCAGGCTTCAGAAATCTTTTGACTCCAGGATGCACCACGTGATCTGCATACTAAATATATTTTTTTTATACAAATAATGTAATTAAAATGAAAATGACTAATCTAACATAACCTAAACTTGCTCTGATACCAAGTTGATGCGGGACACGAGCCCCGATCAATATTTATTCTAGAAGAAGGTCGGACCGTTAGTCATTAAGAAACGACCTTAGGCTAGGTTAAACCCAATTTATTTTTTCCCAATTTTTTTATTCAAATAAACTCTTTTTTTCATCTTTTTTTTTCTCAAATATTTTCTTCGCTTCGCTAATTTTATTCCCAATGAAAAAAGACTTTAAATAAACTAAAATAATCGGAACTTCGCAACAAACTGGGGATCCGATAAAACAAATCTCTAAACAACGATAAATCAAATTCTAAAACAAATTTTCAAACAATCGAGATAAGTCCTAAAAAATCATAATATCTCAATCCCTCGTACATCCATAAAAAATTTACATTATCTTCATTTGGATATGCTCCGGGATTTGTGTGCTCATCGACTCCAAGATCTTGGACCCCAGGGTTTGGGCTGGGCTGGGTTGGCTTCAGGTTCTAGGCTGGCTTCTGGGTTGGGCTGGTTTCAGGTTTTGGACTGGGTTGGGTTTCAGGTTTGATCTGGACTGCTTCAGATTCTGGGCTAGTCGATATCCTATCACAAGATCAACCAAGGCTAGGATTTACCTGGAGGAGAATAAAAAAAAAAAAAAAAGATGAACCAAAGGAAGCAAGTAAGAAGAAGCAAAAGTGAAAGCCTTATCTAACTTTAAAAAAAAAAAAAATGTTTGGACAATTCATTTGTAGGCGCTGGCCACACTGATATTTAATTATCAAAAAAAGGTCATACATGCATCTAGCCGTCTTGGAAGCCTTGAAGTAGGAAACCTAGATTGACAATGGGTACACTACAGTCAACAACATGGGTAGCTCGACAAAGTTCCAGGCAAGAAGGATTGGGCTCGAATTACATGTTTTCAGAAATGTCTACAGCCCAACCTCTCTCTCTCTCTCTCTCTCTCTCTCTATATATATATATATATATATATATGAGGGTAAACACAAAGGAAGTGTGACACTTTCCACAATTTTATTAAATTAATGAAAAAGGTATTTACAAAAGCAGAGAACTAGAGGGAGAGGGCGGGGGAGAAATAGAGTATATCAATGATCAACGGGGAGGAGTAAGCATCAAGGGGGCTAGAGTATATATGAGTTTCTTGTGACTGTCTAACATTCTATCCGAGCATAGGCTTTCCCAAGTCCTGAAAGTGTGAAGTATTTGGCATTACACCAAATTAATCATGGACTTCCCTTTCTACAAAACTCTGGGAATTTCTTTCATGACAAACTTGCCGACAAAGTACAATCACTAGCTGATTCCAAGCTCTATTTAATGATGTTCTTGCATCTCCAGCAGGTCCAAAAGTTTTGCAAAATCAAAATTATGAAATCAATAAAATTTTTACACATAATAAGAATTTTTCTTTAAATTTTAAGCTTAAAATCTAGAGAGAGTAAATATCTCATTTAATAGTCTCAAGGCAAGAAGCATGAATTATTATTTTTCTTTAAGTCCATCTGCCATCTTTGCTTTTCCTTGCTCTTCTTGACAGTTGTGGTGGGCGACTAATGCAAACTGAGTTCAACAAGTTGGATTGACTAAAAACAATAAGAACATCTAAAACTTCTAGAGAATTTCCGCTGCCCATGAAAATTCAAGCACAAGATTTTTGTACTCCAGAAACAAATAAAATTTTCCCTACCCAACAATTAAAAAACCAGCCACAACTTGAGCCTACCTGAGTCCACATGGCTGCAATTTCAGCACCACCAACCCAAAACCAAGCCTCAAAGCATGTTCCCCTAGCTTTCCCAGTAAACACCTTAGAGGTGCACTCTCTTTTCAATGAATTTATGAGATTCATTTTTGACCATGACCCATCAAATATAGGTCACACACATAGTCAAAGCTTTCAAAATTCAAGTCATCAACTAGAAACCAATTTCGTCAATATTGAATATCAATCATACAATGTTAATTGATTATATTGTCAAAGAAATAATTATGAGTCATAAACTTGGACACTTGTGACAAGATTGACAAGTCCTTGAGCTTTTCATATCTTCACCACTGCTCAAATATTCTAAAGGCATTTTTATTGAACATATGAGGCACTGTATTAGCAATAACTATTTTCCTGCATCAGAAAGAAGAATTGCCTCTATTAACAGCTCTTCTTCCTACAAAAAGATGATGGTTTATATTTTATAGTCCAGCAGTACAATACTGAATATCAAGTAATTTGAATAGATATTCAATGTCATAAAATCAGCACAACCTTTGTCTAATGGCCAACATCCCATCTGTCACGATACCCGTCATCATGATGCGCAAAAACTCTCTCGATTAATGTATCAAACATCTGGAATATCCACTCCTCTAGGGGTGGCTCACCAACCTCGGCAGCAAGCCAATTCATGTATTCAGCCTACTCTATAAGAAAATATGAATCATTAGGTAAGAGGCCAGATGTAACAAGACCTAAACTTTAAAAAAGAAGAAAAAATGAACGTGCCATTGAAACCTTCTCTGCATGAAGTGAATGTGTATGGTGTTTTGGCTTCCCAGTCTCTTCCATTTGGAGATATAAGTTGTTAACAGATGTGATCATGTCCTCTTCTGGTGGTAGTGCAATCTTATTTGACAGAACTTGTGCTACCCATTTGGACTGTATCTCAAACGTTAGGAAAACGAAGACCTGGAAATGGCATAGATAAGTTAATGTACTTCTTCAATTTTGTTATTTGATTGGCATTCTGCACATAAGAAAATTTATGCAGCCCAAGATATTACAATTCATCAATATAATGCCGTAACATCTGACTGAAAAATTTTAAACAGATCTTAAGCTGCACGAATTTAGCGAAATCTATCTCCCCTTAGGTGATGATGACTACTAAACAGTGTGGAAACATACTGAAGGTAAAAATATCATAATACAAACACCAACCTGGGAAGGTACTCCCACAAAAGAGAGCCATGGGGCTACCCTTGGAGGGAAAACGTGCCTATACAGAGGTCCAACACGGTTGTCATCAATGTTTACAGGATCATCTGTTTCTAGAAAAGGGAAATTGTACTTGTAACTGTAAACAAACATCAGTTTTAGAAGGAAAAAATAGTAATTAGAGAAAGCTAGATATTTAATTGATAATGCTACCTTGCAAGTTTTCTACGGTAACAGAATTAGAACATGAAGGCATCAATGAAGAGGGAAAAAAAAAGCAATATACCCTGTACAGTAAATGATCACATCTGCTATTAGTGATGAACCATCAACAAAGTCCACCTTACCATCATTGTGAACACAGTCTACCTGCTTAAAATAATTTAGAATAGCTTTCATCAAGTAAATAAAGGATATCCATCTACCTAATATTTTAATAATTGTCATAGCTTTCTGTCATCATCTTTATTCCTCTGTTTTCTTTTTTTCTTTTTTTTTGGGGGGGGGGAGGGGGTGGGTGGGTGGGTGTAAAGATTCCACTGATTAAATATTTAGTGTTAATGCTTCTAGTATAAAGGCCTCGCATGACATCAATCTAGTGCAAGTGGATACATAGAAAAACAAAATTAAATCATATTTAAGGTCAAAATACCATTAAGTGCTGCCAAATATTAATATGACCATCTAGTTTTCCAACTTTAGTATTTGTTGATCTCGATGCTATGTGAATTTCTTTGGCTACTTTTGATATTTCTCTAGAAATATCATAGGCACTGGCTCCCATTCCAATCATAACCACAATCTGCACAATAATAAGATAAATATTCAATTTTTCTTTCCAGATGTATCAAATTAAAGAAACAAAATGACATAGATCTGATTCTATAAACACATAGCTTAACATCGAAACTCATATTATCAATCTAAAATGGCCATGATATAGAAGGCACCTGAAGACCCTTCCAATTTTAGCATGAAGAAAATGAAAGTCATTTAGTTCTTATTGCAATATCTTGAGCATTACCATTCTTTACATCGTCCTACAACTCTTAGCACTCCCTCCTCTAATTTATTCTTTCACACAACTCTTAGGTCATCTAGTTAACTTGTTAAATTTCAAAGAATGAGATAGTTCACTCTTATCCGTCAACAGATCAGTTTATAATAATATTTCGGAATATTTCTACCATTATTATCATTATTCATAATACAACTCAGATCAGGTAAAACCATTATCTTCTCTTGCTCTATAAAATAGCTGAGAAAAGGTAAAATTGCAAAACCATGATTCCCAAGTCGGATGCCTACATAACTAGGATATATTTATCCACAAATTACTTCTTAACGTAATATTCTCAAATTTAGCACTAATCAATTACAGTCATTTGAAGTAAATTAATCAAGGTAGCTAAAAGAACCTGGTCTCGAAATGGCTCTGGAACACGATAGTTGTGGCTATGTACCTGCTTTCCAGGCCATCTATCAATACCTGCCACATATTTTCAAATTTAACTTTCAGCATATTTAATCTAGGAAACAAGAAAAATGTCTCTATAGCATTTAACCGCACAAAGAGATCGAAAGCAAAATGCAACATTAAGGTCGTGAACGGGGCTATGGGTTTCCAGACCCTCAGAACTATAAGAAAGCAAAGAGAGGGAAAGGGAAACGGAAAGGGAGAGGGAACATCATCCTTGTTTGGACAATTCTCATAAAGGAAAAGAAAGGAAAAAGGGGATAGATATTTTAAAATTTCAAGGGTATCCTTTCCTTTCCCTTCTAATTCCTCTAAATTGGGGGAATTAGAAAATTAGCTTAGCAGAGTGAAAGGGAGGGAAAGGGATATCCTTTCCTTTAATGTCCAAAGGAGGGAAAGAAACTCCCTTCCTTTCTTTTCCATCAAATTCCCTCGATCCAAACAGACCCTAAGTTCCAAATTCGACCAGCCTAGGTTCACATTTGCCCGGAGGGGGGGTGATCACCTACACTCACCTGCAATCGTCGGAACTCTGGGTTCGGTGTAGTGCCCATTGCATACCACCACGGCCTCGAACTCTTCCTTCTCTACCTCTGCCTCCGCCTCGGCCACCGTCCGCCACTCCACCACCCACTCGTCCTTCCTCCGGCCCATCGCCACCCGCACCACCTCCGCCCGGAACCGCACCACCTCGAGCACCCCGGAGTCCCGCGCGAAGGCCTCGATAAATCTGAGCACCTCCTCGTGGCCTGGGAACGCCCGCCGGTCGCCAGGGGTCTTCGCTGGCTCCGGGAAGGGGTAAGTCCCGGAATCCCATCAGCGGACGGGGGAGGTTGGTGCGGAGCGACGCGTAGAGGCTCCCATGGACAACCCGCCGGGCCGGGTCCAGGCCGAGCGGGTCGGAGTCGGTCTCGGGATCGTACACCCAGGTCCCGCCCACCCGGTCTGCCTTCTCGAACACCACCACTCGGTGGCCCTCCCGGAGAAGCTCCCGGCCGGCGACCAGACCTGACACTCCGGCCCCGATCACTGCCACCTTGCACGACCGGGACATTTTTCCTTTTTTGCGCTGCCTAATTCTCTAGGCAGACTATATTTCATCGTATTGTCTTGATGGGTGGCCGCGGACGCGGCAAAATTTATCAAGGTCGGATTAAAGTGGATCATAAATAATCTAATCATATAAAATCCAAAAAATTTAGATCCGCATCAAATTCAGATCAAATATAAAAAATTATATTTTAATTATCATATAATAAATTATTATTAATCATATAAAATATTAAAAAATAATATTTTAAAAATAAATTAAAATATAAAAATAATTATAAATATATTTTTATGTTAAAATATGAATTATATAAACTTTAAACTATTATTTATAGGTCTAAATAAGTTTGGATCATAATTTAGCTAGTGATTGATTCTCTAATTAGTTGCTATATTGACGATCGATATTTTGATTATAGTGTTCATTTTTAATTTTCAACCAAATTATGATTTATAAATATTTTAATTTTTTAAAAATTAATTTATTTTTTAATATTTAAAATATTTTTTAAAAATATTTTTATTTGATTTCATCCAATGGTAAAGATGTCAAATTTATTTTTGGAATCCAAATTTGCGATTGAATTTTTGGTTGCAAATTGTTAAAAATTTTTGTGACTAAAAAATCGATAAATTAATATATTAATGAAATAAAATTAGTAATTAAAAATTTTATGATTGATATTTTGATTGTAAAATTTTAAAAAATTGTAACAAAAGATTTGTTCACAAAAAAATAAATAAATATATATATATTAAAATATTTTGATTGATTTTTTGGTTGTGTTTTTTAAATAATTTTGTTACCTAAAAATGGTCACAAATAAAATTAAAAAATAACAATAATTTAAATTATTGGTGATAGATTTTTTGGTTGCAAATTAATAAGGTAATTGTGCAACCAAAAAATTATCACAAAAAAAATTAAAACTCAAAAATATAAAATAAAATAACCATGAACAATTTTTTGGTCACAAATTATACAAATTTTTGTAACCAAAAAATCAGTCATAAATAAATATAAAAAATAAAAATAATATTAAAAATATTTATGGTTGAGTTATAATTCAATTTTGCAATTGATAAATAGGTCACAAAGTTATTTTAAAAAAAATTACAATTAAAAAAATTTGTAATCAATTTTTTTGGTTGCAAATATATAAAAAATAATATTTTTTATATTCTTTATTATATTGAATAAATCAATCATAAAATTGGATGCAAAGTGTAGGGTACCTAGTATTGAAAAATATTGCAATTAATTTTGCAACTAATTTATAATTGATTGCTATATTAATATTTCTTTAAAAATTGATTGCAAAAATGTCCAAAATAAATCGGTTGCAATATTACTATTTTATTATAATAGAAGGTTCAATATGGTAATAATAAGTTAATTGGTTGGTTAGAGAACATATTTGGTTTATTAATATATGAGTCTTAGACTCCAATCCATCTCTATGATTATTAATATTTCTGTGACATGGCAAGATCACTGACGTGAAGTACACCTCGGATCTAGTTGGCAGCCAGATGGGCAGATAGTGCCGTGTCAAGTTTTCTTCCGAGCTCCCCCGCTCACCAACGATCGCGTCCACCTTGGCTCGAGCTCGGTATCTCTGCTCCTTCGCTAAGTGGCTCCCCAAGGGTCGAGCCCACCTCGGTCGAAGTCGAGCCCTTCTTTACTCCTTCGCCAGGTGGCTCCCCAGGGATCGAGCCCACCTCGGTCGAAGTTGAGCTTGCCTCTGCTCCTTCTCCAGGTGGCTCCCCAAAGGTCAAGCCCACCTCGGCCGAAGTTGAGCCCTCCTTTGCTCCTTCGCCAGGTGGCTCCCCAAGGGCGACCCACCTCGACCAAAGTCGAGCCTGCCTCCGCTCCTTCGCCAGGTGACTCCCCAAGGGTCGAGCCCAACTCGACTGAAGTCGAGCCCTCCTCTGTTCCTTCGCCAGGTGGCTCCCCAGGGGTCGAGCCCATCTCGGCCGAAGTCGAGCCTGCCTCCGCTCCTTCACCAGGTGGCTCCCTAGGGGTCGAGCCCACCTTGGCCGAAGTCGAGCCTGCCTTCGCTCCTTCACCTGGTGGCTCCCCAAGGGTCGAGCCCACTTCGATCGAAGTCGAGCCCTCCTCTGCTCCTTCGCCAGGTGGCTCTCCCAGGTCGAGCCCATCTCGATCGAAGTTGAGCCCTCTCCGTAGAAGCATCGGGAAGAACGAAGGCGCCAGCCCCAAGATCGCCGCTGAAGTAGGTGCGCGCAGTATGGCGCGCCCAGTACGGTGCCTCCAAATCTGTAACAGTGCGTGTAACCTCGTTTGCACCATTTTGGGAGGGGCGTCCCGATCGAGATGTCAGATCCTTCGGTCGGTTTCTTGAAACCCCCTGAAGGAGAAGGCCGTATTCAATGTCTTAAACCCGAGGGCTGCTGCACCCAGATCAAGGTCCCACCTAATTTTCCCCTTCGTGACAACATGCCGGGCGAGACAAGTTCATAACTTAACTCCCAACTACAAGAGGAAAAGACCATGAGCTCCTGCGGGACTATGTAACCCACTTCAAAGCTGCCGCCCTGGAGATCTACAGCTTGGATGAGCCCGTCGCCATGATGGCATTGAAGCGAGGGCTTAAGACCTCCCACCTCACTTATTCTTTGCACAAGAAGCCGTCAAAGACATATTCTGAACTCCTCCTTCGCGTCCACAAGTACATCCATGCTGAGGAGACCGACCGTACTAGAAGAGAACTGGACGGGAAGCCCCCGAAGAAGCCGGCCTCAAGAGATGCACCTGGGATGCGAAGACCTAGGCCACCTGCGAACTTTCGAGCAGGACCGAAGCCAAGAGATGGTCCCACTCCCGAGAAGACTTTCACTCCCCTCCTAGCTCCGAGGTCGAAGATTCTGATAGAGATCGAAGGCGAGTGCTACCTGCACCGACTTCCCCCACAGAAGCTATCGAGCAATCACGATAAGATGAAGTACTGCCAGTTCCACCGCGACCACGGCCACGATACTAAGGACTGCCACAACCTGAGAAGGGAAATCGAAGACCTGATCAGGAGAGGCTACCTCAGGAAGTTCGTGAGGAGTGATGTCCCAATGGAGGATCAACCACTTGTGGCTCTCCTCCTGGTTCCTGTAGTTGATAACCGACCCACTAAGAAGCCCGTGGACATGATTTCTTGGGGAATAGAGCGCGCATCAAAGAGAGCCCGGGAGGGAGGGGATCTGGAAAATGTACTCCCCTTTATGAAGGGGAAAGGAGGTGAGGAAAAAAATGTAAATAATGATGCTGTCGTAGTCGAGATGACCATCGCCAAGCATCCTGTAAGATGCATCATGGTTGATAGTAGGAGCTCCACATATGTGCTTTTTTATGATGCTTTCTCTCGGATGAAGTTGTCTCCTGATTGGCTAAGGCCAGTGCACACCCCACTCATGGGTTTTACCGGAGACTCGATCGGTGTCAAGGGAGAAATTACCCTCCCTATCACCACCGGGTCACCACCCCGGCAAAGCATAGTTATGATAACCTTTACCGTCGTCAGACTCCCATCGCCGTACAATGCTATCCTGGGCCGCCCCAGGCTCAACCTACTTGATGCGGTTATATCTATTAAGAGATTGTTGGTGCGACTCCCGACTCCTTAAATGAGGGGGGCAGCTCAACCCGTCCCGCATTGCTTGTAGGCTATCTTAGGGGCCCAAAGTGCTGAGCCCGACTCCGACATCGACGACCTCGACCAAAGGGTGCAGGACCCTAAGGGCGGCCCCGTCGAGCGCCTCCTAATGTATCCTCTTGTCTTAGACCCACTAAAGATGGTGCAGGTAGGAGCCCAACTATCAGAAGATGAATGGGCTCGCTTGCTGAATTTTCTTTGGGTGAACGTAGATGTGTTCACTTGGACCATGGCAAATATGCCAGGTATTCCCTCAGATATCATCATCCACCAATTGAAGATCGATCTAAAGTGCTACCTAGTTTGGCAAAAGAAGAAGAGCCTTGCCTCAGAAAGGCAGAAGGCTATCAATGATGAAGTGGATAAGCTCCTTATCACCGACTTCGTTCGGGAAGTGCAGTACCCTAGCTGGTTGGCAAACATAGTCATGGTTAAGAAGAATAATGGAAAGTGGAGAATCTATGTAGACTATACCGACCTCAACCGTGCTTGCCCAAAGGACAGCTTTTCCCTTTCGAAGATCGACCAACTCGTGGATGCCACCTCGGGGCACCGTCTCCTCTCCTTCATGGATGCATTTTCTGGGTATAACCAGATCTAGATGCATCCGGAGGACGAGGAGCACACTGCCTTCATCACAGATCATGGGATATATTGCTACCGAATGATGCCCTTCGGCCTGAAGAATGCTGGCGCCACGTACCAGCGACTGGTTAACAAGGTCTTCAAAGACCAAATTGGCCGTAACATGCAGGTATATGTGGATGACATGCTCGTCATGAGCAAGCCAACCTCGAACCACGTCGACGACCTGGCAGAGACCTTCTGCAACCTTCGCCTCCATCAGATGAAGTTGAACCCAGCAAAGTACGCATTTGGTATGGTAGCAGAAAAATTTCTTGGCTTCATGGTCACCTAGAGGGAGACCGAGGCCAACCTAGAGAAGGTCCGAGCGATTCTTGACATGGAGCAGCCCACCTCCAAGAAGCAAGTCCAGCGACTCACCGACCGGATAGCAGCCCTAAGCCGATTCATCTTGCAGTCTGCTGATCGTTGCCAACCCTTCTTCAAGGCACTACGAAAGATGCATGACTTCACTTGGACGAAGGAGTGCCAGGAGGCCTTCGAAGAGCTGAAGAAGACCCTTGCATCACCGCCACTACTCTCTTGACCATAGGAGGGAGAAGAGCTCCTCCTCTACCTGGCAGTCACTTCGAAGGCCGTCAGCTCGATCCTAGTCCGTACAAACGGAGGAGGGATCCAGAGGCCCATGTACTATACAAGCAAGCTTCTCCGTGATGCCGAGGTCAGGTGCTCTCGATCCAAAAAGTTAATTTTTGCACTCATTGTGTTTACCCAGCACCTCAAGCCTTACTTCCAAGCACACTCGATCACGATTTTAATGGATTAACCACTGAAGGCCATACTAAGTCGCCCTGACACATCCGGATGCCTAGCAAAATGGGTGCTAAAGCTCAGCGAGTTTGATATCGCCTACCACCCAAGGTCATCCATGAAGATGCTGGTACTGGCTGACTTCTTGGTTGAGTGTGCAGGCCTGGGCGAGGGGCCGGAAGAGAGCTCCCAGAATCAATAATTAGGACCCAAACCGGAGGAGGACATCTGGGTCCTACGTGTGGACGGAGAATCCAACTCCGGCGAAAGTGGAGCTGGACTCATTCTCGCTAATAAAGGAGTCGTCGCCAAATGCGTACTCCATTTTCAGTTTGCCACCATCAATAATCAAGCGAAGTATGAAGCGCTCCTCGCGGGGCTGAGAGTCTTTCACGAACTGGGTGTACCCAATTTGAAGGTCTTCACCAACTCATAGTTGGTGACCGGCAAGTCTCGAGCGAGTTCGAGGCCCGAGACCCTCAAATGTTGAAGTACCTGGAGCTGGTACGTCCAAGTGTGACAGGTTTCAAGCGCTTCAGCATCTCCCACATTCCACGTTGAGAGAATGCTCACGCTGATGCCCTCTCCCGGCTGGCAACCTTGCCGGACTCGTCCCTGGGACGCGTCTACGTCGAGCATCTTTAGACCCCAAGCTACGAAGCACCCAGAGAGGTCCAGTAAGTCACCCCGAAGCCCAGTTGGATGGACAAGTACATCGAGTACATCACCGACGGTAACTTGCCAGAAGACCGGATAGAGGCCAGTCTCATCAAAAAAAAGGCTGCACGCTTTGTGCTGATGGACAGACTACTCTACCGAAGGTCCTACTCCTACCCACTCCTTAAATGTTTGAGATCCTCGGAGGCAACAGTCGTGCTTCAGGAGATACACGAAGGCCTCTGCGGAAATCACGTGGGGGCCAAAACTTTGGCATACAAGGCCCTCCGCCAGGGATACTATTGGAAAACAATGAGGGAGGACGCAGCCAACTTTATCAAGAGATGTGAACGCTACCAGCGTCATGCTGTCGTGCAACACCAGCCGGCTACACTGCTCTCCCAGCTCTCTACCCCCTGGCTATTCGCCCAATGGAGCATGGACATCCTTGGCCCCTTTCCTCCCGTGTCTAGGCATTGTAAGTTCCTGATAGTTGCAATCGATTACTTCACGAAGTGGGTCGAACTGAGCCATTAACTCGGATCACGGAGACAAATGCTAGCAAGTTCTTCTGAAAATCGATCGTATGCCGCTTCGGGCTCCCCCACACGTTCATCACCGATAATGGACGACAGCTCGATAATTGGGAGTTCGAGGAGTTCTGCAACGACCTCGGCATCCACCATCGCTTCACGTCGGTGGCACACCCTCAGACCAATGGAGAGGTTGTGGTGACCAACTGGACTATCCTTCAAGGGCTTCGAACCAGACTGGACCAAGCCAAGGATAGGTGGGCTGAAGAACTCCCCAGTGTCCTATGAGCATACCACACAACGTCGAGGACGGCCACAAATGAAACACCATTCAACCTTGTCTTCGGTGCAGAAGCGGTGATCCCAGTGGAACTAAGTCTGCCAATGCTGCGAGTGGAGTAGTACGATGAAGTCGAGAACCCGGCATGCCTCCTGCTTAATCTGGATCTACTTGAAGAGACGAGGGACAAGTCTCGAGTCCGGATGGTAGCTTATCGGCAAAGGGTGGTCGGGTATTATAACTCCAGGGTGGCCTAAATCCTTCCACCTGGGAGATCTGGTGCTGCGACGGGCAGAAGCTTCCCAACCTCGAGAGTGCAGCAAGCTCTCTCCAAACGGGGAAGGCCCTTACAAGGTGGTTGAATCCCTCCCAAACGGGGCCTATTATCTCGCCGAGCTCGACGGGGCACGATTTCCATGGACTTGGAACGCTGCCAACTTAAAGATGTATTACCAATAATGTAAGACTTCCTGACACTAATAATGAAATTCTTTCTAGTGTAATGCTTGTCCTTATCTTGTAGGACCATCGTCGCTAGATTTGGCGACCAAAGAGGGGGCAGAAATCCCATAGGTAATTCACAGGAAGCACCAAAAGTCCGGAGTCCAGTCCGGCATAAAAGCCCGGAGTCCAGTCCGGCACAAAAGCCCGGAGTCCATTTCGGTACAAAAGCCCGGATTCTAACCCTCCAACATAAAAGCCCAGAGTCCAGCCCTCTGGCACAAAAGTTCGGAGTCCAGTCCCCTGGCACAGAAGACCGAAAACTCTTCAAACCCGGCACTTAAAGGCCGGAAGCCCTGGCAACGAAAACTCCAGAAGTCATGCGCCAAGCCTGGATGCCCCCGGAATATTCTAAGTCATCACGATGACTATGGCATTCCGGGGAGAAGCGAAAGCTTGAAGTCAGGCAAAATCGAAGCAAATGGAATTATAAGAAGTCAAATAACAAGACAAAACACAAGAAAGAAAAGTATAAAGGTAATGAAGAAAAAGAGCTTCATTTCTATGATAAGGTTTTTTAAAAGTGAAGAGGACCCCGACAGGCCGGGCATTCCAAAAAAGACAAAATGAAAAAACCCTATGCTAAGTACAAAGCATGAAATGAAGAAGGACCCGGGGTCACTGGGTCACCGGCTCCCTTCCAGGTTGGTCGGCCTCCGCATCGCCAGCTGCCTGCTCGGCTGGCTGCCCGGCGGTCACCTCCTCAGTCGCCCCCGAAGATGGCTCCAGCTCCTCAGGCCACTCCTCAGTGCCGCCAATAGTGATGTCTTCCAGATCGAGCTCCGGGAAGAGTGAGGCCACCCTCTGCCAGCAGACCTCAAACCCCTTCAGGAATGAGTCCACGACAGCCTCGTGGACCTTATCATGGAACTGCTGGGATGCCCGAAACTTCGGCACAGCCTCGAGCACTTCCCTCTGCATGGCTTCTAGTAGCCCCGTGACGTACGTCATCTTCTCCTTGGCTGCTGCCAGCTTTGCCAGGACCTCCTCAACCTGGTTCTCCAAAGCGCGGGATCGCCCCTCCAGGTGCCTGACCTCAACCGTGGTCTCCTCGATGTAGTGCTGGGTCAGGATGCTCTCCTCAGAAAAGGAGGTCTCGAGGTCCTTGGTGTGCTCCTCAACACGAGCCAGGTCCCCTCAAAGAACCCTGTTGCTCTCCTTCATTTCCTGGTCCTTCTCCATCAACTCCTTTACATCGACCACGAGCTTAGCTAGCTTTTTCTCCTTTTCGGCCTCCTTCCTCGCTGAGCTGATAAGGAAGTCCCGGAGTAGGAGCATGTTGGTCCCAATCTGTATTAAAAGAAGAGGTTAGACCCTCTCGAATCCACTTGGAACATTAAAATCAAAGATAAATGCTAGATACTTACAGAGAAGAGCTGAGGGAGGATCTCGAGCAAAGCGGTTGAGTAGTCCTTGCCTCCTTTCAAGTGGCGGTCCCGAGGCTGAACCGCATACTCCATCATCTTCTCCGCCAAGCCCTGATCTCGGATGACGGAGGCGTTCCCCAGAATCCCTATCGATGCATAGTAGGGCTCGGAGGAGGGCTGCGTGGAGTACCTTTAGTGCGCGGAGGCATGGGCCGCGCAGCCACCGTAACCACCACAGCTGCAGCCCCCGTCGGGATGCTAGCCACGGTGATGGCCGGAGGTGTTGGACGCGCCGGCTGCTCCTCCTCCCTTCTCCCATCGATGTCAACAACCTCCGGGGGTGTAGTCTGCTACCGAGGTGGCTGGGGAGATGGTTCCACCACCCTCTACTCTAGGGTCGAGATGGGCCTGGACCCTAGCCCTGAGTCTGCTTCCACTCGGGCCCTCTTCAACATGGAGTCCTGGGCCCCTATCGACGCGCTCCTCTTGCGGGCCGATTCCATGAGGTTGTCTACTGAGAACTTCATCCCTGGAGAAAGAAAAATGTCAAAGGGGATCAGCAAAAAAAAAAAGAGAGGGAAAAAGAAGAGAGAGGTGTGGGGCCTCACCAATCATCTGGATCGGGATAATCCCGACCTCGAACAAGTTTTGCTCAGAGAGAAGAACCTCGAGGGAGGGGAGCTCATTGCTGCGCAACTGGGAGAAGGCCTCTCGATTAGCCGGTATTACCTGGGCATTCCAGTTTGGAGACTGGTTTGGCTCACTCCAGACCCAGTCAACGTCCCCGATCGCAGCAAAGAAGAACCGGTTCTTCCATCCCTTGATGGACGTAGGGAGGTCAAACCAGAGGAACTTAGGCCGAGGGGAGAGGTACCACCACCCATCATTAGTGGAGAGGCGCTTCAGGGTGAACAAGGCCTTGAACAGCGAAAAACGGGCAACAAACCCATGGAAATGATAAAAGACGATGAAGGCAAAGATAACCCGGATGGCATTGGGAGCCAACTGGACTGGGACAAGGTGGAAATGGCTAAGGAAAGAAAGAAAAAATGGGTGGATTGGAAAACGAAGACCTCTGGCAAGGAAGTCTTCGAAGAAAGCAACACAGCCGGGGCCACCTCTAGAGGCCCGATCGGAATCCCTGCTGCCATCGTTAAGTCGCCGTCCCAAGTTGCCGCCGAAGCCCAAGTTGCCGCCGAAGCCCAAGTTGCAGCCGAAGCCATCCAGCTCCACCATGCTATGCCCGTAGCCCACTGCCGTAAGTCGTTGCTGTCCCGAAGTCGCTTGTCACCGCCCCTGCTACCTCCTAGTCTCCTCTTGGTGCCGTCCTGATTCGTGATCACAGAGGAAGTTTGCTCGGACTCGGTCCGGGTTGTCCGAAAACAAGGATAAGCATCGGAACGAGAAAAGTTGTCAGACGACGCTGGATGAATGCGAGGTTATGCGATAAAATTTTTGAGTTTAATTTTCAAGATGGAGATATGATCGCAAAGGATATTGGATGATAGCGCTGAGTTTGAGAAGCATATTGGGATGAGAAAATCACTGCGGTTCCCCCACGGGCCCAACACGGTATTTTTCATTTATAAATACCTCGATGATTCTTCGCTCCGAGAATAATAACATTTGGGGAGGCTCCACTTTCTTATCATCCGTAGTTCCAGGTCCTGCTGTTGCTATCACAGAGAGTCAGATAAAAAGGAAGAAAGGGACCCTTGTTTCCATACTTTTCTTTTATTTTCTCTGTGTACCCCAAATTCTTATGCAATAAATGTTTATTTTGCTTTATATTAATCCATGTTTATTTTGCTTTATATTAATCCATGTTTATTTTTATTTGAAGTAATACTGGAGTCATGTTGGATTAGCATTTGAGGTAAGTCGAAGTGAATTAACTTTTGACTGACAATTACCTAAGGGACGGGTCGTTATCCATGGGTACGGGTCGTACTCTTGAGATAGGTCATATCTAAGCTATTTTCACGAGTTTATATTTACATCTGTTTCTTGTATTAGTCCTAGTTTGTTTTAGTTTATATTAAATCAAAAGAAAATTCTTTTTTAAAATAACCCAGAAGTCTCTGTGGGCTCGACCCTTACTCCCGCTATCCTACCTTTTAGAATAGTGGATTTAAGGTTCTAAATCGGTGCGTTGCGACGCGCATCAGATTTTTGGCACCATTGCCGGGGACTTTTGGCATTTTTCTGCAAAAAAAATTAAAAATCAAAAATCAAAAAAAAATTTCAAATTTCAAATTTCAAAATTTAAAAATTAAAAAAAATTAAAAAAAAAAAATTCTAATCTTGAGTGCCCTGACATAAGATTGTCCTGGTATAACTGGGAGGTTATGTTGAATGGTTGTCCTAGGGTACAAAAAGGTTGAACAAAAATTTTTATGCTTTTTGTTTTTCATTTTTAGATTTACTTAGGTAAATTTACTTTTTTTGCAAAATTCAAAAAAATATTACTCAGATATTTCATAATTTATTAGGATCAGAAACTTAATCACAAAAAAAAAAAAAAAAAAAAGCTTTAGTTTAATTTTGTTTGTTTATAACTTTTATTTTAGACACCTTAGTTGTTGCATTTCATAATTTCATAATCAACGTAAGGGCACAACCCATTAATCAGATAAGGTGGGGAGATCAATACCCTTCCTTAGCCCACAAACCACAATCCAACATTTGCATTGACCCAAGCCTTTAATTCTAAAATCAATTAGACGTCAATCCTAGGAATCTCGAGCTTAATAGAACAAGGGAACCCTAGAGTTGGACCGGGTTCAAATCATTTAATTTCTTGGTGTCTAAGAAAAGTGGTTCAGAGACTAGAGCCCGAAGGGAGGTGTGTTGGTTCCGCTTACCTAGCCAATTTTTAATTGGTGTCTAAGGCAAGCGATAAGGGAACCTTCACCAACCTTACACTTACCTGGCCAAGTCAGTTAATTGATCTTGGGCTTGGAGTGCTCGAAGGTAACCTTGGATCAGTTAGGAGCTGTCTAGATTCAGGTTAACCCTAGGATAGTGATTTTGATTTGTTTCACTTGTTTGAAAAAAGAAAACAAAAATTAATTAAATTAACTCTCTTCTTTCTAGCTTAGGACTCTCTTAGGAACTTCTCCTTTAGACCTCTTCTCATTCTTCTACTTTTCATTCATTAATTAAAAAAAAAACTCTGATTGCTGTTTGCTTTAGGAGTTTGCTTTAGGAGGGTGTATGTTAGTGTATTCTAGGCGTCGACTTCGAGAACCTAAACATATATCTCTAGATCCAAAAATCGAAAGCTTCAGTAGAGCAACCAGCCCAGGTACTATGGATCCTAATCAAGAAAATCAAGGAATTGACCCTCCGCTGAAGGAGTACTTCACTCCTTCAAAATACACTTTTCACCTTGCATCTAATCACCTTGCATCCAAGTACCCCCTGTAGATGCTGTCCAGTACGAAATCAAGTCCAGTGTAATCCAGATGTTACCCTCTTTTTACGGACTTGCAACTGAAGATCCATATAAACACTTAGATGAATTTCTAGAAATCTGTTCCACTGTTAAGATACAAAATTTCTCTGACGATGCTTTAAGGCTTAAGTTATTCCCTTTTTCCCTGAAAGATAAAGCCAAATACTAGTTGAATTCCCTAGACACTGTGACAATTTCAACTTGGGATCAACTTCAGAGGGAGTTTCTTAAGAAATATTTTTTCATAGAAAATATGAATCAAATTAGAAAAGCCATTACCAGTTTTTTCCAATTGGACCTAGTTTTTCCCAATTGGATGGAGAAATGTTTCATGAAACCTGGGAGAGATTAAAAGAGTTGATCAGAAAATATCCTTACCATGCCATACCCAAATGGCAATTAGTCCAATGCTTCTATGACGGTCTGTTAGAAAGGCACCGGCAAATGGTGAATGCCTTATGTGGAGGAACGTTCATGCTTAAAAATGAACATGAGGCATGGCAACTGTTTGAAACCCTAAGTGAGCTTAAGTTATTCCCTTTTTTCCTGAAAGACAAAGCCAAATATTGGTTGAATTCCCTAGACACTGTGACAATTTCAACTTGGGATCAACTTCAGAGGGAGTTTCTTAAAAAATATTTTTCCATAGGAAAAACAAATCAAATTAGAAAAGCCATTACTAGTTTTTCCCAATTGGACCTAGTTTTTTTCAATTAGACATAGAAATGTTTCATGAAACCTGGGAGATATTGAAAAAGTTGATCAGAAAATATCCTCACCATGCCATACCCAAATGGCAATTAGTCCAATGCTTCTATGACGGTCTGTCAGAAAGGCACCGACAAATGATGGATGCCTCATGTGGAGGAACATTCATGCTTAAAAATGAACATGAGGCATGGCAGCTGTTTGAAACCCTAAGTGAAAACTCCCTACATCATATATCAGCTGCCCATAGAGATCCTCCAATAGGACCCGTAGTATCCAAGAGAGGAGGAATGTATGAAGTTGGTCATGTTGTAGACATCTACAGCAAGGTAGAGTCCCACCCACTCCTTAGGTGATTGTCCATCCGCTTACCAATTTCCTGAGCTTTTTCAGGAGCAAGCCCATCAATCTCAAACCTGAATGGCTCCTAGACCAGGAAACGATCCCTACTCGAACATATACAATCATGGCTGGCGCAATCACCCAAATTTTTTTTGGAAACCCCAACCTGGAATCAATTCATCTGTTAGGCCCAACTATCAGGAGACCAACTTTAGAAGCATGCCATTTCCACAGTACCAAAGTGCCCCACAGCCTCCACAACCTCCGCAAAGTAAGCTTGATCCTTCCTTTCAAGAGAAGGTACTTCAAGCTTTGAAGGGGCTGGACATGAATACCCAAATCCTTCACTCCCACATCCAATCCATTGCCAAGCTAGAGATTCAGATAGGTCAGCTAGCTACAGCTTTCAATCGGCGTGAGGAAGGTAAGTTGCCTAGCCAGCCCATTATCAATCCCAAAGGTCAATATATGGCTGAGAGCTCCACTGGACCAGAAAATTTTTCTGAACATGCTAAATCTATTATAACCTTAAGAAGTGGGAAAACATTGAACCAGCCTAACCTGACCCAAGAGGTGGAAGTGGCTAAGCCAGAGAAAAAGAATGAAGAGGAGAAGGAATCCATTGGTCAAGCACCTGTACTTAAGGCTCCATTCCCTAGTGCTTTGGAATCACCTTTACCATTGGATAAGAAGAATTTGAAAATGAATGAGATGCTTGAACTATTCAAGCAAGTCCAAATAAATTTACCTCTCCTCGATGCCATCAAGCAAGTTCTGGCTTATGCCAAATTTCTTACGGATCTGTGCACTCAGAAATAAAAATCTAAGGCACCTATCCCTAAGAAAATCCAGTTAACTGAGCAAGCCAGCTCAGTTTTTTAGCAGATAGCTCCACCCAAACTCAAAGACCCAGGTACCCCAATTATCTCATGTGTCATAGGGGACCTCGCGATTAAAAAAGCTTTGTTAGATTTGGGTGTGAGTGTTAACCTTCTCCTAAGCTCAGTGTATGATTTGTTTAAATTCGGAGAATTAAAATCCACGACGGTGACTTTACAGTTAGCTGATCAATTCGTTAAGGCACCCTGTGGAATGCTCGAGGATGTGTTGGTGAAAGTAGATGAGTTCTACTTCTGGTTGATTTTCTTGTTTTGGACATGGGATCTAGCGGCAACCCTAGTCAGATACCCGTCATTCTTGGAAGACCTTTCTTAGCTACTGCTAATGCTTGCATAAATTGCAGAACGGGGGTTATGGATGTTTTTTTTGGGAACAAGAAAATGAGGTTGAATATTTTTAATGCATGCCAAGGACCTCCCACTTATGATCATAACGAAGTAAACATGATAGAAGAAGTAGTAAATAGGAAACTTCCTGTGTTGCTTGATTCGGATCCTTTGCAAGCATGTTTGACACATTTTGGAACTGACGATTTTGATGTTGATGAATATATAAATGAAGTGAATGCTTTGTTAGAGCCACCCAAGTTTAGCACCATTCCTCCTTGGACTGTGAAATATGAATCATTACCGACTCATTCAAGCCCTTTAGTGCCATTCTTAGAAGCACCACCCAAGCTAGAATTGAAGCCTCTTCTTGACAAGTTGAAATATTCTTTTCTTGGATCCAATGATACCCTTCCGGTAATCATTGCATCTACTTTGACCTCTGATCATGAACAAATATTGATGGATGTACTCAGAGAACATAAAGAGGCAATAGGATGGACAATAGCTGATCTTAAGGAAATTGATCCTTCTATTTGCATGCACCACATTCACTGTGAAGCAGAAGCTAAACCACATAGGAACATGCAACGGAGGCTAAATCCGAACATGTCGGAAATTGTCAAGAAGGAAGTGGTAAAATGGTTGAAAGCCGGCATTATTTATCCAATTTCGGATAGCCAATGGGTCAGTCCAACCCAGGTAGTACCTAAAAAGTCTAGAATTACTGTCATACAAGATGAAAAGGGCGAGTCAATTCCCACCCGAGCAACCACTAGTTGGAGAGTGTATATAGATTACCGGAAACTGAATACCGTTGCTAGGAAAGATCACTTCCCTCTGCCTTTTATCGATCAAATTCTAGAGTAGCTAGCAGGGCAAAGTTTCTTTTATTTTCTGGATGGATATTCAGGATACAACCAGGTTCCAGTATTTCCTGCAGACCAAGAAAAGACCACCTTTACTTGCCCTTTTGGAATATTTGCCTTCAGACGCATGCCTTTTGATCTCTGTAATGCACCAGCCACCTTTCAACGATGTATGTTGGCCTTATTTTCCGACATGGTTGGTCACTTCCCTGAAGTGTTTATGGTTGATTTTTCTGTCTTTGGATCTTCATTTGAGGACTGTCTCCATCATTTGGCTAAGGTATTGAAACGCTGTATAGAAACCAACTTAGTCTTAAGTTGGGAGAAGAGCCATTTTATGGTTCGTGAGGGAATTGTGCTCGGACACATTGTTTCTGAGCGAGCGATTGAGGTTGACAAAGCTAAGGTTGTATTAATCTCGAAATTGCCTCCCCCGACCTCAGTTAGACAAGTACGATCCTTCCTTGGCCATGCTGGTTTTTATAGACGCTTCATCAAGGATTTCAGCAAAATCTCTCAACCATTGTGTAATTTACTTGCCAAAAACAAGTTCTTTGATTTTAGTAAAGAATGTCTGGCCGCTTTTAACATTCTTCGAACTGCTTTGACCACTGCACCTATCATCGAGCCTCCAGATTGGACTCTGCCATTTGAAACCATGTGTGATGCTTCTGATTATGCTGTAAGAGCTGTTTTAGGACAGAAGCTTAATAGGGAATCCCATGTAATTTACTATGCTAGTAAAACTCTTTTAGATGCACAAATGAATTATACCGCTACTGAAAAAGAATTACTAGCAGTTGTATTCACTCTAGAAAAACTTCGATCATATTTATTAGGGTCTAAGGTCCTAGTTTACTCTGATCATGCAGCATTAAGACATCCACTATCCAAAAAGGATACAAAGCCTAGACTGATTTGATGGATCCTTTTGTTACAGGAATTTGACTTAGAAATTTTGGATAAGAAAGGTTCCGAAAATATGGTAGCAGATCACATTTCTAGGATCTTAGTAGAATACAACAAGAAAATTATTGGAGATAGGTTTCTTGATGAGCAGCTATTCTCAATTTCTTCTAATAGCAATCTTTCCTGGTTTGTCCATATTGTGAATTATCTGGTAACAGGGCAAGTTCCTCCTTATTGTTCACAACAAGAAAAAGATAGGTTCTTTTCACAAATCAAATATTACTTTTGGGAAGAACCTGAATTGTTTAAATACTGTTCATATCAGGTGATTTGGCGATATGTCCCTGAGAGTGAATTCAAGAGTATACTCAATTTTTGTCATTCTCTTGCATGTGGGGGACACTTTAGTGGGAGGAAAATTACAGCAAATGTGCTGCAAAGTGAATTTTATTGGCCAACTCTTTTTAAAGATGCACACGAATTTGGCCGCAATTATCTTAAATGTCAACAAACGGGAAATATTTCACGAAAAGATATGATGCCCCTAAACCCCATTTTAGTTGTTGAAATTTTTGATGTTTGGGGTATTGACTTTATGGGACCATTTCCTCCTTCCTTTGGATTTGAGTACATTTTGCTAGTAGTGGATTATGTGTCGGAATGGATTGAAGCTGTGGCAACTCAAACCAATGATCACAAAGTTGTAATCAAGTTCATTCAGCATAATATTCTTAGTCGGTTTGGATGCCCAATGGCCATTATTAGTGATGGGGGTGCGCATTTCACAAATAGACACTTTGAAGGACTAGTGAAAAAGTATGGAATTACCCATAAAGTAGCCACACCATATCATCCCCAGACTAGTGGTCAGGTTGAAGTTTCGAACAGAGAGATTAAACACATTCTTAAGAAAATGGTAAGACCCGATAGGAAAGATTGGTCAGAACGTTTAGATGATGCATTATGGGCTTACCGAACTGCTTTCAAGACCCCTCTAGGAATGTCTCCATACCGGTTAGTGTTTGAAAAGGCTTGTCACCTACCTGTTGAATTGGAACACCGTGCATTTTGGGCCATCAAGCAATTTAATTTTGACATGAAGTATGCAAGTTCCCATAGAAAACTTCAATTAAGTGAGTTGGAGGAATTACGAAATGAGGCTTATGAGAGTTCGAAAATTTACAAGGCTCGAACAAAGGCTTATCATGACAAATTCATTAATAGAAAATCATTTGAGCCTAATCAAAAAGTGTGGCTCTACAACTCTAAGTTACGTCTTTTTCCCGAAAAACTCTGCTCACGATGGGATGGACCTTTTGTAGTAACTCCAGTATTTTTCTATGGAGCTATTGAACTTAAGGATCCTAAGCAAGGGAATGTTTTTAAGGTGAATGGCCAGTGTTTGAAACCGTATATTGAAGGAATCAATGATGGAGAAGTTGTTGAAACTCTTGATCTCTTGTACACCCAGTGTTGCTGTGAAGATCAGCTTAGTCTGGTTGAAGACTATAAACTTAGCGCTTTTGGGAGGCAGCCCGGCTCTTTCCTAAGTTCTTGTCTTAGTTTAGATTTTTAGTTTTAGCAACTTAGTTCATATTTTTAGTTTTAACTTCAAGTTCTTTGTTTTTAGAATGAAAGGAGTAATAAAAGAAGATTGCGGGAACATGGTGATAAAAGGACATCCAATTTCATACCTTACCAGGTTGTATTCTTCCATGCCAGCTATTACGTTATTAGTATCCTCTTCTATTGAGGACCATGGAAATTAAGTTGGGGGGGGATAATCTAATTAAATTAATCTAATCCTCGAGTAACATTTTAATCAGTTTTTGTGTACAAAAATTTATTTCGAATTGAAAATAATCAAGCTCGCTAAACGAGGAGTGATTAACGGTCTAGAAAATTTTAGAGATACTGAGGAAAGATTTATCAAGGAAACCCTATAAATGGTAGAGTGTAGTCCAGAAAATTTTAGAGTAATTACAGACCCTTCGGCCTATTGATCTTGATAATGAATCTTACTTATTTTGGTATTGGCATCATAAAAAGTCCCCAGTTAAAAATTCCTGAGTTTAATAAAGGTTTTTAGCATCTCTCACTGAGTAACCGGGCCCCTTCGCCTAAGTAAGCATTGTTGTTCGTGTCAAAAGATGGGGATGTAAAGAAACCTTTTGTAGAGTCAGTCTTGACTAAGCCTTTTTGACTCGAGTCAGTAAGTTCGAGAGCTGTTTTACACATAATGCCCTAAAGCCAACTGGTTTGGAAGTCATTGGCTTAAAGCTCGCTACAAAGGTTAACTAGAAAGCAAGATGTCAGGACATTGCACTGACTCTACGTTTTATCATTAAAAAAAAAAAAGTGGGGGGGGGGGACTAAATAAGCGTTGTTGTTCGTGTCAAAAGGTGGGGATGTAAATAAATATTTTGTAGAGTCAGTCTTGACTAAGCCTTTTTGACTTGAGTCAGTAAGCCTGAGAGGTGTTTTACACCTAATGCCCTAAAGCCAACTGGTTTGGGAGTCATTGGCTTAAAGCTTGCCACAAGGGTTAACTAGAAAGCAAGATGTCAGGATATTGCACTGACTCTACGTTTTATCATTAAAAAAAAGGAGGGGGACTAAATAAATATTGCACCAAAACCAAAGTAAGTTGGAAGATTTAGAGAGAGATAGAAAGTTGGGAAAAGAACTCTTAGAACTTCTATGAACTTTACTCTACCACTAAATGGGTGGAATTGGTAATCCAATGAAGTACCTTTTTAATGGTCTAACCGGGTATCCTTCGATTTTAGGGTTAATAAGATAATTTTCATTTCATGGACCATCTTAGTACACAAGACTCATTCATTTCCTTTACATTTCTTTTACATTTCCTCTACTCGAGGACGAGCAAAGTTCAAGTTGGGGGGTGTGTTAGATATTAGAATAATAAAAATTAACATAACTTTATTTGATTTAAATTGATACTTTTTGTGATACTTTGTAGGAATTGACTCCATAAATGTGTAGAGCTTGATTTTAGGAATCCAACGACGCAAACGGCATGCAATTCGGGTTTCGAATGGGCCCGAAATGAATTTTACAAACTTTAGCATGGTTTTTAAAGCGGCACGATTTTTGGAGCGTCAACTTAAAGCTTATGGCCGGTTCGACTGTTCGGTCCACATGTTGCAGCCGGTCCACCAGCTACCATTTCTGCCGGTCCACGGAGAGGACCGTGGACCACAGTGTTTCGTTTGCTCCAGAACTCGTCGGAAAGCTTCCCCTGGCGCTACCCAAGCTGCCCAGAGAAGCCCCGTTCGGCCAGAAAATCGCCCAACCCACTGCTGCCCTTCTCTTCACCGAGGTATTTATTATGAAATCCCTGCTGCTCTCCCGTGCGCTATCGCCGCGAGCCACCACGAGTCGCTCATCGCCATCAGCCATCCCCGTTGAAGCCGCCGACCGGAATTCCTGCTGCCACCGTGAAGTCGCCATCCCAAGCTGTGTCCGCTGCCGCCCAAGTTGCTACTGAAGCCGTCCAGCTCCGCCACGCTGTGCCCGTAGCCCACTGCCATAAGCCGTCGCCGTCCTGAAGCAGCTTGTCATCGCCCCTGTTGCCTCCCAGTCTCCTCTTGGTGCCGTCCTGATTCGTAATCACGGAGGAAGTTTGCTCAGACTCGGATAGGGTTGTCCGAAAACAAGGATAAGCATCGGAACGAGAAGAGTTGCCGGACGACGCTGGATGGATGCGGGGTTATGCGATAAAATTTTTGAGTTTAATTTTCAAGATGGAGATATGATCACAAAGAATATCGGAAGCAGATTGGGATGAGGAAATCACCGCGGTTCCCACATGGGCCTGACACGGTATTTTTTATTTATAAATACCTCGATGATTCTTCACTCCGAGAATAATAACATTTAGGGAGGCTCCACTTTCTTATCATCCATAGTTCCAGGTCCCTGCTGTTGCTGCCATAGAGAGTCAGATAAAAAGGGAGAAAGAGACCCTTGTTCTCATACTTTTTCTTTTATTTTCGATAAAAAAGGAGAAAGGGACCTTTGTTCTCATACTTTTCTTTTATTTTCTCTGTGTACCTCAAATTCTTATGCAATAAATATTTATTTTGCTTTATATTAATCCATGTTTATTAATCCATGTTTGTTTTTATTTGAAGTAATACTGGAGTCATGTTGGATTAGCGTTTGAGGTAAGTCGAAGTGAATTAACTTTTGACTGACCTATACCTAAGGGACGGGCCGTACTCTTGAGATAGGTCATATCTGAGTTATTTTCACGAGTTTATTATTTGCATCTGTTTCTTGTATTAGTTCTAGTTTGTTTTAGTTTATTTTAAATCAAAAGAAAATTCTTTTTTGAAATAACCCAAAAGTCTCTGTGGGCTCGACCCTTACTCCCGCTATCCTACCTTTTAAATAGTGAATTTAAGGTTCTAAATCGGTGCATTGTGATGTGCATCACTCGTCCTAATTGATAGGGGCCTTGATCCATGCGAAGGTGGTTGCGAGAAGTCTGGGAGCCACGATTGATCCGATCCATGCGAAGGTGGTTGCAAGAAGTCTGGGAGCCGCGATTGATCCGATCCCTAACATGCATAGCTTTAATGGCTCTGGTCATCGCAATCCCATGACCTGGCAATAACTGACTTGCCAATGATAATTGGATATCTGGTAAGAATGGAGCATCGCGTTGGTCAGTGAGCCAGGATTCCTATCAAACATCAAGATTCCTTAATTGTGAGAAGCTGGCTCATAAGAAAGAAAAGGCTGACCTGACGAGAAGCCGGAATGAACGACAATCTTGCCGAAGTCTAGTTTGAAAACCCTGAGCAATGAAGAAACCTAAATCCAAGCCGAAGGTGTTTATATGCTCGAAGATGGATCTCTATCTAAAAGGTCGTAGCCCATTCGAAGACCTCACACTTAGAAAATTTACATCCAAGTTGGAGGTTATTGTATATTCGGAAGTGGCTACCTATCCGAGGACCTCACACATAGAGAATTTACATTCCAATTGAATGTTAGTGCATATTTGGAAGTGGCTACCTATCTGAAGAGCCCACACTTCATGAGTTTTTATTGGAGGTTCTAATTCAATGAATGCCATCTATAAGAAAATGGCAACTTATCAGAAGACTCTTCACTCCAGAAAGCTTCCGTTCAAGTTAAAAGTTATCATATTTTTCAAAAAAGTAGCTACCTACTCGAAGATCGCAACGCGTCCGATGACTTCACACTTAGAAAAAATTCATCCAATTGAAAGAAAAAGTATGTTTTCATTCATGTTCAGGCAGATATGATTACACATCTTTCTTTTACAAGATGAAAAAAATAAAAGCTACAAAGACCTATTCATCTACTACGGGAACTTCCAGATTAGCAGCGGGAAGCGACTCTTCAGCATAAACTGAAGGAGAGGCCTCATCTGCTTGAGCCAAAGTAGGTGGATCAGCCATGGTCAGCTCTCCAACCTGTTCTTGGCCTTTAGCTGCAACTGGGACTTCTTTAGCCTGCCCAGGCGCTTCTTCAGCTTTAGTAGGGGTTGCAGACTCAATTTTATGGGGGCCGTGGGTCCTTCTTCCTCGATAATCTCATACGTCGGGATACTCAAAAGATCAAGATCAGGATAAAGCCCTTGACCTCCTTAAGCCCATCATTGAAGCCGTATTGATAACTGACCACACTTGACTCAGTTACCTCCTCCTTAAATGCTGAAGACTTCTTGAAATCTTTGCCTGCCCTGACCGCCCGCTCCTTCGAAGCTTCGGACTCCCTGACCGCTGCTTCGGCCTTCTTGGTCACCTGATCAGCTTTTTTCGCTGCCTTATTGGCCTTCTACTGAATATCCTTGGCAGAGTGCTCCAAGGAGTGCACTGTTTCTTCCTCTTTTAGAGCTTGGCCTCCTGTTCAGAGATCTTCAATTGAGCTTTCTTCAGCTCATTCTTTAGACCCTGAACCTCGGCATCTTTATTGTTGAGCTTCTCTTCCATAGCTAGTTTCAACTCTTTGGTCACTTCTTTTTTGGCTTTCACCATTTAAAGCTCCTCTTTCAAGCTCTTGAGGAAGTTGTCGAACCCTTCTATGCTTTTCTCCATGAAAGTGATATCATGGACTGGTTGCATTAAATCACCAAAATGTGAAGTTAGTTATGCTGAAGACCACCACAAGAAGATGAAGGAAGATGAGAGATCATACCTTCAGCATGGAAGAGAATGCTAAATCGGACACCTCTGCGAGGTGTCGATTTCGAGTGGTTGCCCAGTCGCGGGGCAACAGTATGGCCTTCAATACTCTTCTGGCCACATAGGAAAGTGCCAGACCCCTCGCATCAGAGATGAGGGAGAGATCTATTTCGCAATCCCTGTCTAGGGGAGTATTCCTTATCGGACTCCCCTTGACTTGAGGCACCTTGCCCTTATCCCTCGCAGATGGGCAAGGCGCTAGTAGGTCGGCGGTCGGGGCTGCAGTAAGACTTTCTGAGATTTGAATCGGAAAACTCCCCCTGGATGGAAGTTCTATCGATGGGTCCTTGCACCTCCCCGATAACTCCCTCGTAGGAGCGATGCTCTTGCTGTTCCCTCCTCCCGAGCCTTCTTTCGGACTTTCGATCCCATTGGAGGAACTTTAAATGCTTTCCTTTTGGCAGATTGGTGAAGCAAGCTAACATCAGGCTTCATCCGACACCTGTCAGCAGAAACAAATCTCAAGGTCAGCTAGGTGGGATGACTATGAAGCTGGATAAAAATCGAAGCCATCTACTGGTTGTACCTAACAAAGAGGACTCACTAATCTGAGCGAGACGGAGATTCCTCTTTTCTAACAGTTTCCGGATAGAAGTGACCTCAGACTCAAACAACAATGTGAAGTCTAGTTGGTCGGCCTTTAGAACCTTCTTATTGGTATTTGCACTCAAACGGGGTTCTCTCCATTTTATATTGAACCCCCACGATTAAGAAGAAGAGATGAACAAAAAGTTGGATTTCTACTCGTGGATGGCACTAGGCATATCCTTAATTATTTTATGCCAAGACGAGGGCCGATGACCCACACCACCCGTAGCCGTAGAAGTCTCTCTTCAAAGTGAAGAGAGAAGCGAACAGACTGGTCCTGGGCCTCACGTTTGCTATATGGCAACGGACCAAAAACTCATAGTGTTCCAAGTACTGTTCGGAGTCAACTACGTTGGGATGACATGGTATATGTGGAAGACTTTGGTAAAAAAAGGGTACAACAGAAAGCGAAGACCAGCTTTCAAGTGGTCTTCATATATGGCAATAGTATCGGGCGGGGGCCTATTTACCCTCTCTTCAGACTGTGGAAGTATAAAAGGAAAGTTATCGAGAATACAATAATACTCCCATAGACGACCGATCCTATCGAGGGACAGAAAGCTCGGGATCAACTCCGATCGGGACTCAGCGATGGTCCCCCTAATAGGTCTTGGGGTACTAGAAGATTCGACCTCTCCCCCATCGGAGGGGGTCCAACCGATGGTCGGAACCTCTAAAGTCCTAACTATGGTGGAAAAAGGAGAATGAGAGGGGAGGCCCTACCTGTAAAAAGGACTATGAACCAAGAGGAAGATAAAAGCTAAGACAGCAAAAAGCAAAATGCCCAGGCAAAGAAGCTTTCTTTGCTAACCTGCTCTCCTTTATATAGGGGGCAAAAGGCATTTTGGATAGCCTTATCGAAAGAGGATACATCTTTCCGATCATGCCATGTATGAAGGTGCCGATCGTGGATACGAAATCCCAAACGATGCCAATCAATTCGATGGAAAAAAAACCAAAACTGATGGCCGTGATCCATGTGACTACATCCGATGGCTAGGATTGAGTTCATACCTTATATCCAAAGAACAAGATGATGCCACCTCTTCCATCCAAACCGAAGCCGAAGAGCCCGTCTAGTCACCATAATGGAAGGAAAAGATGAAATTCATCCACTCGCCGTCTCCTTTTCGTAAGCCAATGACTGTGCGACATCTATCCCCTGCACGACTCTCGAATCAGGTGACAGTTATTGCAAATGACTGAATCAAAGATTCGCCATCATTGGTCATGCCTTTTCTATCGGTAAATGATAATTCATAAGTACCCCACTTCTCAAAGCTAATTATTGCTTCAAAAACTGGGAATAGGGGATAACTATTGGGATAAACCGGCTCAACAAATGCTAATTGCTGGTTCAAGGATATAATTCAATCCCTTTTGAACCGGTCGTCCATACCAGAAGGCTCGAAGGTGACTCCACAGGCTGAAGAAGCAACAACTCGACATCACCATTCCAGTCTCATCACTGGGTCAGTCTTCGGCCCACACCGAAGAGAGCGATTGATGCGGGATGACTCTAAGACTATTAAACATGCATGGAGAATAGTAAAATAATCTTTTTTTGATTTTTATAATTTTATTTGCAAGCTAGATTTTCAAAGTAAAGGAAAAACTAGCAGAAAGAATAGCAGTGCAAAGAATCATCGGGTCGCAGGCATACTCATGCAAACCAATGAAATATCCAGGACCCGAGAGTTAAGAAACTCCCGGTTTAGGATAGCTTTTCTTCATTAAATTAGATAATAAGAGAAGGGAAGGTTTCTTACCAGTCAGAGATTGAAATTCAATTGCAGAAGAGATCACTCACAACTCTGATCAGAGCCTGAAAGAAGAAGCCTTGTTTTCCTTGAATCTGATGGCTGATCTGGGCAGTCCAGGCAGCAAAGAAGGCCTCCTTAGGGGAGGGGAAGCACCTCGGGGATCCTACAAGCATCAGGGTTAATCAAAACAGTAATTAAAAATAATAAAAGGAACTATGGATTGAAAGGAATCAGGATTAGGGTTATAAGATGACTGTTTGAAGCTTATTGAAGATCTCCTTGCTTGACGGCCTAGGGCACTCTTTCTTGGACGTGTGAAGGCTTGGATAGCAGTGAGTTAGGGTGTGAAAGGAAGCTAGGGTAGCAAGGAATTCGTCCAAGCACAAGAACACAAACCAAAGAACTAAAACAAAATACCAACACAAGGCAATAACTCAAATTTCAACAAATTATATTTATAAGAAAGAGATGCTTACAAGAGGGAGAGGGGTGGGGTATTTATAGAGTTCCCATTCCCTCACTAACCATGGTTACACTTGGGTTACAAGTCCTCTTCCCAATTGGAATACAAGTCCTTTCCTAGTTAGGTTAGAAAAACAAATCCCCATTAGGTTAGGAATTGACCTAGTATTCTCTTTTTTCCTTCATGCTTTGACTATTCCACTCAAGGGCACCTCTTGGACTTGGTCAACACTTCAAGGATGCCTAGGGAGGCATGCTGGGCTTCTAGGGGTAGCAAGGGGCCGGCCCAAAGGGGCTTGGGTGCATGGGTTTGGGCCTCTAGAAGCTGGGGTGGCCTGTTGCCTGGTAGCAGGAATATTCCCTGGAATCTTGCTTCTTTAGGGCTTGGGCTTGGCACTTGGACTTGATTTCTTTGGGCTTGGATGCAGGTGGACCTCTGGAATCATGGGTGCCCTATTCTGAGAATATGCTCTGGCATCTGGAAGGGAATCTGGGCATCTAGAGGGCATCTGGAAGGAATCAGGGTTTTCGGAAGCATCTTGGATCCTAGGTTGTCACACAAAATCCAATGGGCTGATGTAGTGGCCTCTGACTCCTAGATGTGGCCTGGTGGAACTCCAAAATATGGTAACCTCCTCTCTTGTATAAAAATTGAGCTCATATTAGACTCATAACTGATATACAGGACTCAAAATAATGACTAGGTTGAGGGTTGAGACAAATCAACTAACCTTAACTTATTACAGGACTCAATTCTAATTGATTACAAAATTTGATACATGGCTAGGTAAACCAAATAGGGCCCAGTAAACTATGTCTGATCCTGGTGCCCCCACTAGCAATCTCGAAGTACATCCCTGATCTATACTATGCCAGGCCTCGATGGTGGGTCGGTCTTCTTCGGATCACTCTGAAGAAGACTGGTCTGAAGAAGACATCCACTTCATTCCCCAATTTGCTTCGAAAAGAACTCCAGTCCACTCCGAAGAAGGCCATTCCGATGTAAACGGCTGGGATGTCTTCAGCCTACTCCGAAGAAGACAGGTGCAAGGCAGTCAGCCAATTCGGCCGCGGACCCTTTCGAAGGAGTGGCCCTGAAGCAAATCTTCCATTAATCTCCAATCTTTAGATGTGGATATGGTTGTTGTAACTAACCACGTAGCCACTAACTTCAACAATATCAAAGTGGCCAGAATCAGCCACGTAGCCACTGACTCTAGCACCAACAACATCGAGGTGGCCAAAATCAGGCAATAACCATTTATGGTCATGCAGGGGTTAAGCTAACCAACACCACTTAACCAGAGGTAAGTGGGTTTAACTGTATTTTTGGCATATCATTCATTATAAATTTTGGTAAGAGGGGGCACTCAACAAGCAAGCTAAGGCAACTAAGCCAAGCAAAACTAAATTTTCTGAGTCTCTTTCACTCTCTTTTTCTTAAAAAACTCTCCATTCTGTTGCTTGAGCCTTCATTGACTTGGGCATTGGAGTGTTTTCTACCAGAGAAAATCCGGTCAAGAAATCTATTTTGCAAGATTCCTAGGAGGCGAGCCACCATCGAGGGAGAGGCATACCTGGGAGATCAGACCATCGCCGACAACCAAACCTGCCCCTTTGCCCCTCTCGAGACCCTCACCTCCATCTTCTGCCCTCCTTCGACCCTCGCCTCTAGTGCTCAGGGCCCTCCCGAGATCCATTCTTTGGAGAGCATATAATCAACCTCCTTTGCAACTGATTCCTCGAAGAGGGGTGGCAGATAAGAGAGCGCCTCAAACTTCTTATTGTTGATTGGGTTCCATGTCTTCATACAGTGGACCCAGGAGCCATTAGAGATGGTTCTTGCCCACCACTGAACCGAGCCCGTCTCCGGGAAAAGCTTGCCGGAGGCATCAGATCTTAGGCCAGCATAGGCAAGGCTAGCAACTGGGGCAGCGGATAGAAACCCGGATGACATCTTCCCCCGTATCACACAAATAGAAAGAGACATGATGACCATGTCCTCGCAGGCATCTACTCCTCGATGGTCCTCTCCCTCAACCCCGCCCTCAATCTCTGCCCTGGCAACTCTGGCCGCATCTCTACAAACCCCACCTTTAATGTCGGCACCTCCGAGTGGACCGATGAGACCCTCTACCTCGACGCGTCTGGCAATGTCCTTTGCTCCGACCATGGCCTCCGCCCCATCATGCAAGCGGCTTCCGACGCCCCCCCTCCCTCGCACCGTCGCCCCTCGCTTCTGCCCATGCTCCAGCCGTCACCTTCATCCATGGCCTTGCCTTGCCTTGCCTCTGCCTGGGGTTTTCTGAAGATGGGGTCTGGCGGTATCCCCATCAAGCCAAACTAATATGGCTTTGATCATTGGCATATATGCTAAGCCAATGACTACTAGGCAGTGTAACTTGGTTGTTGAGTGGCTTGGCGATCGAGGTATATGAGTTTGATATCTTACTTTGCCTCTTCTGCCCTACACAACTCTCTGGGTCATTGGGTTTGCTGCCACCAACACCCTGAGTGCCGCCTTGGCACCTTTGTTTTATGCCTTCTTTCTCTTGTCTTCTAGTTTGTTTCTTGAACACCTTGATATCGGATATTTTTAATCTTAGTGGGTTATTGTGGACGATAACATGCTGGGTCCAGAATAACTAATCCAGTTACCAGTCAAGATTTGGAGAACCTCCTTAGTAGATTGCTCACAATCCAGGTATCCACTATCTAGATAGCAACTCAACCGGGAGGACCTTCATGAGAGACTGTATCTCTTAATGCACTCCAGATTGCTGTCAAGCTCAATGGACCAGCTACATATTTATCATAGTCTAGAAGTACCCAGCTGCTTGTCAAAAGTCGTGGTTTGGAGAGATATCTCACTGGCACAGCTGTTAGATGTGTGCCCTAAAAGCCAAGTTGGCATGACACATTGCAATTTTAGGGTATGGATTTTGTGCTTAATTCTTTTTCATAATAAAGGGCAATATTATCATTCATATTGATGTGTCTATGAATCGTCCATGAAGTTAATGGACAATGACATATATTCTCAAGAGTTGAGAATCTGAGATATGTGTCTTTATAGATTAATTCTTAAAAGCTTCCATTATTGGAACATCACAAGAATAGTGATTGATCCGTTAAAATCGGTGCATGGATCACTTCCATTCTAGGTAGGTAAGTCTCTAACCTACAGTGTGGCGACATTGGAGTGAGAGTGCAGGTAGTTGATAGAGATCAACGGTACTAAGCGTGATCATCTACGAGAAGTTATACGGATGACTACTTACTCGTCGATAACTTCCTGATGCTGTAGTTGTGTGAATAGTTCTTTGACATAGAGTGTCTCGGCTACTCACAATAAGGTTGCTGTAGTTTGACAACATAATCTCATGTTCCTATCCATACGGGACCTTGCGGTGTTCGTTGGCTGCAGTAAGTTTATTGTAGAAGTAGGGTGTTCACTTATAGGGAGGGATATATCAACCTTAGTAGTAAGGAATAATCCTATGCAACTTATTGAGACTAAGTCCAAAGAGTCTATGGCCATAGCAGGGTGATGATGAAAATGCATTTTAATTGGTATCACAATTGGACTTGAGTTGATTAAGTTTAAGCATATGACTGATGGGTTTGGCGAGATTCCGTAACCAACATCGAGTCAAGGATTTTGATAGAGGAACTGAATCATACGGTAACTACACCTAGGAGATCCAATCTTATTCTGCTGGGTTGCCACTGCTGGGTTGCCATTACATACTGCTAGGTATCAATGGTGGATTGTGAGAGCCTATTAGGATCGTTCTCGATTCAATGATCCTAATTAGGGTTGAGCAAAAATTATTTCTATCCACCGAAAGGTATTTTGATGCAGAACGGAAGCTCTGATACCAAAAATGATGCAGAACGGAAGCTCTGATACCAAAATTGATGCAGATCAAAAATGTGGAATACAGAAGCAAATTAAAATTAATGTATTTTTTATTTATTTATTTATTTTCAGAAGTTGGCTTTGACTCAAAGGAAAGATAAACTAATGTTGAAAGAAACTAAGAAATGACAGAAAGCACAATTAAAAGGAGTGGATTATCAGAGTAACTCAGAAGTAGGATCGCTGGGGATTGAGAAACCCCCAGACCTAGGGTTTACTCTTCTTTCAAGAAACAGACGAAGAGAGAATAGAAGGTTTTATACCTGACTGTGATATCTCTCGTTGCTTCAATTGAATTACACTCTCGAGCAGATTGTAGGATCCTTGGAGATGGGGTATCTTCGCAATGGATCCTCGGATTGTAGTCCTATGGCAAGGTTGGCCTTCTTCTCGAACTCAGGATCTGGAAGAAGAAGAACAAAAAAAAAGAACCAGAAACTCAAAGAAAGACACTGACCTGAGGACTTAATGAAGATTGTTGGATGTAGAAGTTTCGGAGATCTTGATACTGATCTGACTCTTCTTTGAACTTGCTCTGTAGTTGAAACAGTTGATCTGAACCTGGATGCTGGTGGCCGGCCTCTATGTGGAAGAGAGGGGCCGTGGGATGTAGATGGAAAATTAGGGTTTGGTGGTGGTGGAGTAGAGATGGGTGGACTAAGCTAGGGTTTTGGGGTTGGAGATCTCACACCTCCTCAAGGTTCCTAGGGAACCCGGATTTACTCCCTCACGGAGCTCAACACCTGAATACAAGTGCGGAAGAGAGAAACACAAAGTTGCTCACAAAGAAATTGATTTCATTCATTTGATTTTTTCAAACTTACATGGGGGTTTAATTTATAGGACATTACAAGAGAGTAGGGTTTTACATCTTCCCATGTGGGACTAAAGGAGGGGATCTTCAAATTAGGATATCAATCCCTACTCATATGGCCGGCCAATTAATTCCAAAGTTGATTGAAGCTTCAAAAAGGAAAGTGGGTGGCGCCTCCTTGTCTTGACCTCCAAGAAAATATTTTTTTCCTTCTATGCTTGGCCTTATCTGGAAGTGTTTGGGCGCCTCTTAACCTTACCCTCCAAGAGAAAATTTATTGCCTTTTATATCTGGCTTTAGTTGGAATGATTAGGGCGCCTCCTAACCTTGCTTTTCAAGAGAAATCTCCTTCCTTTCATGGCTCAACCCTTTTTGGATACCTCATTTTCTTTCTCTCCAAGTTATGGCTCCTTCTAACTTTGTTTTGAGTATTTCTGGCAGGTAATGGGCACCTCCTTGAATTTCTCTCCAAGAGAATTTCTTCCCTTTCATAGTTTGGTTCTTTTGGGAAGTCTTGGGCCGCCCCCTTGATTTGTGGACCCCTGGTGGATTTCTCCTCAATTGGCGCATGAAAGAGGGGAGCTGCTATCTGTGGTGTGGGGACCAAAGCCTGCTGGATGGAGATGTGGCGCCCCCTGGACTCAGGCGTATGGCTGGGAGTGTGGCTGGGAGTGTGGCACCCACTTGCTTGGCCTTGGAAGAAAATGTAACACCCCCAGGTTGAAGCCCTAGTCCACTACTGAGTCAACATGACTCAACAAAATAAAAATGCAGGTAATACAGACTCAAACTAAAATTGAGTTGATCAAGTCAACCCTTATTACAAGCCAAAAATCCTAATTCTTCGGGCAAGGTTAATCAGAGATCCAGATGGAGCTCTGAAGTCTTCTTCTGAGTCTGGTGCCTGCACCATATTTTGATGATGTATAATGGAGATTATAGCATGTCTCATTACCAGATAGAATAGGACCTGAAGGGTCACACATATTAGGGGCTTAAGTAACTAATTAGCAAATCAATTTGGACCTAATTTGATGGGGGACCAATATGCATGCCATTTTTTTTGTATGTTTTACATGTTGAGTTAGGTGATTAATTCCCGAATTTCAGATCAAAATTATTTGTAGGGAATTTTGTATGAATTTTTGAAGATCAGCATGCAGATTAGGACCTAGAAAAGTAGCAAAGAAGGACCGCCGGGGCTGAGAAGCCTCGGTTAGGGCAAGTTCTCCTACAATAAAACTACTGGAGGTAGAGGGGTGTATCTGACAACGTCTGTAAAGATCGCAGCGAAGGGGTCTCTCGTTCCTCGATGGATGCGGCCTGGAAAACCGAGCCAAAGACCCGCGGATACCCGGCTTTCTGCTCGGTGATCCGATTGAGGCTTGGCTGGAGTTGTTGGATTCGTAGGAACTCAGGGACCTGCAAACGACCTGTCAGGGGTTAGAAAGCTCACAAAGGAAAAAGAAAATAAAGTAAAAATAGCAAGGGAAGGCTTCTTTTGGAGTGGGCGTCCAGGGATCTAGAGGGTTTGTTGGCAGCAGGAAGATGATTGCAAACACCGGGAAGAAGAACTCTCACAAACCCCTTTATGCACACAGCAGGGTATCACACCACTCAATAGAAGAACTCAAGGTTTTCATTCATCAAAAATTCTCCTCATATAAGAGGCTAGGGTCCCTTAAATAGACCCTTAACCTTGGGCTCCAAGTAAGGGTACATAAGTCTTTACATAAGAATCGTTTTCCCTCTCAAACCCTAGCTAGAAAATAAGGAAATATTAGGTAGAAAAATCCCTATAAATTTTCTTGACTTGGTCAAGACTCCAAGGACGCCTAGGGGGGCGTGTTGGGCTTCTAGGAGCAGCAAGGGGCCAGCCCAAAGGGGCCCGGGTGCATGGGTTTGGGCCTCTGGAAGCTGGGGTGGCCTGGTAGCCAGGTAGCAGGAATATTCCCTGGTATCTTGCTTCTTAGGGGCTTGGGCTTGGCACCTGGGCTTGATTTCTTTGGGCTAGGATGCAGATGGACCTCTGGAATCATGGATGCCCTTATTTATGAATATACTTTGGCATCTGGAAGGGAATCTGGGCATCTGGAGGGCATCTGCAAGGAATCAGGATTTCTGATTTTTCTCTTGGGGTCTTCAAATCTTCAAGCTGGGTTGGACTCGGGCTAAACTTCCATGTCTTCAATCTGGTTGGACTTGGTCTTTACTTATATGATGTGGTCTTGAGCCTTCAGTATGCTTGGATAGGACTCAAAAAAAATAAAATTAGTTCAACATGAGCTGACTAGCATTTGACTGAACTAGCTCAACATGAGCTGACTAGTACAGAACTGAAATAACAACTCAAAATACTTAAATAACAACTAAAATGGACTCAGATGAGCTAAGCTCTTATTACAGATGGACTCATAAATTATTGAACAATTTACAGAGGATTGAAAAGCCTCTATCTTATTCTGGTGCCTCCGGTGTCCCCACCATAATTGTAAGTGTTACAATTAAGATTTGATCTAATTAATTATGGATTAATTATTAATTAAATTAAATCAGACTTAATTTGATTTTAATTAATCCAAATTATGTTGGATCAACAGTCTTTTCGAAATAGGTTCGATTGGGTTTAAATCTGGCTTTGATTTGAGTGCCGAATTAATTTGAATTTGGACCATGGGTTGGAGCCCAGCTAGACTGGGACTTTCTCTCCATATCTCTCCCTCTCTCCTTCTTTCCACATGCCACTTGGCATGAAGTTTTCATGAATGAGAGGAATGACATGAGGAAATCAAGTCTCCTCCCATTTTTGACTTGGAAAGTTTCTTAAGTCTTGTTTACACATTAGTCTCCTCCCATTTTGACTTGAAAAGGCCTTCATTATTTTGGCATGAAAAATGATGGTGGTGACATGGAATGGAGAATTTGACCTTGTTCATGGGAGAGGAGAAGAGGGAAGAAATTCTTCCATGTGAAAATAAGAAAAGATTTAAGAAGGTCTTTCATGGAGTGTGAAAGCATTAAAAGGGAGAAGTTCTTCTTCTTCTTTTTTAAATGTCTTCATACACTTAGTCTTAAGCCATTAATGGGAAGTTGGCCTATATAAGGAGAGAGGGGTGGCCAGCCAAGCACAAGAGAATGAGAGAAGGGAATGAAAAAATTTTCATTCCATCCTCTTGGGTGTGCGAGGGTCTTTAGGCATCTTGCTACCAAAGGCTCTCTCTCCCTTCCATTCATTCTTACTTCTTCTCTTAGTTTTTCTTCCAAGTATTAAGAGGTTATTTAGATAAGAGTAAGAAGATGAAAGGATGTCCTAAATCTTGCAAAGGCCAGTTTGCAAGATAGAAGCCAGAAGCCGTTCTAGTTGTCGATTAGCATAACTTTTTAAGCAAGCCTGATTTGCTGAAAGAGGAGAGGGCTGTAAGGATCTAGTAGTATAGTGCCCTCTATGACTTTGCTACAACAAGCCCTGTGTAGATACCAGCAGAGGTCGGGCGCTTGCGTGGCTACAATTGGATCACGGTCTAAAAGAGGAATGGCACGGGTTTCAGAGTAGGCCAGGATAGCGATCCAGGTATGTAACTGTTATTTAAAATAATTATAATTTTAGATTTGATCTTGTTCTCATCCTCTGATGCATGTTTAAGAATATTATCATGAATAAATTAGATTTATTTATATTGCATGCCGGATATAAAATTATTTTTATATCTACTTCCGCTGTGTCACTCTGATTATGAGGCCTAATATTTGATGCAATATACTGATCCTGGGAGAATACCGACAACAACATCACGACCTATTGATGAAGTACAAAGAATACCTCAATGGAATATGGAAAATTCAGTGGTCATGGCTTTTTTACCCAACACTATGGTCCCAAGTGTCTCACGAAGCATTCAATTGGTTGGAGACCACACATGAGATATGGGAGGCAGTGGGTCAGATGTATTCTCCGAAGGCTAATCCTGCACAAGCATATGAGATTCGATGCCAGTCATGGCAGCTTCGTCAAGGCACACTTTTTGTTAGCGATTATGCTATAGAATTGAAATGATTATGGACTGAAGCTGACCACTATCGTACCTTTCATCTGGAATGCTCTATAGATATGCACCAATTCCAAAGATATCTGGATGAGGAACGAGTCCAAGATTTTTTGTATAGCTTGAATCCTGAGTTTGAGTTGATTTGGGTATAGCTCTTGGCTCGGGATGATATGCGAAGCCTGAGTCAGGCCTTCTTTATTATATTGCGGGAGGAGATGAGGACCAGAGTCATTGCCTTTACTGAGCCTATTCGCTCTGCCCTCACAGCTAAACCATTATCTAAGTCTAGTGCACAACCATCTACTATTTGCAATTACTGTCACAAGCCTGGTCATGTCAAAGCCACTTGTTGGGAATTACATGATCACCCCTCTCAATCTAAGCAAAAAGATTGGGGGCATGGTCGGAGTTGAGGTCATGGTCAGCAAACCACACATCTATCTGAGAAAGTGGAGGAGTCTTCTGCTTGTATCTCACTTGATGATTATCAGACCATGAAGCGATTGATGGACAAATATGAATCTACTTCCAATTCCTTGTCTCCCTCAGCTTTGGCTAGCCTGCCACCATCCACTTCCAACTTTGCTCAGTCAGATATTACTTGTAGTGTAGGCCATGCATTTGGTTGTCTGGATACATCTTCTTCATGGATTCTTGATTCTGGTGCTCCTAGTCATATGACTGGATCCTCTACCTTTTTTAGTGTATACTTTCTTAGTTCTAGTCATGATCGAGTTCGTTTAGCTGATGGATCCCTTTTAGCTATATTTGGTAAGGGAATCATCAACTGTACACTTACTCTTCAGTTATCATTTGTCTTGCATGTACCTACTTTTTTTACAAACTTGTTATCTATTAGCTCTATTACTCGAGATTTAAATTATTCTGTAACCTTTTGGCCATCTCATTATATATTTCAATAACTAACAATAGGGAAGGAACTTGGATATGGTAAAATGCACAATGGCCTGTGTTGCCGATCTCGCCGCCGTGCCCGTGCCTCGGAACCGCCGATCCGTATAGACCGTCTTGCTCCTGGGGCCTCCTGGCTGGAGCGAACCTGCAAGACGGGGTCAGAAGACCCTGACCGGGGATCCCGGCGAGGGAGCTCCGACGATCAAGTTAGTAGACGACGAGAGGGAACAGAGTCCCTGGGACGGGCCCCCGAAGGAGTCCCAGACTCAGGGATTCTATGAGCAAGAATGGTGCTAAAGAGACCAGAAACCCGGCTGGACTCCCTTGCCGAGCTCACGCCAAGCGATCCCCTCTCGGGACCCTGGATCTTGTCCCGTGGAGCGGAGCTTCCAGCCTCTGTTTCTTACTTATCTCTGCCTACCTGGTAGTCTCTTTGCCTCTTCCTTTTATCTCCTCCCGGTGCCTGCTCGTTTTCCACTCTTGGGAGGCTCCCCTTGTCGCTCTCGTCGCCCTTCTTCCATCCTTTTCTCTTTTCCCTTCTGAAACTGAGGGCCGGACGGCTTTCCGGCCTCGTTCGCCGAGCCTAGCGGGGAAAGGGTAAAGGAGGGGGGCGCTGGCAGGGCGGCCGGCCAGACCTTGGGTCGAGTGTGGGCGCTCTCCTTCCTAGGTGCCGGCGCTGTCTGTTAACGGGTCCTGTTTTGCCAGAACCATGCCTCTCGACTGCAGAACCTGTCGGGCCGACGTAAGTGATGTCTCGCGTGCCGCCGCCATCCATACGGGGCGCCTTCCTCGGGGTGCGGCGTGCACGGCTCGAGGGCCAACCTCGGAACCTGCACCTCCGCTCTTTGGGGCCTTCTCTGTACGAGCTGCCTGACCTCGGCCGAGGTGGACCCCTCTCGGGTGGACACCTGGCGGGGCGGCAGAAGGACGCTCGGCTTTGGCCGAGGTGGTCCAGTCTCCGGGGGCTGCCTGGCGAAGGAGCGAAGGAGCCCGGCTCGACCTCGGCCGAGGTGGGACCGTCTCAAGGTGCCACCTGGCGAAGGAGCGGGTGAGCAGCCGACCTTGGCCGAGGTGGACCCCTCCTGGGTGGATACCTGGCGGGGCGGCAGAAGGACGCTCGGCTTCAGCCTAGGTGGTCTTGTCTCCGGGGGCCACCTGGCGAAGGAGCGAAGGGGCCCGGCTCGACCTCGACCAAGGTGGGACCGTCTATGGGTGCCACCTGGCGAAGGAACGGGGGAGCAGCCGACCTTGGCCGAGGTGGACCCCTCCTGGGTGGACACCTGGCGGGGCGGCAGAAGGATGCTCGGCTTTGGCCGAGGTGGTCCCGTCTCCGAGGGCCACCTGGCGAAGGAGCGAAGGGGCCCAGCTCGACCTCGATCGAGGTGGGACCGTCTATGGGTACCACCTGGCGAAGGAGCGAGGGAGCAGCCGACCTTGGCCGAGGTGGACCTCTCCTGGGTGGACACCTGGCGGGGTGGCAGAAGGACGCTCGGCTTCGACCGAGGTGGTCCCGTCTCCAGGTGCCACCTGGCAAAGGAGCGAAGGGGCCCGGCTCGACCTCGGCCGAGGTGGTCCCGTCTATGGGTGCCACCTGGCGAAGGAGCGGGGAAGCAGCCGACCTTGGCCGAGGTGGACCCCTCCTGGATGGACACCTGGCGGGGCGGTAGAAGGACGCTCGGCTTCGGCCGAGGTGGTCCTGTCTCCGGGGGCCACCTGGCGAAGGAGCGAAGGGGCCCTGCTCGACCTCGGCCGAGGTGGTCCCGTCCGAGCTCGACTTCGGGCAGAGAGCCGTAGCTTGACTCGGTCGAAAACCTCCACGTGGCTCGTATAGTGCCCGCCGGGATCTGCGACCAACCACGTCATCACTACGACCGTAATAGTTGCCCCCCAATCCGACGTTCCATTGGGGCATCATGGGACGGAACGTCGGGATTAAATACGAATATGACGTGGGGAGGCGGAGATCTTGCATCATAATTACCACGATCCTGGTCGCCGTTTCTCGGTGCACCTGAAGCCTTATAGGAGGCCACCACGCGTCGTCTGTTCACCCGCAATAAATGCATCGCTTCGAAGCAGGGGCCGTTTCCGTGTTAATGAGGTGGCAGTGTCGGGCGTGCATCCACGCGGCGATCATCCAATGGCCCGGAGCAGAATGACGGGTACGGCGACTGACGACTGAGTTTGAAAAGGAGGGGACTTTCCGGAATGAGGCCTTTTCCTTCGCACCGTGGGTGGTTTGTTGCAGGCTAATTTCCACTGCCCCGTGTTCGCTCGGTGCATTTTCAGTGAGTGCCCTCATTTTCCCCTAATTCCTCTCTTCTTCTCCTGCGGATACTCCTTTGTCATGGCGCGCCGTCGCCATGTTTCCTCTAATCCGGACGAGGCTGGTCCGTCCCGGCCGAGGACTCCGTCTTCTTCCTCCTCGGAGGAGGAAATGATCCCGGAGGAGACCCGCAGGCGACTGCAACCCGGGGGTATCACTATTGGTATCCCCAGGGGTGTCAGGTCTCCTCCCGTCGCTTCTGCTCTTCCACTTTCTTCTCTTCCTCCTCCAACTCTTCCCTCTGCCGGTCCCTCCGGTCATGGTTCCACCATGACCAAAGGCGACCTTTCTTTCCTCCGGGAGGTCTACGGCATCCCGGGGTCAATCCGTCTGCTTGTCCCGCGGCCCGGAGATCGCGTCACCATGAGTGGCCCTGACCGCATAGCCTTCTACGAAGACTTCCTTCTCGGGGGTCTTCGGTTTCCTCTGCATCCCTTTTTCCTTTCTTTCCTTAGCCACTTCCGTCTCGTTTCGGCCTAGTTGGCTCCCAATGCCATCCGGGTCATCTTTTCTTTTATCATTTTTTACCACTTCCACGGGTTTGTTGCCTGTTTCTCCCTCTTCAGGGCTTTGTTTATCCTGAAGAGGTACTCCACTGACGATGGCTGGTGGTACATCTCGTCCCGGCCCAGGTGTCTCCAGTTTGACCTCCCTTCTTCTATCAAGGGCTGGAAGAACCGGTTCTTCTTTGCCTCGGTCGAGGATGTTGACTGGGCCTGGAGCGAACTGGACCGGTCTCCGAACCGGAACCCCCAGGTCGAGTCGGCGGACCAAGAGGCCTACTCCCAACTCCTGAGCGACGTGGTCCCGGCGCTCGAGGTTCTGCTCTCAGAGCATAACTTGTTTGAGGCCGGGATCAGTCCCATCTGCGAGTCAGGTGAGACTCAGTCTTTCCTTGACTTCTGTACTCTTTCTCCTTTTTAGTCGAGCTGACTGACCTCTTTTTCTTTTGCGTTGCAGGCATGAAGTTCTCGCTGGAGAACCTCCTGGAGGGCGCGGCCCAGAGGGACGTCGTCGAGGTGGATGAGCCTGCGGCGAAGAGGGCTCGCATCGAGGTGAGCCAGGAGGTCGCACGGGCGACCGTACCCAGCCCGGTGGCCGCTGCTCTCCCACCCAGGCTGCCTCGGGGCGGGGCCATCAATGCTCCAGTTGTCAGACCCGGCGGTGTTGCCGACGAGGGGGCTCCACCACCAGTAGTTCCGCCCAGCGCCGGCCCCATCATCACCGCGGCTCCGACAGTGCAGCCCGCGACCTCTGCTGCCCAATCGACGGCGATTCTCGCTGGAGGGGCAGTCGCCGCCGTAGCCGACCTGGCGGCTCCGCCACCGGTGATCACCAATCGGTGCTCAGTAATCCGCGACAAGGGGCTCGCGAAGAAAGTGATGGAGTATGCCTCCACCGCCCGGGACCGCCGATCTCGAGGCGGCAGGGACTACGCCGACGCCCTGCTCAGGATCCTCCCACAGCTCTTCACGGTAAGTCCGAATTAGAATCTTTTATCTTTTGTGACCTCGGGTGGTCTTTCCTATAACCCGGTCTTTTTGCTGTGCAGATCGGGAACGACGTGCTCCTACTGAGGAACTTCCTCGTAGGGTATGCAAAGAAGGATGCCGAGAAGGAAGAGAAGCTCGGCAAGCTCGCGACCGACGTCAAGGACCTTATGGAGAAGGGGGTCGAGCTACGAGCGAATAACCAGGCCCTCCAGGCGGACCTGGCACGTGGCAAGGGCTTGGAATCCTCGCTGACTGAGGAGAGGGCCTCCCATCAGCGTCACGCAGAGGAGGACGCGGCTGAGAGGGCTCACCTCCAGGCCCATTCTCAGTGGCTGGAGCGCCAGCTGGAGGAGGCCAGGCGGGAGGCGAGTGCGGCGAAGGAGCGGAGCGCCTACATCAACGGCCTCCTGGAAGCCGCGAAGCGGGAGGCACAGGAAGTCGTCCCGAAGTTCTGGGCCTCCGACGAGTACACCTCGGAGGTCCGGGAGGCCGCCGTGGACTCCTTCCTGAAGGGGTTCCGAGTGTGCCGGGAAAAGGTGGGGTCCTTCTACCCCGAGCTCGACCTCAGCGGGGTGGTGCTCGGAGGTAGGAGGCAGGGAGCCGACAGCAGGACTTCTGGTGCGGCCGACGCCGCAGCCGTGGCCCCAGAGATCGACATGGCCGTGGCTCCGAAGCGACCCCCCGAGCTGGCAGCCGCCGACGGCGAGGGTGCAGAGCGCGCGACCCAGGCTGAGGGCCCCGCCACCCCGCCAAACTGAACCATTTGTCTTCCTCCTTTTTGTTGTTGTTGTTCTTCTTCTCTTTTTTTTTGGGGACTCCCGGCCTGTCGAGACTCCCAGCTTGTACTTCTCCTTCTTGAATCAATGAAAATTCAGTTTGGCCATGTCTCGGACTCGCCTTCTCTTTCACTTTTCCTTCTTCTCTTTTCCCCCCCTGAGATGTTGATATGGAGTGTCGGGATGAGGGTGGACCCGGTCCCATCCGGCATTCAGATCAAAGTTCAGGACATTCCGGACCGGGTGGCATCAGAGTAGGCCTTGAGCGGGCCCTTCTTTGGGCTCGCCTTCGTGCTCGCGTGGGTGGACTAGGTTCTGCCCCATCTTTCAGACCGAAGTCCGGGACTTCTGGACTGAACCCCGGGGCCGCAGGCTTTCTTAAGCCTTGCGCGGCTTACCGAGCTGTTCCCCGTGCTCGCGTGGGTGAACTGAGTTCTGCCCCGCCTTCCAGACCGAAGTCCGGGACTTCCAGACTGAACCCCGGGGCCGCAGGCTTTCTCAAGCCTTGCACGGCTTGCCGAGCTGTTCTCCGTGCTCGCGTGGGCGAACTGAGTTCTGCCCCGCCTTCCAGACTGAAGTCCGGGACTTCCGGACTGAACCCCGGGGCCGCAGGCTTTCTCAAGCCTTGCACGGCTTGCCGAGCTATTCTCTGTACTCGCATGGGCGAACTGGGTTCTGCCCCGCCTTCCAGACCGAAGTCCGAGACTTCCGGACTGAACCCCGGGGCCGCAGGCTTTCTCAAGCCTTGCGCGGCTTGCCGAGCTGTTCTCCGTGCTCGCGTGGGCGAACTGGGTTCTGCCCTGCCTTCCAGACCGAAGTCCGGGACTTCCGGACTGAACCCCGGGGCCGCAGGCTTTCTCAAGCCTTGCACAGCTTGCCGAGCTGTTCTCCGTGCTCGCGTGGGCGAACTGGGTTCTACCCTGCCTTCCAGACCGAAGTTCGGGACTTCTCGCTTCCTCTGGCCTTTGGCCACGGTTGGGCGTGCCGAACTCAGGGCCATGCACCGATTTCCCTACGAGGTGAGAAAGAGCGTTTGAAGCAAAGAAACTTTATTGCAGGAGTGGGGAGCCTTACATTACTGATAATACATTCTTAGATTCGAGGCGTTCCACGTCCGGGGGAACCTGGTCCCCACCAATTCTTCCAAGTAATAGGCACCGTGGGGGAGGGCTTCTGCTACCCGGTATGGGCCTTCCCAGTTTGGTGAGAGCTTCCCGCACTCTCGCGGCTGAGAGGCTTCAGCACGCTGGAGGACCAGATCTCCGGGACGAAAGGACTTCGGCCGCACCCGGGAGTTGTAATACCTGGCCACTCGCTGCCTATACACTGCCATCCGAACTCGGGCCTTGTCCCTCGTCTCTTCGAGAAGGTCAAGGTTGAGCATCATTCTGGCGGGGTTCTCCGTCTCGTCATATTGCTCCACACGTAGTGTGGGTAGGCTGAGCTCGATCGGGATGACCGCTTCGGCTCCGAAGATGAGGTTGAACGGGGTCTCGTCGGTCGCCGTCCTTGGGGTGGTGTGGTACGCCCAAAGGATGCTGGGGAGCTCCTCTACCCATATGCCCTTGGCCTGGTCCAACCGCATGCGGAGGCCCTGCAAAATGGTCCTGTTTGTGACCTCGGCCTCTCCATTGGTCTGAGGATGTGCCACTGAGGTGAAGCGATGCCTGATGCCGAGGTCGCCGCAGAACTCTTCAAACTCCCGGCAATCGAACTGGCACCCGTTATCAGTGATCATGGTGTGGGGGAGGCTGAAGCGGCAAATGATTGACTTCCAGAAAAATTTGGTGACGTTTGCTTCAGTGATCCGCGCCAAGGGTTTGGCCTCGACCCACTTCGTGAAGTAGTCGATGGCCACGATCAAGAATTTTCGCTGTCCGGACGCCGGTGGGAATGGGCCCAGAAGGTCCATCCCCCATTGGGCGAACGGCCACGGGGCTGAGAGCTGGGAGATTGGGTTGGAGGGCTGCCGTTGCACTGTGGCGTGATGCTGGCACCGATCGCACCTCTTCACGAAATCAGCGGCATCCTCCTTCATCGTCTCCCAAAAGTAGCCCTGACGAAGGGCTTTGTAGGCTAACGCCCTGCCCCCCACATGGTTCCCATAGACGCCCTCATGGATCTCCTGGAGAACGAGTTTGGCTTCCGCGGGTCCCAAGCATCTCAGGAGGGGGTAGGAGTAGGATCTTCGATACAATTGCCCATCCATCAGGACGAACCGCGCGGCCTTCTTTCTGATGAGGCGAGCCGCTATGCGGTCCTCTGGCAGGGTACCGCTGGTTATGTACTCGGCATACTTGTCCATCCAGCTGGGCTCACGGCTGACCTGATGGACCTCCACTGGGGTCTCGTGGCTTGGGGCCTTAAGGCGCTCCACGTGAGCGTGACCCAGCATCGAGTCTGGCAGGGTCGCCAGCCGGGAAAGGGTGTCCGCATGGGCGTTCTCCCTGCGGGGGATGTGGAAGATGTTGAAGCTCCGGAAATCGGCCATACCCGCCTTGACGAGCTCCAAGTACTTCGCCATTTAGGGATCATGCGCGGCATACTCCCCAGAGACCTGTCCTGCCACGAGCTGGGAGTCAGTGAAAGCTTTAAGGTTAGTCACGCCTAGCTTGCGGGAGACCCTCAGCTCGGCGAGGAGCGCCTCGTACTCCGCCTGATTGTTTGTCACGGTGAACTGGAAACGGAGCGCGCATTCAGCGACGACTCCGTCGCTGTTGGCAAGAATGAGTCCGGCTCCGCTCCCACCAGAGTTCGAGGCTCCATCTACGTGGAGGATCCACGCGTCCTCTCCGGGTTCCTCAGGGCCCATCTTCACCTGCTGGCATGAGGGGCCTTCCTCGGGCTCCTTGCCTAAGCTTGCACATTCGACCAAGAAGTCGGCCATCACTTGCGCTTTCATGGCCGACCTTGGCCTGTACGCGATGTCGAACTCGCTGAGCTTCAGTGCCAACTTCGCCAATCATCCTGATGTGTCGGGTCAGTTGAGCACCACTTTTAGCAGCTGATCCGTCAGGACGGCGATGGGATGCGCTTGGAAATAGGGCCTGAGATGCTGAGCAGATACTATTAACGCAAAAATGAGCTTCTCGGGCCGAGAATACCTGAGCTCCACGTCGCAGAGAAGTTTGCTGGTATAGTACACGGGCCGCTGGGCTCCTTGGTCGTCGGTCCGAACCAGGACCGAACTGACGGCCTCCGGGGTGACCACCAGGTAGAGGATGAGCTCCTCCCCCTCCTCGGGCCGGGAAAGCAGTGGTGGCGATGCGAGCATCTTCTTCAGCTCTTCAAAGGCCTCCTGGCATTCCTCGGTCCAGGCGAAGTCGTTCATCTTCCTCAGCACCTTGAAAAAGGGTCGGCAGCGATCGACCGACCTGGAGATAAAACGGCTGAGGGCCGCAACCCGGTCGGTGAGTTGCTGCACATGCTTCTTGGAGGCGGGCTGCTCCATGTACAGGATGGCCTGGACCTTCTCCGGGTTGGCTTCAATTCCTTTTCGGGTCACCATGAATCCTAGAAACTTCCCGGCGGAGACGCCGAAGGCACACTTCGCAGGGTTCAGCTTCATCTGATAACGTCGGAGGTTGCCGAATGTCTCCGCCATGTCAGATACGTGGTCCGAATCGGGCCTGCTCATCACCAGCATATCGTCCATGTACATCTGCATGTTGTGGCCAATCTGGTCTTTGAAGATCCTGTTGACCAGATGCTGGTACGTGGCCCCAGCATTCTTGAGGCCAAACGGCATCATCCTATAGTAAAAAGTTCCGCGGTCGGTGATGAAGGCGGTGTGCTCCTCATCCTCTGGGCTCATTCGGATCTGGTTGTATCCGGAGAAGGCGTCCATGAAGGACAGGAGGCGGTGCCCCGAGGTGGTGTCAACCAGCTGGTCAATCTTTGGAAGGGGGAAGCTGTCCTTTGGGCAAGCTCGGTTGAGGTCGGTGTAATCTACACAGATCCTCCACTTGCCACTGCTCTTCCTTACCATGACCACGTTCGCCAGCCAGCTGGGATATTGGACTTCCCGCATAAAGCCGGCGGCGAGGAGTTTCTCCACTTCCTCGTTGATGGCCCTCTGTCTCTCCATGGTGAAGCTCCTCTTCTTCTGGCGGACCGGGCGGCAGCTCGGATCTACATTCAGCCTGTGCGTGATGACCTCAGGGGGAATGCCCGGCATGTCGGCCGCCGACCAGGCGAACACGTCTGCGTTTGCACGGAGGAACTCCAGCAGGCGGGTCCGTTCTTCTTCTAGGAGTTGCACCCCGACCTGCACCGTCTTCAGTGGGTCCGAACCAAGGGGATAAGTCAACAGGCATTCTATGGGGCCCCCCCTGGGTTCCTTCTCCCTTAGGTCGAGGTCGTCAACATCGGGGCCGAGCTCCGCGTCCCGGGCACCTGGGACCGTCTGGAGGCAATGCGGGACCGGCTGGGTCTCCCCTTCATTACCCCGAGCCCGGAAGACATGGGGAACTGCACCAACAATTTCTTCGTGGAAATCATGGCATCCAGTTGGTTGAGCCCGGGATGCCCTAGAATCGCGTTGTAAGGCGAAGGGAGCTTGAAGACGGTGAACATCATCAGGACGATCGTCTGCCGAGGTGGGGATCCGGCAGTGACCGGGAGAGTGATCTCCCCTTCGACCCCCACCAAGTCCCCGGTAAAGCCCACTAGGGGGGTATGCACTGGTCTCAGCTGATCATGGGACAAATTCATTTGAGAGAAAGCATCGTAAAAAAGCACGTCAGCCGAGCTTCCACTATCTACCATAATTCGATGTACAGGATGCTTCGTGATGGTCATCTCGACCACTACGGCATCATTGTTTACATTTTCTTTTTCCTTCCCCTTCTCAGAAGGGGGTACATTCTCCGGGTTCCCGATCTCCCGGGCTCTCTTCGCCGCCCGCCCGACCCCAAGTGAGATCATACCCACCGACTTCTTCGTCGGGCGGTTATCGATTGCAGGAACTGGTGGTAAGGCCGTGAGCGGCTGTCCCTCCGCGGGGACCTCATTCCTGACAAACTTCCTGAGATAGCCCCTCTTGATCAGCTCCTCGATCTCCCGCTTCAGGTTTCGACACTCCTCCGTGTCATGGCCATGCTCGCGGTGGAACTGGCAGTACTTTGACTTGTCCCAGGTACCTCTTGGGTTCTGAGGGGGAGGTCGGCGGAGGTAGTGCTCGCCCTTAATTTCCATGAGGATCTTTGTTTGGGGGGCGAGGAGAGGAGTGAACCTCCGCTACGGAATGACCTCGCCCTTTGACCTCGGATTCGGGCGAGGGTCAGTAGATGGCTCGGGCTTCCGAGCTCCTGGAATATCCCTCGGGGATGGCTTCTTCAGAGTCTTCCCGTCTAGCTCTCGACGGGTATGGTCGGCCTCCTCCGCTCGAATGTACTTGTGGGCATGGAGGAGGAGCTCGGAGTACGTCCTGGACGGCTTTTTGTCCAGGGAGTAGGTCAAGCGGGACGTCGTGAGCCCGCGCTTCAAAGCCAGCATGGCGACGGGCTCGTCTAGGCTATAGATTTCCAGGGCTGTGGTCTTGAACCGGGTGATATAGTCCCGGAGCAGCTCCTGGTCCTGCTGGTGGATGGAGAAGAGGCTATCCACCTCTTTTGGCACCTTCCGACAAGCGTCGAAGTGCGCCACAAACTTCCCTTCCAACTGGTGGAAGGAGCAGATAGATCCGGGCTCGAGGCGGGTGAACCAGACTCGAGCGGCCTTCCGGAGGGTAGCGGGAAAGGTGATGCACAAAAGAGCGTCCGTGGCTCCCTGGACCATCATGAGAGCCTTGTAGCTCTCCAGATGGTCCAGAGGGTCGATGGTCCCATCGTAGGGATCCACCTGCGGCATGCGGAACCAGCTCGGGATCGGCTCCGCCTGGATTTCTTCAGAGAAGGGGGGATGGGAGTCGTAGCCCGCCGGGTCCACCGATGAGTTCTGCAGGTCGACAAATCGGTGGGCGAACTCCGCCAACTTGCGCTCGTGCCCCTCTAGGCACCTCTCGGCCTGGCGCCTAATGGCCTCGTCGGTGGAGTCTTCCACCGAGGCCGCTGGTGAAGGGGGCGCCGATCGATCTCGGCGCGAAGTCACGCCTCGGCGTCGCTTGCTACGATGCGCCGTCTCGGCTTCATCAACCGGGGATCGACTCTCGTGATCCGCCGAACCGGAGTAGTTTCTTTTTGTGGGAGCTTGGTGGCTCCCGCGGGGGTTGGAGACTGCCCTCGGGAGGGACGGCCTGCCCTGAATAGAGCGCAGTTTCCCACGCGGCCCCGCGGCTCGAGCCGCGGGGGTCCCCGGCTGTGGCTGCGTGGCCAGGGACCGCTGCTGATGTTGAAGCTGCCGGATCGCCGAGGTCAAGGTTGGCTGTGGTGGAAGAGGAGGGTGAGCTGGAAGCTCCTTCTCCGGGCTGTGAGCCCCTTGAGGGGAGGGGACCTCCCCCACACGGCTTGTGGATGCCTCGCGCCCACGAGTGACCACCATCGTCGGAGAGCGCTTTGCCTGCAGAAAGCTAGCTCCCACCAGGGGTGGCGTCCTGCCCCCCTACCCGGCGCGCCAATCTGTTGCCGATCTCGCTGCCACGCCCGTGCCTCAGAACCGCCGATCCGTATAGACTGTCTTCTTCCTGGGGCCTCCTGGCTGGACCGAACCTGCAAGACGGGGTCAGGAGACCCTGGCCGGGGATCCCGGCGAGGGAGCTCCGATGATCAAGTTAGTAGACGGCGAGAGGGAATAGAGTCCCTGGGACGGGCCCCCGAAGGAGTCCCAGACTCAGGGATTCTATGAGCAAGAATGGTGCTAAAGAGACCAGAAACCCAGCTGGACTCCCTTACCGAGCTCACGCCAAGCGATCCCCTCTCGGGACCCTGGATCTTATCCCGTGGAGCAGAGCTTCCAGCCTCTGTTTCTTACTTGTCTCTGCCTACCTGGTAGTCTCTTTGCCTCTTCCTTTTATCTCCTTCCGGTGCCTGCTCGTTTTCCGCTCTCGGGAGGCTCCCCTTGTCGCTCTCGTCGCCCTCCTTCCATCCTTTTCTCTTTTCCCTTCTGGTTCTGAGGGCCGGACGGCTTTCCGGCCTCGTTCGCCGAGCCTAGCGGGGAAAGGGTAAAGGAGGGGGGCGCTGGCAGGGCGGCCGGCCAGACCTTGGGCCGAGTGTGGGTGCTCTCCTTTCTAGGTACCGGCGCTGTCCGTTAACGAGTCCTGTTTTGCCAGAACCGCGCCTCTCGACTACAGAACCTGTCGGGCCGACGTAAGTGATGTCTCGCGTGCCACCGCTGTCCGTACGGGGCACCTTCCTCGGGGTGCGGTGTGCACGGCTCGAGGGCCAACCTCGGAACCTGCGCCTCCGCTCTTTGGGGCCTTCTCTGTACGAGCTGCCTGACCTCGATCGAGGTGGACCCCTCCCGGGTGGACACCTGGCGGGGCAGCAGAAGGATGCTCGGCTTCGGCCGAGGTGGTCCAGTCTCCGGGGGCTGCCTGGCAAAGGAGCGAAGGAGCCCGGCTCGACCTCGACCGAGGTGGGACCATCTTAGGGTGCCACCTGGCGAAGGAGCGGGGGAGCAGCCGACCTTGGCCGAGGTGGACCCCTCCTGGGTGCACACCTGGCAGGGCGGCAGAAGGACGCTCGGCTTTGGCCGAGGTGGTCCCGTCTCCGGGGGCCACCTGGCAAAGGAGCGAAGGGGCCCTGCTCGACCTCGGCCGAGGTGGGACCGTCTATGGGTGCCACCTGGCGAAGGAGCAAGGGAGCAGCCGACCTTGGCCGAGGTGGACCCCTCCTGGGTGGACACCTGGCGGGGCGGCAGAAGGATGCTCGGCTTCGGCCGAGGTGGTCCCGTCTCTGGGGGCCACCTGGCGAAGGAGTGAAGGGGCCCGGCTCGACCTCGGCCGAGGTGGGACCGTCTATGGGTGCCACCTGGCGAAGGAGCGGGGGAGCAGCCGACCTTGGCCGAGGTGGACCTCTCCTGGGTGGACACCTAGCGGGGCGGCAGAAGGATGCTCGGCTTCGGCCGAGGTGGTCCCGTCTCCGGGGGCCACCTGGCGAAGGAGCGAAGGGGCCCGGCTCGACCTCGGCCAAGGTGGTCCCGTCTATGGGTGCCACCTGGCGAAGGAGCGGGGAAGCAGCCGACCTTGGCCGAGGTGGACCCCTCCCGGGTGGACACTTGGCGGGGCGGCAGAAGGACGCTCGGCTTCGGCCGAGGTGGTCCCGTCTCCGGGGGCCACCTAGCGAAGGAGCGAAGGGGTCCCGTCCGAGCTCGACTTCGGGTGGAGAGCCGCAGCTTGACTCGGTCGAAAACCTGCACATGGCTCGTATAGTGCCCGCCGGGATCTGCGACCAACCACGTCATCACTACGGCCGTAACAGCCTGTATTACTTGAAAAATGAAAGGGAGCAGCTTCATGATGCTTTGTCAGCAAACACGCTTCTTCTGAGCTCCTGCTTCATCATAGAAGACTCAGTTACATCGCCTTTCCTGCTTTACGTCAGTTGTTTCCTACTCTTTTTCACTCTTGCAAGAACATTACTTTAGTTTGTGATGATTGTGAATTTGTAAAACACATCCGTGGAGTGTATCATGTTTTTAATAATCGAAGCAACCATAAATTTGATATTGTGCATTCGAATGTTTGGAAACCTTGTAGTACTATTTTCATTACAGGGCATCGGTGGTTTGTTACCTTCATTGATTGCTACAGTCGGGTGATCTGGTTATACTTATTGAAAAACAAGTATGAGGTATTTTCCTGTTTTAAAGAATTTCATAAACTGGTGGATACTCAATTTGGAGCGAAGATTCGAATACTCCGATCCGACAATGGTATAGAGTATACGAATCAAGGATTTCGTATCTACTTGCATGATCATGGGATCATTCGTCAGACAACTTGCGTCAATACTCTTGCACAGAATGGCATAGCCGAATGGAAAAATTGACATTTGCTAGAGATAACTCACACCCTCATGTTTTCTATGTGAGTTCCTAAATTTTTATGCGGGGAGGCTATTTTGATTGCGGCTTACCTTATCAACCGTGTGCCTCTCCGAGTTCTTGACTTCAAGTCTCCACTTGAATGTTTACAAGAAAAGATCGAATACATTATACTACCTCATGTTTTTGACTATCTATTTTGCTCTGGACCATGCACCATCTATTGATAAACTAGATCCTTGAGCTCTGAAATACATCTTTGTAGGTTATTCTGCCACTAAGAAGGAGTATAAATATTATTATCCACCTACACGGTAGATGCTCATCACCATGGATGTGACCTTTTGAGAAATGGAGCCTTACTATGTGACGGAACATCTCTCTCGGCTTCGGATGTACCAAGTGGTATCTTTATGTCCTATGAGTTCTTCACCACGCTGTCTAGTAGCCCTTGGCATGAGGGGGAGCATAGTGGTGATAAAAGTAAGGAAGTAAAGACAGATGATGCTCAGTCTAGTAGCCCCGGCTGAGGCATCTTCCCTGTCGTAGAGATGTTTGCAAACCCAGGAGGAATCTACATGTAAACCTGCTCCTGAAGATCTCCATGAAGAAAGGCATTCTTCACATCTAGCTGATGCAACTCGCAGTCATAATTAGCAGCACATGTGATTAAGGTATGTATTGAGTTTATTTTTTCCACAGGGGCAAAGGTCTCTTCATAATCGATGTGTATGTCCATGTATACCCTTTAGCCACTAGACGAGCCTTGTACCTTTCAAGTTTACCTTCGAGATTATGCTTGACTGTATACACCCATCTGCAATCCACTGGTTACTTCCTGTTAGGTAGAGTGATCAGATCCCATGTATGATTTTTTGACAAAGCATTCATTTCCTCCATCATTGCTTGCCTCCAGTTTGGATTTGCCATAGCCACCTTCCAATTAGTAGGAATGCTCACAAATTCTAATGCAGCTACAAAGGATTTATAAGAATGAGATAGGGACTCATAGGTTACATAGTTAGAAATATCATAGTGATAGCGAGGAGGGACGATCAGGCGAGAACCCTTTCGTTTAGTAATAGAAATATCTAAATAAAAAAAATAGGATTGTTACCGTTATTCATAGAAGAAGAGGACTCAGAAGACCTGGATGGAACTATGCTTGGGGCAGAAGCTTGGATGACTGGAGCAGCCCCCTCATGCCAAGGGCTACTAGACTAAGCATCATCAGTCTAGTAGCCCCGGCTGGAGCAGCCCCCTGCCTTGCTGCAACCGCCGCCGGAGCTGGAGCCTTCTTCCCGGTGGCCCGAAGCATGGCCAGTCGCTCCTCGGAGAGGATCCCCCACAGTTGAGTTCGGCAGTAGGCGAACCCCTTGGCGAAGGAGTCCGTTGCCGCCTCTTTAAAATCCTTTATATATTCAGGGGAGGCCTTGAAAGTGGCCACTGCATTGGCGGCCTTCGCTCGGCGCCGCGCCTCCTCCAGCTGCTCCCCGGTGCGTTCGGCCTGCCGGATCGCCACCGCCATCCCCTTCTCGGCAATTTCAGTAAAGTGACTGGCGGCGGTGGCCTTCTCCTCAGCCTCCACGACCCTCTTCTCCACGACCGCCGCCCTCTTCTCGGCAGAGGTGGCCCTATCCCTCGCCGCCTCCGCCTCGGCCCGAAGCTCTTTTAGCGGGGTCGTCTTTGATTCGAGCTCTCCCTCGAGCCCCTTCTTGGCCCGGGTGGCGTCGGCGACCTTGGCTTGGAGGCTCTTAACCCTCAGGTTAGCCTCCCGGGTCTCCTTGTCTTTCCGACCCGCCTCAGCCTTCACGGACTCGAGCTCCGCCTGTCGCTCCTTGTCCCTTTTCACCCAATTATGGCAGTAATCCTTGATGAGGATCAGCTCTCTGCCTTGCTGCATCAAAGGAAGCATGTTAGCTACAGTGCCGAGAAAGGTCAGAAGGTATCAAGACAAGAGAAGAAAGACTTACGGCGTACAAGTTGGCGAAGGATGAGCTGACGACGTCGCCCAGGAGTCGCCCGCTCCCTTCTTGCCTGTCGCAGGACTGGACCAAGAAGTCCATCATTCGCTTGGCGAGGCTTGGGTCCTTCATCAACGAGATGTTGGGCCCCAGTCGGAAGGGGACTCGTTGGTAGTCCCTATCCTGCTTTACCGCCGGCTCAAGTCCCTCGGCGGCAGGAGGTGCCTTCAATGCCAACTGTGAGCTCAGCACCGCTTCGAGCCGCGCCTGGGGCGCCGGCCTGGTTTCCTTTAGCTCCCCTTCCTCCTCAATGTCCATGACCTCCAGAGTGGGGGCTGCCACCCAGGCTGCAGCGGCGGCCGACCTGACACGGACGACCACCTCGGGCTTGGGCACCGGGACCAAGTCGCGCTGCCATGAAGGCTCGTGGGCGGACTCGGTCGCCCTCTTCCACCTTCATTCTGGAACCGGTGCATTCGACCCGGCCTGCACCGGCCTCGTACCTTCATCGACCCGAGCCCTCTTCAGAGCGGGCTCGCTGGCCTCAGCTACCTGCTCTCGTTCCTCAAAAAATGAGAGCAGCTCATCCATGGAGAATTTCATCTCTGCACAGGAGAAGACATGGTCAGTCCCAAAAAAAAAAGACATGAAAGAAAACAAGAGGAGGGTGGCCAAGTCGAACTCACCCGACTCCTGTGCCAAGCTGACCCCGGCCTTGCGGAGATTCCGCTCTGACAGCAAGACCTCGAGTGAGGGGATCTCGGCCGATTTGAGTAGCTCGTACAAGTCAAGGTCGGCTACTTCGACGGAGGAGTTCCTATTTGGAGATCGATCTAGGTCTCTCCAAACCCAGTCGATCCCCTCTACCGAAGCAAAGAAGTATCTGCTCTTCCATCCCTTGATGGAAGAGGGGAGCTCGAACCTGATGCCTCGAGGGTGAGAAGAAAGGGACCACCACCCATCCTCGATAGGGTGGCATTTCAGGATGAAAAAGGCTCTGAACAGGGAGAAACGGGTGACAACCCCGTGGAAATGACACAGAATGATGAAGCAAAATATCGTTCTGATAGCATTGGGGACCAACTAGGCAGGGACAAGTCGGTAGTTGGTCAGGAAGGAAAGGAAGAAAAGGTGGACAGGAAATCAGAGACCCCCGATGAAGGCCTTCTCATAGAAAGCGATCCGCCTAGTACCGCTGGATGTGACCCGCTCCGCTCCCCTGGGCGAGAAACGGAAAGATGAATGGACTCGGGAATGCTATAAGCATCTCGGATGGCCACAAGATCCTTGGCGGTGATCACCGAAGCAATCCCACCAGGACCTGTTAACTGAGAAGGTTCGAGTTCGGGGATAGGAGCAGGAGGAGGAGCGGGAAGAAGGGCCAAGCGAGGTGGAGGAGAAGACCCAGGTTTTCTAATGGCTACCGAGCCATGGAAAGGTCTCCTACTGAATTCATACCTTGTCGCCTCCATCTCCTCATCGGAGGAAGGAGGAGTCCTCGACCGGGAAGGTCCAGCCTCAGCTTATCAGGAGGGACGGAAGTTCGGACCAAAGTGATCCATGGAAGAAGAGGAAGGTGACAAGGGAAAACCTACGACGATCCCTAGGCGACGAGAAGGGAGATGGAGCTAACCTGCTAAGTTCCTAGAAGGATGACGATGACTGGAGAAGAAGAAGGTCGTTGAACGATGCCAGGCATGAAAGATTCGAAAGAAGGTAAGTTTCGAAAGACTTACCCTTCTCTTCGAGGTAGTCCACGCCCGACCGTACCGTTACGGCTTCCCCAAGAGACTTGCCACATGTCGCTAATCAATGGGGCCAGCACCCCCAATCCGACCACAGTCGCTCTGACTTCTGTGCCCGTCATAATTGCTCCCTATACGTGGCCGCATGGCACCCCCGCACAGGCCCGAAGGACCGCCGAGCGAGGCGCCATTGATATCGATCATTATTGTACCAGATTTTTTCACCTTTCCATGTCAGTACCGCAATTACTCCCTTCGCCCCAAGCACCCCATGCCCATGGACCTCGGGAGTGGGGGGCAAATGATGTGGTTGGATCGCTGACGTGGGATGAGAAAACTGATGTGGAGTCCCTATCAGATGCCATGCTGGGTTTTCAACATGAGCCCATTCGCTGGGTTGAGCTCTCCTGGAGCAGCATGGTCACCCGTCGAAGCCGGGCTCCATCCTCCGCCAGGTCGGTTCCCGTCGAGTTGGAACTTCTAGGCCGGAGCCAAGTATGGGATCCCGCCCAAGGCGGACCCCTTGAGGTCGGGCCCCGTGGTCAAGAGTCGAGCTCAGGTCTCCTCCACCGCGATGTGCCCCTCCGAGGTCGGGTCCCCTGGGCTGGGCGGCACCCCGCCCACCTCCTTCTGGCCGAGCTCGTCTGAAGCCGAGTTCTGCTGATCCAGAGTCGAGCTCAAGGCACCACGCCCTCCACCGACCCGCCATATGACCGGAGAAAAGATCCTACCGGAGAGCGCAGGTCCCGAGAGCGGCGGCCCGCCAATTGAGGTCCTGCCAGGCTTCCAGGAGGTGGGCAGGCAGAAGGAATGTTAGAGGCGTATAAAAGGTTCCCCGACTGTCAGACAAGAGAGGAAGAGGCCTCCCGTCTATGACACGATACCTCGTTGCACACGCCTGACAGCATGGGGAGATCCCGAGGCAAGCCAAAGTAAGAGACCCAACCAGAGTAAGCCAAAGGGAGGTAACCAATGCAAGCACAAAAAACAAAGGGAAGGAGGCCATAAAGGAGGGCTAGACCATCTTGGCCATCACCTCTCCCAGCTCACACTCACTCTTGCTCTCATTTTTCATACACACTACATTCACTCCTCCTAGCGTGGAGATCATCCAGAGGGGCTCGACCAGGAAGATCTGTTCCCCTGGATCATCACTGATTTGACCGTCGAAGCGCCCCACCGGAATCCCTAGCTCAGGTCACTGACGTTGCTTTTTGCAGTTCCTGAGGCACTCGAGGCATCCCCAGCAGGCAGGCACACGATCCCCGACGCCATCAGTAGCTACGGGCCACGACGATCCGGGCGGCAACAATAACAAATGGAGAAGTCCCTATTGATCGTGGGAGATATCAGTGATTGGTAGGGAAACTAATTTATCTCTCATACCAGACCAGACATTGTCTTTGTAGTCAGTGTCATCAGCCAGTTTATGCATGACCCACGAAAGCAACATATGGAGGCAGTCTATCGGGTACTATGCTAGCTAAAAATGTGTCCTGGACGAGGACTGCTCTTTACTCGACATGACTCTTTGAGGATAGAGGCATTCATTGATGCAGATAGGGCAGATTCACTGGATGATCGACGATCTATTACTGGTTACTACATATTTGTTGGCGGTAATCTAGTTACCTGGAGAAGTAAAAAGCAATTTGTTGTAGTCAGATCGACTACAGAGGCTGAGTATAGAGCAATGGTTTAGGAAATATGTAGCTTCTCTGGCTACAGAAATTATTCCAAGAGCTACGCCTTCTAAGTAAGTCCTCTATGATGCTGTACTATGATAATAAGGCGATAATTGAAATTGTGAATAATCTGGTGCAACATAATCGTACCAAATATATTAAAATTGATCGTCATTTTATCAAAGAAAAGGTGACCAATGGACAAATTTGCATCCATTTTATCCGCTCAGCTAATAAAATGGTAGAATTTATAACAAAGAGATTAAGTGAATTTTTCTTTTTATCTCTTGTTAGCAAGATAGGTCTTCGTGATATCTTCACCTCATCTTGAAAGGGAGTATTGGAAAGTCTTCATATTTCTCATATACCTGATCTCCCACCTTTTTTTCTCCTTTCTAGATTTATCTTTCTGTCTTCTTAAGGCCTGTAATATTCTCTTTCCTGGTCTCACTTTTCTGCCTCTTAAATCCTGCATCTCTTCTATATATACTATGATTCTATATGAATAAAGAACATATTCATTTGCTTACTGTTTCCAACCGTTTTGATAAATTATGTCCAAAATTTTTAAGCATCAATCTAACAGGATTGACTAAAAACAATAAGAGCACCTAAAACTTCAAAAAAAATTTCTCCGCCCATGAAATTCAAGCACAAGATTTTTGAACTTCAAAAGCGAATAATTTTTTTCCTACCCATCAATTAAAAAACTGGCCACAACTTGTGCCTACCTTTAGTCCACATGGCAGCAATTTCAGCACCACCAACCCAAAACCAATCCTGAAAGCATTTTCCCCAGCTTTCCCATGTAACACCTTACAGGTGCACTCTGTTTGATGAATTTATGACATCTAAATTTGTTGGATGATGCACTTTTGGTTTCGCTTTGTTACCCCCAAGAGCCCTAAGAGCCTCCTTTTTGAATCTACTCTTTCAAAGGATTCAGTTGTTTGATGAGTGGAAGTACATTTGCTATAACCTTTTATTCCTTGTAGTGCATCTTTGTTTTCTTTCTTTGAACAGAATTTTCAATGAATAAAGATGGATGACATTTGTGCCTCCCACAATAGTCTCCTTTTTATTTCAAAAAAAAGAGGAATTTATTATATCCATTTTTCATCATGATACATCAAATATAGGTCACACACATCGTCGAAGCTTTCAAAATCAAATTTATCAGCTAGAAACCAATTTCAATATCCAATATCAAGCATACAATTATGTTGATTATATTTTCAAAGAAATAATCATGAGTCATAAACTTGGACGCTTGTGACAAGATTGACGAGTCCTTGAGCTCTTCAAAACTTCACCACTGCTCAAATCTTCTGAAGGCATTTTTCTTGAACATATGAGGCACTGTATTAGCAATAACTATTTTCCTGCATCAGAAATACAGCATAATTGCCTCTATTAACAGCTCCGCTTCCTACAAAAAGATGATGATTAAGATTTTATAATGCAGCACAATATTGAATATCGAGTGATTTGAATAGATATTCAATGTCATAAAATCAGCACAACCTTTGTCTAATGGTCTGTTAGCACCGGGAAAAAAATTCTGAAGAGAAGAAAAACAAGAGAAAGTATCACGCGGAGAAAAAATTGAGAAGGAACAGCTGGGAGACCTATATTCGTCCGAAAGACTCTCTCTATTTAAAGATGAGTACAGACTCCTTGGAAAATCAAAAATCAGAATTCTAATTTTTACAGATTCTTAGTTTCTTAGTAAAAACAAAAAACAGAGTCCTGAACAGAGTTCTAAAATAATAGGATAAAATAACGGAAGACTTTGACGAATATCGCACGATCTGCACTACCGTTTGAGTTTATCCGTTAACATGGTCAACATCCCATCTGTCTCGATACCCATCACGATGAACATAAATTCCCTCGATTACCGTATCATACATCTGGAATTTCCACTCCTCTATAGGTGGCTCACCAACCTCAGCAGCAAGCCAATTCATGTACTCAGCCTACTCCATAAGAATATATGAATCATTAGGTACGAGGTCAGATGTAACAAGAGCTAAACTTAAAAAAAAAAAAAAAGAAAAAATGAACGTGCCATAACCTTATATGTATGAACTGAATGAGTATGGTGTTTTGGCTTCCCAGTTTCTTCCATTTGGAGATATAAGTTATTAACAGATGCGATCATGTCCTCTTCTGGTGGTAGTGCAATCTTATTTGACAAAACTTGCGCTATCCATTTGCATTGCAACTCCATCAGTAGGAAAAGGATGGCCTGGAAATAGCATAGATAAAATTTGCATCGTCTCCACAGATCACATAACAAAATTTATGCAACCCAAGACACTACAATTCATAAACATGGTTCTGTAACTCCCAACTGAAAAATTTTAAAGACCTTAAGCTGCATGAGTTTAGTGAAATTTCTCTCCCTTGAGGTGATAATGACTACTAAACAGCATTGAAGGTGAAAATTTTATCATACAAATACCAACCTTATTAGGTAATCCCACAAAAGAGAGCCATGGGGCTACCCTTGGAGGGAAAACATGCTTATACAGAGGTCCAACACGGTTGTCATCAATGTTTACAGTATCATCTGTTTCTAGAAAAGGGAAATCGTACTTGTAACTGTCAACAAACATCAGTGTTAGAAGGAAAAGAGTAATTAGAGAAAGCCAGATATTTAATTAATAATGCTACCTTGCAAGTTTTCTATGGCAACAGAATTAGTACACGAAGGTATCAATGGAGAAGAGGAAAAAAGCAGCATACCCCGTGCAGTAAATGATCGCATCAGCAATTAGTGATGAACCATCAATGAAGTCCACCTTACCATCTTCATTAACACAGTCTACCTGCATGAAATAATTTGGACTAACTTTTATCGAGTTAATAAAGGGTATCCATCTACCTATTATTTTGATTTTTGTCATAGTTTTCTGTCATCATCTTTATTCCTCCATTTTTTTTTTGGGGGAGTAAAGATTCCTCTGATTAAATATTTAGTGTTAATGCTTCTAGTATAAAGATGTCACATGACATGAATCTAGTGCAAGTGGTATAGGGTTATTACATGGTGCTCCTAAACCTTGGAGAGACTTGGAAGGCCATAACAGGGATGTTCGAGGATCCCTGGAGCTTGGGAATGTGTCCCAAGCTATACTGGAGGCACTACAGTAAAAAGTCAAAAAGCCGACCCTTTTCTCCAGATGCTTCTGGGTAGCGTCGGGAGACTCCGCAAACCCGCCAACGCTTTTGAAAAGCATCGGCAACTATGTCGATTTTAACGATGCTTAAAAGCATCGTCGGACTTTTGTTTAGGCATCGTCATGCCAGTGCCCTTTTCTCCCTAGCCCGAGCCCTAAATCCATTCGCGCCTCCTCCTCCTCCTCTTTCGATCCCCAGCCCTAATCCCATTTGTTGCTCTATCCAGCCGCCGCAACCTCCTCCTCCTCCTCCTCCGATCCCTCCCTCCTCTCGTTCAAGCCCTAGATCCCATTCATCCGTCGCAACCTCCTCCTCCGATCCCTCACTCCTCCTCTGATCTCCGATCCCTCCCTCCTCTCATTCGAACGGCCGGTAGCTCCTCCTCTGATCCCTCCTCCTCCGGTCCCCCGATCCCTCCCTCCTACATTTCTATCCTTGCCGTCTGAAGGATCGAGCAACCGGCAGGTGGCCTTGAGTCGAGTCACCGCCACACGCCACCACCTCCTCCGTTTCGTCCTCCGATCAAATCTAGGTATATTTCACCAGTTTTGTTGGCCTTTATTATTAAAAAAATTATGCAGAATATCTCTAAATTAATATTTTCCCATCGGTTCTTTATTCCCTTTTATTTTAAAAAAAAGAGGTCACCGTTATCTTGAAGTTCCAAAATGTTCTCTAGGGTTGTATCACTCTTAAATCCTGAAAAAAAAAAAAAAAAAATAATTTCTCCATCCAGAACTGTTCTAAATACTTAGCAACCATTTAAAACTCAAATCCAATACTTCCCTCTGCTATACAAATAGATATGGCTATTAGAATAAACACCAGAGTCACTCCGGCTAAAAAAGATTGCAAAGTTTACTAAGATTAGGTTTACATGGTAGAGCTAATTGGCTTCGATGCTTTGCAAGGTTGGGGTTTGAGTGACCTTTCACTCATTCTAACCCTATTCAACCGATTTGTGTCCTAAGCTGCAGAGGTCCAAGGATAAACCTATCAAGTAAATTACTAATCCAGCAAACTTAATTTAATTAAAATAGGTTTTGATATATGCCAATTTTTCATGAGGATCTAAAACCTCCTCTAAGGTTCCATTATCAGCACGTTAAAGTTTTAGTGTCACTTCGGTGCACATTTATGACCCTTGCTTAACCAATAAACTATCTCATTTCCCAAACATTAGACATGATCACCTGAACAACTTGCACAAAAGCCCTCCAAAGATCATCAATGTCTTCAAAACCCACTAATCAAGTGGTTCTTTTGGATCCTTTCCCTTATTTAAATAATTATCCTATATTAGCAAATCAACATCCAAACATAACTTAAACAAATAATCCTACATATCACTATCTTACTTGATGGTATTTAAATAAGGTAACTCTGCCTTACCCTTGATCAATATCTAACTTGATGGTATTTGATAGGATCAAAGAAATCCTGCATTTCTCCATTGGAACAGTGTTTTCAACCAACAATGCAAGTAAACACATTTATCCATTTGCATTTGCATCAAATGCATATATTAGAAAATAGAATAATTTAACAAAGAAGTTTAACTTGGCCATATATTTTGCCAAACTGGAAACTGTATGTACATGCATGAAAATTGTACGTGCTTCATGTATTAGTTTGTCAGACAGTATGTAAGGTTTATCCCCATTCATGCATAGCCCAAATAGATTCTATGCGAACAAAGTAGCACCTCACAGGTTTTGTACTTCACTATGTTATTCTGTTCTTACATTAGGTTTGAGTTTATGGTCTTTAAAAAGTCGTCTTGATTCTTCTAAAGTCATATATTATATTAGTCCAAGTACAGGAGCCAGGGTTCAGGCTTAAATAACTTGGTAATTGCACACCACTTAAAAAATATGCTCTACCTATTTTGTTTCCTTTTTCTTATCAGGTGCTTGACTGCTTGGAGAGTAAAGAAGCTCTGTAACCAATTTTAAAATTGGATTAAGGTTTATATATGGAGGCTATGATGATTATGTGATATATGTTTAGCTGCTTCAACTATTTCTAATGGCAACAATCTTGGATGGCCTTCTTTTGTAGGCAACCGATTGTAGTCATTTTGATTTAGTTGATTAAATAGTATATAACTGAGCCTCCTCCTTATTTTTTATTATTTATTATTTTTTTTCTTAGTAGATTATTTCTGTTTCTTTATAAATTTCTTGGTATATACCTACTTCTTACTGAACATGTTATGCTTTAAGGTTAGTTTCATTCTTGCAAATCTTTTATTTCAATACCATCTATAGCTTTGTTATGATCAATTATGATTTTTTAAATATTTTTTAAAAAACTTGCATTGCATAGAAACATAGACTCGTCAATTGATTAAAGTACATATTCTACAGCATCCGTACAATTATTTTATTTTTATACGGATGGGAGAAATATGTATAGTGATCAATTGATTGTCCAGTTTGGATAGTTTGAGAATTACAAATAATTTTATAGGTACTTACAGTAATCAAACGGTATGGATAGAGTTCTAGATATATTTCGGATAGAATTTTCTTTTAGTTCTCCTCATACATATTTATTTGTATGGGAAGAACTAAGGAGAAATGCTGCCGAAATTTTTCTGGAACTTCTATTGCGTATCATTTGGTTACTGTAAATGACCTATATAATTAATGCAATTCTTGAATGGGATAGGACATCTTTACCTATTAGTTGATGATAGGGTGCATTTAATAATACTGTAATTGATCTATTAAATAAACTTATTTTAAATTTATTATGTTCTTATAAATATTTGTTTATTTCAGTTAGTTTTATCTTACAATGGATAAGAGTTAGATAACTAAACCGAGGAATAGCAAAGAATATCTGGATGGAGTTCAAGATTTTATTAAATTTGGTATGGAGAGAAGTAGTATCAATGGGAAGATTTTATATCCATGCCGAAAATATATAAATTCCAGTTCTCTATATCCAAATACTATTGAAGAACATTTGATATGGAATGGTTTTTTAAGAGGTTATACAGAGTGGTTTTTTCATGGAGAGTCAAGATTACAATCTACATATAACCAAACTTCTAACATGGAACATATACTTGATTTTGGATCCAGTAACCAACAGAAAAATCTTGCAAGAGATGATGATATCAGGGATTTGCTCAGAGATGCTTTTGAATATGGTGCTCAACATCCTGGAGATTGTAGTGGAGGACAAGTAGTAGCTGGGCTACCTAAGAATCCTATATTTACTGAATCTATACATATAAGGAGCCAATACCTACAACTAATGTTGGAACAGATTATTATCAGAAGTTGATAAGAGATGCAGAACAAGAATTATATCCTAGTTGCAAGAACTTTTCAAAAATTTCTTTTCTTGTACATTTATTTCATATAAAATACTTGAATAGATGGTGTTGCCGCCAAGATCATCGTGGCCCATAGTTGGCATCGGCGTCGGACTGTCCTTCATCTTCTCGATGATGGCCTATGCGTGGGGACCTGCAAAATAATGGTTAGTGATCCGGGCTAAGAATTTTGGTGGGGGCACTCTGACGGTCAAGTCAGTGATGATCTAGGGGAACATATCCTCCTAGTCGAGCCCCTGATATGGACTCCATGCTAGGAGGAGTGAATGGTGTTTGAGTATGGGTGCAAGTAAGCTGAGAAAGGTGGTGGCCGAAGTGAATTGGAGATGGATGGTTGTGTTCGGGCGATCCTTTCCGTGGATCTCCGAGAGCCTTGAGTTCTCAGTCTCCTAGGTGGTTCTCTTGTATGGCCTCCTTTCTCTACTTGCTTGAGTGTTCATGGTTTAGCCTGCGTACCTCCCTGCTGGGGTGTCAAAGGTTCTTTTTAGCCTAGACGGTTGTTGAATGCCTACCTCGGGATCTCCCCTGCGCTGTCAGGCACGTGCGGCGGTGTTCAGTACCATGGATGGGATGTATTTCTTGATTCATGATAAAGGAAGCTGCCATGCGCTCTGACATTCCTTCCGATTGCTCCACTCCAGGAAACCTGGTAGGGCTTCGATTGGGGGGCTACCGCCTCCGGGATTCAAATCCCCTGGTTGACTTCCTCTTTCGGGTGGTGCAGGTAGTTGGTGGAGAGCGTGGCATCTCGGTCAGGGAGCTTCTTCCTCCTCTAGTGTAAGTGGTGGCTGCGGACAGTTATTATGATTTGATGGGTACTTCCTTGTAGTCCTCGAATGGCTCGTCGATGATTTGGGGAGGTGGCTCCGTCCCTTTGGCGGCCGGCGGCATCGTTCGAGGTGGTTGCCGAACTAGAGAGCTGGGACTCGACTCTGGCCCAGGGGGTCGACCTCTGAGGGGCTCGACCTGGAGGAGGAGGGCTGGTTTCAACTCTGATCTAGGGGGCTCGATCTCGGAGGGGCTCGACCCGGTGGAGGAAGGCTCGACTCCTACTCAAAGGGCTCGACCTCAGAGGGCTCAACCTGGCGAAGGAGGGGTGAGCTTGACTTCGATCCAGGGGGCTCGACCTTGGAGGGGCTCGATCTGGCAAAGGAGGGCTCGACTCCTGCTCAGAGGGCTCGACCTCGGAGGGCCTCAACCTATCGGAGGAGGGGTGAGCTTGACTTTGGTCTAGGGGGCTCGACCTCGGAGGGGCTCGATCCGGCAGAGGAAGTCAGCACGCGACTCCAGCCCAGAGGGTTCGACCTCGGAGGGGCTCGACCTGGCGGAGGAAGGCTGAGCTCGACTCCGATCAAGGGAGCTCAGCCTCAGAGGGCCTCAATCTGGTGAAGGAGGTTGCTCGGCTCTGGCGTAGGCACCCCGGGCTTGCGGGTACCGACCTGGCGGAGGATGGAACTCGATTTTGATGGGCCATCTTGTCATTCTGGGGGAGCTCGGCCCGAAAAATGAGTCCAAGATGGAGTGTCCACCGTGGCAGCTTTTCTGACATGGCATCCGATAGGGATTACATGTCAGCTTCCTTCCATATCATTTTCCCTCCACTCCCGAGTCCCGTTGGCACAGGGCGCTCGGGGCAAAGGGAGTAAATGCAATGTTGAGGTGGAAAGGTAAGAATTCAGTGCAATGATGGCCACAATCGCTGGTGCTTCGTGGAGCGGTTCCTTCAGCCTACCTGTGGGAGACACGTGGACACGTCCGAGTAGTTATTGCAAGCACAGAATTCAAAGCGATTGCAGTCAGAATCAAGTGCCAGTCTTACCCGATTGACGACACGTGATGCGGATCCACCAGTGGGGAGCTATAACGGTACGGTCGGACGCCGGTCACTTCGAAAGGAAAAGTAGCCTTTTTCGAAACATACCTCCTTTCAAATCCTGCATGCCTGCCATCGTACCAAGGCTCTTCTCTCGTTCTTTCGACCATTTTTGTCTTCCAAAGTTCACAGCATGTTAGTCTCCCTTCTCCTTGCCTCGGTTGAGTAGGATCTTCTTCATAGGGCTAAGCTCATCTCCGGACCCTCGTCTACTTTCTCCTTCTTCCTGTTTCTTTCCTTCATCTTCTTCATCATGTCTCGCTTCGGACCAAGTTTCCATCCCTCAACTAACCAGGGTGAGGCCGGGCCCTCTAGGCCAAGATCGTCGTCCTCTTCTTCTTCTGATGAAGAGGGAAATGGGGCGTGCTTCGAGTTCAGTAGGAGGCGTCCCCCTGGTGGCATAGTCATTAGGGAACCCGGATCTGTCCCCGCTCCTTCTCCTTCAGCCGAACCCATTCCTGACCCTCCTCGATCCACAGGTCCTGGTGGGATTGCTTCGACAATCATAGTCAAGAAACTAGGGACCATTCGGGATGTCTACGTTATCCCTCACTCCGTTCGGCTCTCGATCCCTCAACCGAGGGACGAGGTTACTTCCAGTAGCTCGGGCATCACCTTTTATGAGGAGACCTTCTTAGGAGGACTCTGCTTCCCTTTCCATATTTTTTTCTTATCGATTTTGAGCAACTATCGTCTGGTCCCTACTCAGCTCGTTCCGAATGCCATAAGGACCATCTTCTGCTTCATAGTGCTTTGTCACTTCCACGGGATCATCACTCGTTTCTCCTTGTTCAGAGCCTTCTTCACTCTGAAGTGCCACCCTACCGAGGACGGGTGGTGGTCTCTTTCTTCTCGCCCAAGGAGCATGAAATTTGAACTCGCCTCTTCTATCAAAGGGTGGAAGAGCAAATTTTTCTTCACCACTATCGAGGGAGTTGACTGGGTGTGGAGTGACCCAGATCGGTCACCCAATCGAAACTCCACGATCGAAGCAGCCGATAAAGATGTTTACGAGTTGCTCCACACCGTACAGATTCCTTCTCTTGAGGTTCTATTGTCAGAGCAGAATCTCTACGAGGCCAGGGTCGGTCCAACACAGGAGTTGGGTGAGTTCGGCTCAAAAATATTTTTTTTTCTCTTTTCTTCTTTTTTTTTTAAGTTGATGTCTTCTTTCTTGGTTGCAGGCATGAAGTTTTCCATGGACAAGCTCCTCTCGTTTTTCGAGGAGAGGAACCAAGCGGAGGGTGTCGGCAAGCCCGCCCCGAAGAGGGCTCGGGTAGATGCTGGTGCAAGGTCGGTGCCAGCCGTGCCAGTTGAGCCCGTTCCTGAGCGGAGGAGGAGGGTCACTGAGCCCCTCCCCGAGCGTCCGAGGTAGCGCAATCCGGCCCCGGCGCCGGAGTCCATGTGGTGACCCGGGCCAGATCCGCTGCCGCTGCTGCTGTGGTGGCGTCCCCTCCTCCGGAGATCATCGAGGTCGAGAAGGAAGGGGCGCCGGAAGGTGCGGGGCTGACGTCGGTGGCACCGTTCGAGGTGGAGCCGAGCCCTCGGTTCGCACCGATAGCTTCTTCCGCCGATGGAGCAGACAATCCCGCACTGGTGGCAGGCAAGAAAGATAGGGACTACCATCGGGTCCCTTTCAAGTTGGGACCCAACATCTCCCTTATCAAGGACCCGGCCCTCGCCAAGCAGATGATGGACTTCTCTATCCAGTCCCACGACCGGCGAGAGAGGGGCGGGAGATTTCTGGCTGATGTCATCAGGACATCCTTCTCCAACCTCTACGCCGTAAGTAAATTTCTGCTTTGCCTCGCTTCTCCCCTCATTTTCTCGATGACTAACATCATCTTTGATGCAGCAAGGTGCTGAGCTTCTATTGATCCAGGACTACTGCCGCAACTGGGTCAGGAGGGACAAGGAGCACGAGGCGCAGTTTGAGTCCTCGAAGATAGAGCCGAGGCGGAAGAGCGATGAGCTTTAGGAGGCCAACATGACGGTTAAGAACCTCTGGGGTGAAGTCGTTAGCACCGGGCGACGTTCAAGGAAGCTCGAGGAGGAACTCAAGTCGAAAGGTGCTCGGTTGAAGGAGCTCCAAACCAAGCTGGAGAAGGCAAAGGAGCGGGCTGTCTCCGTCGAGAAGAAGGTTGCCCTAGGTGGAGAGGAAGATCTTCGCCACCGTTAGTTCAGCTGAGGCTGCGAAGAAAGAGGCCGTCGAGGCCACCCGCAAGGCTGAGGACGTGGATAAGAGGTCGGTCGAGGTGGTCAATCAAGCAGAGATTGCCAAGAAGGAGGTCGCCGAGGTGGTGGCAAGCTACAAAGCCTCTAAGGAGTTCAAGCTTGACTTCAAGAAGGTGACGATGGACTCCTTTTTCAAGGAATTCGCATACTGCCGGTCTCAGCTACGCGGCATCCTTTCAGAGGAGCGGATGGCTACCCTCCGACTCCTAGGCTCTAGGGGTGCAAAGTCCCCAACTCTCGCATCGGTTGTGGCTGACGAGTGCGATGTTGCAGCTATGCCGACCTCGCAGGCAGCGGGCCGATCCGACCTCGCAAGTGATAGCGGCCGAACCACCTTCAACAGCGATGGTGGTTGAACCGACTCTGCCAGCAATGGCGGCTGAAGGAGGGGCCCTAGCCACGGAGGTCGAGGAGGGTGAGGTTCCAACCGCATGCCATCCGGGGAAGGCACCAGCTGAGCATAGTAGGGTTTCTTTCTAGTTGTAACCTCTTCTTTTTTTGCTTTCCGTCCCGGGCCGCCTGGTATGTCGGGGCTCAAGAGCGGTGTAACTATTTTGCTAAGTAATGAAAGTGCTTTTCATCGCCTCGACTTGTACTTTTCTTCTTCTTTGTTCATGTGATGAAATCGAAGAGGAGGCTTCCCCTTTGCTTATGAGTGTCTCAAGCTTCAATGCCGAAGAGGTTGGCTTTGATGTCTCGGAGCCGGGCTTGAAGACTTGGTGGCCGAAGAGCTTGGCTTCGGGCTTTGATGTCTCGGAGCTGGGTCAAAGACTTGGTGGCCGGAGAGCTTGGCTCCGGGCTTTGATATCTCGGAGCCGGGCTCGAAGACTTGGTGGCTGGAGAGCTTGGCTCCGGGCTTTGATGTCTTGGAGTCGGGCTCGAAGACTTGGTGGCCGGAGAGCTTGGCTCCAGGATTTGATGTCTCGGAGCTGGGTTCGAAGATTTTGTGGCCGGAGAGCTTGGCTCCGGGCTTTGAGCGCCGGACCTGGGATCCGGCAGAGATTTTCCTGCGAGATAAAAAGTATTTGCACAAGGAAAACTTTGGTTATTGGTGAGGAAGAACCTTACATTATTGGTGTCAGGGAGCCGAACCCCAAGTTTCAGTGCCGTAGGGTCATGTGATCCGGGCTTAGAACATCGAGGAGCTAGGCTCCTGGTGCCGAGGCATGGCCCGGTCTCTGAGTGCCGGACCTAGGGCCGGGCGATGATTCTCATTACTGATGCCGGAGGGCTGGCCCCCAGGCATTGTTATGCCAGAGAGCTGGGCTCCGGGTTTGAGCATGCCGGGCCTTGGGCATGGCAGCGTCATTCCTACAAAGCAGAAAGTAGTTCATGCAAAAGGAAACCTTTATTTATTATTATTAGAGGGAAGCCTTACACCACTGATGGTGGGGGCACCAGGATTAGACACAGATTACTAGGCCCTATTTGGTTTACCTAGCCATGTATCAAATTTTATAATCAATTAGAATTGAGTCCTGTAATAAGTTGAGGCTAGTTGATTTGTCTCAACCCTCAACCTAGTCCAGTACATTGAGTCCTGTATATCAGTATATATCTGATATGAGTCAATTTCTTGTATAAGAGAAGAGGCTACGCTATTTTGGAGTTCCACCATACCTCATTCTAAAGCTAGAAGCGGTTATACCAGCTTAGGGGAGCTCAATCGACACCCAGGTACCCTGATTGTGCCCTGATTTTCTCCGGGTGCTATTTCAGATGCCAAATTCCCTCCAGATGCTTCCGGAATATTCTATATGCTAGGAGCCCATGTTTCCTAGGTTATTCCAGCACTCTAGGCCTTAAAATCAAGCTCAGGCACCAAGCCCAAGCCCTTAAGAAGCAAGATTCTAGCCAGATTTCCTGGACTATGCCAGCCCATGCGCCTAACCCTTGGAAGCCCACCTAGACCCCTCAAATTTTTGTCCAAGCCCATGAAGGAGGCATCCTTGTTGCTGCCCCAAGGTCCAAAAATGAATTTTAGGAGTTTGACCAAGTCCAAGCCAAGTTGGGAGAGGAAAGAAGAGAAGACTAGGTCAAAATTCTAACATAGTTGGGATTTCTAGTCATTTTAAAACTTTGTAATTCTAACCTAGCTAGGAAAGGACTTGTATTCCAATTGGGAAGAGGACTTGTAACCCAAGTGTAACCATGGTTAGTGAGGGCATGGGAAATCTATAAATATCCCACCCCTCCCCCTCTTGTAAGCATCTCTTTCTTATGAATATAATTTGCTGAAATTTGAGTTATTGCCTTGTGTTGGTATTTTGTTTTGGTTCTTTGGTTTGTGTTTTTGTACTTGGACGAATTCCTTGCTGCCTTAGCTTCTGTCCACACCCTAACTCACTACCATCCAAGCCTTCACACGTCCAAGGAGGAGTGCCCTAGGCCGCCAAGCAAGGAGATCTTCAACAAGCTTCAAACAGCCATCTTCTAACCCTAATCCTGATTCCTTTCAACCCATAGTTCCTTTTCTAATTTTTATTTACTATTTTGATTGACCTCTGACGCTTTTAAGATCCTCGAGGTGTTTCACCTCCCCAGAAGAGGCCTTCTTTTCCTTCAGATCGGGTCCAGATCAGCCATCTGATTCGAGGAACCGAGCTTCTTCTTCCAGGCTCCAATCAGAGTGTGAGTGAACCCTTCTGTTACTGAATCTTCAAATCTCTGACTGGTATGAAACCTTCCCAACTTTTATTTTCTAATTTAATGAAGAAAAGCTATCCTAAATCGGGAGTTTCTCAACTCTCGGGTCCTGGATATTTCATTGGTTTGCATGAGTATGCTTGCGACCCGATGATTCTTTGCACTGCTAGACTTTTCGCTAGTTCTTGAATTATTTTAGAAATCTAGCCTGCAAATAAAATTATAAAAATCATAAAAAAAAATTATCTTATTATCTTTCATGCATGTTTAGCAGTCTTAGAGTCATCTCGCATTAACTGATAGTATCTTCTCAGATTGCAGGTGTTCCACGTTCTTGGGAACCTGACACCGTCCAGATTCTCGAGATAGTAGGCTCCTTGTGGAAGTGCTTCGACCACCTTATAGGGGCCTTCCCAGTTCGGCGAGAGCTTGCCATACTCCCAAGGTTGAGATGCTTCGGCTCGACGCAGCACCAGGTCGCCGGGTCGGAAGACCTTGGGCCTTACCCATGCATTATAGTACCGGGCCACTCGTTGCCAGTATGCTACCATCCATAGCTGGGCTTTGTCTCTGGTTTCCTCGAGGAGGTCCAAGTTGAGTAGAAGGTGCACCGGGTTCTTCACTTCATCATATTGCTGCACCTGCAGCGTGGGCACGCCGAGCTCAATTGGAACGACGACCTCAGCGCCGAAGACAAGGTTGAAAGACATTTCGTTTATAGCCATTCTAGGCGTTGTGCGGTAGGCCCACAGAATGCTTGAAAGTTCCTCTGCCCATCTGCCCTTGGCTTGGTCTAGCCTGGTTCTGAGTCCTTGGAGAATAGTCTGATTGGTTACCTCGGCCTCCCTGTTTGTTTGGGAATGAGCCACCAAGCTGAAGTAGTGCCGGATGCTGTGCTCAGCATAGAATTCTTCGAACTCCCGGTTATCAAACTGCCAACCATTATCGATGATGATGTAGTGGAGGAGTTCGAAGCGACAGATGATTGACTTCCAGAAGAATTGGCGGACCTTGGCTTCCGTGATTCATGCTAGTGGCTTTGCTTCCACCCATTTGATGAAGTAGTTGATGGCCACCAGTAAGAACCTCCGTTGTCCCGGTGCAGGGGAAAATGGCTCTAAGATGTTCATTCCTCACTGGATGAACGACCAAGGGGTGGAGAGCTGTGAGATCGGCGCCGCCGGTTGATGTTGTATATGGGCGTGGTGCTGGTATTTATCGCACCTCTTCACGAAGTCGGCGGCATCTTCCCTCATGGTCTCCCAGAAGTATCTCTAGTGGAGAGCTTTGTATGCCAACGTCCTTCCTCCCACATGGTTCCCACACAGGCCTTCATGTATCTCCTGGAGAACGAAGGCTGCTTCCGCGAGTCTCAGGTACTTCAGGAGTGGGTAGGAGTAGGATCGAAGGTAGAGCTGTCCTTCCATCAGGACAAACCGAGAGGCTTTCTTTTTGACGAGACTAGCTTCCGCACAGTCCTCGGGCAAGGTGCCATCAGTAATGTATCTGATGTACCAGTCCATCCAGCACAGCTCCGGGGTGACTTGCTGCACCTCCTCCGGGGCTTCGTAGCTTGGATATTCGAGATACTCAATAAATGCACGCCCTAGCGATGAGTCTGATAGGGTTGCGAGTCTCACAGTGCATCCGCGTGAGCATTCACTCTACGGGGAATATGGAAGATGTTGAAGCATTGGAAGCCTACCGTGCATGAGCAGACTCGCTCCAGGTACTTCATCATCTAGGGATCCCTGGCTTCGTATTCTCCGAAAACTTGTTCGGCCACTAGTTGGGAGTCGGTGAAGACTTTCAAGTTCTGCACATCTAGCTCGTGTGAGACCTTTAGGCCCACTAGGAGCACCTCATACTCCGCTTGGTTATTTGTTGCGATAAACTTGAAGCGGAGAGCACATTTTACCACGATCCCGCCGTTGTTGGCGAGGATGAGGCCTGCTCCGCTCCCGCCAGAGTTGGATGCGCCATTCACGTAGAGGATCCAGGGATCCTCCTCTGCTCCAAGCTCAACTTGATGCTCCGGGGATGTCTACTCCTGCTCCTCGGCGAGTCCGGTGCACTCGACCAGGAAGTCGGCTAGGGCCTGGGCCTTCTATGATATCTCGGCCGATATGCGATATCGAACTCGCTTAGCATCAGGGACCACTTGGCCAACCGCCTGGATGTTTTAGGGTGACCGAGTATGGTCCTCAGCAGCTGATCCATCATGACCACGATGGGGTGCACTTGGAAGTAGGGCCTGAGGCACTTAGCAGACATTATCAGAGCAAAAATAAGTTTCTCGGAGCTGGTATACCTGATCTCCACGTCATGAAGGATTTTGTTGGTATAGTATACCGACTTCTGAGATCCGTCCTCACCTACACGGATGAGGACTGAACTGACGGCTCTAGGTGTGACCGCCAGGTAAAGCAGAAGCTCCTCTCCTTCCTTCGGTCTGGAGAGCAGCGAAGGAGAGGCCAGGAACTCCTTCAGTTCTTCAAAGGCTGTCCTGCACTCCTCCGTCCAGGTGAAGTCATGCATCTTGTATAGCATCTTGAAAAAGGGAAGGCAGTGTTCAGTTGACCTCAAAATGGATCGACTCAGAGCTGTAATATGCCCTGTCAAGCGCTGGACCTGCTTCTTGGATGTCAGGTGCTCCATGTCGATGATTGCCTGAACCTTCTCTAGGTTTGCTTCAATACCACTCTGAGTGACCATGAAGCCGAGAAACTTTCCTACTACCACTCCAGAGGTGCATTTTGCTGGGTTCAGCTTCATCTGATGCTTTCAGAGGTTGTTGAAGGCTTCGACGAGGTCGGCGATGTGATCCGAGCTCGGCTTGCTCATGACAAGCATGTCATCACATACACCTGCATGTTCCGGCCAATCTGGTCTTTGAAGACCCTATCGACTAGATGTTGGTACGTGGCCCCAGCATTCTTTAGATCGAAGGACATTATCTTGTAGCAGTATGTTCCTTGGTCAGTAATAAAGGTGGTGTACTCCTCGTCCTCTGGGTGCATCCGGATATGATTGTACCTAAAGAATGCATCCATAAAGGAGAGTAGCCGGTGACCCGAGGTGGCGTCCACCAGTTGGTCAATCTTCGATAGAGGAAAGCTATCCTTCGAGCATGCCTTGTTGAGGTCAGTGTAGTCTACACATATCCTCTATTTACCATTATTCTTCTTCACCATAACCACATTTGCCAGCTAGCTTGGATATTGTACCTCCCAGACAAAGCCGGCAGCGAGAAGTTTGTCGACTTCCTCATTGATTGCCGCCTGCCTCTCTGGGACGATACTTCTCTTCTTCGATCGAACTGGCCTGTACTTTGGATCAATGCTCAGCTTGTAAGTGATGATGTCAGAGGGGATACCTGGCATATTGGCTGCCTTCTAGGTGAACACATCTGCATTTGCCTGTAAGAACTCCAACAGGTGGGCCCTCTCCTCATCTTATAGCTGGGCCCCAATCTGTACTGTCTTCTCCTGGTCAGCTTCGAGCGGATAAGACAGTAGGTGCGTGACCGGGCCACCCCTGGGGTCTTGCACCCTTTGATTGAGATCGTCTGCCCTAGGATCGTTCTCAGGGACTTTGGTCCCAGGAAGAGTCTAGAAACAGTGTTGAATCGGCTGAGGTGCACCTCTTATCTCGCCGACTCCCTAGGAAGTTGGGAACTGCACCAGCAGCCGCTTCATAGAAATGACGGCGTCAAGTAGATTGAGCCCGGGTCGGTCAAGGATCACATTGTAGGCCGAAGGAAGCCTAACCACTGTGAAGGTCATCATAACAGTGCTCTGCCGAGGTGGGGTCCTGGCAGTGACTGCGAGAGTGATCTCTCCTTCAACCCTCACAGAGTTTCCCGTGAAATCGACAAGGGGCGTGTGCACAGGTTTGAGCTGAGCGGAGGACAAGTTCATTCTGGAGAAGGCATTGTAAAAAAGTACATCTATGGAGCTTCCACTATCAACCATGATGTATTTTACAGGATGCTTCGTGATCGTCATTTTGATGACTACGGCATCATTATTTATATTTCCCCCCATCTCTCCCTTCCCTCATAAAGGTGAGAACATTTTCAGAATACCCTGCTCCCCGGGCCTTCTTAGATGTGCGCTCGGCTCCCCAGCATATCATCTCCACCGGCTTCTTGGTAGGATGGTTGTCGATCGCAGGTGCCGGCGGGAGAGCGACGAGTGCCTGAGGTTTCACTGGAGGTCTGCCCCCCATGAATTGTCCGAGTTAGCCCCTTTTGATGAGCTCTTCAATCTCCTTCTTGAGATTGCGGCATTCCTCGGTGTTGTGGCCATGGTCACGGTGATAGTTGTAGTACTTTGTCTTGTCATGGCCAGTGGATGATCTCATCGGAGGTGGGTGCTTCAGATAGGGCTCACCTTCGATCTCCATGAGGATTTTCGTCCTCCGGGCAAGGAGTGGGGTATACCTCTCCTCCGGAAGGGGCGCTCTCCTTGGTCTCGGCCCCTGCCAGAAGTTCGAAGCTAGGATCCCGCCTCCGGGTCCTAGGGGCCTCGACGGTAGTTGGCTTCTTCTATGGCTTCCCATCGAGCTCCCGTCTTGTACGATCCGCCTCCTCGATGCAGATGTACTTCTGGGTTCAGAGGAGGAGCTCGGAGTAGGTCTTGGAGGGTTTCTTGTCAAGCGAGTAGGTCAAGCGGGAGGTCATGAGCCCTCGTTTTAGTGCTAGCATAGCGACTAGCTCATCAAGATTATAAATATCCAACGCGGCAACCTTGAAGCAGGCCATGTAGTCCTATAAGGGCTCACAGTCTTATTACCGGATAGAGAAGAGGCTGTTTGCCTTTCGTGGCACCTTTCAACAAGTGTCGAAGTGGGGCACGAACTTCTGCTCCAACTGAGCGAAAGAGTTGATGCTTTCGGGCTCGAGGCGAGCGAACCAAACTCGAGCCGCCTTTCGAAGGGTTATCAAGAAGGCGATGCAAAAAAAGGGTGTCGGTGGCCTCCTGGACCCTCATGAGGGCCTTGTAGCTTTCAAGATGGTCCAGGGGATCGATGGTTCCATCGTAGGGATCCACCTGCGGCATGCGAAACTCACTGGGGACCGGTTCCTCTTGGATCTCTCGGGAGAAGGGGGGATGGGTGTCATAGCCCGTTGGCTCCTCAGCGGAGCCCTGCATGTTCGTAAATCGATGAGATAATTCCACTAGCTTGCGCTCGTGCTCTTCAAGGCACTTGTCAGCCGTGCGCCTGATGGCCTCGTCGGTGGATCCCTCTATAGAGGTCGAAAGAGACGGAGAATGTGACATGGGATGGTGTCCCTGAAGGGGGGTCTTGCCCTTTCGACCTCGACGGGATTTGGCTGCTACCTGCTCGAGGGTTGGGGATCGGCTCTCCCTATCGAGAGACCCAGCCCGTTGTCACTTTGTCGGAGTCTGGTGGCTACCCCGGTGGTCGGTGATGGCCCGCGGCTGCGAATACCTTCCTTGAAAGGAATGTAGGCTGTCACGGGGTGCTGCGGCATGGGCCACGGGGGTTCCTAGCTGCTGATGGGTAGCCAAGGACCGTTGCTGGTGCTGGAGCTGGTACACTACCGTAGCAAGGATTTCCATCTGCTAGGTGAGTGCAGCTAACTGAGATTCTATCGAAGGTGGTTGAGCCAGAGCAGGTGGTTCCACTTCCGGATTGTGTGGGTTCCCTCGAGAAGGAGAGTTTCCTGCACGACTGGTGGAATCCTCTCTCACTCGCATTGTCACCATCCTCCCAATGGATCTGCTTGTAGAGGGACTGGCTTTTGGAACAAAGGACCTACGTCAGTCCCCCCTACTTGGCATGCCAATTTGTTGCTGCCAAGATCGTCGTGGCCCGTAGCTGGCGTCGGTGTTGGACTACCCTTCATCTTCTCGACAATGGCATGCACGTAGGGACCTGTAAAACAAGGATTAGTAATCCAGGCCAGGGATTTCGATGGGGGCACTCCGACGGTCAAGTCAGTGACGATCCAGGAGAACAGATCCTCCTGGTCGAGCCCCTGAGATGGACTCTATGCTAGGAGGAGTGAATGGTGTTTGAGTGTGGGTGCAAGTAGGCTGAGAAAGGTGGTGGCCGAAGTGAACTGGAGATGAATCGCTGTGTTCGGGAGATCCTTTCTGTGGATCTCCGAGAGCCTTGAGTTCTTAGTCTCCTGGGTGGTTCTCTTGTGTGGCCTCCTTTCTCTACTTGCTTGAATATTCATGGTTTAGCTTGCGTACCTCCCTGCTGGGGTGTCGAAGGTTCTTTTAAGCCCAGGCGGTTGTTGAATGCCTACCTCAGGATCTCCCCCATGCTGGCAGGTGCGTGCGGCGGTGTTCCATGCCATAGACGGTACGTATTTCTTGATTCATGATAATGGAAGCTGCCATGCACTCTGACATTCCTTCCGGTTGCTCTACTCCAGGAAACCTGGCAGGGCTTCGATTGGGGAGCCGCCGCCCCCGGGATTCGAAACCCCTGGTTGACTTCCTCTTCCGGGTGATGCAGGCGGTTGGTGGAGAACGTGGCATCTCGGTCAGGGAGCTTCTTTTTTCTCTAGTGTAAGTGGTGGATGTGGACAGTTATTATGATTTGATAGGTGCTTCCTCGTAGTCCTCGGATGGCTTGTCGGTGATTCGAAGAGGTGGCTTTGCCCCTTTGGTGGCCGGTGGCATCGTCCGAGATGGTTGTCGAACTGGAGAGCTAGGACTCAACTCCGATCTGGGGGGCTCAACCTCCGAGGGGCTCGACCTGGTGGAGGAGGGCTGAGCTCGACTCTAATCTAGGGGGCTCAACCTCGGAAGGGCTCGACTCGGCAGAGGAAGGCTCGACTCCTGCTCAGAGGGCTCGACCTCAGAGGGGCTCAACCTGGTGGAGGAGGGGTGAGCTCGACTCTGGTCCAGGAGGCTCGACCTCAGAGGGGCTCGATTTGGCGGAGGAGGGCTCAACTCCTGCTCAAAGGGCTCGACCTCAAAGGGGCTCGATCTCAAAGGGGCTCAACCTACTGGAGGAGGGGTGAGCTCGACTCCGGTCCAGGGGCTCGACCTCGGTGGGGCTCGATCCGGTAGAGGAAGTCAGCACATGACTCCATCCTAGAGGGCTTGACCTCGGAGGGGCTCGACCTGGTGAAGGAAGGCTGAGCTCAACTCCAGTCCAAGGGGCTCATCCTCGGAGGGGCTCGATCTGGTGAAGGAGGTCGCTCAGCTTCGGCCTAGGTGCTCTGAGCTTGCGGGTGCCGACCTAGCGGAGGATGGAACTCGATTTTGATGGGTCATCTTGTCATTCTGGGGGAGCTCGGCCCGACAAAGGAGTCCGAGATGGAGTGTCCACCGTGGCAACTTTTCTAACATGGCATCCGATAGGGATTACACGTCAGCTTGTTGCCATATTAGATGGTCTGGCAAGAGTTTTACTATGTTGCTCAAGTTGTTAAAGGATGTATTTCCTGAAGGTACTAGTTTACCAACATCTTGTTATGAAGCCAAAAAACTAATAAAGGAATTGGATCTTGGATACGAAAAGATTCATAGCTATCCAAATGATTGTATATTATATCAGGAAGAACATGCAGATCAAGAGTCGTGCTATATGTGTGGATGTTCACGATGGATGAAGCAAAAAGTAAATGAGAGTGAGGGATTAGATGAATATGATGCAACACAAATTAAACAAAAGTCGACGAAGGTATTATGCTATTTTCCTCTTGTAACTAGATTAAAAAGGATTTATGCATCATCAAAGTTAGCTTTGTCAATGAGATTGCATGATGAAAGCCGTATAAAAGATAAAATGCTAAGACACCGAGCAGATAGTTTAGCATGGAAAGATTTTGATGACAGACATCCTGATTTTGCATCTGATGCTCGTAATATTAGGCTGGATTTAGCCAATGATGGGTTCAATCCATTTCGAACCTTAAGTTCTGTTTATAGCACCTGGTTAGTTATTCTGATTCTTTATAATTTGCCACCATGGATATGCATGAAACTGTCTTCACTTATTTTATCAATGGTCATTCCAGGTGATAAGGGTCCAGGCAATGATATTGATGTTTTCTTACAACCTTTAATAGATGAATTAAAATAATTGTGGCAGGGTATTAGTGCAATTGATGCTTTGAATGGCCAAACATTCAATCTGCCGGTAGCTCTATTATGGACTGTTAATGATTTTCCTGCATATGCTAATTTATCTGGTTGGAGCACTAAGGGACGAGTTGCATGTCCTTCTTGTGGTGAATCAACCAATTCAATTTGGTTAAAACATGGAGGAAAGTTTTGTTATATGGGACATCGTCGATGGTTGGAGGCAAATCATCCATTTCAATTTCAGAAGGATTTATTTGATGGTACTATAGAGTTGGGATCTGCTCCAATTCTACCTTCTGATTTTGATATTCGTAGACAAATGCTTGGTATTAGACAGTTACGGTAAGATGACAAAGTCCTCTAAAAAGCGAGGAAGAGATAATGTTGAGACTTCAGTACCGGAAGAAGTATCAGAGGAAGTCAATACTTGCACCTTAGATACAGTAGTGTTCGAGGATCCGAATAATTTCTTTGAAGTTAAAAATGATGATGATATAATTACAGCATCTACCCATCAGCATACTAAACAATTATGGAAGAAAAGAAGCATATTTTTTGACTTACCTTATTGGGAGCACAATATAGTCCGGCATAATCTTGATGTTATGCATATAGAAAAGAATGTTTGTGATAATTTGATTGGAACAATATTAAATCTTGATGGAAATACTAAAGACACTATGAAGGCGCATCTTGATTTAAAAGAAATGGACATTCGACATGAATTTCATCCACAAGTGCTTGCGAATGATAGAACTTATATCCCTCATACATGTTATACAATGTCTAGTTGAAAAAAAGATCTCTTCCTGACAGTTTTAAAGAATATCTAGGTTCCTGATGGATATGCATCAAATATTTCATGATGTATGAATCTGAAAGAGCAAAAAATTTCAAATCTTAAAAGTCATGATGAACATATACTAATGCAAGATATTCTTCCATTGGCTTTAAGGTCGTCAATGCCGAAACAAGTTATTATGGTTGTTTTTCAGTTATCATCATTCTTTAAGGCATTATGTTCTAAGGTTCTTGATCCTCAGGAGCTTGATCAATTGCAATCTCAAGTCATACTTATGTTATGTCAGATGGAAAAGATTTTTGCTCCTAAATTTTTTATGATTATGGTTCATCTACTCATTCACCTAGCTTCGGAAGCTAAACTTGGTGGACCGGTACAGTACAGATGGATATATCCTATCGAGAGGTAATGCTATAAAACTAAAATTTCATAATTTAGATATCTTTTTCATTATTTAATGTGATATTAATATTAAAATTTTAATAAATATCATAATTTTTGAAGGTTTCTTGTACGTTTGAAGGATTATGTACGAAACAAAGCCCATCCTGAGGGCTCAATAGCAGAGGGATATATTGCTTAAGAGTGTTTAACATTTTGTTCAAGATATCTCAAATGTGTAGAAACTGTATTCAATCGACCTCAACGTTATGGTGATACTATGGAGAATACAGATTGTTGCTGCCCGGATCGTCGTGGCCCGTGCTACTGTTGGCATCAGGGGTCGCACGTCCGCCTACTCGGGATGTCTCCGGTGCCTCGGGACCTGCAAGAAACAATGTCAGTGACCCGGGCTGGGGATTCTGGCAGGGGTGCTCCGACGGTCAAGTCAGTGACGATCCAGGGGAATAGATCCTCCTGGTCAAACCCCTCTAGATGAGCTCCACACTAGGAGGAGTGAGTATAGTGTATATGGAAGTGAGAGTGAGCTGGATGAGGTGATGGCCGAGGTCTGAGAGTCCTCTTGTGTGGCCTTTCTCCCTTGTTTCTTTGCTTTCTTATTTTTGGCTTACTTTGGCTGAGTTTTTACTTTGGCTTGCCTCGGGATCTTCCCGTGTCGTCAGACATGTGCAATGAGGTATCGTGGTGTAGACGGGATGCCTCTCCTGTCAGGTAGCCGGGGAAGCTTCCATGCGCTCTGACATTTCCTCTGCTTACCCCACTCTTGGAAGCATGGCAGGGCCTTGGTTGGTGGGTCGCCGCCCTCGGGACTCGCACTCTCCGGTTGGATCTTTTTCCTGGTGGTACGGCAGGTTGGTGGAGGGCATGGCGCCTTGATGTGAGTTTCCTTTCTTTCTGGTGTGAATGACGGTCGTGGGCATTAATGGCGGCACGGTGGGTGTTGTTGTACGACCCTCGGGAGGCCTGCCATCGTCCTTGGAGAGGAGGCGCCGCTCCCTTGATGGTTGGTGCCTCTGTCTGAGCTAGGGACCGAGCTAGAAAGGTGGGGCCTGTCCCCAAGCAGCTCGTCTCAGGATGGCCTGGCTGGGTGGAGGTGAGCCGAGCTCAACTCCAGACCAGCAGAACTCGGCTTCGGACAAGCTCGACCTGACGGGGGCGGGCGGGGTGCCGCCCAGCCCAGGAAATCTGACCTCGGAGGGGCTCCTCATGGCGGAGGAGACTTGAGCTCGACACTTGACCATGGGGCCCGATCCTAAGGGGTCCGCCTTGGATGGAGACTTGTACTCGGCTCTGGCCTAGGCGTTTCGACCCGACGGGAACCGACCTGGCGGAGGACAGAGCTCGGCTTCGACGGGCGACCACGTTGCTCCAGGGGAGCTCAGCCTGGCGAAGGGGCCCATTTTGAAAACCCAGCGTGGCGTCTGATGGGGACTCCACGTCAGTTTGAATGCCCTACATCAGCGATCTAGCCACATCATTTGCCCCCCACTCCCGAGGCTCGTTGGCGCGCGGCGCTCGGGACGAAGGGAGTAATTACGGTGCTGACATGGAAAGGCAAAGAAATCTGGTATAATAATGACCGATATCAGCAGTGCTTTGCATGCCGGTCCTTCAAGCCTGTGCGGGGATGCCACGCGGCCACGTTTAAGGAGCAGTTATGGCAAGCACGGAAGTCAGAGTGACTACGATCGGATTGAGGTGCTGGCCTCGTCGATCGGTGACACGTGGCAAGCATCCCTTGAGAGAGCCATAACGGTACAGCCGGGCGTAGGTTGCCTCGAAAAGAAGGGTAAGTTTTTCGAGACTTACTTTCTTTAAAACCTTTTGCACCCGGCATCATACAGAGGTTCTCTCATCCTTCTTCTCCAGCCACTATCATCTTCCCAGACTCTTAGCAGGTTAGCTCCTTCTTCCTCTCCTTCTTCGTCAACTAGGGGTCATTATAGATCTTCCCCCGTCCTTCTCTTTTTCTTCCATGGACCGTTTTGGCCTGAACTTCCTTCCTTCCTGCCAAGCTGAGGCCGGACCTTCTCGGTCGAGGACCCCTTCTTCCTCCGACAAGGAAAGGGAGGTGGCACGCTACGAGTTCAATAGGAGGCCTTCCTACGGTCCTGTAGCCATTAGGGAAACTGGGTCTGCTCCCCCACCTCACTTGGCTCTCCTTCCTGCTCCTCTCCCTAATCTTGCTCCTGCTCCCGAACCTTCTCGGTCAACAGGTCCTGGAGGGATTGCTTCGGTGATCACCGTCGAGGATCTCGCGACCATCCGGGGTGCTTATGACATCCCCGAGTCCATCCAACTCTCTGTTCCTCGTCCGAGGGAGCGAGTCACATCTAGTGGCCCTCGTCGGATTGCTTTCTACGAGGAGGCATTCATTGGGGGTCTTCGATTCCCCGTCCATCCTTTTTTCCTCTCCTTTCTGACCAACTACTGTCTTGTTCTCGCTCAGTTGGTCCCCAATGCCATCAGAACGATCTTCTGCTTCATCGTTCTATGCCACTTCCACGGGATTGTTGCACGTGTCTCCCTGTTCAGGGACTTTTTCACCTTGAAATGCCACCCTACCGAGGAGGGGTGGTGGTCCCTTTCTTCTCGACCTCGGGGCATTAGGTTTGAGCTCCTCTCTTCCATCAAGGGATGGAAGAGTAGGTATTTCTTTACCTCGGTCGAAGGGATCGACTGGGTTTGGAGCGACCCATATCAGTCTCCCAATAGGAACTCCTCCGTCGAGGCAGCCGACCTCGACCTATACGAGCTGCTCAGATCGGCCGAGATCCCTTCACTTGAGGTCCTGCTGTCAGAGCAGAATCTCCATGAGGCTAGGGTTAGCTCGATGCAGGAGTTGGGTGAGTTCGACTTGGCCACCCCTTCCCCTTTTCCTTTCTTCTTTTCTCTTCTTTCTGTTTTTTTTTTTTTTGACTTGGGTTGACCATATCTTCTCTGGTGCAGGAATGAAGTTCTCCATGGATGAACTGCTCTCATTCTCTGAGGAACGAGAACAGGCAGCCGAAGGCGGCGAGCCCGCTCTGAAGAGGGCTCGTGCCGATGAAGGTGTGAGGCCGGTACAGGCCGGGCCAGACATGCTGGTTTCAGAACGAAGGTGGAAGAGGGTGGCTGAGCCCATCAGAGAGCCTTCAGGGCAGCGCGACCCGACCCCAGTGCCCGAGCCCGACATGGTCGTCCGGGCCAGGTCGGTTGCTGCTGCTGCCAGGGTAGGAGCCCCCCTCCGAAGGTCATCGACATCGAGGAGGACGGGGAGCCGAAAAGAGCAAGGCCGGTGCTCCAGGTGCGGTCTGAGATGGTGCCGAGCTCGCAACTGGTGTTGGAGGCACCTTCCGCCACTGAGGGGTCCGAGCCGACGGAGAAGAAAGATAGGGACTACCACCGAGTCCCTTTCCGGTTAGGGCCCAACATCTCCTTGATGAAGGACCCAAGCCTCGTCGAGCAGATGATGGACTTCTCAGTCCAGTCCTGTGACCGGCAGGAAGGAAGCGGGAGACTTCTGGGCGACGTCGTCAGCTCGTCCTTCGCTAATCTCTACGCTGTAAGTTCTTCTTCGCTCGTCTTTATTACTTCTGACCTTTTTTAGCACCATAGCTAACGCGCTTTCTCCGATGTAGCAAGGTAGAGAACTAATCCTCATCCGAGACTACTGCCGTAACTAGGCCAAGAGGGACAAGGAGCGGCAGGCGGAGCTCGAGTCCCTGAGGATCGAGGTGGGTCGGAAGGATGAGGAGACCTAGGAGGCCAACCTGAAGGTCAAGAGCCTCATGGCCGAGGTCGCCGACATCGCCCGGATCAAGAAGCAGCTCGAGAGAGAGCTCAAGTCGAAGAGGACCCGATTGAAGGAGCTCCGGGCCGAGTCGGAGGCTGCAAGGGAGAGGGCCACCTCCGCTGAGAAGAAGGCGACGACCGCTAAGAAGAGGGCCGCAGAGGCGGAGGAGAAGGCTACCGCTGCCGCCCATTCCACTGAGACCGTCGAGAAGGGGATGGCGGTGGCGATCCGCTAGGCCGAGCACGCGGGAGAGCAGCTGGCCGAGGTGAGGCACCGGGCGGAGGCAGCGAGGAAGGAGGCCGCCGACACGGTAGCCACTTTCAAGGCCTCCCCCGAATATATAAAGGACTTCAAGGAGGCGGCGACGGACTCTTTCGCCAAGGGGTTCGCATACTGCCGCACTTAGCTACAGGGGATCCTATCCGAGGAGCGGTTGGCCGCACTCCGGGCCCCCAGCAAGAAGGCACCAGCTCTGGCGGTGGCTGCAGCGGGGTAAGGAGCAGCTCCAACCGGTCCTCTCCCAGAGGTGCCCCCGGAGGCACCCGGCCATGTTGAGCTATCCTTGGCGGCGGTGACGGCCGAACCAGCACCACAGGCGGAGATAGCTGAGTCGGTCCCGACGGTAGCGATAGCTGAACCAGCCCCTCCGGCGAAGGCCGCTCAGGAAGGTGCCCCTGCAACGGAGGTGGAGGAGGGGGAGTCCCAGCCATGCACCGCCCAGGGAAAGAGCCGACTCAATAGGATAGGACTCCTTGTAATAATTTTTCTTATTTTTGTTGGACCGGGCTGCCTGGCTTGTCAGGGTCCGGGAGATAATGTAATATACTTCTCTTCAAGTAATGAAAGATTGTTCAGCCAATACGACTTTTTCTTCTTCTCGTGGTATGAATGTTTTCTCTCCTCCCCCCTTCTCCTCCCTATTCTCTTCTTCTCTTTTCTCTTCCAGTGCAGGGAGGTCGGAGAGGGGAGCTCCATCTTGTATGGGCTCGAGCCTCACTGTCTTGAAGCTGGGTTCGAGACTCCGATGCCGGAGAATGGTGGCTCTGGGCTTGAGTGCCTGAGGGCTTCTCAGGTCTTGAATGCCTTGGAGCTGGGCTCGAGGCTTGAGTGCCTGAGGGCTTCTCAGGTCTTCGTGCCGGAGGACTTTTCTCCGGGATTGGATGCCTTGGAACTGGGCTCGAGGCTGGAGTGTCTGAGGTCGGGGCTCAGGAGTTGTTGCCTTAGAGTTGGGCTCGGAGACGCGCTGGTCGGAGAGCTGGGCTCCAGATTTTGATGCCTGAGGATATGACTCAGGAGTCGCCGTCTTGGACCTGGGCTCAGAGACATGCTGACCGGATAGCTGGACTCTAGATTTTGATTACTTGAGGACAGGGCTCAGGGGTCGCCATCTTGGAGCTGGGCTTGGAGACGCACTGGCCGGAGAGCTGGGCTTCGGATTTTGATGCCTGAGGATATGACTCAGGAGTTGCCATCTTGGAGCTGGGCTCGGAGACGTGCTGGCCGAAGAGTTGGACTCCGGATTTTGATTGCCTAAGGACAGGGCTCAGGGGTCACCGTCTTGGAGCTGGGCTCGGAGATGCGCTGGCCGGAGAGCTGAACTCTGGATTTTGATGGCCTGAGGACATGGCTCAGGGATTGCTGTCTTGGAGCTGGGCTCGGAGACATGATGGTTGGAGAGCTGGACTCCGGATTTTGATTGCCTGAGGACAGGGCTCAGCTGGGCTCGGAGACATGCTGGCCGGAGAGCTGGACTCCGGATTTTGATTGCCTAAGGACATGGCTCAGGGATTGCCATCTTGGAGCTAGGCTCGGAGACGTGCTAGCCGGAAAGCCAGACTCTAGATTTTGATTACCTAAGGGCTTCTCAGGTCTTCATGTCGGAGGACTTTTCTCTGGGCTTGGATGCCTTGGAGCTGGGCTCGAGGCTCGAGTGCCTGAGGGCTTCTTAGGTATTGGTGCCGGAGGACTTTTCTCCGGGCTTCGATGTCTTGGAGCTGGGCTCGAGGCTTGAGTGCCTGAGGGCTTCTCAGGTCTTGGTGCCGGAGGACTTTTCTCCGGGCTTGGATGCCTTGGAGCTGGGCTCGAGGCTTGAGTGCCTGAGGGCTTCTCAGGTCTTCGTGCTGGAGGACTTTTCTCCGGGCTTGGATGCCTTGGAGCTGGGCTCGAGGCTCGCCTCTTGGAGAGCTGGGCCCCAGGCAGCGACATTCCGGCAAAGCAAATAACCCGTTGTACAAAGAAAAGTCTTTATTTCTAATGGAGAAAAAACTTACATTACTGATAGTATCTCCTCAAATTACAAGCATTCCATGTTCGGGGAAACTTGGCGCCATCCAGGTCCTCGAGATAGTGGCCCCATGTGAGAGGGCCTTGGCTACTTTATAAGGGCCTTCCCAATTTGGTGAGAGCTTGCCGCACTCCCAGGGTTGAGACGCTTCGGCCCGGTACAGTACTAGGTCGCCAGGTCAGAAAATCTTTAGCTTCACCCGTGCATTGTATTATCGGGTGACCCATTATCGGTACGCCGCCATCCGAAGTCGGGCTTTGTCCCTTGTTTCTTCTAGGAGGTTTAGATTGAGCAGGAGGTGTGCCGAATTTTGCATCTCGTCATACTGCTGCACCCGTAGGGTGGGCATGCCTAACTCGATTGGGATTACCGCTTCAGTACTGAAGACGAGGTTAAAGGGTGTTTCACCCATTGCTATTCTGGGTGTTGTGTGGTAAGCCCACAGGTTGCTTGGAAGTTCTTCTGCCCATCTGCCCTTCGCTTGGTCCAACCTGGTGCGAAGTCCTTGAAGGATAGTTCGATTAGTCACCTCAGCTTCCCCGTTTGTTTGGGGGTGAGCTACCGAGGTGAACCTGTGTTGGATGCCGCGCTCGACATAAAACCCTTCAAACTCCTGGTTGTTGAACTGTCGCCCGTTGTCGGTGATAATGCAATTGGAGAGTCTGAAGTGGCAAATGACAGACTTCCAGAAGAATTGACAAACATTGGCTTCCGTATCCGAGCTAGCGGCTTCGCTTCGACCCACTGGTGAAGTAGTCGATCACCACTAGCAGGAACTTTCGCTATCCTGGCACGATGGGGAATGGTCCTAGAATGTCCATCTCCCACTATGCAAAAGGTCAGGGGGATGATAGCTAGGAGATCGACGCGGCCGGTAGGCGCGGCCGGCAGGCACTGTATGTGGAAATGGCGTTGGCATTTGTCACACTTCTTGACGAAGTCAGCGGCGTCTTCCTTCATCGTCTCTCAGAAGTATCCCTAGCGAAGAGCCTTGTACGCTAGAAACCTTCCCCCTACATGATTTCCATAGAGGCCCTCGTGTATCTCCCGGAGCACGAAGGCTACCTTCATGGGTCTGAGGCACTTCAGGAGTGGGTAGGAGTAAGATCGGCGGTAAAGATGACCGTCCATCAGAACAAACGGGTGGCCTTCCTTCTGATGAGGCCGACTTCTCTATGGTCCTCTGGTAGGAGGCCATCCTGGATGTACTTGATGTAACTGTCCATCCAGCTTGTCTCGTAGGCCACTTGTTGCACCTCCTCTGGGCTCTCGTAGCTTGGATTCTTGAGATACTCAACGTAGGCGCACCCCAGGGATGAGTCCAGTAAGATTGCGAGTCTCGACAGTGCATCTGCACGAGCATTTTCTCCACGAGGGATGTGGAAAACGCGGAAGTAATGGAAGCCCACCATGCTCGAACGAACCTTCTCTAGGTACTTTACCATCTGGGGATCTCGGGCCTCGTAGTCTCTAGAGACTTGTCCAGTAACTAGTTGGGAGTCAATGAAAACCTTTAGGCTTTCGATGCCCAGCTCACGGAATACCCTTAGGCCTGCGAGGAGTGCTTCGTACTCTACCTGGTTGTTCATGGCGGTGAACTTGAAGCGGAGAGTGCATTCCGTCACCACTCCATCAGAATTGGCGAGGATGAGGCCCGCTCCACTTTCGCCAAAATTGGAGGCAACGTCCACGTGGAGGATCCAAGGGTCCTCTCATGGTTCGGGCTCAGCTTGGCTCTTCGAGATCGTCTACTCTGGCTCCTCGGGAGGCCCTGTACATTCGACTACAAAGTCGGCTAGAACTTGGGCCTTCTGTGATGACCTCGACCGATATGTGATGTCGAACTCGCTTAGCATCAGGGATCATTTAGCCAGCCTCCCAAAAGTTTCGGGATGGCCTAGTATGGTCCTCAACGGCTGATCGGTCACAACCACGATGGGATGCGCTTGGAAGTAGGGCCTGAGGCACTTAGCAGACATGATTAGTTCAAAAATAAGTTTCTTGCAGCAAGTATACTCGATCTCCGCATCGCGGAGGATTTTGCTGGTGTAGTACACCGACTTTTGAGATCCATCCTGATCTGTGCAGATGAGGATTGAGCTGATAGCCCCGGGTGTAATCGCCAGGTAGAGTAGGAGCTCTTCCCCTTCTTCCGGTCTGGGTAGCAGAGGTTGAGAGGCTAGGAACTCCTTCAGCTCCTCAAAAGCCATTTTGCACTCTTCAATCCAGGTGAAGTCATGCATTTTGCACAATGCCTTGAAGAAGGGGAGGCAACGATCAGCCGACCTCGAGATGAACCGGCTTAGGGCTCGACCCTCCCTGTCAGGAGTTGAGCTTGCTTCTTGGATGTCGGATGCTTCATATCAAGGATCGCCTGGACCTTCTCCGGGTTCGCTTCGATGCCTCTCTGGGTGACCATGAAGCTGAGAAACTTTCTGGCCGCCACCCCGAAGGCACACTTCACCGGATTGAGCTTCATTTGGTGCTTCCAGAGATTATGAAAGGCTTCGATGAGGTCGGCGACGTGGTTTGAACTCGGCTTGCTCATAACGAGCATGTCATCCATGTACACTTGCACGTTCCGGCCAATTTGGTCTTTGAAGACCTTGTTGACAAGACGTTGGTACGTGGCTCCAGCATTCTTTAGACCAAAGGGCATCATCCTGTAACAGTACGTCCTGCGGTTGATAATGAAGGCAGTGTGCTCTTCGTCCCCCGGGTGCATCCGGATCTAATTGTACCCAGAGAATGCATCCATGAAGGAGAGCAGCCTGTGCCCTGAGGTGGCGTCCACCAGCTAATCTATCCTCGATAGAGGGAAGCTGTCCTTTGGGCACGCCTTATTGAGGTCGGTGTAGTCCACATAGATCCTTCATTTGCCATTGCTTTTCTTCACCATCACCATGTTCACCAGCCAGCTCGGGTATTGCACCTCCCGGACGAAGCCGGCGACCAAAAGTTTTTCCACTTCCTCGTTGATGGCCACCTGCCTTTCTGGAGCGAAGCTTCTCTTCTTCTATCGAACTGGCCTGTACTTCAGATCGACGTTGAGCTTGTGGGTGATGATTTCGGGGAGAATACCTGGCATGTCCACCGTTGTCCAAGCGAACACATCTGCATTCGCTCGTAGGAACTCCAATAGTGGAGCCTTCTCCTTCTCAGGCAGATGGGCTCTGATTTGCATGGTCTTCGTCTGGTTGGCTCCGAGCTGGCAAGGAAGTAGGCGCTCGGCCGGGCCTCCTCTGGGGTCCTGAACTCTCTAGTCGACCTCGTCTACCTTAAAGTCCTCCTCGGGCGCCCGGGCCCCGGGAAGGGTTTGGAAGCAATGCTGCACCGGTTGGGGCGTACCCCTCATCTCTCCCATACCATGAGGGGTTGGGAATTGTACAAGTAACCTCCTGGTAGAGACGACAGCATTGAGGAGGTTGAGCCCAGGTCGGCCCAAAATCACGTTGTAGGGCGAAGGGAGCCTGACAACCGTGAACGTCATCGTGATGGTACTCTGCCGAGGTGGAGTCCCGGCAGTGACTGGGAGGGTGATTTCTCCTTCTACCCTTATGGAGTCTCCCGTGAAGCCAATAAGGGGGGTATGTACAGGGTTGAGCTGAGCAGAGAAAAGATTCATCCTGGAGAAGGCATCGTAGAAAAGCACATCCATGGAACTTCCACTATCTACCATGATGTGTTTTACAGGATGCTTTGCGATCGTCATCTTAACGACCACAGCATCATTATTTACATTTCTCTTCTCATCTTCCCTTTCCCTTATAAAGGGGAGTACAACCTCAGGATGCCCTGCCCCCCGGACCCTCTTAGGCGTGCGCTCGGCTCCCCAGTGTATCATCCCCACCGGCTTCTCGGTAGGGCGATTGTCGATCGCTGGGATCGGTGGGAGGGCGATGAGCGCCTGAGATTCCTATTAAGGTCTGCCCCCCACGTATCTTCCGAGACAGCCCCTCTTGATGAGCTGTTCGATCTCCCATTTAAGATTACGGCACTCCTCGGTGTCGTGGCCATGGTCACGGTGAAAAAGATAGTACTTCATCTTGTCACGGCTAGAGGACGGCTTCAGTGACGGTGGGTGCCTCAGATAGGTCTCGCCCTCGATCTCCATGAGGATCTTCGTTCTTGAAGCGAGGAGGGGGGTGAAATTTTCCTCAGAGATGAGAGCGCTTCTTGGCCTTGGTCCCGACCGGGAGCTTTGAGCTGGCGGTCCCGGCCTCTATGCCCCAGGCGCCTCGGCGGGTGCTGGCCTCTTTGGCGACTTCCCATCGATCTCCCGCCTTGTACAATCCGTCTCCTCAGCACGGATGTACTTTTGAGCTTGAGAGAGGAGCTCAGAGTAAGTCTTCGGGGGCATCTTGTCAAGCGAGTAAGTTAGGCGAGAACTCCTGAGCCCTCACTTCAGAGCCAGCATTGCGACTGGCTCCTCCAGATTGTAAATCTCCAGCGCGGCATCCTTGAAGCGAGCCACATAGTCCCGCAGTAGCTCGCGGTCTTGTTGCCTGATGGAGAAGAGGCTGTCTGCTTCTCGTGGCATTTTTTGACAGGCATCAAAGTGAGCCACGAACCTCTGCCCCAGCTGGGCAAAGGAGTTGATGCTTTCCGGCTCAAGGCGGGCGAACCATATCCGAGCCGCCTTCCGGAGAGTAGCAGGAAAGGCGACACATAGGAGAGCGTCAGTGGCCCCCTGGACCCTCATGACGGCCCGGTAGCTTTCCAGGTGGTCCAGGGGGTCGGTGGTCCCATCTAAGGATCCACCTATGGCATGCAGAACTGACGGAGAATCGGCTCTGCTTGGATCTCCTGGGAGAATGGAGGGCGGACGTCATAGCTCGCTGGCTCGCTAGCAAAGTCGGGCAAGTTAGCAAACCGGCGGGATAGCTTTGCCAATTTGCGGTCATGCTTCTCCAGGCACTTCTCCGCCATGGGCCTGATGGCTTCATCCATCGACCCCTCTGCTGAGAGAGGCGGGAAAGGTGATGCGGGTGCACGGTGCCCGTGACGAGGGGCTTTGCCCTTTTTGCTTTGGCGGGGTTTAGATGCCCCCAGATCAAGGTGCGGTGAGCAGCTCTCTTCACCGATGGACCCGGCCTGTTGTCGCTTCAATGGGGCTTGGCAATTACCCCGGGGGTCTGTAGTGGCCCGCGGCTGCGAAGGCCTCCCATGGAAGGAACGAAGGCTATCGCGGGGTGCCGCGGCATGGGCCGTGGGGGTCTCTGGCTGCTGGTGAGTAGCCAAGGACCGATGCTGGTGTTGGAGCTGGCGCACTGCTGCAGTGAGAGTGTGCATTTGCTGGGAGAGTGCAATCAACTGGACTTTTAGTGAAGGCGGTTGAACCGAGGTGGGTGGTTCCGTCCTCGGATCGTGCGGGTTTCCATGTGAAGGGGACTCTTCCGCATAGCTAGGAGAGGCTCCCCTCACCCGAGTGGTCACCATCCTCCTGGCAAACTGTCCGAGTGGGGCTTGAACCGGATCAAAAATCGTTCTGCCCGTCCCTTCCTGGCACGCTAATCTGTTGCTGCCCGGATCATTGTGGCCCGTAGCTGCTGGTGGCGTCGGGGATCACGCGTCCGCCTACTCGGGATGCCTCTGGTGCCTTGGGACCTGCAAGAAACAACGTCAGTGATCAAGGCCGGGAATTCCGACGGGGGTGCTCCGACGATCAAGTCAGTGACGATCCAGGGGAACAGATTCTCCTGGTCGAGCCCCTCTGGATGAGCTCCACACTAGGAGGAGTGAGTGTAGTGTATATGGAAGTGAGAGTGAGCTGGGAGAGGTGGTGGCCGAGGTCTGAGAGTCCTCTTGTGTGGCCTTTCTTTCTTGTTTCTTTGCTTTCTTACTTTTGGCTAACTCTGACTGAGTTTTTACTTTGGCTTGCCTCGGGATCTCTCCGTGTTGTCAGACATGTGCGACGAGGTATCGTGCCATAGACGGGACGCCTCTCCTGTCAGGTAGCCGAGGAAGCTTCCATGCGCTCTGACATTCCCTCTGCTTGTCCTACTCCTGGAAGCCTGGCAGGACCTTGGTTGGTAGGTCGCCGCCCTCGGGACTCGCACTCTCTGGTTGGGTCTTTTCCCTGGTGGTACGGCAAGTTGGTGGAGGGTATTGCATCTTGATGTGAGTTTCCTTTCTTTCTGGTGTGAGTGACGGCCGTGGGCATTAATGGTGGCATGGCGGGCGCTACTATACGACCCTCGGGAGGCCCGCCGTTGTCCTTGGAGAGGAGGCGCCGCTCCCTTGATGGTTGGTGCTTCTGTCTGAGCTGGGGACCGAGCTGGAAAGGTGGGGCCCGCCCCCAAGCAGCTCGTCTCGAGGTGGCCCGACGAAGGGATCCATGTTGAAAACCCAGCGTGGCGTTTGATGGGGACTCCATGTCAGTTTGAATGCCCTACGTCAGCTATCTAGCCACATCACCGATGCTTTAAAGCATCGCTAGGTTTTAAACTTAGCGATGCTTTTTAAAAGCATCGGCATATTCCGATGCTTTAAAGCATCGCTAAGTTTGAAACCTAGCGATGCTTTAAAGCATTGGTAGCTTTAAATTTAGTGATGCTTTAAAGCGTCGGCATATGCCGATGCTTTTAAAAAGCGTCGGCATGTTGCGTCCCCACGCTTACATAGCCGATACTTTTGCGATGCTTTAGGAAGCGTTGGGAGACTTCTTACCGATGCTTACCGATGCTTAAAAGCGTCGGCAAAGATCCCAAAAGCATCGGCATAAGACTGTTTCACTGTAGTGAGGTATTCTAAGGATTTCCGGGGTTGTCCATAAAGCACTGAATCAATTGGATCACGGCATGTTGGACCAGGGGTTTGACCCAAAAGGATTAGTATTTTCATATGGGCTTAGAGGGAGAGTTTTTTGAGAAATTATAACATAACCCAATTGGATTATGTGATTGGGTCCAGGTTTATTAATTGGTTAGGAGGTTAGCCAGTTGGTTGGTTGGTTGTAACCAATTAGGAAGCCCAACCACCTGAAGAGTCATAATCAGGTTTGGACCAAGAAGACCAAGAAGATCAAGAAGCCTAGCCCAACCATGTGATGAGTTGTAACTACCCACATGTATACCACCCACCTATATTATGGAGAGGGGGGTGTGCAGTTGATTTAGTCCAAGAGGGCCGACCCTTTGGGGTCTTGGCCGTGAGGGATCCAAGGCAGATGGTGCGTGAGTTCTTGGGCGGTGAGGATCCAAGAGAGAAGATGCACGGAAGAGGATCTTGGGCATGAGAGGGCTTGGACGATTCCAAGAGAGAAGGAAGGCGTGTGTGAGAGAGTCCATGCATGGAGACTTCTTAGTTCTTGGACCGTGGAGATTTCTTGGTGCCGTGGGGTGTTCCACGAGACTTTGGAGAAAGGAATCTGTGTGAGGTATTGTCCACAAATAGAGCTTCTTCTCGGATTTCAGAGAGGAAGGGACGCACGTTGAGGTATTGCTCGTGCGTGGCCGTACATGGATTCTTGTAGCGGTGAGGCCTGGAAGAGAGAAGACGTGCGGGTGATGGCAGAAAGCTTCTGAGGTTTCAGAAGGAGTGTCGTGGATCTTGTTGTCTTGTAACAAGGTTCTTCTTCAAAGGATTAATAAAACAATCTCTCTTTTTCTCCTACATCTCTTCTCTATATCTCCTTTGTTGCATGATATTGAATCCAAGAATAGGTTGCTTCTGCTGCATATAGGTGCTGGTCCGGATCTTCCAACAAGTGAGATCGGTACCTAGGAATCTCAACAAGTGGATACATAGAAAAACAAAATTAAATCAGATTTAAGGACAAAATACCATTAATTGCTGCCAAATATTAATATGACCATCTAGTTTTCCAACTTCAGTATTTGTTGATCTTGATGCTATGTGAACTTCTTTGGCCACTTTTGATAAATCTCTAGATATATCAACAGCACTGGGTCCAAGTCCAATTATAACCACAATCTGCACAACAATAAGATAAATATGTAAGTTTTTTGTTCCTATGTTGCAAATTAAAGCAACAAAATGACATAGATCTGATTCTATCAAGACATAGCTTAACATCAAAACTCATATAATCAATCTAAAATGGCGATGACACAGAAGGCACCTGATGACCCAATTTTAGCATGAAGAAAATGAAAGTCATTTAGTTCTTAGTGTAATATCTCGAGCATTACCTTTCTTTACATCGTCCTACAACTCCCCCTTCTCTAATTTATTCTTTCATGCAACTCCTTAGGTCATCTGGTTAACTTGTTAAATTTCAAAGAATGAGATAGTTCACTCTTATCCGTCAACAGATCAGTTTATAATATTATTTTGGAATATTTATACCATTATTATCAATCATCACTCATAATACAACTCGGCTCAGGCAAAACTATTATCTTCAAACTCTTTCTGTCTAAAATAGCTGAGAAAAGGAGAAATCACAAAACCATGATTCCCAAGTCGGATGCCTGCATAACTTGGAAATATTTATCCTCAAATTACTTCTAGACGTAATATTCTTAAACTTAGCACTAATCAATTATAGTCATCAGAAGTAAATTAATTAAGGTAGATAAGAACCTGGTCTCGAAATGGTTCTGGAACACGATAGTTGTGGCTATGTACCTGCTTTCCAGGCCATCTATCAATACCTGTCACATATTTTCCAATTTAATTCTCAGCATACTTAATCTAGGAAACAAGAAAAATGTCTCTGTAGCATTTAAGCTAGCACAGAGAAAGCAAAAATGCAACATTAAGGTCGTGAACGGTGGACCATGGGCCTCCAGACCGCCAGAACTAGAAGAAAGCTAAAGTTCCAAATTCCACTTCTTTTGGTTTCTACCATATCACCTGCAATCGTCGGAACTCTGGGTTCGGTGTGGTGCCCATTGCACACCATCACGGCCTCGAACTCTTCCCTCTCTACCTCCGCCTCAGGCTCCGTCCGCCACTCCACCACCCACTCGTCCTTCCTCCGGCCCATCGCCACCCGCAACACCTCCGCCCGGAACCGAACCACCTCGAGTACCCCGGAGTCCCGCGCGAAGGCCTCGACAAATCTAAGCACCTCCTCGTGGCCAGGGAACCCCCGCCGATCGCCAGGGGTCTTCGAGGGCTCCGGGAAGGGATAGTCCCGGAATCCCATCAGCGGACGGGGAAGGTTGGTGCGGAGCGACGCGTAGAGGCTCCCATGGACGACCCGCCGGGCCGGGTCCAGGCCGACCGGGTCGGAGTCGGTCTCGGGATCGTACACCCAGGTCCCGCCCACCCGGTCCGCCTTCTCGAACACCACCACTCGGTGGCCCTCCCGGAGAAGCTCCCGGCCGGCGAGCAGACCCGATACTCCGGCTCCGATCACCGCCACCTTGCACGAGCGGGACATTTTTTCCTTCCTTTGTGCTGCTTTATTAAAGAAGCAAAGAGTAATTACAAAAGTAGCTTAACAAGGTGTTAAAGGGAGGAGGAGAAAAAATGGACAGAAAACAAGAATCAAAATCAGAACCGAGGTCTGCCCTGCAAAGACCGAAACAAGGGATTGGAACCACCAGCAGCTGTCTTCTTGGTAATGTTTCAACACCAGCTGCTCTACAAAGACTGAAACAAGGGATTGGAACTCTTCTTCAGTAGAACTCCGGCATTTTTCCCACCAGAATTTATAGCCAATTGGTCGCCAGCCTTCTTGTTTAGCTTGCTAAAGTTGAGAAATCCAAATGCCCTTCTTCCTTCTTCTCTTTCCATTTTTTAAAATATATATCTCTTTCCTTTTTTTAAAAAATATATATATATATATATATTATAAACAGGTGACTTTCAACGATTCAATCCTATATATATTTTATAAACAGGTGACTTTCAACGATTCAATCCTGAACGTACTGGCGATAACCAAAGCAATCAAACCAATTATATTTTCCATCTTTCAAAAAAATATACTGAGCAATCAGTACGATGAAAAGATTGAGAAAACTTCACGTATTATGGAGAATTGGATTTCTCGTCCCATACTGTTTTATCCTATGCTAATAATAATAGCAAGATTATCTTCAAAAAAAAAATTTCTAAAAACTTCAAATATCAGGAAAAATTGGATTGGTCGTCCCCAACTACTTTGCCCTATGCTAATAATAGTAAAATTATCTTCAAAGCAATTTCTTCTAAAATCTTCAAATATCATGACGAATTGGATGCGTTGCCTCCAACTGCTTTGTCCTATGCTAATAATAGTAAAATTATCTTCAAAGCAATTTCTTCTAAAATCTTCAAATATCATGGAGAATTGGATGGGTCATCTCCAACTGCTTTGTCCTATGCTAATAATAATAGTAAGATTATCTTCAAAAAAAATTCTTCTAACCCATAGCTCCTGTATTATCTAAATGCCTATCACGTCCCGAATCCAGATCTATGATGAGCTACATGACCGGCCGCACAATCCTAGGTATCATCCTAGAGATCATGCCAGGCCTAACATTCAATTTAATATCCAAACAGTGATAAAAAACAATCTCATCAATTATTTATTATTTCTAGAATTTTTTTATAAAGGTTAATAGATACATAAAATATAAATAAAATATAAACTCAGGATTTAACACCTAAATCCTAGCTCCTCACTGACCGGTCCCAAAGTCCAATTGATCTTCGATATCTGAAACAAAATATAAAAAAACAGGGGTGAGCTATACAGGCTCAATAAATTATCATCACCTCCATATACATATACAAATATATCAATAACAACCAGTAACAGATACAACTCATACATACAAGATGTCAATCTCAAAATAATATACCAACAATACTATGCAAACGTGTATATTTAAATGCAACCGACACAGACACGACATGACTATGGATGGCCAACCATTTATTTTACTCTCATAGTTTCTTTGACTATGGCCACGATCGACCCGTGGCTCGTCCCCAAAGAGACTAGATCATGACTACACATACTGAAACCGGTATATGCCAGTGATCGTCCCACTTGAGGCATAAAAGGGAAACTAGCTCTGAGTATCATACGAGAAAATATGCATCCTCTGCATGTCCTAATAACTGTCATGCATGGCTAAAATAAGGTAACTAGCTCCTGTATCACATACCGCTCAACGGTCATGTACCAGTGATCGCCCCGCTAGAGGTCCAAAAGGAGACTAGGTCCTCGTGTGATCATAGTCGGATTAGAGAGTACCCACACCGACACAATTTATCCACACCGACATAATGTACCCGCACCAATACAATGCACCCACACCAACACAATGCACTCATACCAATACAATCAAATGCAGATATATTACATATATTTAATAATTCATAAATATATAACATATTGGCATACAATATCAGAGGTCAAGATAACTTACCGAAGAGCATCCACCAACAACGTGTAATCCAGCACTAGACCTGATCTTCCAAGGACAACAACGATCCTGTACTACAAATCCTTTTATTTATTAATCATCCGATTAATTTTTATGCAAATCTAAATAATAACTAAGAAAGAAAAATAAATTTCCTGAAATACCCTCGATTCCCGTTCTTTTTTTCACTTTTTCTCCCTTTCCTTTCTCTCTCCAAAATTTGCTTTCACCGAACAGCCCATCCCAAAAAGTCGAATCAACACAATCAGAACTCTCTTCTCTCTCCCAACTCTGTCTTCCTTCTTTCTCCTCTCCTCTCTCCTCTCTTTCATCTTTCTCTTTCCTCTCTCTCCTCTCTCTTCTCTCTCTCCTCTTCCTCACCACTCTTTCTCTCTCCACTTTATTTATTTATTTATTATTATCGTTGTTATTATTATTATATTTTTTTTTCCAGATTGTTTTTTTATTGGGTCGGTCCACTCCAGATAACAAGCCCGGCTCAGCACGGATATCATAGCCCGGCCCACCTGTTAACAGAGTCACCCTTCTTTGTTAACAGATCGGCTAAGCTTCCCCCAAAGAGAGAACGAAGGGAAGGTGGAGATCCCCTCGATCAACCACCCGGGGATGATCGCCGGAAGGGAAGGAAGGGACCGACGGTCCCTTCGATGGCTGCCCGGCCACCTACCGGAAAACCCAAAGAAATCAAATCTGCCCCCCCCCCCCCCCCCCCCATGCACCTTTCACGGCTTGGCCGAGCCGGTCTCCCATACTACCAACAACGGTCATGGAAGATGGCCATAGAGGAGGGGGGCTCGGCTGACCGGAACGGATGGCGGCACGACCACCGGCAGCCGTCCAGCCGCCCAACAAAAATTTTAATATATATATATATATATATATATATATATATATATAATATATATATATATATATATATATATATATATATATATATATATATATATATATATATATAAACAGATCCCTCTTCCTCCTATGCCGGTGATCCCCGTCCAGGCCCACGCTCGAACGAAACTAGGGTTTAGAGCCTTACCGGCGAGGTTGGCGACGGATTCGGCTGCGCCGGAGGTAGACAGCTTCAGAAATGACAAAGGCACACAAGGGGAAGGGGTTGTTCGGCGGATCGGCATCGGTTTCCAGGCGTCCGCCGGAGGAGGAGAGGTCCGGACTGGGCCGAGGCACGCGAGGACCTCTCAGTCCCAAGGAAGCATCCTTATCCCCCCGCCGTCGACTGCCTTCTCCGATCCCTTCGCCAAGATATCTGGCAATTCGGTGGCCGCTGAAGTTGAATTGAAGTCGGCAATCCAGTTGCCGACTTCAGCCCAAATCAAGCATGGACCAAACAGCTGGATGGGTGGGCCTCACAATGCCCTTTGGCAAGGAAGGCATGCCCGGCAACCCACAGTTGAACTTTCAATGTTGACTAGATACTCTTGGCAAATTAACAAGCAGAAAATAAGCAAAATGAACAGTTTCAGTTACATTGGCTTATACATTCTAACCTTCTTTGGTCAATGCCTTACCAGCATGCCTTTTATTTCTTAGAACTAGTCAGAGAAAAGTTATTACCTTCTCCAGATAGCAGCCTCCCAAACGACTTTTACGGATAAGACATTTTAGGCCACCAAAATTGACAAATTATAAAAAGAATCAGCATTGAACACCCCATTGGTTACTAGGTTTCCATGCTAGCACGTTTGCAACGTCAGAAGGCCGGACTTGTGCAAGAAAGTCATATAGAGAATTTGAAAGCAAGCAAAATTATTATCTATAGCAGGAAGAATAATCCTTATTAACACTGTTATCACACCAGCAATTTTCTACTGGATGTCATGTTTTATCCTTCCATCTACAATCATCCAAAAGATTAATAGACTTCATTGAGCTTTTTTGTGAAGGAATGGGGACCGAAGTATAGGAGGAAGATGCATGTTAAATTGGTCGAATGTCTGTTGCCCAGGATAATATGGGCGCATGAATATAACCAATCTCCAAATCCTCAATCAAGTACTCTTTCGTAAGTGATGGTGGAAGCTACTATCAGAAAATCCTAAGCCGTGGAGCAAAGCTGATAAAAGGTAAACATTAAAGAAATCACCAAGTGACTTTGATGTCATTAGGCCTGCAACAGTTTTCTTTGTTCAAGAAGGCGCAGGCTCACTCAGTCAGAGAAATATTCCGAGCACTGATAAAATTTAAGGTTGGCAATGGCTAAGCCACCTCTTTCTAGAATGATACCTGTGTTGAATGGGTGATGGGCACATTCACACACACTAATAATAATTTGGATAGCTCTATGATATATATGAAGAATACAATGCTCAAGATAATACTTGAAAAGTGGAGGAAGATAACATTTCTATTATAAACTCACATAACACTCTACTCACAATGGATTCCATACATTTGACCCTATTTATAAATGTATAAGGATGACTTTCAATATACCCTCATGATTACAAACAATCCTTGATCTTTCAATAACTTTTAGACTTTCTACTTGACTCTTAGACTCTCATAACTCTTTAAGACTCTTATAATTCTTGTACTCTTAGACTTCCACAACTTTAAGACTCTAAGACTTCTACAACTGTTTTAAACTTCTAACCATAACTCTTAAACTTCCTAGGTTAACTCTTTAATTTAAGAATTACATATTAATTACCACAAACTATTAAATAACAGACTTTTGATTTTTTCAACATATTAAATACTTGACATTAATTACAAATTACTTCCAACATTATCCCTCCTTAATTTATAATTTTGTTGATATCTTCAATCATTGACTTGGACCACAATCAGTAAAAAATTCCGTCCAGTGAGTTCCTGCATCTTCTTCAATCACTCTTTCCACATTTTCTATGATCATTCCTTTGTCTATTTTCAGCTTCAACTAATTTAATTCTCTTGTTACATCTTCGTACCTATTCTTCAGATATTCATAACTCTCATATAGATCTTGCACAGATATCTTGATTTCTTCTATTTTCTGAAAATGAACATCTTTAACAATAATGTTATAAATACCTTTTAAATAGATAATTGCTTGCAATGCTGCATATTTTCAGCTTCTTTTTTTGTATCACGTACATCTATGGCAGCCGGACCTGTTGCACAGTGCGACTGCCGGGAATGCCCTTATGGTACAATCGGGCAACTGCATATATGCAAGGCTGGATACCATTGACATGCTGAGTAGCGGTTGCTGTCCCGGTAGCCTCCGTTAACCTTGTCGCATCGACGGATGCAATGTATGATGAAGCCACACGCCGCGCTGGCGGCCGGACACGTCAGGCTGCATGATTAGATCTCGGGGGCACGAGCAGGTGGGTGCTCAAACTTGCACTGACACCATCACCCTCGTGCCCAGTCACCTCCAATCCCATTGCTTGATGGACACCCAACCTGTCATGCTACGTCGATGGCACTTGACACGACATCATCGCCACCATGACCAATATGCATGTATCAATAAATATACTATATTATAATATATAATATATGATTTAATATATTATAATATATTTTAGAATATAAAATATTTTTTATAATATAAAATATATTATAATATATTTTATAATATCATGTTATTATTTTTTTTAAAAAAATTATTAATTTTTTAAAATTTATTAATTTATTAATTTATATTAAATTTTAAAGTGGGATATATTTTTTATGTAGAAAAATTGCAAGTACACCTATGATTTCTCCAAGTACCCTCTTCATGGGTTATTATTATTTATATATGTTGCCGATCTCGCCGCCGCAGCCTGCAAACTTAGAGCTGATGACAGGTTCGGGCCGTCTCGCCTCGGGGTCTCCGGTCCTCCGTTCCTGCAAGACGAGGTCAGAAACCCTAGCCAGGGATCCTAGCGAGGGAGCTCCGACGGTCAAGTTAGAAAACGACAAGATGGAACAGATTCTCCAAGGTGGGTTCCCCGGAGGATTCCCAGGCTTGGAGATTATCTTAGTAAAGAGGGTCTCTGGAAGAGTGAAAAATGGACCAAGTTCCTTCGCCGAGCTTGCGCTAAGGGACCCCTCTCGGGCTCCTGGATCCTGCTCTTGGCGCCTTTGCTTTCCTCCGGCCTTTTTTCCCCCATCCCTGATCGTCCGCTCTTCCCGTCCTTTTATCCATCGCACTGCCCCCGGCTTCCCGCCCTTGTGAGGCTCCTTCTTCGCGTCGCTTTCACCTCTCCCCCCCCTCTCTCGTTCCCTTTTCCCCTTTGGGTTTAGGAACCCGGCGGCCTCCTCGTCTTGCCCGTCGAGCCTAGCGAGGAAAGGGTAGGGGGAGGATACCGGCCAGGCCCTGGGGCCGAGCACGGGCGATCTCATCCCCAGATGTTGACAATGTCCATTATTGGGCCCTGTTTTGCCAGGACTCCGCTCCTTGGCTGTGGAAACTATCGGACCGATGAAAATAAAGTTTTGCGTGTTACCACCGGTTGTACCAGCGCTCCCTTCAAGGTGCGGTGCGCGCTGCTCGAGAGGTGACCTCGGAACCCGTGCCCCCGCTTCTCGGTGGCTTCATTATGCAGGGTAGCCGGGTTCGGCCGAGGTGGGCCCCTCCTGGGCGGACACCTAGCGAAGCGGCAGAGGGGCGCTCGACTTCGGCCGATGTGGACACATCTTCGGGCGCCACCTGGCGAAGGAGCAGGAATGCCCGGCTCGACCTCGGCCAGGGTGGGACCATCTCAGGGTGCCACCCGGCGAGGGAGCAAGGGGCCGCCGGCTTCGATCGAGGTGGGGCCCTCCTGGGCGGACACCTGGCGAAGCGGCAGAGAGGTGCTCGACTTCGACCGAGGTGGACTCATCTTCGGGTGCTACCTGGCGAAGGAGCAGGAGGGCCCCGCTCGACCTCGGCCAGGGTAGGACCATCTCAGGGTACCACCTAGCGAGGAAGCAAGGTGCCGCCGGCTTCGGCCAAGGTGGGCCCCTCCTGGGCGGACACCTGGCGAAGCGGCAGAGAGGTGCTCGACTTCGGTCGAGGTGGACCTGTCTCCGGGCGCCACCTGGCGAAAGAGCAAGGAAGCCCGGCACGACCTCGGCCGAGGTGGGACCGTCTCAGGGTGCCACCCGGCGAGGGAGCGAGGGGCCGCCGGCTTCGACCGAGGTGGGCCCCTCCTGGGCGGATACCTGGTGAAGCGGTAGAGAGGTGCTCGACTTCGACCGAGGTGGACCCGTCTCTGGGCGCCACCTGGCGAAGGAGCAGGAAGCCCGACTCGACCTCGGCCGAGGTGGGACCGTCTCAGGGTGCCACCCGGCGCGAGAGCGAGGGGCCGCTGGCTTCGGCCGAGGTGGGCCCCTCCTGGGCGGACACCTGGTGAAGCGGTAGAGAGGTGCTCGACTTCGATCGAGGTGGACCCGTCTCCGGGCGCCACCTGGCGAAGGAGCAGGAAGCCCGGCTCGACCTCGATCGAGGTGGGACTATCTCAGGGTGCCACCCGGCGAGGGAGCGTGGGGCCGCCGGCTTCGATCGAGGTGGGCCCCTCCTGGGCGGACATCTGACGAAGCGGCAGAGAGGTGCTCGACTTCGATCGAGGTGGACCCGTCTCCGGGCGCCACCTGGCGAAGGAGCAGGAAGCCCGGCTCGACCTCGGTCGAGGTGGGACCGTCTCAGGGTGCCACCCGGCAAGGGAGCGAGGGGCCACCAGCTTCGGCCGAGGTGGGCCCCTCCTGGGCGGACACCTGGCGAAGCGGCAGAGAGGTGCTCGACTTCGACCGAGGTGGACCCGTCTCTGGGCACCACCTAGCGAAGGAGCAGGAAGCCCGGGTCGACCTCGATCGTGATGGAGCCGTATCCGACCTTGTTGGACCGCTCTTGCTTAGCCGAAAAGAAATCCACATGGTTTGGACCCCATCCGGCGGGATCTGAGACACGCCACATCATTATGACGGCTGTAACAGTTGCCCCCCATCCCCCCGTTCCGTTGAGGCATCGTGGCTCGGAACGTTGGGATTTAATGCGGAGATGACGTGGGGAAGGCAAAGATCTCGCGCCATGATTGCCATGATCCTCGTCGCCGCTCCTCGTTGCGCCCCAGGTCCTATGAGAGGTTGCCACGCATCGCCCTTCCGGTCGCACTTAATGCGTCGCTTCGAAAAGGGGGTCGTTTCTTCGTAACCGAAGCATCGATGTCGGGCGTGCATCCACGCGGCACCCATCTGATGGTGCTGAACGGAAAGTGGGGTATGGCCGCTGTCGACCGAATTTGAAAAGGAGGGGGACTTTCCAGAACGAGGCCCTTTCCCTTTCTCACGTTTCGCCGGCGGTTGCAGTGGGCTATCTCCCTTCACTTCCCTGGGTTGCCGCCTCTTTTGCACAGTGTGTTTCGGTGAGTGCCTTCATCCGCCTTCTTCCTTCCACCCCATTTCCTTAGCAGCTTTCCTTCACCATTTGCTTTCCCATGGCACGACGTCGTCATGTTTCGTCCAACCCGGACGAGGTCGGTCCGTCCCGGTCGAGGACTCCATCGCCTTCCTCCTCGGAAGAGGAGGTGATCCCGGAGGAGATCTGCAGGCAACTCCAGCCTGGGGGTGTTACCATAGGCGTCCCTAGAGGTCCTAGGTCTCCTCCCTTGGTCTCTGCCTGTCCCATCTCTTCTCTTCCTCCTCCTGCCACTTCCTCTGCTGGTCCCTCCGATCACGTCTCATCGATGATCGAAGGTGACCTTTCTTTGCTCTGGGAGGTCTATAGCATCCCGGAGTCGATCCATCTCTCTCTCCCGCGGCCCGGGGACCACGTAACCTTGAGTGGTCCCGGTCGAATAGCCTTCTACGAAGACTTCCTCCTCAGGGGTCTTCGGTTCCCTTTGCACCCTTTCTTCCTCTCTTTTCTCAGTCATTATCGCCTGGTCCCGACTCAGTTGGCTCCTAACGCCATCAGGATCGTCTTCGCCTTCATCATTTTCTGCCACTTTCACGGGTTTGTTGCCTGTTTTTCTCTCTTCAGGGCTCTTTTTATCCTGAAATGCTACTCCACTGATGATGGCTGGTGGTACATTTCACCCTGGCCTAGGTGTCTCCGGTTTGACCTCCCTTCTTCCATTAAGGGTTGGAAGAACCGGTTCTTCTTTGCCTCGGTCGAGGATGTCGACTGGGCCTGGAGCGAGCCGGATCGGTCCCCAAATCGGAACTTCCAAGTCGAGCCGGCGGACCAAGAGGCCTACTCTTTGTTGCTGAGCAACGTGGTCCCTACACTCGATGTTCTGCTCTCTGAGCAGAACTTGTTCGAGGCGGGGGTCAGTCCTATCCGAGAGCCGGGTGAGGCTCAGCATTCCTTTTCACTTCGCCCCTCCCCTTTTTTCTCCCTTCCTCTTTTTAGCTAGGCTGACCGACCTCTGCTTCTTCTTGCAGGCATGAAGTTCTCTCTCGAAAACCTCCTGGAGGGCGCCGCTCAGAGGAACGTGGCCGAGGGAGATGAGCCCGCGGCGAAGAGGGCTCGCACCGAGGAGAGCCGAGAGGCCGCACCGATTCCCGCCTCCGATTCAATAGCGACAGCCCCCGCATCCAGGCCACCTCGGGCCCGGGCTGCCGACGTTCCTGCCGTCAGCCTCGACAGGGCTACAGAAGAGGGAGGGCCAGCTCCACCCCAGGCAGCGCCCGCCTCCACTGCTGCTCCGACGACGCCCCCGGTGGCTCCAGTTGCCCCGCCGGTGGCAGCTCCACCCGGCGGGAGGGCGGTCGCTCCCGCCGCTGATCTATCCATCCCGCCGCCAACTCTTACCAGCCGGTGCTCCGTGATCCGTGACCAGGGCCTCGCGGAGAGGATCATTGAGTTCGCGTGCACCCCACGGGACCACCGACTGAGGGGAGGCCGTGACTACCCCGACGTCCTGCTTGGCATCCTTCTACAGCTCTTCACAGTAAGTCTCGGACTCGGAACCCTTCCTTTTAAAGTTTCAGTTGGATTTTGACTGACCCTTTTCTTTCTGGTGCAGATCGGGATCGACGTACTGCTGCTGAGAAATTTTCTCGCAGGGTACGCCAAGAAGGATGCCGAGAAGGAGGAGAAGCTCGGCAAACTTGCAGTCGACGTGAAGGAGCTGATGGAAAAGGGGGTTGAGCTGTGGGAAAACAACCAGGCCCTTCAATCTAACCTAGCGTGCGCCGAGGGGTGCATCAAAGAATTGGAGACCTCTCTCTCTGAGGAGAGGATCTCCAACTTGCGCCGCATGGAGGAGGATGCAGCGGAGAAGACTCACCTTCGAGCTCAGTCCCAGTCGCAGGAGCGCCGGGTCAAGGAGGCTCGGAGGGAGGCGAGCGCAGCCAAGGAGCGGAGCTCCTACATCAATGGACTGCTAGAAGCTGTGAAGCGGGAGGCACAGGAGGCCGTCCCGAAATTCCGGGCCTCAGAGGAGTATGTCTCGGAGGTCCGGGAGGCCACCGTAGACTCCTTCCTGAAGGGGTTCCAGGTGTGCCGGGAGAAGGTGGCCTCCTTCTACCCCGAGCTCGACCTCAACGGGGTGGTCCTCGATGGCAGAAGGCAAGAGGCCAGCGACGAGGCTCCGGTTGCAGCAGGCGACGCGGCCGCAGCTCCAGAGTAAGCCCCCGAGCAGCCACCCGCCGATGGTGCAGATGGAGAGCGCGCACCGCCGCCCGAGGACAGCGCCACCGCACCAAACTAGCTCCCGCCTGTACCTTTTTTTTTTTGTTAAGGACTCCCGGCCTGTCGGGACTCCTCCAATGTAGTCCTTCTTCCATTTAATGGAGAATCTACCTTTCGTCAAGTCTTGATTTCGTCTGCTTAGTGTTCTCTCTTCTTTTTTTTTTGTTTAGATGCTTGTTCCGAGCATCGAAGATAAGTCCTGTGATTTGCTTCGAGCTGGGCTCGCGGGTAAACTGAGTCCCGTCCAGCACCCAGGTCAAAGTTCAGAGCTTCTGGGTCGGACTCCTGGCGTAGCAGGCCTTGCACAAGTCTCTCGAGCTTGCTGGGCTATTCTCCGTAGCTGCGTGGGCGAGCTTGGCTCTGCCCCGCCTTCCGGACCGATGTCCGGGACTTCCGGACTCAACCCCGAGGTCGCAGGCTTTATCCAAGCCTTGCGCAGCTTGTCGAGCTGTTCTCCGTAGCTACGTGGGCGAGCTTGGCTCTGCCCCGCCTTCCGGACCGAAGTTCGGGTCTTCCGGACTGAACCCCGGGGCCACAGGCTTTATCCAAGCCTTGTACGGCTTGCTGAGCTGTTCTCCGTAGCTGCATAGGCGAGCTTGGCTCTGCCCCGCCTTCCGGATCGAAGTCCGGGACTTCCGGACTGAACCCTAGGGCCACAGGCTTTATCCAAGCCTTGCGCGACTTGCCGAGCTGTTCTCCGTAGCTGCGTGGGCGAGCTTGGCTCTGCCCCACCTTCCGGACCGAAGTCCGGGACTTTTGGACTGAACCCCGGGGCCGCAGGCTTTATCCAAGCCTTGCGCAGCTTGCCGAGCTGTTCTCTGTAGCTGCATGGGCGAGCTTGGCTCTGCCCCGCCTTCCAGACCGAAGTCCGGGACTTCCGGACTGAACCCCGGGGTCGCAGGCTTTATCCAAGCCTTGCGCGGCTTGCCGAGCTGTTCTCCATAGCTGCGTGGGTAAGCTTGGCTCTGCCCCGCCTTCCAGACCGAAGTCCGGGACTTCTCACCTCCTTGGGTCATCGGTCACAGCCGTGTTTGCCGAACTCAGGGCTAAGCATTTTTCTTCCTACGAGGCGAGAAGAAGCGCTTGAGGTAAAAGAATTTTATTGCAGGAGTTCGAGGAATCTTACATTATTGGTAGTACATCCTCAGGTTTGAGGCATTCCATGTCCGAGGGAACCTGGATCCTGCTAACTCCTCCAGGTAATAATCCCCGTGAGGGAGAACTTCCGCCACCCTGTACGGACCCTCCTAGTTCGGGGAGAGCTTCCCGCACTCCCGTGGCTGGGAAGCTTCAGCACGCTGGAGCACCAGATCTCCTGGGCGAAAGGACTTTGGTCGCACCCGGGAGTTGTAGTACCTGGCCACCCGCTGTCTGTACGCAGCCATCCGGACTCGGGCCTTGTCCCTCGTCTCCTCAAGGAGATCCAGGTTCAGCATCATCCTGGCGGGATTCTCCACTTCATCGTACTGCTCCACGTGCAGGGTGGGTAGGCTGAGCTCAATCGGGATAACCGCCTCGGCTCCGAAGACGAGGTTGAATGGGGTCTCGTCGATGGCCGTCCTCGGGGTGGTGTGGTATGCCCACAGGATGCTTGGGAGCTCCTCTGCCCATCGACCCTTGGCCTGATCCAGCCTCATCCGGAGACCTTGCAAGATGGTCCTATTCGTCACCTCGGCTTCCCCATTTGTCTGCGGATGTGTCACCGAGGTGAAGCGATGATGGATGCCGAGGTCGCTGCAGAATTCTTCGAATTCCCGACAGTCGAATTGACGTCCATTTATCGGTGATAATGGTATGGGGGAGGCCGAAATGGCAAACGATTGACTTCCAGAGAAACTTGGCGACGTTTGCTTCCGTGATCCGTGCTAGGGGTTCGGCCTCGACCCACTTCGTAAAGTAGTCGATGGCAAAAATCAAGAACTTCTGCTGCCCGGACGCCGGGGGAAAGGGTCCTAAGAGATCCATCCCCCACTGGGCAAACAGCCACAGCGCCGAGAGCTGGGAAAGTGGAGTGGAGGGCTGCCGTTGCACCACGGCGTGCCGCTGGCACCGATCATATTTCTTCACGAAGTTGGCGGCGTCCTCCTTCATCGTTTCCTAGAAGTAACCTTGGCGGAGGGCCTTGTATGCTAGCGTTCTGCCCCCCACGTGGTTCCCGCAAATGCCCTCGAGGATTTCCTGGAGTACGAGTGCGGCCTCCGCGGGTCCCAGGCATCTAAGAAGGGGGTAGGAGTAGGATCTCTGATACAGCTGCCCATCCATCAGGACGAACCGCGCGGCCTTCTTCTTGATTAGGCGGGCCGCCGCACGGTCATTCGGCAAGGTGCCATCGAAAATGTACTCAGCATACTTGTCCATCCAGCTGGGCTCCCGGCTGACCTGTTGGACCTCCACAGGGGTCTCGTAGCTCGAGGCCTTAAGGTGCTCAACATGAGCGCGGCCCAGCAGCGAGTCCGGCAGGGTTGCCAGCCGGGAGAGAGCATCTGCACGGGTGTTTTCCCCGCGGGGTATGTGGGAGATGCTGAAGCGCCGAAATCCGGTCGTGCTCGTTCTCACGAGCTCCAGGTATTTCGCCATTTGGGGGTCGTGCGCGCCGTACTCTCCGGAGACCTGCCCGGCTACTAGCTGGAAATCAGTGAAGGCCTTGAGGTTGGCCACGCCTAACTCGTGGGACACTCTCAGCCCGGTGAGGAGCGCCTCGTACTCCGCCTGGTTGTTAGTCGCAGTGAACTGGAAACGGAGAGCACATTCGGCGACGACCCCATCGTCGTTGGCGAAGACGAGACCAGCTCCGCTCACGCCGGAGTTCGAGGCTCCGTCCACATGAAGGATCCACAGGTCCTCCTCGGGGCTCGGTTTCAGCTGCCGGTCCGGAGGGTCCCCATCTGTCCCCTTGCCCAGGCCTGCGCACTCGATGAGGAAGTCGGCGATCTCTTGCACCTTCATGGCCGGCCTCGACCGATAAGCGATATCGAACTCGCTGAGCTTGAGTGCCCACTTCGCCAATCGCCCGGATGTGTCGGGTCGGCTAAGTATCGCTTTCAGCGGCTGGTCAGTTAGGACGGCAATGGGATGTGCTTGGAAATAGGGCCTGAGATGCTGGGCAGACACTATTAGTGCAAAAATGAGCTTTTTGGACCGGGAATACCTGAGCTCCACATCGTGGAGGAGTTTGCTCATGTAGTACACCGGCCTCTGAACTCCCTGGTCGTCAGTCCGGACGAGGACCGATCTGATGGCCTCCGGGGTGACCGCCAAGTAGAGGACGAGCTCCTCTCCTTCTTCAGGCCTGGAAAGCAGTGGGGGCGATGCAAGCATCTTCTTCAGCTCATCGAATGCCTCCCGGCACTCCTCCGTCCAGGCAAAATCGCTCATCTTCCTCAGCACTTTGAAGAAAGGCCGGCAGCGATCGGCCGACCTCGAGATGAATCGACTCAGAGCGGCTACCCTGCCGGTGAGTCGCTGCACTTGCTTCTTGGAGGTGGGTTGCTCCATGTCCAAGATGGCCTGGACCTTTTCTGGGTTAGCCTCTATCCCTCTTTGGGTTACCATGAATCCCAGGAATTTTCTGGCGGAGACACCGAAGGCGTACTTCGCCGGGTTGAGCTTTATCTGGTGAAGCTGGAGGTTGTCAAAGGTCTCCGCCAGGTCGCCAACATGATCCGAAAGGGGCTTGCTCATTACCAGCATGTCATCCACGTACACCTGCATGTTGCGACCGATCTGATCTTTGAAGACTTTGTTGACCAGTCGCTGGTACGTGGCCCCGGTGTTCTTGAGACCAAACGGCATCATCTTGTAGCAGTAAGTTCCGCGGTCGGTGACGAAGGCGGTGTGCTCCTCGTCTTCCGGGTGCATTCGAATCTGGTTATACCCGGAGAAGGCATCCATGAAAGAGAGGAGGCGATGCCCCAAGGTGGTGTCCATCAACTGGTCAATCTTTGGAAGAGGGAAGCTATCCTTTGGGCAGGCACGGTTGAGGTCGGTGTAGTACACACAGATCCTCCACTTACCGCTACTCTTCTTCACCATGACCACATTCGCCAACCAGCTAGGATATTGTACTTCCCGCATGAAGTCGGCGGTGAGGAGCTTCTCCACCTCTTCGTTAATGGCTCTCTGCCTTTCTGCGGCGAAGCTTCTCTTCTTCTGGCAGACCGGGCGGCACCTCGGATCCACGTTTAGCTTGTGAGTGATGACTTCGGGGGGGATGCTCGGCATGTCAGCCGCGGACCATGCAAACACATCCGCATTTACATGGAGGAAATCCAGCAGGCGGGTCTGCTCTTCCTCCGGGAGCTGGGCCCCCACATGCACAGTCTTCTGGGGGTCCGATTCGAGGGGATACGCCAACAGATGTTCCACGGGTCCTCCTCCGGGTTCCTTCTCCCTTAAGTCGAGGTCACCGACGTCGGGGTCGAGCTCGGCACCTCGGGCACCCGGGACCGCCTGAAGGCAATGCTGGACCGGCTGGGTCGTCCCCCTCATCACTCCAAGCCCGGAGGCCGTGGGGAATTGCACTAGCAACCGTCTTGTAGAAATCATGGCATCCAGCTGGTTGAGCCCCGGGCGGCCGAGGATCACATTATAAGGTGAGGGGAGTTTGATGACGGTGAATGTCATCATGACGGTGGTCTGTTGAGGTGGGGACCAGCGGTGACAGAGAGAGTGATTTCTCCTTCGACCCCCATAGAGTCCCCGGTAAAGCCCACAAGAGGGGTGTGCACCAATTTTAGCTGATCATGAGACAGGTTCATTTGGGAGAAAGCATCATAGAAAAGTACGTCAGTCGAGCTCCCACTATCCACCATAATGCGATGTACAGGGTGCTTTGCGATGGTCATCTCGACCACCACAGCATCATTATTTACATTTTTGTTTCCATTCCCTTCCTTAGAAGGGGATACATTCTCTGAGTTCCCCACCTCCCGGGCTCTCTTTATCGCCCACCCGACTCCACAAGAGATCATGCCCACTGGCTTCTCCGTCGAGCGATTATCGATCGCAGGGACCGGGGGAAGGGCCGCGAGCGGCTGTTCCTCCGCCGGAGGCTCATTCCTCACAAACTTCCTGAGGTAGCCTCTTTTGATTAGCTCATCGATTTCCCACTTCAGGTTGCGGCACTCCTTCGTGTCATGGCCGTGCTCGCGGTGAAACTGGCAGTACTTCGACTTGTCACGAGTGCTCCTCGGGTTCTGAGGCGTAGGTCGGTGGAGGTAGTGCTCGCTCTCGATTTTTATGAGGATCTTGGTTCTGGGAGCAAGGAGAGGGGTGAAGCTTTGCTCCGGGGCGGCTCCACCCTTCGGTCTCGGGTTTAGACGGGGGTCAGCAGGCGGCCCGGGCCTCCGGACCCCGGGAACATCTCTCGGGGCTGACTTTTTTACGGTCCTCCCATCCAGTTCTCGCCGGGTGCGATTGGCCTCCTCCGCTCGGATGTACTTGTGGACACGGAGGAGGAGCTCGGAATGCATCATGGGGGGCTTCTTATCCAAGGAATAATTCAGGCGGGACGTCTTAAGCCCGCGCTTTAATGCCAGCATGGCAACGGGCTCGTCCAGGCTATAGATCTCCAGGGCAGCGATCTTGAAGCGGGTGATATAGTCCCGAAGCAGCTTCTGGTCCTGCTGGCGGATGGAGAAGAGGCTGTCCACCTCTCTCGGCACCTTCCGACAAGCGTCGAAGTGCGCCACAAACTTTCCTTCCAATTGATGGAAGGAGCTAATAGATCCCGGCTCGAGGCGGGTGAACCAGACTCGGGCAGCCTTCCGGAGGGTAGCGGGGAAGGCGATGCACAAAAGAGCATCCGTGGCCCCCTGGACCCTCATGAGAGCCTTGTAGCTCTCCAGATGGTCCAAAGGGTCGGTGGTTCCATCATAGGGATCCACCTATGGCATGCGGAACCGGCTCGGAACCGGCTCCTCTTGGATTTCTTGGGAGAAGGGTGGCCGGGAGTCGTAGCCTGCTGGGTCTGCCAAGGAGTTCTGCAGGTTGGCAAATCAACGGGCGAACTCCGCCAGTTTGCGCTCGTGCTCCTCCAAGCGCCTCTCGGCCTGGCGCCTGATGGCCTCGTCAGTGGAATCTTCCACCGAGGCCGCTGGTGAAGGGGGTGCTGATTGGTTTCGGTGGGGGGCTTTGCCCCGACGTCACCTACTGCGGCGCGCCGTCTCGGCATCATCGGTCGGGGATCGACTCTCGTGATCCGCTGAACCGGAGTAGTTTCTCTTCGTGGGGGTTCGATGGCTCCCGCGGGGATTGGGGACCGCCCGCGGTTGGGAAGGCCTGCCTTAGATGGAGCGCAGGCTTTCGCGTGGCCCCGCGGTCTGAGCCGCGGGTGTCCCCGGCTGGGGCTGCATGGCCAGGGAGCGTTGCTGGTGCTGTAGCTGTCGAACTGCCGTAGTCAGGGTTTGCAGCTGTTGGATGACAGCTGCAAAAGGTCCGTACACCGAGGTCGGCGGTGGCGGAAGAAAGGTGGAGCAGGAAGCTCCATCTCCGGGCTGCATGGCCCTTATGGGGAAGGGACCTCTACTACCCGGCTGGCAGAGGCTTCGTGTCCGCGTGTGACAACCAAGGCCGGAGGTCGTCTCGCCCCGCAAAGGGCTAGCTCGCACTGCGGGTGTTGTCCTGCCCCCCTACCTGGCGCGCCAATCTGTTGCCGATCTCATCGCCGCAGCCTGCAAACTCAGAGCTGATGACAGGTTCGGGCCGTCTCATCTCGGGGTCTCCGGTCCTCCGTTCTTGCAAGACGAGGTCAGAACCCTGGTCGGGGATCCCGGCGAGGGAGCTCCGACGGTCAAGTTAGAAAACGACAAGATGGAACAGATTCCCCAAGGTGGGTTCCCCGGAGGAACCCAGGCTTTGAGATTATCTTAGTAAAGAGGGTCCCTAGAAGAGTGGAAAATGGGCCAAGTTCCTTCGCCGAGCTTGCGCTAAGGGACCCCTCTCGGGCTCCTGGATCCTGCTCTTGGCATCTTTGCTTTCCTCCGGCCTTTTTTCCCCCTTCCCTGATCATCCGCTCTTCCCGTCCTTTTATCCATCGCGTTGCCCCCGGCTTCCCGCCCTTGTGAGGCTCCTTCGCGTCGCTTTCACCTCTCCCCCCCTCTCTCGTTCCCTTTTCCCCTTCGGGTTTAGGAACCCGGCGGCCTCCTCGTCTTGCCCGCCGAGCCTAGCGAGGAAAGGGTAGGGGGAGGATACCGGCCAGGTCCTGGGGCCGAGCGCGGGCGCTCTCATCCCCAGATGTTGACAATGTCCGTTATTGGGCCCTGTTTTGCCAGGACTCCGCTCCTTGGCTGTGGAAACTGTCGGGCCGATGAAAACGAAGTTTCGCGTGTTGCCGCCGGTCGTACCAACGCTCCCTTCGAGGTGCGGCGCGCGCTGCTCGAGGGGCGACCTCGGAACCCATGCCCCCGCTTCTCGATGGCTTCATTATGCAAGGTAGCCGGCTTCGGCCGAGGTGGGCCCCTCCTAGGCGGACACCTGGCGAAGCGGCAGAGGGGCGCTCGACTTCGGCCGAGGTGGACCCTTCTTCGGGCGCCACCTGGTGAAGGAGCAGGAAGGCCCGGCTCGACCTCGGCCGGGGTGGGACCGTCTCAGGGTGCCACCCAGCGAGGGAGCAAGGGGCCACCGGCTTTGGCCGAGGTGGACCCCTCCTGGGCGGACACCTGGCGAAGCGGCAGAGAGGTGCTCGACTTCGGCCGAGGTGGACCCGTCTCCGAGCGCTACCTGGCGAAGGAGCAGGAGGGCCCAGCTCGACCTCGGCCGGGGTGGGACCGTCTCAGGGTGCCACCCGGCGAGGGAGCAAGGGGCCCCCGGCTTCGGCCGAGGTGGGCCCCTCCTAGGTGGACACCTGGCGAAGCAGTAGAGAGGTGCTCGACTTCGACCGAGGTGGACCCGTCTCCGGGCGCCACCTGGCAAAGGAGCAGGAAGCCCGGCTCGACCTCGGCCGAGGTGGGACCGTCTCAGGGTGCCACCCGACGAGGGAGCGAGGGGCCGCCGGCTTCGGCCGAGGTGGGCCCCTCCTGGGCGGACACCTGGCGAAGCGGCAGAGAGGTGCTCGACTTCGGTCGAGGTGGATCCGTCTCCGGGCGCCACCTGGCGAAGGAGCAGGAAGCCCGGCTCGACCTCGGCCGAGGTGGGACCGTCTCAGGGTGCTACCCGGTGAGGGAGCGAGGGGTCGCCGGCTTCGACCGAGGTGGGCCCCTCCTGGACGGACACCTGGCGAAGCGGCAGAGAGGTGCTCGACTTCGGCCGAGGTGGACCCATCTCCGGGCGCCACCTAGCGAAGGAGTAGGAAGCCCGGCTCGACCTCGGCCGAGGTGGGACCGTCTCAGGGTGCCACTCGGCGAGGGAGCGAGGGGCCGCCGGCTTCAACCGAGGTGGGCCCCTCCTGGACGGACACCTGGCGAAGCGGCAGAGAGGCGCTCGACTTCGACCGAGGTGGACCCGTCTCCGGGCGCCACCTAGCGAAGGAGCAGGAAGCCCGGCTTGACCTCGGTCGAGGTGGGACCGTCTCAGGGTGCCACCCGACGAGGGAGCGAGGGGCCGCCGGCTTCGGTTGAGGTGGGCCCCTCCTAGGCGGACACCTGGCGAAGCGGCAGAGAGATGCTCGACTTCGATCGAGGTGGACCCGTCTCCGGGCGCCACCTGGCGAGGGAGCAGGAAGCCCGGGTCGACCTCGGCCGCGATGGAGCCGTATCCGACCTTGCTGGACCGCTCCTGCTCAGCCGAAAAGAAATCCACATGGTTCGAACCCCATCCGACGAGATCTGAGACCGCCACGTCATCATGACGGCTGTAACAATATATTTTTATTTTTTAAAATTTTAGAAGTTTTTATTATCTTTTAATTTTTTTATTAAAATTTAAATTAAAGGATGTTTTATGCAGAGAAATTACAGATTATACCTACGATTTCCCCCCCTCCAAACTTTACACGTCACCTAAAATACCTAGAATGGGAAATATAGTGGGAAGTTTATCTATTCTATAAATATTTAATAAAAAAGTATTATTTAAAAAAAAAAAAAAACTCTCACAACTCACCAAATAGACGAATCAATTAACAAAATCCTTCCCCTTCCATAAGAAAGCCCCTCTCTACTTACCAAGTTCTATTGATTATCCATTTTGGATGCTTGAACACCAATATATGGTAAGACGGTAAAGCTATCAATACTGCCTTGACTAAAGTCGGTATTCCTCCCTAAGAAATTTATCCTTCCAAGCTGCAAGCCTCGAATGCACTTTCTCAATCAGAGCCAGAGGTGGATAACATTGCTTAAGAAGTTTTTAACAATGAAGTGGCAGCCCCAAATATGAACAAGGAAAAGCACCCTAGTAATATTGTCTTCGCCGTCAGCAATTAAGCTCTCCTTCCTTGCACGAAAGAAGTGTATCATCTGCAAATTGGCGACAATTGATGCACTTGACTACCTCTTGCTTGCCAATGCCTTCAATCAAACCCAGAGAGCCAGCCCTCTTCAAAAATCTAAAGTAGGACATCTGTTGCTAAAAAAAAAAAATTTAAAAAAAAAAAAAAAAGGTTGGAGAAAGAGGGTCACCTTGCCTCAACCCCCTTTTATTCACACAATTCATTTCCCGGGCTGCCCATTCGCTAAGAGTACAATTGATGCTGATGACAACGGGCGTTGTGTAAACTTGTGTCAACCATGTTCATCTTTCTGAGAACCCTCTTGCCTTGAGTAAGTCAAGAATAAAGCTCCTCTTAGATTGTCAAATGCCTTTTCAAAGTATAGTTTACAGAGTATGCTCTTTTTTCCGAGATCTTCTGCAAAAGGTAATTAAGCATTTCATTAGCATTTAGAAAGGTTTCAATGATGCTGCAGCCTTCGATTGAGATTCTTCTACAATGAGCGGCAAGAGATTAGAGAGCCTTGTCGCCAATTGCAAAACTTTCATTATTATTTTATATATATATATATAGACTATTTAGAAGGTTAATAGGTCCGAGGTCTCTTGCAGCGAGAACCCTCCTTCATAGCCACCAGGTAGATGTAAGGGTGGTTTCACCTCCCTTTCAATTGAAAAGATAAAGTTTGGAAAAGATAAAGGGTGGTTACACCTCCCTTTCAATGGCTACTATCTTGTTATCTTGGTCCTTTAATGGCTACTATCTTTCCTGTTGTCAAAGTCATACTTCAATGGCTACACCTTATCATGTCTTATTAATTTTGGCTACTATCTTGTTATCTTGGTTCTTTAATGGCTACTATCTTGCCTGTTCTCAAAGTCATACTTCAATTGCTACACCTTATCATGTCTTATTAATTGCTGAAGCAGATATATTACCTTACTCTATCACTTGCCGATTTATCCTTTATCTGCTACTACTTCAATATCTGCATTCTGTGATTCTGTACTATATTGCCACTATGTTCTTCGACATTGACACTGCAACCGATGATCCTTACATTTTCCAATGCTGGCTATGGTTTCAGATTTAGAAGACCACTAACAAACATTCAAATAAATTACTCAATCAAAGCACTTATCTGGAACAGGATTCAAAAATGCATCAACAACCTAAATCTGGAAGGCAGCAAAGGAGATTAGTACAAGTTAGTAAGCTTCTATGTTTCTTATATTATCACTGCTTACCAACAACTTTACAGTTATATCACAAGGTGCATTATGATTTGGCGGAGTATAGACTCCCGGTGCATCATTTCCCTTGCTTCGCTTTGTGGAATTCTACTTGTTCTGTTATATTCAGTTACTCGGATATCCATATACTTCACTGGTTCTTAGCATATCTATGTTTCTGTTCTGATTTATATATATTTGGGTGGCCATATTATTGTAGATGGAGACTAATTTTCATCCCGAAAGTTTCGATCCACGTTTACCAACCCACGCGCGCGGGTGTGCGTCGCGCGACCCAGGCCCAGGTGGTCGGGCGCTGGGCGTGCATTCCATTTTTACATGCACGGATTTTGGCGCGGTGACGTAGCTTCATATGAGGCACTTTGTCTCGATCCAACTGCCCATAAGTTTTCTATGGAGATTGGAAGTTTAGAGTTTTGTATTTTTTTGGATTCTTGGATGCCTACGAGTCCCGTTTCTTGTACTTTATATAAACAGAGGCTGTGAGGGTTTTTGATTATTGATGAAAAAATATGATTTTTCGAGAGGTTTGTAAGTGAGATTTCAGAGAGAATATCTGAGAGATTTTGTGAGTACCTCCGGATACATTTGAGAGAAATCCTAAAATCTTTTAAGGGGATTAAAAGAGTTTCTGAGAGAGAGTGTTTTGAGGGCTTGTACCCGATTCAACTCTTAGTGAAGCCTTGCAGATCCTGTGTTGCCGTGGACGTAACCCAGTTTGGATGAACCACGTAAAATTCCCGTCTCTCGCTAGTTTTGATTCTTGTTTATTATGTTTTTCTGTTTATTTATTTATTTCTTGTTGATTATATCGCAACTGCGTGCTTGGCCATATTAATAGCGATCCTATTAGAAAAATTTTTTGTTCCATTTCTTTTCAAATTGCCATCAGAGCCAGGTTCCTTTCTATTATTACGGTCGGATAAATCAACAAAGAGATGGCAGAAGACAAGATCAAAATCGAGAAATTTAATGGTCATAATTTTGGATGGTAGAGGATGCAAATTGCGGACTACCTATATCAGAAGGATCTTTACCTTCCATTGGATGGTGGGATTCCAGAGAAGGTTTGAACAGGAAAACCTGTAAAACTTTCTTTTCTTAAAGTGTATGGCTGCATTGCTTATTCTCTGATTGAGAAAGAGAAGAGGAGTAAGTTAAACTCAAAGTCTATAAAGTGTGTTTTCATTGGATACGGTGGCGATGAGTATGGCTATAAGCTCTGGGATTTTCAGAACAATAGGATCATTCGGAGCAGGAATGTGGTATTTGATGAAGAGCATACTTACAAAGACAGGAAGGGTGCAGTGGAAGAAAAGAAACAGGAGTTTATAGAACTCGATCCTATCAGAGATGGAGAGATTCCCCAAGTGCAAACTGAAGATGGAAACTTTGAGGATGTGGAGGAGGAAGATGTTGTTGAAGCAGACAGCCACATGCATACACCGGTACCTCAGCCAGTGTCCCCACAATTGAGGAGGTCCACGAGGGTTACCAGGCCATCACAAAGGTATTCTACTAATGATTATGTTTTGTACACAGATTCTGGAGAACTAGAGTGTTTTGTTGAAGCCATGTAGGATGAAGCTAAGGTCAAGTGGGAGTTGGCTATAAAAGAGGAGATGGACTCTTTGAAGCAAAACAAGACTTGGGATCTTGTGAAGTTACCCGCTGGCAAGAAAGCTTTGTTCAACAAATAGGTGTACAAGATGAAGAATGAGGCCGATGGTACCAAAAGATACAAGGCAAGGTTAGTTGTCAAAGGTTATGCACAGAAAGAGGGAATTGACTTTCAGGAGATTTTTTCTCCAGTGGTCAAGATGACATCCATCAGGGTGATTCTGAGCATGGTAGCAGTGGAGGATCTTCATCTAGAGCAGCTAGATGTGAAGTCAGCATTTCTTCATGGAGATTTGGAGGAGGAGCTGTACATGCACCAGCCAGAAGGTTTCCAGGTCAAAGAAAAGGAATACATGGTCTGTAGACTGAAGAAAAGCTTGTATGGTCTGAAGCAGGCTCCGCGGTAGTGGTACCTCAAGTTTGACAGTTTCATGCTAGAGAAGGGCTTCACCAGATGCCAGTCAGATCACTGCGTGTACTACCAGAGGTTCGTAAATAATGAGTTTATTATTTTATCCTTGTATGTGGATGATATGCTTGTAGCAGGTTCTAGTATGAGGAAGATTGAAGAGCTCAAGAAATTGATGGCAAAGAAGTTCTCAATGAAGGATTTAGGAGAGACGAAGTAGATTCTTGGCATGAGGATCAAGAGAGATAGGAAGCAATGGAAGCTGTGGCTATCTCAGGAGGACAATGTAGAGAAGGTGCTGAAGAGGTTCAATATGGAGAACGCAAAGGCAGTGTCAACACCTTTGGCAGCACACTTCAAGCTTAGCAAGCAATTATGTCCAACAACTCAGGAGGCAAGGGATGAGATGATTAGAGTTTCATATGCCTCGGCCGTGGAAAGTCTGATATATGCAATGGTTTGCACAAGACCGGACATCGCATAAGCAGTGGGAGCAGTCAGCAGATACATGCAGAATCTAGGCAAGGAGCACTGGAATGTAGTGAAGTGGGTCTTGAGATATCTCAGGGGTACATCAACTTACAGTTTGTGCTATGAAGATGACAGTCTTCCAGTACAGGGATTTGTAGATGCAGATCACTCTGGTGACAGAGACAGTGGGAGGAGCACCACTGGTTATGTTTTTACTGTTGGTAATACAGCAGTGAGCTGGGTATCTCAGTTGCAGAAGATAGTGGCTTTGTCAACTACGGAAGCTGAGTATGTGGTGATCACTGAAGCTAGTAAAGAGAAGATCTGGTTACAGAGGTTGATGGAGGAGCTCAGCAAGAAGCACCATTATAATACGCTATGGAGCGACAGCCAGAGCGCAGTTCATTTGGCCAGGAATCCAGCATTTCATGCAAGAATCAAGCACATTCAGCTTAGGTATCATTTCATACGCAGTGCATTGGATAAGGAGTGGCTGAAGCTGGAGAAGATTGATGGTGCCAAGAATCCTGCAGATATGTTCACCAAGGTTGTGAGTAGAGACAAGTTGAGTTTCTGTTGCAACTTGGTGAGCCTTTTCAAGAGATTAATCAGGAGAGTGTGGCATAGAGAAAGAGGGCGGATCAAAGGTTGATGTCAATTAATCTCCAAGTGGGAGATTGTTGTAGATGGAGACTAATTTCCATCCCGAAAGCCCCGAACCATGTTTACCAACCCACGCGCGCGGGTGTGCATCGCGCGACCCAGGCCCAGGTGGTCGGGCATTCCATTTTTACATGCACGGATTTTGGCGCGGTGACGTGGCTTCATATGAGGCACTTGTTTGTCTCGATCCAACTACCCATAAGTCTTCTATGGAAATTGGGAGTCTAGAGTTTTGTATTTTTTGGGGTTCTTGGATGCCTACGAGTCCTGTTTCTTATACTCTATATAAACAGAGGCTGTGAGGATTTTTGATTATTGATGAAAAAATAGGATTTTTCGAGAGGTTTGTAAGTGAGATTTCAGAGAGAATATCTGAGAGGTTTTGTGAGTACCTCCGGATACATTTAAGAGAAATTCTAAAATCTTTTAAGGGGATTAAAAGAGTTTATGAGAGAGTGTGTTTTGAGGGCTTGTACCCGATTCAACTCTTAGTGAAGCCTTGCAGATCCTATGTCGCCGTGGACGTAACTCAATTTGAGTGAACCACGTAAAATCCCCATCTCTCGCTGGTTTTGATTCTTGTTTCTTGTGTTTTTCTGTTTATTTATTTATTTCTTGTTGATTATATCGCAACTGCGTCTTGGCTGTATTAATAGCGATCCTATTAGAGAAATTTTTTGTTCCATTTCTTTTCACATATTCCACCAGCTTCTCAGGCATTATGCACAGGTTTTTTGATATTCGACTCTCTATGCTCTGGGATGATCGTTCTCCATTGACTCATATTTCATCTTGCTTTTTTAAACTATCAGTGCTGGAAAATGGTTTCATTGTTTTATTATTAGCGAGTCCCTCACAAGAATTCACATAAAGCCTGTTGTCAATTATCTTTTTTCATCCATGCTTTGGGCTGCTATAATAGGTGTTGTTGCCGCCCGACCGCCATGGCCTGTAGCTGGAGACGATCTCGGAACGTGCCCTCGTCGCTCTGAAACCTGCTCGTGCACCCAGACCTGCAAAACAGAGGAGACCTGGGCCGGTGATCTCGGCGGGGGCTCTCCGATGCTCAAGTCAGTGACGATCTAGGAGAACAGATCCTCCTGGTCGAGCCCCGTAGATGGACTCCATGCTAGGAGGAGAAACTTATGTACTGGAGAGTATGAACTAGTTGAGAGTAGAGCGAGGAAAGTGGTAGCGGATGAGAGCTCATATTGAATGGCTGTATCCGTCGAGACCTTTCCGGTGGGTCTCCGGTAGCCAAAGCACTTGGTCTTTCGGATGCTCTCTTGTATGCCACCCCTTTGTGACTTACCTTTCTCTTGGAACCTTGGAAAACTCCTTTAAGTTAGGATGGCTGCCAGCCGCCTGCCTTGGGATGCCCCTTCGCTTGCAGGCGCGTGCGGTGACGTTACTTACTGTGCGCGAGGTGCCTTTTCCTATTCATGATAGGGAACAGCACCGTGCGCTCTGATCCTCCTTCTGGTCGCTCCATTTTGGGAAATCTGGCAGAGCCTCGATCATGGGGCCGCCGCCCCTGGATTCGAATCTCCTAGGTTGACTTCCTCTTTTGGGTGGCACAGACGGTTGGTCGGGAGCGCAGCGCCTCGATCGGAGGACCCCTTCCCTTTCTGTATAAGTGGTAGCTGGGGCAATTATTGCGGCCTGGCGGGCGCCTCTCCATGGTCCTTGGGCGGCTTGGCGGTGTCCTTCAGCTATTGGTCCCTTCATCCGAAGTAGGGCCGGCTCAAGGAAGAAGACCTCGACTTCGGCCACGACGTCTCGACCTCGAGGGAGCCGCCTGGCGAAGGAGTCCGGAGGAAGGTGGAGCTCGACTTCGGCCACGGCATTTCGATCCCGAGGGAGCCGCCTGGCGAAAGAGTCCGGAGAGAAGCGGAGCTCGACTTCGGCCACGACGTCTTGATCTTGAGGGAGCCGCCCGGCGAAGGAGTCCGAAGAGAAACGTCCGACATGGCAACTTTCTTCAGCATGGCATCTGACTGAGTCTGACATGTGTTCCATGTCAATGATCCTGCCATATCAGGTGTTATGGTATGTTGGAATATCATTTTAGGGAAGCCTTCTGCTGCTGTGAGAGTGGCCTTTTACTGTCGAACTTTGCTGCTCTTCTTGGACATTCTACTCTGGTTTTTTACTAATCCAAGCATTTTACAGCTCAAGTGTTCTGAGGAAGTGGTTGCTTATTTTCTATATACTTATCGATACTTAAGATGTTCTCACTTGGACATTATCTACTTTGGGGTTTTTCTGTTCAAATGCCAGACTCCTGGGAGATATTTGCTGTTTAAACCTGCTGGGCTTATGTTAATTGCTGCTTTTTTGACTTCTACAAACGGCAACCTGCATTACTTATTGTTTTCTGGATATGATGGAACTTTGGTTCTTTGTGCTTCACCTCTTATCTCACATATATTGGTTATCTGCATCAAAGCTTATATTTCTCCTCATCGACACACCATCCTTTGCTGGCTTTGGGTTTACTTCATTTCTATTGTCAGCTTCTTCAAGGATACAGAGGCTGCTTTAATTGGGAATCTTTTCACACTATATATCCCCAGTTTTGTTAGGTTCAAATTCACTGTAATTATTCTTTACAAAGTTTTTGGAAGCTATGTTTTGGTCTGTCTTCTATAAAATGACTCTGTATTTGTACCATTACTGTTTTCACTGAATGAAAGTTTCAGCTTTTTACCAAAAAAAAAAAAAAAAAAAAAAAAAAACCCAGAAGAATTTACAAATACTATATGTCCAATTGTTACGATACCCATCAATATTTTTTGGATTGTTACAATGTTACCATCTCTCCTCCTAATTAGAATGAAAGCCTGCTGGTGGTACCTGTTAGCTTATATGGATGTAATTCACTAGGGTACCTACTTATTAGCTCACATAGAGATAATTCGGTGAAAATTGGATCTGTCATCACCATCATCTTTATGAACAAAATCAATCTCAAAACTCTAATCTTTATCCCATCCCTTGCACCAACCATCCTTTTTAAGATGGTCACACAGCCCTCGCCAGTGACTCCTAACCACTGCTGCCCCCATGCTCTTCTTATTTTCTCTCTTCATTTTTTTTTCCTCTCCCTCTCTTTTTCACCTCCTTTTCTCCTTCTCCCTGTTCCTCTCAAAAATAAGGAGAGGGAGAACAAAGAATTTACCATCAGAAAAGGGAGAGGGAGAACAATTTGCCATTCATATATGCTTATAAATTTGGGAGACTAAGTTTAATACTGGAGTGGCATTGGTTGTTGGGGACCATTTGAGTGATGTCAAATTTTACAAAGATGGTATAAGAATTGCTGTGGTTTGGCGCTGCAGTGATGGTAAAATTTTTAAAACTAAATCTACAAATCCTATGGAAATCTCATGAAATCCTTCAGATGGATGTATATGGAATAGTCTAATTTAAGGACGTTGATTTCTTAATAAGTTGTTACCATGAAACCACTATTGAAAGTTTATATTCAGTACAAAGCACTTAGGGCGGTTGTCCAATCTTTTGGATGGTATTTGGTTACCTTAATTTCATGCAGAATAAATTCTTATTCCAACTGATGCTTTAAACAACTATAGTAATAGAGATGTGCCACTTAAAATAAATTATTTTTGTCAACCTTTGATATTTTAGAATAGCAATTTCATGGTGGACCATAGAATAACATATTTTATAATGAATCATGGAATATTTATTTCAGGTCATATTGTTTCTATGTGATAGGTCCCACTGTAATAATTATACTGGAATAAAGTTGTTATTCTAGATTTTCAACTAAATAAAAATTTATAATAATAAGGATGAATATTTATTTCCTAAATATTAGTATTTTTATTTTAAAAATATATTTTTTTAATCCAAACATCATTGGGAGAATTTTCTTTATCTAGTAGGGAATTGATAGATAGTACCTATTGTTCTCCCCAACTCATCAGTGACTACCATCCTGTCTACATTTATCCATTCACAAGGCACACATACATCATTAGGTGAGAAGAAGTTGCGCGAATCTGAGCATCTCATATCGAATATTATCTAATAAGGTAGGAACTTGCGGCTAGCTACATCGAAATTTATCCCTTTCTATCCCTTTTCTTTTATAAAAAAAAAATACAAATGTACACAGAATCTCATGAGTCATGTCATCCTTTTAACTAATAAAAGGCTAGTTACTTGATTGAAGGACCACCTTTTGGTTTTTGTTTCTTCGTGGTGACATAATTGAAGGACCACCTTTTGATGGCAACTTCTATGTGATGCGATATGTGAGTATCTTAGGTAGGGATATGAATGGGTCGGATCGGATCGGGTTATGAGTGATCCCGATCCGACCTGATTTTTTGATCGGGTCTTAATAGTAGATCCATATCCAATCCATTAAAAAATCGAGTTGGCTCAGGTTGGATCCACTATCAGAATTTTCAACCCAACGGATCATTCAGATTGGATCGGGTCTATAAATAATCCATTCTTATCTACAAAGTTTGGATCTAAATATGATCCGAATAAAATATAGACAACTATATTTTAATTATTACATAGCTAACTATTATTAATTATAAAATAGATAACAAATAATATTTTTTTAAAATAAATTAAGATATAAAAAATAATTATAACTAGTTCCATACAAGTTTTAAATTATAATTTAAAGGTCCAAATAGATATAATTCTAACAGTATTAGTATATTCGAATTGGATTGGGTCGGGTCGGGTTGGGTCCAAATTCAGTAAACCCAGACCCGACCCGGAAAATGGAATGGATCTAATTTTAGGACCCAACCCAGATCCACGGGTCTATAAAAACGGGTTAGATCGCGTCTAAATGGATCGGGTCGGGTTGGGTCACGGGTCAACCCGACCCATTTGTAGCCTTAATCTTAGGAGCCTAGCCTTATGTCTCCTTGTTTCTCAATGTTTCCTCTTAAACTCGAGGAATAAGGAATTAAATTATGGTGCCTAGATATCAAAAAAATGATGTGGAATTTGCCATCAAAAGAGGGAATAGGGGAGGAAGGGGAGAAGCAGGGGACAAGAGAGAGGATGTAATAACCTGAAAAAAAAAAAAAATAGAAAGGGAGTCTCCTTCTCCCTCTCGATTTCATTCAGAGGGGGAGAAGCCAATTTCTAGTAGGAATCGACCTCCCTCCATCCTATTTAACAACCTTATCCTGGGTTCTGACACCATTGCCGCGACCATGACTGGGATATGAGCACCGGTGCCACCATGGCAAGGAGAAGCACCACAGATCGAGGGACGAGCGCCACTACGATGATGACCGCCACCGTCGCCCCCCTTCCCCCCTATGCTTCTCCTTCCATCTTCGATGGCCGGCTAACCCGTCGTCGCCACCTCGCATCCTCTTCGGTGACTTGAACTGCCATGGCGACTGCGTCTCCTCCGTTGTCGATGATGGCGACATCACCTCCATTTATCGGCAACCCCTTCCGTTCGATCTCTATCTTCTCCCACCTCGAGATAACGATCTCCACATAACCGCACTTCATCTTTGATGCTTGATTCCATGGCCAAGAAGAGAGAAAACAAGAAGAGAGAGGGGGAGACCCCCTATTTGGCAGAGAAGGGGAAGAGGGATGGGGAGGGAAGAGAGGAAGGAGGAAGAGGAGAGGAGAAAAAGAGGAAGAGGAGAAGAGGAGGAAAAGAAGAAGAGAAGAAGAAAAGAGAAGAGAAGAAGGGAAGGGAAAAAAAAGAAAAAAAAAGGGGGAGATCCCTGTTCGGTGAAGAGGACGGAGAGTATAGGGGAAGGGAAAGAGAAAAAGAAAAGGAAAGAGAAAAGGAAAAAAATAAAAAAGAAAGGAAGAAAAAGAAAAAAAAAAAAAAAAAGGGAGAGAGAAAGAGAAGAGAGAGAAAGAAGAGAGAGAGAGAGAGAAAAAGAGGAGAGAGAAATAGGAGAGAGAGAGAGAGAAAGAGGAGAAAGAAATAAAAGAGAGAAAGAGGAGAGAAAAAAGAGGAGAGAGAAAGAGGAGAGAGAAAGAAGAGAGAGAAATAGGAAAAAAGTAAAATAAATAAATGGTGAGGGGCGAGATCGAAAAGTCCCTCTCTCTTAGAATTCGTGAAGTAAGGGTATCAACGGTTGGACCACTGATAAAATTTGGATAAAAGATTTTGGTTTACAAATTATCTTAGGATTATTTATTTATATTAAAAATTATTATTATAGGAGAACAGCCTTCTGAACAGAAGGGCATTGAGCGAGCTACGGGTATAGACTGATATTGGGCATATTTGAATTGTCTCTACAAAGATTAGGATTTCTGGACATGATTACCAGTTTATAAATATATTTTACATAGTATGATTTTGATTCCTTGGATATAAGCATTGGCATACATGATTATTTATGCATTGTATATTTCAATTTTCATGATGGATATTTGTGATTGCCGGTGATATGGATACATCGCTGACGTGGAGCGCGTGTCAGGTCCAGCTGGACACGGTCAGTACCACGTGAATTTTTTCTTTAAAAAGATCCCCGTTCGGGAAGAAGTGCTCATGCTCCTTCACCAGGTGGCACCCCAAGACAGGTCCACCTCGGTCGAAATCGAGCATCTCTCTACCACTCCGCCAGGTGTCCACCCATGAGGGGTCAACCTCAGCCGAAGCTGGCGGCCCCTCGCTCCCTCGCCAGGTGGCGCCCCAAGATGAATCCACCTCTGCCGAGGTCGAGCCGGGCCCTCCTGCTCCTTCGCCAGGTGGCACCCCAAGATGGGTCCACCTCGGCCGAAGTCTAGCATCACTCCGCCACACCGCCAGGTGTCCATCCAGGAGGGGTCCACCACGGCCGAAGCTGGCGGCCCCTCGCTCCCTCGCCAGGTGGCATCCCAAGATGGGTCCACCTCTGCCGAGGTCGAGCCGGGCCCTCCTGCTCCTTCGCTAGGTAGCACCCCAAGACGGGTCCATCTTGATCGAAGCTGGCGGCCCCTTGCTCCCTCGCCAGGTGGCACCCCAAGACGGGTCCACCTCTGTCGAGGTCGAGCCGGGCCTTCCTGCTCCTTCGCTAAATAGCATCCCAAGACGGGTCCACCTCGGCTGAAGTCGAGCCTCTCTCTGCCACTCCGCCAGGTGTCCACCCAGGAGGGGTCCACCTCGGCCGAAGCTGGCGGCCCCTCGCTCCCTCGCCAGGTGGCACCCCAAGACAGGTCCACCTCTGCCTTGGTCAGCCGGAACCTCCTGCTCCTTCGTCAGGTAGCATCCCAAGACGGGTCCACCTCAGCTGAAGTCGAGCCTCTCTCTGCCACTTCACCAGGTGTCCACCCAGGAGGGGTCCACCTCGGTCGAAGCTGGCGGCCCCTCACTCCCTCGCCAGGTGGCACCCCAAGACGGGTCCACCTCTATCGAGATCGAGCCGGGCCCTCCTGCTCCTTCGCCAGGTGGCACGCTAAGACGGGTCCACCTCGGTCGAAGTCGAGCATCTCTCCGCCACTCCGTAAGGTGTCCACCCAGGAGGGGTCTACCTCAGCCGAAGCTGGCGGCCCCTCGCTCCCTTGCCAGGTGGCACCTCAAGACGGGTCCACCTGTGCCGAGGTCAAGCCGGGCCCTCCTGCTCCTTCGCCAAGTGGCATCCCAAGACGGGTCCACCTCAGCCGAAGTCGAGCCCCTCTTTACCACTCCGCCAGGTGTCCACCCAGTAGGGGTCCACCTCGGTCGAAGCTGGCGGCCCCTCGCTCCCTCTCCAGGTGGAACCCCAAGACGGGTCCACCTCTGTCGAGGTCGAGCCGGGCCCTCCTGCTCCTTCGCCATGTGGCACCCCAAGACGGGTCCACTTCAGCCGAAGTCGAGCCCCTCTCTGCCACTCCGCCAGGTATCCACCCAGGAGGGGTCCACCTCGGTCGAAGCTGGCGACCCCTCGCTCCCTCGCCAGGTGGCACCCCAAGATGGGTCCACCTCTGTCGAGGTCGAGCCGGGCCCTCCTACTCCTTCGCCAGGTAGCATCCCAAGATGGGTCCACCTCGGCCGAAGTCGAGCCTCTCTCTGCAACTCCGCCAGGTGTCCACCCAGGAGGGGTCCACCTCAGTCGAAGCTGGTGGCTCCTCACTCCCTCGCCAGGTGGCACCCCAAGACGGGTCCACCTCTGCCGAAGTCGAGCCAGGCCCTCCTTCTCCTTAGCCAGGTGGCACCCCAAGATGGGTCCACCTCGGCCAAAGTCGAGCCCCTCTCTGCCACTCCGCCAGGTGTCCACCCAGGGGAGGTCCACCTCGGCCGAAGCTGGCAGCCCCAACTCCACCGCCAGGTGGTGCCCCCTGATGGGTCCACCTCGGTCGAGGTCAGCCCTACTCTGCAAAGCCTCGGACAGGCAGAGACACGGGTCGCAAGGTCGCCACTAGAGCTAGCGTGCGCCGCGCTCCGTACAAGGTGCCAGTACGGCCTGCAGTGACACACGAAACCTCGCTTACATCAGTTAAATGGGGCCCTGCAACCGAGGAACAGAATCCTTGCGGGCAGGGGCCTGAAACGGCTAGAAGCCCATCGTCAACGCCCCGAAAGGAGAGCTCCCGCGCTCAGGCCGAGGTCTCACCAGTCTTCCCCCTTTCATGACGCGCGACGGACGAGGCATGCCGGCCACTTAACTCCCGGACTCGAAGGAGAAGGGGGGGAGAAAACCCGGAGATCTCGGGGAGCCCCCAGAAGGAGACGTGGGCTGAAGGCGGTCCGGTAGTATAAAAGGGATGGTAAAAGCGGATGGACAAGTAAGCTAAAATAGGGAGAGAATATCGAGAGAACGATCCGGGGGATCCCAAGAAGTCCTCAGGCATGAGCTCGGTGAACCCAGCGCAGGAAGGCGGGCTTCAACTCCCCTCTTCCCCACACTTCTTTCATTTACATCTTCTCCAAGCACGGGAATCCTACGGGAACCCATCTTGGAGGTCTTGTTCCATCTTGCCGCTCTCTTACTTGACCGTTGAAGTGCCCCTGCCGGAATCCCCAGCCCGGGTCTCTGACTTTGTTTTGCATGTCCGAAAGCTTGGAGACATCGAGGTGAGAGAATCCGAGAACCGGCGCCAGCTCACGAGCTGCAGGCCACCGCGGTGAGATCGGCAATAGCTGGTATTATTATTTATATTTTTGGTATATTATGTTCAAACAAACAAAATTATTCTTGAATGATTTGGGTTGTGATGCCGGCTATTGAAAATCTTGAAATGACCTGACTTGACAACATGATTTTTAATAATATGAAGTGAATTGATAAAGTATTAATCAAGAGAATATGGTGTTTGACTAGCCACACCACGGGCAGCACCATGGTTACTAAGATTGACAGTCACAGGCAGGAGTGTGACATTGAGATTCCAGTCACAGGCGGGAGTGTGATAATAAGATTTCCAGTCACAGGCGGGAGTGCGACAAAGAGCTTTCCAATCACAGGCAAGAGTGTGACACTGAGGTTGCCAGTCATGGGCGAGAGTATGACGGTGGTTAGTCCAGAATCCTAAAGAAAAAGGATAACTAAATAAAAACACAAAAATGAAACATGATTTTATCAAAGGTTTTGTTTATATGTGGCATTGGGTTATCTTGGTTGCATCATATGCTATTCTATTATTTTTTTGTTACTTTCAAATTATACTATTACTGGCGTGACTGTATGGAGTTCTTACTGGGCTGTAAAGCTCACTCTCTACTTCTTAGTTTTTTTTCAGAGATGTATGATGCATAGCAAGGATTGGGCTGGGCATGAGACTGAATATCAAAATTTTAGATTATTTAGTTACTTTTGACATCCATGTAATAAACAAGTTGACTATTTGGTGGTCTTGACTTGAACAAGTTGATTATTCAGTTATTATTAAATTATTTGATTAATTAATATGATTTTTCAAGTGAAGAGGATTTTGTGTACTTAGGTCTGGTATGATCTCCAAAATAATATCTTGGATGGTACGGTCGGTCACGTAGTCGATCTTGATACTGGATTCAGGACATGATAGAGAGAGAGAAAGATGGAGGGAGCAAGGAGCAGTAGTAGTTGAGGGGACAATGATAGCAGTGATGATTGACTGGGAGAATGCTAGCAGGGTTGTATGGATGTCTTAGAAAGGAGGGTTGGAGAGAGGATGAAATTACAGTCAGGGCTTAAGGAGTTTTGTTCATGGGGATGATAGTGATGTCAAATCCAATCGTTACCCCATTACCTCCATGTCAATAGAGAAGTAAGCATTTCCAATGATATAAATAAACGTTTCCGGTGAATTATATCTACTCAGCTGACAAGCAAGCGCCGTCGGTAAGTTTTGACCCCAATTGAAATTAGGGTAGGTAATATTGTAACAATCTTGAAAATGAAGGGTAAATATTACAGTAATTAAAATATTTGTAAATTCTTGTGAATGCAAGGGGGACTATTTTCTTTTTTAGCCAAAAAAAAAAAAAATGGTGGAAAGTGAGTAGATGATGATAAGCTGGCCCGGAGCCCGAAGGCTTCCTTCATGATATCATTCCTTCTCAAGCAATGCAACATGCGCCAACCCATTCAAGGAATCCCAACAAATGGTGGAATACAGTGAAACGTGACCCCATGCCCAAGAAATGATCCATAGGCTTCCTTCTATTTTCATAGTTTTCAGCTCGATGATCAGATCACTACTTCGCTATCAATGAAATGTGGGCCAACCCAATTTTAAGCTAACTTACAACATTGGTCAGGTTGGACCAATAAAATTGAACCTAGCCACCGTTGTGTCGGGGTTCAAGAAAGCCAGCAAGCCAACTGTGAGTTGAGCCAAATTTTTGTTTACAACACGGGCGACCAGAAAAGACCATATTACCAAGCAAAATGCTTTGGGGCACCCGTTAAAGTTGCCTCGGTCCATAACTGCTGGACTGGCAACTCAACAATAACCATTTATATTGTTGGGATATCCTGGTTCAGCTACGAACCAGGCTCCGATTCGATTTATCGAAGCCCCGGTTCTCCGAACTATAGACTTCGGACTAAGCGAAGGACAACTGCAAGCAATTCAAGGCTTCACACCGAACTATAACATCCGAAGGCCAGTCCTTCGGGTAGCACCTTCGGCCCTGGCCGAAGTCTGAACTACTCATCGACTTCCAAAGACACGAACTTCGGTCCCCGCCGTAGATATGATCTCTGGCCTCAGAAAAATATCAAGCCTTCGGTCCACGCAAGGGAAAACCCGAAGCTTCAACCACAATCTATTCCAAAAAGGAAACTGTAACCAATGGTTGCAATCGACACTCATCATGCCATGATCATGGCGTGCAATTCCTGTAGCCACGCCTCCGATCTGGCTGGAACCGCTCATTGACAACTCACGATCGCCAATCATGGGAGTAAATGGCTCCCCATGATCTCCGGAAAAAGAGCGGGCCACAGACCAGAGGCCATCTTTTAAATATGGGTAAGAAAGATGGCTCAAGAGGTACGCGTGAATAATCTCGCACATACACATTTTCAATCTTCAAGAGCTCTTTTTCTCTTCAACTCTCGACATCTTTCCCATTCTGTGGCTGGAATTCGCCACTGACTTAGGCATCGGAGTGTCCTCCGCCAGAACAACTCTAGTAAGGGACCTATTTTGCAGGTGAACCAGGGAGCGCTCCTGTGACGCAGCAGCTCCGACCGGCCGATCCAGGGACTCCACACCAACAGATTGGCGTGCCAAGAAGGGGGCAGCGTATTACTAACATTTGTTAAGCTCCCTCCCAAACAAGGGAAAGAAACAGAGAATTTCTTGATGGCAAGAGGAAAAGCTCAACATGCTTCTATAAGCCGGAGTCATGCTCTGTCTCAGGGGGTGCACCCCCGGAGGAGAACGATGTTCCACCTCCCATGGTTGTTGTGGGAGCACAGCAGTTCGAAGCTCTTATGAACCAGGTCGCCAACCTGACGGTCATGGTTCAAGAGTTTCAAGATAGAGCCTTCCCGGTAGCAAATCCACCGGCTGTTTCCAGACATAGCTCTCGATCCCGAAAAAGGAGAGCACCACAAGAAGATTCAATGCATCCCTCCCCCCATTCTCGGCCCTTTCCCGAAGGCCGAACTTCGAGACTGCTTAGGTCTGCCTATTCCCCACAAAAAGAGAAAAGGCCTAGGCAAACTTCCTCCTCCTCCGAAGACTCCACTCTGGTGGAGAGAGCGCCCAAGCAGACTTCCGATTATGACACGAGGTTCAGAGCCATCGAATCAGAGATGGCAAGGGCGCGAGAACAGAGAATGTGGGATCAGAGAGATCTCGAAGACCTGATTATGGGTGATCTACACCCACCCTACACCGACCGCATCATGGCAGAGGACATTCCTCGGCACTTCAGGGTTCCCCAAATGGAACCCTACGATGGCACCTCCGACCCCTTCGACCATTTGGACAGCTTCAAAGCCCATATGATGATTCAAGGAGCTTCGGACACGATGTACTGTCTAGCATTCCCGGCTACCTTGAAGAAGTCCGCTCAGATGTGGTACTCGAGCTTGCACCCAGGTACCATCGATTCCTTTTCCGAGTTAGAAAAATTATTTGTCTTGCATTTCATGACCTGCTGCAAGACTCCTCGGAATACGTACACACTCTTCCTCTTTCACCAGAATGAAGGAGAGAGCCTAAGAGATTACATCTCCAGGTTCAATGCGGCCATGCTTGAGATCCCCGATCTCAACGAGCATGTGGCCATGTCAGCTCTAAAGAAGGGGCTTCGAACTTCCAGGCTTACTTTTTTCCTGGACAAGAAGTTCCCCAAAAGCTACGCTGAGCTCCTATCAAGGGCACAGAAACACGCCGATGCTGAAGAGCAGGCGGCGAATCGACGTATGATTGAAGGAAAAATCCATTCAAAGAAGAAGAATAACAGGGGGCAAGGCCCCCAAACTTCCAATAACAACGGCGGCAGATATGCAGACCGCCGGGGAAGCCCTCCCAAGCCCAGAGCATTGGGAGGAAGATTCGACTCATACACCCCCCTCAACCTCCCTCGAGAGAAGATCCTCATGGAGATAGAAAAAGAAAACTATCTCCAACAGTCCCGTCCCATGAAGGCCTCCTCTTCCGCAAGGAACAGAACAAGTTCTGCCAATTCCATCGGGACCACGGCCACAACACAGAAGAATGCATCCAGCTAAGGGATGCGATTGAAGATCTCATCAAGAGAGGATACCTGGGGCGGTACATCGGTCGCCAGGGACCCCGATCGGAAGCAACTATTCCCCAGCCACCTCCTGAAGAGGCCAAATTGCCAAATCAAAGGCCAACCAACGGAGGTGTAAGGATGATACACCGGCCCGCCAACTGGAGAAGGGATGAAGATGAAGCTTCAAAGCGATTGAAAGATAACAACTCCATCCTCTTCTCCGACGACAACCTTGCGGGATTCTGGCTCCCGCACGACGACCCTCTTGTAATTTAGGCCGTAGTGGCCAATTATGATGTACAAAGAGTTATTGATAATGGAAGTTTGATTGATGTCTTGATGTATGATGCATTCTCCAAAATGTGTTGCCTAGACATCAACTACAAAGACCCCCCATACCACTCTCCGGTTTCGGGGGCAACCAAGTTTATGCCGAAGGGGAGATAGTGTTGCCTGTAACTCTCAGTTCCGAGCCTCGACAAAAGACATTGCCGATCAACTTCATGGTGGTCCAGATCCCCTCTGCATACAACATTATTCTAGGGAGGCCCGCCTTGAACAGGTTCCGGACCATGATCTCCTCTCACTACCTCTTAGTATGCATCCCCACCAGGAATGGTGTTGGAGAAGTTAGAGGGAACCAGAGAACGACACGGCAATGTCTGATGATTGAAGACAGGCATTTCAAAAATTTGACTACTCCGAATCAGCTGGATCCATGGGATTCAACCACAAACCTTGGTGAACCCATGGAGAGGACCATCCCGATACCTTTGAAAGAGGAAGATCCCTCTAGAGTTGTGCAAATCGGGAGCGCCCTTGACGAGGAAACCAGAACGAAGCTAATCCGTTTCCTCAGGGACAACGTCGATGTCTTCGCCTGGTCGACTTCAGGCACGCCCGGGATTCCCGTCGAAGTGATTACTCATTGGTTGGAAGTAACCCCTGGGTACAAGCCGGTGCAGTAGAAGAAGAGAAGCTTCGCCCCCGAAAGACAGTAAGATGTTGATGAAGAGGTCGGCAAGCTCCTCAAGGCAGGGTTCATCAGAAAGGCCCGCTAGCCCGAGTGGCTGGCCAATGTGGTAATGGTGAAGAAAGCTAGCGACAAGTGGAGGATCTACATTGACTATATAGACCTCAACAAGGCTTGCCCAAAAGATAGGTTCCCTCTTTCAAAGATTGATCAACTGGTTGACGTTACCGCCGGCCACCAGTTGCTGAGCTTTATGGATGCCTTCTCCGACTACAACCAGATCAGAATGGATCAGCAAGATGAGGAGAAGACGGCATTCATCACTGACAAAGGTCTCTAATGCTACAAGATGATGCCGTTCGGCCTCAAGAACGCCGGGGCAACATTCCAAAGACTCATCAATAAGGTGTTTGAAAAGCAATTGAGAAGAAATATGGAGGCCTATGTTGACAACATGATCGTCAAGAGTCTCCACCGGAGAGACCACATCCGTGACTTGGAGGAGTCATTCAGCGCTCTCCGGCGCTACCAAATGAAATTAAACCCGGCGAAGTGCGCCTTCGGGGTCACATCGGATACATTCCTGGGCTTCCTTGTTACCAAACGAGGGATTGATGCCAACCCCGAGAAGATCCAGGCCTTGAAGGATATGCGACATCCCTCTTGTAAAAAGAAAGTCCAACAGTTGATAGGGAGGATTTCCTCCCTAAGCAGATTTATCTCAAGTGTCTTCCGTTCTTCAAGGTACTCCGGCAATCAAAGGGCTTTGAATGGTCCGAAGACTATCACGTTGCCTTTGAGGAATTGAAGAAGTATTTGGAGATCCCGCCCTTACTCTCCAAGCCAAAAGAAGGCGAGGTCCTCTACCTGTACCTCTTTGCTTCAAACGAAGAAATGAGTTCGGTTCTTGTCCGGAAGGAAGAAGACGGGTCCCACAAGTTGATCTACTACATCAGCAAGATCCTGCATGATGCAGAAACGCGATATGCAAGGATGCAGAAGCTGATCTACTCTTTAGTGATTGCGGCAAAGTGACTACGGCCATATTTCCAAGCCCATGCTATCGTGGTCCTGACTGATCAACCTCTCAAGGCCGTTCTCCGATCTCTGGACACTTCTGAAAGGATAGCCAAGTGGGCTATGAAGCTAAGCGAATTTGACATTAGCTTCCAGCCCTGAGCGGCTATGAAGGTCCAGGTGCTCTCCAATTTTCTGGTCGAGTGCACCTAGAAGTCCGAAGATGAAGCCTCTTCAGATAAAGAAGAAACCCCGTAGGAGATGAAGTCTGTTTGGGTGCTTCATGTGGACGGAGCTTCCAATGCTATCGGGTGCGGGGCTGGACTCATGTTGGCCGAACCTGATGGCCAGATTATAGAGTTTGCACTCCGTTTCTCCTTCCATGCCTCCAATAATCAGGCCGAATATGAGGCCCTACTTGCCGGACTTCGGATCGCCAAAGATCTGGGAGTTCGGCAACTCCGAACTTTCTCCGATTCTCAGCTGGTTGTGAATCAAGTCAATGAAGAGTATGTAGCCAAAGATCCAACCATGGTACAATACCCGGAGAAGGTTCAGGCTTTATCCTCCTAACTAGAATATTTTGAAATTATTCATGTTCCCCGATCGGAGAACTCCCGGATGGATGCACTGTCTCGACTGACAACTACAACACCGGAGTCTCTCGGGTGCATCTTTGTTGAACATCTTGAAACTCTAAGCATTGCCGAAGAGGCTGTAGAGGTGCGCCAGATTGATGCTGAGCCAAGCTGGATGGATCCCATCATCAGATTCCTGAATGAAGGAGAACTGCCCGAAGATAAGGCAGAGGCCAAGAAGATCCGCTGAATGGCGTCTCAGTACGTCATCTTAGATGAGACCCTTTATAAGAGATCGTTCTTCCAACCACTGCTGAAATGCCTCGGACCCACCGATGCAGATTATGCATTGAGAGAGGTCCACGAGGGCATATGCGGTGATCATTTGTGATGGGGAACTAATATGCATGCAATTTTTTTTATATATTTTATATGTGGGGTTGGGTGATTAATTCCCGGATTTCAGATTAAAATAAGTTATAGGGAATTTTATATGAATTTTAGAAGATCAGCATGCAGATTATGACCTAGAAAAGTAGAAAAGAAGGATCGCCGGGGCTGAGAAGCCTCGGTTAGGGCAAGTTCTCCTACAATAAAACTACTGGAGGTAGAGGGGTGTACCTGACAACGTCTGTGAAGATCGCAGCAAAAGGGTCTCTCATTCCTCGACGGATGCGGCCTGGAAAATCGAGCCAAAGACCCGCGGATACCCGGCTTTCTGCTCGGTGATCCGATTGAGGCTTGGCTGGAGTCGTTGGATTCGTAGGAACTCGGGGACCTGCAAACGACCTGTCAGGGGTTAGAAAACTCACAAAGGAACAAGAAAATAAAGGAAAAACAGCAAGGGAAGGCTTCTTTTGGAGTGGGCATCCAGGGATCTGGAGGGTTTGTTGGCAGCAGGAAGATGATTGCAAACACCGGGAAGAAGAACTCTCACAAACCCCTTTATGCACACAGCAGGGTATCACACCACTCAATAGAAGAACTCAAGGTTTTCATTCATCAAAAATTTTCCTCATACAAGAGGCTAGGGTCCCTTAAATAGACCCTTAACCTTGGGCTCCAAGTAAGGGTACATAAGTCTTTACATAAGAATCCTTTTCCCTCTCAAACCCTAGCTAGAAAATAAGGAAATATTAGGTAGAAAAATCCCTAAAATTTTTCTTGACTTGGTCAAGACTCCAAGGACGCCTAGGGGGGCGTGTTGGGCTTCTAGGAGCAGCAAAAGGCCGGCCCAAAGGGGCCCGGGTGCATGGGTTTGGGCCTCTGGAAGCTGGGGTGGCCTGGTAGCTAGGTAGCAGGAATATTCCCTGGTATCTTGCTTCTTAGGGGCTTGGGCTTGGCACCTGGGCTTGATTTCATTGGGCTAGGATGCAGATGGACCTCTGGAATCATGGATGCCCTTATTTATGAATATACTTTGGCATCTGGAAGGGAATCTGGGCATCTGGAGGGCATCTGCAAGGAATCAGGGTTTCTGATTTTTCTCCTGGGGTCTTCAAATCTTCAAGCTGGGTTGGACTTGGGCTAAACTTCCATGTTTTCAATCTGGCTGGACTTGGTCTTCACTTGTATAATATAGTCTTGAGTCTTCAGTATGCTTGGACAGGACTCAAAAAAATAAAATTAGCTCAACATGAGCTAACTAGCATTGGACTGAACTAGCTCAACATGAGCTGACTAGTACAGAAGTGAAATAACAACTAAAAATACTCAAATAACAACTAAAATGGACTCAGATGAGCTAAGCCCTTATTACAGATGGACTCATAAATTATTGATCAATTACAGAGGGTTGAGAAGCCTCTGCCTTATTCTGGTGCCTTTGGTGTCCGCACCAATTTGGGAGGCAGATCTCTAGCATACAAGGTTATTCGATAAGGATATTACTGGCCCTCCATCCAGAAGGACTCAGCTGATTTCGTGTAGAAGTGCGACCAATGCCAGAGGTATGCCAATGTGCAGAGACAACCTGCGAGTCACCTGACTCAGTTGGCAACCCCATGGCCCTTTGCCCAGTGGGGGATGGACATCCTTGGCCCGTTCCCACCAGCATCAGGGCAAAGGAAGTTTCTCCTAGTGGCCATTGACTATTTCACAAAATGGGTGGAAGCCGAACCATTGGCCCAAATCACAGAGGGCAGGGTGGAAAGTTTTGTGAAAAACTCCATCATCTTCAGGTTTGGTATCCCACACGTCATCATCACGGACAATGGGAGACAATTCGATAATCCGAAGTTCAAGGACTTATGTGCTCGGTACCATATCCGGCATCGGCCAACGGAGAAGCCGAAGTCACCAACTGGACCATCCTCCATGGTCTAAAGACAAGGTTGAACACCGCCAAAGGGCTTTGGGCCGAAAAACTGACATCTGTTCTTTGGGCGTACCGGACTACCCTAAGAACAGCCACCGGCGAATCTCCGTTCAACCTAACCTACGGTACCGAAGCCGTGCTACCTATCGAAGTCTCCCTACAGTCCCTGAGGATTGACAACTATGAAGAGCCTGAGAATTCCGATCGCAGAAGGATCGATTTGGATATGCTATCAAGCACCAGGCTACATGCCCAGATAAGAATGGCAGCATACCAGCAAAAGGTCACCAAGTACTACAATGCATGGGTGAAGGAGCAAACTTTCCGTACGGGGGACATGGTATTGCAAAGAGTAAAGGTGTCCAGGCCAACGGAACAGGGTAAACTCTCCCCTAATTGGGAAGGCCAATATCAAGTTGAAGAAGTCATTCGACTAGGGACATATCAACTCAAGACCTTGGAGGGGAAGACCCTATCCCGGTCATGGAATGTACAAAACCTTCGCAAATACTATCAATAAAAAAAATTCAAAAACTCCTGTGCAAACCATCCCTGTTCCAAATGACCCGATCTGAAAAATCAATCAACTGCGCAAAGGAGAGCCTGATCCACTCACCTTATCGGTATGCCCGACGAGCGTAATGGATGGCCTAACCAGGCCACCAAAAAGATCAAAGGCGCAGGGATGGTTTTCGTAACCTACCCTACGGTGAATCCGAACACGCGCCGAGGCGGGCCTGAACAGCCTATCTTAATTATGACAGAAAGAGCACAGGGATGGTGTAAACATCCTACCTTACGGAAAATCCAAACACGTGCCTAAAAGGACCACTGTTGTCCTCTCTGTCAACAATAAACACTCTCAGAGCGGTCCAACGGACCCTACTTCTTTCCTACAAACTGCAAGTTGTTTATGAAGTCTGCATTATGGACAAATCATGATGCAACACATCGCAGAAAAAACACGAGAAGAGGTAAAAGAAAAGATTTTTCATTTCTTTCAATTTTTCTTACAAAAAGAAAAGGAAAGAAAGAAAAAAAAAAAGAAAGAAACTCTCCTATAAAGAGAGTAAGATAAAGAAAATAAACTCTCGTAAAGAGAGATACAAAAAAAAAAGAAGCAGCAGCAGCAACAACAGAGTTGGAAAATTTGCATTAACTCCCTGATGGGTTTTTCCTGTACCGTCGGGGAGAGACCAAATGGGACGACGAAGGGCCCCCAGGGTTCCCGTCTGAACTCGAGTCCGACCCCTCATCGGAGTCAGAATCGAATTCATGGTCGAGGAAGGGAATGGAGGGTTTGATATTATCCAAGCCCTTCATATCATAAAACTTGGAGGCTTTCCTCTGGCACTCCCAAAACCCCTGGTGGAAGGAGTCCAGGGCCACCTCGACGAGCTCATCCTTGAATGAGGCAGAAGTTCTGAAGTTTGCGACGGCCTCCATCGCCTCCTTCTTCGCCTCCTCCGCCACCGTGGTCGCCGCCGTGACTTGGGCTCGGGCCTCCCTCAACTGAGCCTCCAGAAGGTGGACCTTCTTCTCGAGACGGTCCACCAGAGGCTCCTCCTCTTCGCTGACAGGCCCAGATGGCTCCAGACTTCGCTTCCTCTTGGGGTCAATAGCCCTCCTCTTCGCTGCACGACGGAGCTCGGAAGTGCTGAACCTTATGACTAATGGAAGGAAGATACCAATAAAAATGATGGCCTTCGACAGCAGGGGGCTGGGTCCTATTTATAGAAACCCTGCGCCCACGATCGACTACGGGGAGGCGCGTCCCACGTCCTTCCTGGCCATATGAGAAGGCACCACGTGTCCAGGTGACGCTTCGAGAGCTAGAAAGTCTCTCGGAAGCCATCCCCGGGACCACAACCGCCATTGCTTCGAATCCGGAGAAATCCGCATCATGCGACGGCATCATTAATGATCTCTTTTTGGGAAAAAAGAGATCTGGTGGCTCATAGGGTGCAAGAGATTGTGACTGTACAAATTTCGACATGCCACATGGATAATGGTGACCCTAATCAAATCCCCTTATTATTGATTGGCGGGGAGATGACTCCTGTCCGTCCCTACGGACAAGCTAAACATCCGTAGAAAGGCAACGTAATGGAGTTTTGGTCCGTTCAAGGGTTCGTCCTTATCGACTGAACGGCCTTCGGCCACGACTATTCAACCAAGCAGAAAAGAGATCGGTAAAATCGGCTCTTATCGACTGGACGGCCTTTGGAGACTATCGTTCGACTAAGCAAAAGAAGAAACGATAGAACCATTTCAGGCTACACATGAAGCACAACAATGCATATGCAAAGAAAGGAGAATTCATTCTAAAATCTGGAAAAATTGCTATACAAATTTCATTGGCGATACAAGTAAAAAAAAAATGCATTCAGAGTGATCCAGGTCACTCAACATCAACAGGAGAAGGCTCCACACCACAGGACTGGAGCAACCTATCAACTTGTTCAGAGAGGGTCTCATCAATCTGGGCCGAGATGGGAGAATCTTCAGCCTGGACTTCTCTAGCCTGAGTCACCTCCTGAGCCGAGATCAAAGCTGGGATCACCTTCGGGTTTTTGACTAGGGTAGCAGCCTCCTCCGCAGGACATGGCGACTCCTCGACCTCCCCTACGGCTTCTGCCTCCTCTGCTTCTTCTCCTTCCTCTCCAATTATGTTGTAGGAGGGGATCTTCAAAAGGTCGAGGTGAGGGAGGGTCTCCTTTACCTTGGAAAGCTCGTCATTGAAGCCGTGCTGGTAGGCATACAATGATGCTTCATCAATCTCTGTCTGAAATTGCGAAAACATCTTGAAGTCAGCCACGGCATTGTCAATTTGCTTCCTCAAAGCTTCGGACTCCCTCTTGGCGGCTTAGGCCTCCCTCTTGGCAGCTTCGAATTCTAAGATCGCCTCTTCGGCCTTCCTAGAAGCCTCCTCCGCCACCTTGGACAGGTTCTCCATCCTCTCCTGGTTCTCCCTAGCAGTCCACTCCAGGGACTCAATTTGCCTCCCGCTCCTGTTCAACCCTGCCTCTTGCCCCGCTATCCTCGAGTGGGCACTCTTCAGTTCGCCCTTCAGGTCACGGACTTCATCAGTTACCCGGCAAGATGGTCCTCCATGGATTGCTTCAGCTCCTCGACTACTTTCCTGGCAGCCCTAGCAGTCTGAAGCTCCTCCTTGAGGTCGTAGATGAGGTTGTCTACGTTCCCCAAGCCTTCCTCCATGAAGGTGAAGTCATAGACCAACTACATCAAAAAAGAAGAATCGAGGGTCAAATAACTCTCAGGGCGAAGGAGGCGATGATAGTCATACTTGTTGCAGGGCGGCGAAGCCAGAATCAGACACCTTGAGAAAGCTCCAGTTCTGGAGAATTGCCAGGTTGAGGGGCTGTATCATACCCATCAACGCATGTCTGGCTTCCTCCGGAATCAGCAGCTCTCCCATAAGCGGGAGCTCCGAAGGGTTCGTCGAGCGACCTCCGGCTGAAGAAGCTCCATAAACGGACTCTCCTTCGACTTGCCGCACTTTGCCCCTATTGGCAACAGGGGGCAAACCGGGGGCACATCCACTCCTTGAGACGGGCCCCCCGTTGTGTCGACTGGGGAGGCAATCGCCGCTGGAGTCTCGACTGGGCAGGGCCTCACTGGAACCCCTTCCACGGTCGCTGCATTTTCCCTCGAGGTGCCTCAGGAAGACGAAGTGCTTTGGTCCCCTTCGGGACCATCTCTCTGAGCTTTCTTCCGAGTTGCAGACATGGTAGAAGGGGCCTGTGCCACCCTCCTCTCCAAAGTCTGGCGAGCCAGCTCAAATTGCGCTTCATCCCACCACCTGTAGGCAAAGGGGATCATCTCAGTTAAATGAACTACAATGAAACCTAAAGGAGAAGAGCAGAAATTTTCGCTGCTATACCTAGTGAGGGGAATTTACTGATTCCCGCTCGATGGAGGTTCTTCTCCTCCAACAACTCCCGGATAGGAGCAACTTCCGAGTTGGTCAGAAGATCATAGTCCGACTGATCGGCCGCCAAGACTTTATTTCCGTCATTGGCGATCAGGTGAGGCTTCTTCCACTCAGTGTCGAAGCCCCATGGGTCGAAGGACAACACAAACACAAAGACAGGTTTCTATCCATGGATGGTACTGGGAATATCCTTAATCACCCTACGGCCCGATCTGGGACCGATCACCCACCATCTGTTGCTGTGGGAGTCCCTCTTGAGGATGAAAAGGGCTGAGAACAAGTTGGTCCTAGGCTCTACATTGGCAATGCTACACATGACCAGGAACCCGCAGATGTTCCTGATGCTGTTTGGGGTCAACTGTACTGGCACCACTTGGTACAAGCAAAAAATCTTAACAAAGAAGGGGTGCAGGAAAAACCAAAGACCAGCCTTCAGGTGATCTTCGTATACAGCTAGGCACCCAAGGGGAGCTTTGTTCGCCCGCCCCTCGGGCGCGGGGAGGACAAAGGGAAATTCCTTAGGAATGCGGTAGCACTCCAAAAGAAGGGTTGCCTTACTCTGAGAAATCGAGCTGGGGATCGACTCCGGACCTACTGTATCTCTGGCCCTCGAGGGCCCAACCTGCTTTCCCTGACTCTCTACAGTCTCTTCCATGACAAAGGAATGAAGCAGAGGGGCGGAAAGAGGATTCTACCTGAAGAATAGACTGGTACTCCAGAATGGTTTGGGTGGAGAATGAGACGAGGTTGAAGAAGCTTCCTTGCCCAGACCGTCACCCTTCCCCAAAAGAAAAGTAAGGGTCTCTGGACCCCCACAGAGGGTTATTTTGACATAAGGTTACCCTGGGAGGTAACCCACTTATGACTGACCGCCAGAATAAGATCTATCCTTCATCCAACGGGCGGAGAACAGCCACCACAACTATCCAAATCCCAACCAAAAGATTGCCTCAACCACTGCGCAACGGGACGAGGAGAGATAGCCTCAGGGCCACCTACTTTTTTCCAATCCGAGAATGGAACCTGTCCACCATCTGATTCTCAAATCGTGTTGGGCAGCCCAATAGAGGTCCCGTAATCATTTACTACACCGTCCCTCAGGAAGAAAGCGACAAGGCCATAATACTCTCACTTCTCCAGGCAGATCTTTGCTTCGACAACTGAGAGTAGGGGGCAACTATTGGGATATCCTGGTTCAGCTATGAACCAGGCTCCGGTTCGACTTATCGAAGCCTCGGTTCTCCGGACTATGGACTTCGGACTAAGCGAAGGCCAACTGCAAGCAACTCAAGGCTTCACACCGAACTACAACATCCGAAGGCTAGTCCTTCGGGTAGCACCTTCAGCCCTAGCCGAAGTCTGAACTACTCATCGACTTCCGAAGACACGAACTTCGGTTCCCACCGTAGACATGATTTCCGGCCTCGGGGAAATATCAAGCCTTCAGCCCACGCAAGGGGAAACCCGAAGCTTGAACCACAATCTGTTCCAAAAAGGAAACTGTAACCAACGGTTACAATCGACACTCATCATGCCATGATCATGGCGCGCAATTCATGCTGCCACGCCTCTGATCTGGCCAGAACCGCTCATTGACAACCCACGATCGCCAATCATGGGAGTGAATGGCTCCCCATGATCTCCGGAAAAAGAGTGGGCCACAGACCGGAGGCCATCTTTTAAATATGGGTAAGGAAGATGGCTCGAGAGGTACGTGTGAATAATCTCGCACATACATATTTTCAATCTCCAAAAGCACTTTTTCTCTTCCACTCTCGACATCTTCCCCATTCTGTGGCTGGAATCCGCCACTGACTTAGGCATCGGAGTGTCCTCCACCGAAACAACTCTGCCAAGGGATCTATTTTGCAGGTGAACCAGGGAGCGGTCCTGCGATGCAGCAACTCCGACCGGCCGATCCAGGGACTCCACGCCAACTCCTATGTATAGTACAATACTTTCACTAGCAACACAACTCTGCAATGTTGTTGAATGAACTTTTGGAGTACATAAATAATTTTTAAAAACAAATAGAACTGATCAAATCCAAGCCTAGCCTCTATTTCTCATAGGGTTCTTCTTTAAGCAAACTAAGCCCATTCGGCTGGCCCGGGGTCGGAGCGGCCCCAGGCATCCGGTTGGTTGATTCCCGCACAGAGTTTGACTTCCCGGTCTTAGGGGAGGATCCCATGGCCCCCTTTCTCGAAGAGCTGACCTGGGGGCTTTGAGAGCTGGTGGAAGCCTTACCATCCATGCGTCGGCCTCTTTGACTACCACGGTCGGCTCCAGGAGGTCCAACTGACCGCCCCGGTCGGCTTCTGGGAGGCCAGCCGAACCGTGATTAAAGGGGTCACTCGAGGTTTCCAGGAGCCCTTTTTATCCCCGATAAGTTCTGATATTTTGTTGTAACGGACTCCAGTGCATGGCCATGATTCTTGTTGCCAGACCACCACTAAGACACTCCTGCCACACCGCCAGCCCACGATCTCGCTGCCATGCCTATTCTCCTGGAGGCATATTTGGGCTTTCTCTGCCTGTCCCCCAACAAAATTTGGCAGCACTCCATGCCTATAAGAGGCACCCGGGGGACCTCCGTAAGAGGGTAACATTCTTCTCCCCCATTGTGAATTCTCTTTCCGAGCTCTTTCCATTCTGTTGCTCCACCCTCATCTAACTTAAGCATCGGAGTGTCCCCCGTCGGAGCCCCCTCCGGCGCCTAGGGACTTCTTGCTGGTTGGTCGGTCAAGGAGTCCTCCAGCGCGTCCACCAAACCCGGCCCAGGAGGAAGAACGGCAACTGATTGGTGCTAGAGGAAGGGCGGCTCGAACCTCCACTATGCTCCTTGCTCTAAAGGGGAAGATCGACGGGAAAGATTCAGCTATGGCAAGAGGAAGAACTCGGAGTGTTTCTGCGAGGGGAGGGCGCTCCCACCATGGGCCCAACGCACCCCGCACAAAAAGCAATGCGGCCGCCACCGTCGAGCCCACCATCACCCTGGGGCTGCAGCAATTCTAGACGCTGGTAAACCGTATTGAGACGCTTACCTCGACGGTCCAGCGCTTCCAAGAGATGGTGGACCATCAAAGCGGTCGCCGGCGACCTCCTGCGTCAATCATCATCCTGTTGCAGGCGTCAGCCAGTGGTCGGAGGCGCCTCCGCCCCCGTCCCTCGCAGTCCCAGGACTCCTGGGGTCCTTGAGGGCACGCACTGAAGGAAAGATGGCGAGGTCAGCTTCCCCCTCTTTCACCGACTCTGCCCCTCTCGGCGGCCAGCGCCCTACTGCAGACCTGCACGATTACGACAGCAAGATCATGCATATGGAGGAGCGCATCGCTGAGATAGTTGAGCAGCAGAATGCTGAGGGAAGGCCAGCGCACGACACCGGCCCGCCTTTCTCTGTGGAGATCCTGGAGGAGTCTATCCCCCGTCATTTCAAGATCCCGCAGGTGGACCCCTACAACGGTACCACCGATCCCTTGGACCACTTGAGCACCTACAAGGCCCATATGATGGTGCAGGGCGCATCCAATGCCCTCCACTGCATCGCCTTCCCGGCAACTCTGAAGAAGGCCGCGCGGATGTGGTTCTCCGTCATTCGCCCAGGTACGATCTATTCTTTTTTCCAACTCGAGACCCTTTTTCTTGCTCATTTCAGGACCTGCAGCCGGACTCCGAAGAACACCGACTGCCTCTTTCTCATCCAGCAAACAGAGGGAGAGACCCTCCGGGACTACATGACCCGCTTCAACTCGACTGCTATGGAGATCCTTGACTTAAATGAAGCGATGGCCATGTCAGCCTTTAAGAGGGGGCTCCGCTTGTCCAGGCTTACATTTTTCCTGGACAAGAAGCTCCCTGCAAGCTACACCGACCTGTTGGCCAAGGCGCACAAGTACGCCTTAGCGAAAGAACAATCGGTGAGTCGGCGCTAGGCTGAGAGGAGATCTGCCCCTAAGAAGCGGGGCAATAAGGCCCCCACGGTCCGACCTCCCGACAACGACGGCCGATCCACTTGGCGCTAGAGCCCCAAGCCGAGGGACTACCTCAAGCGGTTCAACAACTATGCGCCCCTCTCCCTGCCGCGGGGGAAGATCCTGATGGAGATTGAGAACGAGTCCTTCTTCCAAAGACCTCGATCGATGAGAGGACCTCCTGCTTCTAGAAATAAAAATAAATATTGCCGGTTCCATAGGGATCATGGGCACGACATGGAGGAGTGCCTCCAGCTAAAGGATGCCATCGAGGACCTCATCCGCAGGGGGTATCTGAACAAGTATGTCCGACCCTGCCGGGATCGAGCCGGGACTTCAACTGTTAGAGAACCCCCAGGGGAGGCTGACTCCCCAATCAGCACCCAACTGATGGAGGTGTTGGCATGCTCCATCGACGATCCGACTGGGGGCGGAAGGAGGACCAGGACATCGTAAAGAGGCCCAGGGGATCCAATGTAATTAGCTTTTCTAATGAGGACCTCTCGGAGCCTCCTCTCCCGGGTGATGATCCTGTGGTTGTGTCGGCTGTCATCGCCAATTATGATGTAAAGCGTGTCCTTATCGATAATGGAAGCTGTATGGAGGTTTTACTGTATGATGTGTTCATCCGGATGAACTTGTCCAGGTCTAGACTGCGGGAGTCCGTGGCACCGCTCACCGATTTCGGGGAGAATTCCATCGGGGTTGAAGGGGAGATTGCCTTACCCGTGACCCTCGGAATGAAACCCTACCAGCAAACCTTCTCCGTCAACTTTGTGGTCGTCCGTATGACCTCGGCGTACAACGCAATTTTGGGATGGCCGGCCCTCAATAAGTTTCAGATTATTGTATCTACTTACCACCTGCTAGCCAAATTTTTGACCCATAACGGAGTTGGGGAGCTGAGGGGAGACCGTAGAATGGCCCGGCAATGCCTAGCTATTCACGACAAGCAGTTGGACGGGCGCCCCACGCTCGAGCAGCTTGATCCCGGAGATGAAGCCGACAGCCATAGTCGGCCCATCGAAAAGATCGTATTTGTGCCCCTTAAGGAGGATGATCCTATGAGGGTCCTCCAAATAGGGAGCACCCTGGACGAGAGAGCTAGGCAGGAGGTGGTCGGCTTCTTGAGGAGCAATGCGGATGTCTTCACCTAGTTGTCGTCCGACATGCCAGGCATCCCGATGGATATCATCACCCATCAGTTCAGAGTGGATCCTGCTTACAGGCTTGTCTGGCAAAAGAAGAGGAGCTTTGCCGCCGAAAGCCAGAGGGCCATTGAGGAGGAAGTGAAGAAGCTTCTCGATGCTGGCTTCATCAGAGAGTCTCACTACCCGGAGTGGCTGGCCAATGTTGTCATGGTAAAGAAGGCTAGTGGGAAGTGGAGGATCTTTGTGGATTACACGGACCTCAACAAGGCATGCCCCAAAGATAGCTTCCCCTTGCCAAAAATTGATCAACTGGTGGATGCGACGGCCGGCCACCAACTCTTGAGCTTCATGGATGCCTTCTCTGGATATAACCAGATTAGGATGCATCCCGAAGATGAGGAGAAGATGGCCTTTATCATGGACAGGGGCCTGTATTGCTATAAGATGATGCCCTTCGGCCTGAAGAATGCGGGCGCCACCTTCCAAAGGCTGATCAACCGAGTCTTTAAAGATCAGCTTGGAAGGAACATGGAGGCATATGTCGATGATATAATCATCAAAAGCCTTCATAAGGCCGACCACATCAGGGACCTGCAGGAGTCCTTTGATGCACTGAGGCGCCATAGGATGAAGCTGAACCCCGCCAAGTGCATCTTCGGGGTGACCTCCGGGAAGTTCCTCGGCTTCCTAGTTACTCAAAGAGGTATTGAGGTTAACCCCAAAAAGATCAAGGCCATCATCAACATGACTCATCCGACCACTAAAAAGCAGGTGCAAGAGCTTACGGGATGCATCGCCTCCCTCAGCCGCTTCATCGCCCGGTCGGTCGAGAGATCCCTCCCGTTCTTCAAGACCTTGCACTGGTCAAACCGCTTCCAATGGACTGATGAATATCGATCGACCTTTGAAGCCTTGAAGGACTACTTGAAGAACCCTCCGCTCCTAGCCAAACCAACGGAGAGGGAAGTGCTATACTTGTACCTGTCAGCTTCTAGTGAGGCCATTAGCGCCGTCCTTGTGCGGGCAGAGGAAGGTGGCCAACAGAGACCAATTTACTACATCAGCAAAGTTCTCCATGATGCTGAGGTCAGATATCCTAAGGTGCAAAAGATGGTGTACTCGTTGGTTATAGCGGCAAAGCGCCTCCGACCATACTTTCAAGTGCATCCCATCATCGTGCTGACGGACCAACCCCTCAGGGTGATCCTCCGAAGCCCCGATACCTCCGGACGGCTCGCCAAATGGGCCGTCAAGCTGGGCAAGTTTGACATCTCCTTCCAGCCACGGTCATCCTTAAAAGCCCAGATAGTAGCTGATTTCATTGCGGAATACACCTGGAGGGCGGACCCGACCCCGACAACGGTCGAGACGTCCGTAGCTGAGCCCGCGGGAGAGGCCGATCCGACAGGAGAAGCCGAGCCCACCTGGACCTTGCACGTAGATGGAGCTTCCAACCTCTCGGGGTGCAGTGCAGGCTTAATCCTAGCTGACCCCAATGGGCAATGTTTGGAGTATGCTCTACATTTTGCATTCCAAGTGTCGAACAATCAGGTGGAGTATGAAGCTCTGCTTGCGGGGCTGAAGATAGCGAATGAACTGGGCGTTGGCAGGATCCGCGCCTTCTTCGACTCCCAGCTAGTAGTCAATCAGGTGAAGGGTGAGTTTGAAGCAAGGGATCCTTCCTTGGTCAAGTACTTGGACAAGGCACGGGACCTGGTGTCACAACTTAAATTCTTTGAGATCCTTCATATACCCCGGCAACAAAACTCCCGAGCAGATGCTTTATCGTGGCTGGCCACTGCTGCGGTCGGCACCTCCGACCGAACCTTCGTGGATCATTTCCAGCACCCAAGCATTGTCAAGTAGCCGACGAAGATCCATCAAGTTGAGCAAGAGGCCTCGTGGATGCACCCAATCCATGCATCTCTGGCACAGGGAGCCCTTCCGGATGACCCGACGGAGGCCAGGCGCATCCGCTCAACGACCTCTAAATACGTCATCCTCGATGGGGCCCTCTACAAGCATTCATTTTCTCAACCATTGCTGAAATGTTTGGGGTCGACCGATGCGGACTACGCGCTCCGAGAGGTGCATGAGGGCATCTATGGCGATTATCTTGGAGGACGGTCCCTAGCTTACAAAATCATTCGCCAAGGATATTACTGGCCTATAATTCAGAAGGACACCTTGGACTTCGTACGAAGGTGCGATGTATGCCAGAGGTTCTCCGGCATCCAAAGGAGGCCAGCCAGCCAGCTAACCCCACTCACGGTGCCTTGGCCATTCGCTCAATGGGGGATGGATATTTTGGGACCTTTTCCCCCGGCCTCCGGTCAACGAAAGTTCCTCCTCGTGGCAATTAATTACTTCACTAAGTGGGTGGAGGCAGAGGCATTGGCGCAGATAACCGAGGCCAAAGTGGAAAAATTTATCCTGAACTGCATTATCTTTCGGTTTGGGATCCCGAAGATGATCATCACCGACAACGGAAGGTAGTTCGACAACTCTCAGTTCCGGGACTTCTGTCAATAATATCACATCGCCCATCGGCTCAGGTCGGTCGCTCACCCTCAGTCTAATGGAGAGGCTGAGGTCACCAATAGAACGATCCTGCATAGGTTGAAGACCCGGCTGAATGAAGCCAAGGGGCTCTGGGCGAAGGAGCTTCAGTCGGTGCTTTGGGCATATTGGACGACCGCCCGGTTGGCAATGGGGGAAACCCCGTTCAACCTAACTTATGGGAGTGAGGCGGTCATCCCTATGGAGGTCTCTCTACTATCCCTGCAGATTGATCAATTCGTCGAGCTGGCCAACTCGGAGCAACGAAGGGCTGACCTAGATATGCTAGATGAGACCCGACTCTGGGCAAGTATGAAGATGGGGACCTACCGTCAAAGGATGGCCAGTTATTACAACTCACGGTTAAAGCGCACACCTTCCAAGTTGGAGACCTGGTCTTGCGGAAGATGGAGGTTTCGAGGTCGACCGAACAGGGGAAGCTCTTCCCCAATTAGGAAGGCCCCTATCAGGTTATCGAAGTAATTCGGGCTGGAACCTACCGGCTAGCACACTTGGACGGGCGACACGCGACAGATAACGCGCCCGTGGAATGTAGATAATCTTCGCAAATATTATCAATAAAGTCTACAGACTTCTTCAACTTCTTCCAGCCCACTTCGAAAGTCCGACCCTGGTCGGCAGAGGCTCTAGGGCAGCCCACTCCAAAAGTCTGACCCCAGTCGGCAGAGGCTCTAGGACAGCCCACTCCGAAAGTCCGACCCCGGTCGGTAGAGGCTCTAGGGAAACCCACTCCAAAAGTTTGATCTCGATCAGCAGAGGCTCTAGGGCAGCCCACTCCGAAAGTCCAATCCCAGTCAGCAGAGGCTCTAGGACAGCACACTCCGAAAGTCCAATCCCAATCGGCAGAGGCTCTAGGGCAGCCCACTCCGAAAGACCGACCACGGTTGGCAGAGGCTCTAGGGCAGCTCACTCCGAAAATCCGACCCTAGTCGGCAGAGGCTCTAGGGCAGCCCACTCCGAAAGTCTGGCCTCGGTCGGTAGAGGCTCTAGGGCAGCCCACTCCGAAAGTCTGACCCAGGTCGGCAACCATTCCGGGGTAACCCCTACCAAACCGCCGGAGAGATGGTCCACAACAAGAGCTGCCTCACGGACGGGGACTCGAGGCAAGTGCCCAGGTATCTGGCCCAAGTTAAGTTGTCATTCCGAACTACCCTACCGGCTTCTGGCCCAAGCGGGCCGACCGGGGGTACTTAGAGAAATTTTTGAATAAAAAATACTTGTTCCACGTTCGTCGGCCTCCTCGATGGAGCTAGTAACCCTGCGGTATCGCAAAGCCGACCGGGGGTACTTAGAAGAATTTCAGAAAGAAAAAGTGTTTCTTCACGCCCATGCACACATTGAAGGTAAGAAGTCAAAAGGTTTTCTTTTCATTTCAAAGGAAAGTGTTTACAAAAGGTGGGTCGGACCTTTACAAACCCCTTAGGTCCGACCCACGGGAGATGCGTCGGGGGCCACAACCTCAGCCCCGTCAGCTACAACTAAATGGTCGACCGAAGCTGCAACAGCTGGAGGATCCTCCAGAAGGGCCACCACTTCCACATCGGCTGGCGCTAGAGCTTCAACCCTAGCCGCTCCTGCTTCACCTTCTGCTAGGGGCTCCGCCTCGGCCTCCTCCCCCTCGGATGGGTCCCTCAGCTCGGCGCCCGACAGGTCCAGCCCCAGGAAGAGCAGACCCACCTTCTTCAGGGCATCATTGTAGCCCTCCCTGTAGAAGTCGGCCATCGCTTCCTCCACATCATCAGTAAAGCCGCTGGAGGCTTTGTATGCCACCACGGCTTCCTGGACCTGCTTCGCTGCCAGTTCCTTGGACTCCTTGAGTTGGACCTCCAACTGTGCCGCCACCGCCCGCTCGGCCCGGGCCCTCTGGTCGGCCTCCGCCGACCGCTTCTCTTCCTCGCCCAATCGGTGGGCGAGGGAGTCTGCTTTCGCCTTTCTTTTCTTCAACATGGCCTCGCGGTCGGCTAGCCGCCCCTCGGCCTCCTTCAGAGCCGCCTTCGTCGACTCTGTCTCCTCTTGGGCTGCCACCAGGTTCTCCTCAAAAGACCTCAGGGATGCCACTGCAGCCTCTTGGGCCGCCTCCAACTACTGGACCCTCTTCGCGGAGGTCTTGGCGGCATGCACTACATGGCAGATGCCGTCGTCCATGAGGGAGATGTCGTGGAGAAGCTGCAAATGTCCGACCAAGTTAGTAAAAAAGCAAAGAAGTGGAGAAACAAGATGAAGTCCTTACCCTCATGAAGTCCCGGTAAGCCTCCACAGTCACGTCGATCAGGTTCCTTTGGATCGACACCTCCCAGTCAGCATCGGTCATTCCACCCCTTAGCAGGCTCCGCACCCTCCTGGGGTGGTCGAGTGCGCGCCAGTGTTGGAACCCCTCCTAGCGGATCTCCTCGTCCGACCGCTCAGGTTCGCTACCGGCTGCCTCCTCCACGGTCGGCCCCTTGCCCTTATCGGTTGAAGGGGCCACCTCTTCAGCGCCGACGGGCGTAGGGGTTGGTGCTACGGCTATGCCGGATGCCCCTGGCTATCCCTGCTCTGGTCGGATGGCCGGCCTCCTGATGGAGCTGACGCTCTCGCCGCCCTCATCGCCATGTGCTCGATGAGGGGGATGCCGTCCCCATCCGAGTCGACCGCCACGACAGGGACGGGTCACTCCTCCTCCCGCCTCTTCTTCTGTCGCTCGGCGACTGGCGGGGGAGCTAATTCTGCGGTGGCCCACTTCTGCACCGCCCGTCAGATGACCTTGGATTTGTCAACACGCTGCATCCTTCCTCCTGTCACCGGACACTCAAAATTAGTATGAGAGAAAGAGAAAAAGCTAAGGGAAGCATAAAGAGGGGGGATCGGCCCTTGCCTAGGTCTCCTTGGGAGCTGATCCCTGCCTGATGAAGGGCTCCCTCCCTCAACAGCTCGAATGCCGCCACCGGGCCGGCCCTACTGATCTCATTAAATGTGCCCAGGTCGGTCACTGATACCAACCTCCCCTCATGGACTCTCGCCCGCGGCTCTCTCCACAATGGCTCGAACCACCAAGGTTCGAGGCTGCTGATGAAGAAGAACCTAGCCTTCCACCCGTGGACGGCCGACGAGAGGCACTTCAGGATCTTTCGGCCCTGGCGAGGGACGAACAGGACCCACTTCCGGCTCCTAAAGTCCCTCTTCAGGTAGAAGAAGTTACCGAAGAGGGACAGACTGGGGTCGGACCTAGCCCTATGGCATAGTACTATGAAGAAGCATATTGCCCGAATGCTGTTCGGGGTCAGCTGCGCCGGGGTTACCCTATAGAAGTTAAAGACCTCTATAAATAGGGGGTGCAGAGGAAACTTGAGGCCGGCCTTAAGGTGAGACTCATACATTGGGAGGGTCCCTGGACCTAGTGGATTATTCGCTCTCCCCTCTTGGCCTGGAAGTGTAAGGTGCAGGGTGGACGGGATGCCGTACACCGCCCTAAGATTTTCGACCCGTTCCCGGGTCATGGTCGAGGGTATCTCACTCGATCCTGGGTCCCTAGGCCTATGGGACGAACCCCTACTGCTAGACGCCATTGGAAGCTGGAAAAGGAAGGAGGATAACTGGGACTAACCTGGGGCTGGACTCCTAAATGCCGCGTTTCACGGAAGAAGGAAGGGAGGACTCTATCTCGCAAGGCGCAGGCGCGGCAGAAAAAACTCCCTCGCTCCACCTCCTCCTCCTTTTATAGGCCCCGGGGGAAGAGGGGGAAGCGGGCAGGAGTTACTGCCCACCTCGGGCACGTCCCAACCATCCCGTCAAGAGCCGCAACCGCCTGTACTGTGGGATTCGAAGCATCCCCTTGCACGGATGGCAATCCGCGTGCATGCCAGATCAGCGATGCGAGACCGACCTAGGAGGCAACGTCGACCGACCAGATGCTGCCGCGTGGCGCGGTGCACCACTCCATCCCGGATCAACGCAGGACAGCCTGGCCTTCATCATGGCGCCTGACTTGCATTAAGTGCTTCGCCTGCGCCCCAACGAGCGGCTGACAGCTGTCCAAGGAGCCGTTCGAGGGGGATTCGAAGCGACCCACGCCTCGATCCAGAATCCGCTACAGGTGCACGCAATCATGCTCCTGCCCTTTTGAGCCACATGGCTCCTCAAGGCCCAGGATCAGGGGGCAACTATTATGCCCATTCGGCTTGTCCCGGGTTGGACCGGCCCCAGGCATCCGGTCAGCTGATTCCCGTGCAGAGTCCAACTCCTCGGTCTTAGGGGAGGACCCCGCGGTCCCCTTTCTCGAAGAGCTGACCCAGGGGCTTTGAGAGCTTGTGGGCGCCTCACCGTCCGTGTGTCGGCCTCTTTGACTGCCACGGTCGGTTCCAGGAGGTCCAGCTGACCGCCCCGGTCGGCTTCTGGGAGGCCAGCCGACCCGTGGCTGAAGGGGTCACTCGAGGTTTCCAGGAGTCCTTTTTCTTCCCGACAAGTTCTGACATTCTGTTGTAACGGACTCCAGTGCATGGCCACGATTCTTGTTACCAGACCACCACTCTGACACTCCTGCTACGCCACCAGTCCACGACCTCGCCGCCATGCCTATTCTCCTGGGAGCATATTTGGGCTTTCCCCGTCCGTCCCCCAACAGAATTTGGCAGCACTCCATACCTATAAGAGGCACCTGGGGGACCTCCATAAGAGGGTAACGTTCTTCTCCCCCATTATGAATTCTCTTCCCGAGCTCTTTCCATTCTGTTGCTCCACCCTCCTCTAACTTAAGCATCGGAGTGTTTCCCGCCGGAGCCCCCTCCGACACCTAGGGACTTCTTGCAGATTGGCTGGTCGAGGAGTCCTCCAACGCATCCACCGAGCCCGGCCCAGGAGGAAGAATGGCAACACCTATGTATAGCACAGTACTTGCACCAGCAACACAACTCTGCAATGTTGTTGAATGAACTTTTGGAGTACATAAATAATTTTTAAAAACAAATAGAACTGATCAAATCCAAGCCTAGCCTCTATTTCTTATAGGGTTCTTCTTTGAGCAAACTAAGCCTCAACTTATTTTTATATCATTGTGCTCCTAACTGATGATTGCTTAAATCTTGCTTTAACAAGCCCAATTTAGTGCACTCGACCCCAAATCTTGCTTTGCTTGAAAAATCTGGAGTTGTATAAAGTTTTAAGTTCGGAAAATCAGATTCATTGATCGGTCTAGCAGGGATCAAACTGAACATTAAATCGAACATCCTCTTACCATTGCTTGGTTTGGGACCCGTACAACTTAGCTCATTCAAGTTGCACCCCCCAATGGTCCTTCCAACGACATTCTCAGCAAGGAGATGTTGGTGTCCACCGTGGAGATGGAAAGTTTGCAATCAAGCGAAAATCCAAAAATGCTGGAATCATAAAGCCGTTGCAATTTCCCTTATCCCTATGTTTCTTTTCTACATGCAAAGCAATCATTCCACGTGGCGATTTACTCGATATACAAAATTACAACAAAATAATGTAGCTATACCTTGTAAGGTGGGAATTCTTCTGCGAAACTCTTTCTAACATAAGCTAAGAAGAGGGTGCCAACCTGCGTACTTGAATTAATGTGGATGTATCTTTGCCCAACCGATCGAAGAGTGCAATCTATTATAGCTGCTGGAATTTTTGCAGGGCTCTTCTTCTTTTTGATGGGAAAAGGAGGCTTGAAGAGCACCGGTTTTTTATTGATCAATTATATATAAATGAAGGAAAAGAAAGTAATATACTCTAATCTTTAACATAGAATTACAGCGAAATAGAGAGGATAAAATAGAGCAGAAGGAAACAATACACTTTGCTAAAACCAATAGTTCTCTTGCTCTCATCCATGACTCATTAGAAGGTGAAAAAAAAAAAAAAAAGGGGAGGGAGATAAGCAAGAACAGGGAATGCAAATAGCATAGCCAACATCAGCACTCGACGAAAGGACGTTTAGCACTAGGTTGATCATACATCTTCAAAGGTTTAGATGCTTGTCACGATTCTTGACGGAGCAAAGATGCTACCAGCTGACGAACAGACGAAGAATTCTCTGAATGGTAGAAAAGATGGTGCTTGGCCTTTTGAAGAAATTTTTTTTGGTTCTTTTTTTCCAAAATTAAACTTTCCAACACAACGCAGAAATGATATTACCGGGCCCTTCTTTCCACCAAGATCCTTTGTGCCTGCTGGAGATTTGAAAGCAACGGTGCCTTTACCGTAAGTTTGTCCTTAATTTTATCTACTAGGCATATATGGTTTATAGTGGCTAAGTTATAGTAATAAGGCAAGTTATATAAGCTGATGAGACCATATGCAAGAACATATCGATCATGAAGAATAATCAAGGAAGTTATTGGATACATCAATGACTAGGAGTGGTAAAGTATAACCTGACCCGTCAATCCAACCCGTATTCAACTCGTGATAAATAAGTTTGTGATTGAAATAAATAGGTTCTAAGTCGTAAATAGGTCGATCCATTTAACCTATTTAATATACGAAATTGATTCAAACTTTTTATGTCTAACATGTTTAACCCGTTTATCCTGTTTAATTTGTAGATCGGATTGGATTGGATAATTCTACTTAATCTAGTTTATTTATTTATTAAATGGGTTGAGTTGAGTTGAGTTAGATAAACAGGTTATTTATTTATTAAACGGATTAAATAGATAAGGTCGGATCGGATTAGCAAGTTTCCGTTTAATAAATATATTAAATGGATCGGGTCAGGTTACTTATTTATTAAATACGTGAATCAGGTTTAAGTTTTAAATTACAATCTATTTAATAAACAAGTCGGGTTCAGATTAATTTATTTTTTAATCCGATCCATGTATATCCTACCCGATCCGATTGCCATCCATAGTCATCAATACTTGAGAAACAGTTCATCGTGCACAACCGCATAGAGTTTTTCGAGGAAAAACCATGAATGTTTTTCTCATATTTCCATTCGTTGGCATGACAACCATTCCATTTTAGAGTATGTCCATCTTGTACTCGATTATTTATTATCTTAATGTGATCAAACCTTAAGTTAATTGAATTCTCGATCCGTGGACAACCTTGCTACACTGTTGAGGGGACTCCTTGATCTCGAAGTTGTTGTGTTCCCCTATACTACCATCAAGGCAGGAGTTTTGGATGTTAATCTTAATGTACCACTGGACATCTCCATGCTTGTCAAAGTTTTCGGGAAGAAGGCAGCTGCCGGCTTCAAGCATCCCTAGCTATTTCCTCTAATAGTTTGTTCTGTTGAAAATCTTTGAAAAAGATAAACTTAATTATGAACAAGTTTCCAAGAATCCTTTGATACTTCCAAGGGTCATAGAACTAATGTTTTGTTCCAAGAGTCCTTTGATACTTCCAAAGGGTAATTGAATTAATGTTGTCTTATTATCAGCAATGACCTCTTAGGATTTTCTATGAAATTTATTCACATGTATGAAACCAAAATGTCATTTTGATTAAATATGGCTTTTGGTAAATTGTGAAGGATAGGTGAAGGGTTGTAAAATTTTCTATATAAGGAGATGTGCTTAAACTATCTTGGATCAAGAGAGTTGTAAAAAAATTCTAATGAAATATTAAGTTCTCTTATCCTACTAGTTTTACTCTCTTCCTCGTATGAAAAATACTCTTATTCCACCTGTTATATTCTATCAAAGTGGTATCAGAGCATATCATGGCTACCATAGCACTTCCCTTTCCTCGTCTTGCCAACAACTATAAAAATTGGAGTATTCAAATGAAGGCAGTACTTGGTTTCCAAGATATTTGGGAGATTGTAGAGAAAGGATATGTTGAGCCCCAAGATGACAACAATCTCATAGCAAATCAAAGAACAACAATCTCGGAGCTTTGAAAGAAGGATGAAAAAACTCTCTTCTTCATCTATCAAGGCCTAGATGAGGTCGCTCTTGAGTAGGTTGCTAGTGCTACCAACTCCAAGCAAGCATGGAAGATTTTGCAAAATTCTTACAAAGGTGTAGAAAAGGTAAAGAAAATTCACCTCCAAACCTTGAGAGGTGAGTTCGAAGCTTAGCAAATGAAGGAATCCGAAGTCATATCAGACTATTTCATAAGGGTGTTAACCATTGTGAACCAATTGAGGAAGAACGGTGAGACATTTGATGACAATCGGGTCATAGAGAAAATCCTACGACCTTTAGATCATAAATTTAATTATGTTGTGGTAGCTATTGAAGAGTCCAAAAACTTGGACACTATGATGGCGGATGAGCTTATGGGTTCACTTCAAGCTCATGAGCAAATAATATTAAAAAGAAAACAATAACCATCGGAACAAGTTTTACAAAGCAAGCTCTCCGTCAGTGACAACAAGGAGGAATCAAGAGACAAAAGTAGTCAAAGAAGCCATAGTCATGGTCGAGGATGTGGTCGTGCTAGAGGCCAAGGTAGAGCCTTTGGGCATGGAAGAAATCATGGTAACCACAACAATATATAGGAAGGCAACCAAACTCATGGAGGAAGAGGACAAAGAGGTAGAAGCCGAAGGTATGACTAGGATCAAGTTCAATGATACAATTGTAACATGTTTGGGCATTATTCTTTTGAGTTCTACTCTAATCAATCTAATCAAGTTCATGAGAAAGCCATTTATGACAAGAAGAAAGATGATGGAGATGACGTGTGTTGCCGTCTGGATCGTTGTGGCCTGTAGCTTCGGTGCATCACCGCCACGTTGGGCGCCTCCTCCTCCCTCTGGGAGCACTTTCCCTCCCGGGGGGCGTCGGCTCTTTGGCCTGCTCAGCCTACAAAATAGAGGACACCCAGGCTGGAAATTTCGGTGAGGACACTCCGACGATCAAGTCAGTGGGACGATCGAGGGAAATAGAAAATCTCTAAGATAGAGAGCTTGGGAGACTCTCTCACCTAAAGGAGTGACATGATAAAGATATTCAAATAATATAAAGAATGAGATAACGATGCCTGAACGGCAAAAGAAAAAAATGGAGAGCGGAGTGCGAGGAGGTTCTCTGGCCGACTCCTTGGCCACTGAGCTCTCAGGAGGCTTGCTCACTTGCCTTTCCTCGCTCCTCCTGCGTCCGCCTCTTACCTTTCTTACCTTGCGCCTTCGGGCTCCTTCTCTCCCTTCTCTCTTTTTTTTGGGGGGTGTTATGTTGCTTATGAGGAACAGGTGCCAGGCCGCTGAGCCCCTTACCATGGCAGGATCTTTCTCTTTTTGAAGGGACCATCCCAGCATTGCAGGGCCTATGGCTATGACAGGATTCTTCTTCTGGGAGAACTCTAAGTTTTGCACCGCATGGATCAGCGTCCCCCCAGCCGTATAGTGGTGGATGTGGTGGCGTATTACTGGGCCTTGGATCTGACATGGCTGGCCTTGTTCAGAGCATGTGGGTGGCGTGTTGCAGAACTGGCATTGGTGGCAAGGCATGCACCACTTCTCGGGGACCGTAGGTGGATAGAGACCTCCAAAACACGATTTGAATTCTTGCTGACCTTTCCCTCCTCCTCTACTGGCAGGAATTCTGGCCTTCATGTGGTGGGGAAGGACCTCTCGAAGAGGTCCGCCTTCAACAGTGTGAGCTCGTCTCCTGCTGGGAACTAACCTTGGTTGTATGAGCATGGTATTGGCCGGGAGCTGACCTCAGTCAAAGGGCTCACTTCATGAGCATGATTCTAGCTGGGAGCTGACCTCGACAAGGAGCTAACTTCTACAAGGAGCTGACCTCGGTTGTGTGAGCACGACCCTGACCGGGAGCTAACCTCAGTCAAAGGGCTTACTCCATTAGCATAACCTCGACTGGAAGCTAACCTCAGCAGGGGGCTGACTTCGGTTGTGTGAGCATGACCCTTGCCGGGAGCTAAACTCAGTCAGAGGGCTCATCTCATAAGCTTGACTCTGGCTGGGAGCTGACTTCGGCCTTCCACCCAAGGGCTGCATCCAGGTGGCAGGCCCCACCCATGCGGTCATCGGCTGGTAGCTGTGTGGGCTCCACATCAGTAGATGTTGCCATATCAACATGCTACTACTAGCATGAAAAGGAGGAGAAGCTACCAATCAAAATATGTGGTTTTTGGACTCTGGTGCAAGTAACCATATGACGGGGTATAAAGAAATCTTCATGGAGCTTGATGAATTGGTGAATGGCCATGTCTTATTTGGTAATGCTTCCAAGGTAAAGGTGAAGGGCATTGGTAAGATACTTATTCAACTCAAAGATAGAAGTCAACAGTTTATTTCCAATGTCTATTATGTACCTGATATGAAAATCAACATTCTTAGTATTGGACAATTTTTAGAGAAAGGGTTTGATATGCAATTGAAAGATGGAAGCTTCTACCTAAGAAAACATAACAAATTGATTGCTCATGTTCTTATATCAAATAACCGTGTGTTTATGCTAAACATAAATCATATTATTACTAAATGCTTAAGTGCATGTATGAAGGATGTTTCTTGGCTTTGGCATTTGCGGTTTGAACATGTCAACTTTGGTGCTCTAAAACTTTTTTCAAGTAAGAGAATGGTAAAAGGATTGCCCTATATTGATGCTCCTAATAATATATGAGGGGTGTGTTTTTGGCAAACATCCAAGGAAGAGTTTTTCAAAGGAGTCTTACAACAAAGCAAAAACACCACTTCAACTTATCCACACCGATATTTGTGGACTAATCACTCCAAGCTCATTTGGAGGTCGTTGTTATTTCCTAACTTTTATTGATGATTTCAGTAGGAAAACTTAGGTATACCTCTTGAAGGAGAAGTTAGAAGCATTTCAAGCTTTCAAGGAGTTTAAAGCATTGGTGGAGAATCAAAGTAGCTATACCATCAAAGTATTATGATAAGATCGTGGAGGAGAATTCACATCCAAGGAGTTTGAAAATTTTTATAAATCTCATGGTATTTGGAGATCCTTGACTGCACCATACCCATCCCAACAAAATGGAGTCTCAGAAAGGAAAAATCGAACTATACTTGACATGGTTCAAAGTATGCTTAAAACAAAGGAGCTGCCAAAGGAGTTTTGGGGAGAGGCCATAAATTGTGCGGACTACTTGCTTAATAGATGCCCTACAAAAAGTTTAGAAGAAATAACACCACAAGAGGCATGGAGTGGTTATAAGCCTGATACCTTATATTTGAAGGTATTTGGATGCCTAGCTTATGCACATATTCCAGATCAAAGGAGAGATAAGTTAGATAACAAAAGCTTGTCATGTATCTTTATCGGCTACGATGCAATATCTAAAGCTTACAAACTTTATGAACCAATGGCCAAGAAAGTCATTATAAGCCGAGATGTGAAGTTTCAAGAAGATGGTATATGGAATTGGAACACTAATATGGTGATAATACAATATGAAGAGCAAATCAAGGAGCAAACAAGTGAGCCATCACCACCTTCATCTCCTACTTTATCAGATGAAGATAGTTCAACATCACTAAAGACAAGAAGCATTCAAGATTTATAGGAAGTGACAACGCTCCTAAATCTTATTTGTTTTTTTGCTAATGAAGAAATAATTTTTTTTGAAGATGCTATCAAAGATGAGAAGTGAAGAAAAGTCATGAATGAAGAGATAAAAGCCATAGAAAAGAATGAGACATGGAAGCTAACTTCTTTACCAAGAGGAGTTGAACCAATTAGAATAAAGTGGGTTTATAAAGTCAAGAAAAATGTGCAAGGTAAAGTAGAAAAATACAAAGCACAACTTGTGGTTAAAGGCTACAAGCAAAAGGCTGTTATTGACTATGATGAGGTATTTGCTCCTGTTGCTCGAATGAAAACTATTCGCTTGGTGATTTCTTTGGCAGCTCAAAATAAATGAAAGATTTTTTAACTTGATGTTAAATCAGCTTTTCTTAATGGCTACTTGAATGAAGAGGTGTACATTGAGCAACCCAAAGGTTATATCATAAGTGGGCAAAAAGATAGAGTGTTAAAATTAAAAAAGGTGCTTTATGGTTTGAAGCAAGCACCAAGAGCTTGGAACTCCAGACTTGATTCATATTTTAAGGCTACTAGTTTTATTCAATGCTCTTATGAACAAGCTCTCTATGTCAAAAGGAAGGATGGGAATATGTTACTTGTCTCATTATATATTGATCATCTTATCTTCACTGGCAATTCTATACAATTGATCAAAGAATTCAGGGAGACAATGATAAAAGAATTCGAAATGACTGACATGGAACTTATATCCTATTTTCTTGGCTTTGAGGTGAATCAAGTAGAAAACGAGATTTTTATTTCTCAAGAGCACTATGCAAAAGAAGTGATTAAAAAATTCAAAATGGAAGATCGCAATCCTATTAGCACATCGATGGATAATGATGCAAAATTATCCAAGAATGTTGAAGGTAAGGTGATTGATCCTACACTGTACAAAAGTTTAGTAGGGAACTTGAGATACTTGATATATACAAGATTGGACATACTACATGGTGTTGGTTTAGTGAGTAGATTCATGGAGGAACCAAAATTATCTCATTGGAAGGCTGCTAAAAGAATCCTATGCTATATTCATGGTACTCCAAGTCTTAGATTATTTTATTCTCACTCTAATAATTTTCAACTTGAAGGGTACTCGGATAGTGACTGGAGTGGAGACTTGGATAACCGGAAAAGTACTTCTAGATTTGTATTTTAAATGGGTGATATGGTATTCTCATGGATGTCAAAGAAGTAATTGATTGTTACTCTCTCAACTTGTGAAGCCGAATATGTTACGACATCTTCATGTGTTAGTCATACAATATGGCTAAGGAGTTTACTAAAAGAGATTAATTTTGATCAAAATGAAGCTACACAAATTTACATTGATAGCAAATCAGCAATTGCGTTGGGAAAGAATCCAGTTTATTATCAAAGGAGCAAACATATAAATGTTCACTTTCATTCAATCCAAGAGCATGTGAAGAACAAAGATGTGGAGCTTATTTATGTAAAAACTTAAGATCAAATTGTTGATATTTTCACTAAACCACTTGGAGCTGATCTCTTCAATAAATTCAAGAAACTACTTGGTATGAATAATGGAAGACAATTAAGTTTAATGGGGATGTTGGAAATCTTTGAAAAAGATAAACTTAATTGTTGATAAGTTTTCAAGAATCCTTTGATACTTCCAAGGGTCATAGAATTAAAGTTGTCTTGTTCCAAGAGTTCTTTGATACTTTCAATGGTCATTGAATTAATGTTATCTTGTTATCAGCAATGACTTTTAGGATTTTCTATAAAATGTATTCACATGTATGAAACCAAAATGTCATTTTGATTAAATATGGCTTTGGATAATTTGTAAAGGATAGGTGAAAGATTATAAAATTTTCTATATAAGGAGATGTGCTTGAACCATCTTGGATCAAGAGAGTTGTAAAAAAATCCCGATAAAATATTAAGTTCTCTTATTCTATTAGTTTTACTCTCTCTCTCGTTCTATAAAAAATATTCTTATTCTACCTGTTCTATTCTATCACGTTCTACATTCGTCTTTTCTTGTTCTTGGTTGCCCTCGTCTACCGGATCTTCCTTCCGTTTCTTTTTCCTGTTGGGTGTTCAGTGTGGTATCTATGAAAGTCAGAATGTGGACGGCTGGGTGCTTGTTTCATGGTGTTTTAAGGTGGAGTCTTAAAGATGTGCGATTTAGTCCTAATGTGCATACGTTCATATCAAAGAAGAAGAAAAGGAAGAAAAAAAAAAGTTGTGCATATGTTGCTGATTCTCTCAATCCAGTTTCTTGCCTGTGACCGACATGGTCGGGAGTTCTTACGTTTAATTGGCTAGGATCTTTTACGGACGCTTGTGTACCTTCTCGCTCTCAGATTCGAAAATTTCGGTGGCTCCAAGCTCAATCCCCGCTAACCGTAAAGTGGCACGTCAACGAATTTTTGGGGCCATCAAAGGTGACCAGCTTTGCTCGTGATGTGTAACGCTAGGGGTGACCAGCATTTGGGGGAACTCTCACATGGTCAGGAGAATTCCTTTAACGTGACCCGTATGTTCGGCTTCCAATGGGCTTTGCTGGACCAAAAATCATGGTGTCCCTCTTCCTAGCAGAACTGTTCTTCAAAATCATGGATCTTTTACGGAGGCTTGTGTTCCCTTCTTGTTCTTCGTGGATTTCACTGTACGGTCCTCTGAGAATGGGTGATAAGGGTGCGATCAATGGCAAGGATGGCTCTGAAACGGACGGCATCGTCGACGGGGAGCGGTCGTGGGCTCATGTGGTGCAGGGTCCTCCCCGAGCTCCACTGTGGACTTATCACAAAATGTCGGAAGAGGAGATTGAGCGGCTTCAATCCATTTTCTCTATGGTTCTGTAGTTGCCGGAATCAGTGCTAGAAGACTCCCAAAGGCAGTGGCAGGGAAAGACGGTGGTCTTCCGGAGCTTGGGCAGCCGTGTCGTAGTGGCGGGACTGTTCAAGGAGGTTCAGCTTCGGTTGAACTTGAAGTATGACCCAGAAGTCTTCCCGATGGCTGGAGATCACTTGGTCCTCCGCCTGAACAGTGAAGGGGACTGTATGAGAGTGTTGGTGAGCGGTCCCTGGTTCATCACTGGCCAGTTGATGGCCATGGAAAGGTGGGAGCCGAACTTCCAACTATGATGCAAGCCAATCCAGAGGACTATTGTCTGGATGCGGCTTCCGGAACTACCTCTCGAATACTAGCTTCTCTCAATGATCATGGTAGTGGCGGCTGAGGCCGGGAACCCAATTTCTAGCGATAATTTCACAGATCTTCTAAGGAAGACAGGGTATGCCAGGGTTAGAGTCGAACTGGATGCCTCGCAGCCTCTTAAACCCGAAGTTCCGATTCAGGAGAAAAAGAAGATCTTCTGGCAGCAATTCCTTTACGAAAACATTCCTACCGTGTGCTTCAAATGTGGCCGAATTGGGCACACGATTGAGGATTGTGTGGCTTCATAGGGGATGGCCAGAGACAATCCGGGGAGGTTTCCACTTCACGTCCGAAGGGCGGCTAGGGGAAGCTGATCGGATTGACTTACAATGCCCTGATGGGCTGCATGGACCGTAGGGATCAGAGGGGAAAGATAGAGCTGCCGAGGACCGTCTAACCTTTAGACCTTGGATGGTTACATCTTGGGTTCGCCTGCCTCGGCCGGTTGCTGTCACTAGGAAAATTCGAAGGGAGCTGGGAAAGGCCAAGGTACCACCTTCATCTTCGGACCCTCCCTCCTCTTCTCCCACCAGATCATCATCTATGCCACCTTCCTCTTCCCCCAGCTCCCCCCACATCCAGATGAATGGCAGAAGCCAGCCAAGGTTGCCAGGTGCAGATCTTCGGAGACTTCTAAAGCTTTGCTTCAGGCCAGTACTGACTCTATGGCACCTGAAGGAGTGTTTGGACCGTTGGCTTCATGCATGGACCTTGTCTTGTCGAAAAAGGCTGGACCGAGGGACCGCCAGATGGTTGACTATGGATCGGTCTCACTGAAGAGGAGCAGAAGCCCTCCCAGTTTTTCTTCTCCATCTTCTCAAGGTACTTCTTCACCCAAATCGGTCTCAGCATCTCCTAAACAGGTTAGTCCCCCTGTTCCTCCTGGGGTGATTGTTAAGGGTGGCATTAAAAGTTCTCAGGATGGGCTACCCGTGGTCTCGGTTGGTTCTTGGCCTTCTTCATTGTCGGATGGTCAAGGGAACTCTGGAGAGGGAAGAAGGGAGAGTGTGAGGATTGGGGGGTTGCTTGTTCCTACAGGGGATTTGCGGGGTGAGGGTGGTCATAAGGAGTCTAAGGGGCCTCAGGGGAAACAGAGAAAGGGTGGGGAATTTAGAGTTCCTGGGCGTTTGGTGACAAGCTCGGGGTCTGGGAGCTCTTCTGAATCTAAGGGAGGCCCTGCTCCCTCTGCTGACAGGGGTTCTTCTGACTGCCCTGGGGGGGCGGGGGGTCTAGGAGTGTTTCTAGGTTTATTGGGGTTGATTCGGGTTCTGCTGTCATGGGAGGTCCCTCCCCTGGTCTTTCCCCTGGTCCTTCGATGGCAGGGGAACTTACTTCTTTGGGCGTCTTGCCACCTGCTACGACTGGCTTACAGGAAGACATAAAAATGAAAGGAACTGGGACTATGGGTCTTGCTGCTCCAGGAGTAGGCCAGTCTACCACTTCCAAGGGGACTCCTCCAGAGGTTATGGGTCACGAGGTAGCAGTCCAGAAAATCCAGCAGGCGTTGCTTGCAGTAGGTCAGAAAGCTTCTGCTTCACTAGTGGTTGAAGAAACTAAGGGTGGAGAGGGACATGGTCCAGCTTTATCTTTATCTTGTCTTATGAAAACTTTTGTTTGGAATGTCAGGGGGGCAAGAAAGCCCTCCTTTTTATCATCTTATTTTTGCTTTCTACATTTATATAATCCTACTATTACTGATCTTCTAGAAACTCGATTGTCTGGGTCGGGTCTCGACTGTATCCGTCGCCATTTTCCTCGGAACTGGGGCTTCTATTTAATTGAGTCACAGGGATGGTCCAAAGGTATCATTGTCACTTGAGATAGGGAGGCGGCCAGAATTGATATGCTCCATCGCTCATCATAGTTGATGGCGATTGTGGTTTCAGAGCCCAACAGACCGACTTGGCTTCTGTATGGGATCTATGCCAGCACCTCTTATAGGGAGCGACGGGTGGTGTGGCCGGAGGCTTCGGTCCTGGCTGACCTAGGTCTACCTACTGTCATTGCTGGTGACTTTAACTTTGTTGATCGGGCAGAAGAGAAAAGAGGAGGTCGCCCATTTGTGGATGATGTGGCTTCTAGGGAATTTTCAAGTTTCATCCATAATAATGGATTGGTGGATATGGAATTTCTGGGTCCCCGCTTTACTTGGTGCAACAATCGCTCTGGCAATGCTAGGGTGTGGAAAAGAATCGACAGATTCTTTGCCACCCCCTCGTGGCTCAAGGTTTTCCCGGAGTTCTCTGTGCAACACCTCAGCCATATTTCTTCTGACCACTGCCCACTTCTTCTATCTACTAATATGGTACAGAGGTGGCTCACCCCTTTCAGATTTGAAAAATTCTGGCTATCATATCACAAAGCCAAGGATATTGTCAGGGAAGTCTGGAGGATGCCTGTCAGGGGCGACGCCACTTATCGTATCTCCAGGAGATTGGAGCTTCTCAGGCAGCATTTGCTTAGATGGAACAGGGTTGAGGTGGGGAACATCTTCCAGAAATTGGAAGAAGCTGAGAGCTCAATAACTGTTCTCCAGGAAAAGGAAGAAAAGGAAGGGGGCTTATATGAGAGGACATAGCTGCACTCCACTCTCAACTATCACTGCATCACTCCCTTTTGCATAATCTGGAAGTACTCTGGAGACAGAAATTGCGAGTCCAATGGCTTCAGGAGGGGGATAGAAATACAAGCTTTTTTCACCAAGCTACCATCATTCGCAGACACCGGAACAGAATTAGAGCCTTGCACTCTAATGATGGTCGGTGCCTGGAGGATGATGAAGCTATTCGGAGAGATGTTCAATTTCTTCTCCTCCAGATGGTCGGTCTCTTCCAAATCCCATCTTTCTATTCCATCACCCCGCCTATGGTTGTTGTCTCCTCTTTCCAAAACTCTATGCTCATTGCTCCTGTTTTCGAGGATGAGATGCGCTCTACTCTATGGTCGATCAGGGAGGACAAAGTGCCTGGTCTAGATGGCTTTCTTTCCTTCTTCTTCAGGAGATTTTGAGATATCATTCAGCCTGATCTTGTTGCAACTATTCAATTATTTTTTATTTTAGGATGAATGCCGGCTACTTGGAAGCAAACTTTTATTGTTCTCATTCCTAAATGCCTCGCTGACCATGATTCTAGCCACTTCCGATCGATCGGTCTTTGCAATACTCTATATAAATTGTGTGCCAAAGTAATGGTTAGCAGAATGGCGCCCCTTCTCCCGCAGCCGATCAGCCCTGAGCAAGGAGCATTTGTTGCTGGCCGGAGCATTTCGGACAATGTTCTTATTGCTCAGGAATTAATGTCTGATCTTCAACGAGCTCCTATCCATCGTAGCTTGATGGCTATCAAGCTCAACATAGAGAGGGCTTATGACTGTGTTGATTGGGACTTCCTGCAGATTGCCTTCCAGGACTTTGGCTTTCATCCACTATGGATCTCCAGAATTCTGACTTGTATTCACGGACCTTCATTTGACCTCCTGGTGAATAGCTCCCCCACCGAGTTCTTTCACTCAATTATCGGTCTTCGACAAGGTTGTCCCCTCTCTCCCTTTCTTTTCATTATTTGTGCTGACCACCTGTCTAGAACATCAAGAGCAGCGGTGCAAGACTCAGTCAGCCAGCCTTATATCCCCGCTTCAGGAGCTTCACCAATCTCACATCTTCTGTTTGCTGATGATTGTTTGCTTCTTGGTCGGGCCTCGGTGGCCACTGCACGGGACTCTTGACGAGTGGTCCAGGACTATTGTATGATATCGGGCGGAGAGTAAATATGCAAAAATCTGGAATCTACTTTAGCCCCAGGATGCCTGCTCCCTTATGGACTACTATTCTGGATATTCTTGGGATTACCCATCGACAGGGACCTCTCCGATATCTCGGAGTTACTATTACCTAATCTAGACTAACTATGCATGAATCTGCTCCAATGATCCAGGCTGTTCGGGAAAGGATTGAGGGCTAGCAAGCCAGACTTTTATCTATGATGGGAAGGATTATCCTTATTCACTCAGTCCTCGCTTCACTCCCTATTTATCTTCTATCTAATGCAATGATCCCTAAGATAGCTATCTTTAAACTGGAGCAGATGATTTGTGCTTTTCTCTGGGGCTCATCATCAGAGCATCAACGAATTCATCTGATCAGATGGCAAACTGTGTGCCAGCCTATCTAGAATGGTGGCCTCGGTATTTATTCTCTTATAGCCAGGAGGGAGGCCCTACTGGGAAGGCACATCGCTAGATTCTATTTGACGCCTGATACTATGTAGTCCTCTATGATGAGATCTAGATATGGTAATCATCATGCCCCACCCTACTTCGATCAGACCCCTCCGAGGCACTGTTTTGTCTTCTGGCAGAAAATGATGGCTCAAGCAGCTACTATTATTCCCCATATCTCTTTCATCATCGGAGATGGTAGGACTACCAGCTTCATGTGAGATCCGTGGATTTCTAATATCCCACTAATAGATGGCCCACCTTTATCTCCATGGCCATCCCGGACACCATATCCATTGCTGATCTTATTATGCCCGGCTATTCTCGATGGGACTCTTCTGTCGTCTTCTCGATTTTTGGGGAGATGCTTGGTTGCAGGGTATTATCTATCATCTTGCCTGTCCATACTTGCCCGGATATCAGGGTCTGGAGACGATCCACTCTTCCTCGTGCCCGGATATCATATTTGATTAGCATCTGTGCTCCTGAGCAGCCACCGCCCCCGAGACACATTGGATGAGTTTGAAAGATCCCAGTACACCCCAGAGTCTCCCTTTTCTTATGGAAACTAATCCAGCATCGTCTTCCAACACGTGATTTCTTGACCGCCAGAGGTCTCCATCTTCCCTTTGATTGCCCGGCTGGATGATAGGGAGACTCAAGATCATGTCTTATTCCTCTGTCCATAAGCCACCCAGGTCTAGCGGTTGTCAGGCTTTCAGGAGCTTCTGTCCCATGCTGAGGATATTGAGGGCACCTTCTTCGACTTCCTGACTCCTGGCACGAGTCACCCTGATGGCACCTTTATCGCTTACATTGCATACCACATCTAGCTTTCTAGGAACCAGATGATATTCTGCTCTGTCACTGCCTCAGCCAGATTGATTATTGAGTGAGCTAGGATTCATGCCCATGAGTACCTTTCTTTTGTGATGTCTTCGAAGACCTAGGGTTCTCTCCCCGCTCATCGAGCACCTCGTCGGGTTTTTATCTCTTGGGAACCCCCTCCTCCGTGCCACTTCACAGTCAGTTTCAATGGGAGTCTTCATCGAGGTCAGGGAGGCTCGACATTTATCATCCATGGTCCTCGACTGGGTTTCTTGATTGCTGGAGGCATCCATCTCCATGATCCGTCGGTGCCGATGATGGAACTGTATGCGGCATGGGCAGGTATTGCTTATGCCCGTCAGATCCTCCACTTGGACCATTTTATCATTGAGGGTGACTCGACTACGATGATCTCCTAGATTTGCCAGACCTTGAGGTCCCTATCCTCTCACCCTATCATCCGGGATATTGGTCTCCTTCTTCAGGGATGTGCATCTATCATGATACGTCATATCTTCAGGGAATCCAATTCCGCTGCTGATTGGGTTGCCTCACATGTTGCCAACCACTTTGGTTTTATTTTCTGGCCATCATGGCTGACTGCTCCTGTACAGTTATGCAATATTTTACTTTCTAACTTTTTGGACTATATTCATTCTCGTTATATTTGAATAGAATATGCCATTTTTATCCAAAAAAACTGAAAGTGAGATGATGGGAGCTTGGATTGGGTTGTGTACAGCAATTCAGTGCATACAGAACAATGGCATTGTTCTTGAAGGCAACTCTATTGCGGCAGTTGATTGGAGAAACGTAAGGACTAGGTCCTTAATTACATTCATTCATAAGAAGAATAGGAGGGTTAACGTCATGCGCTACAATACCCAAATTTCACCTGCAGACATTTACCGTGAAACCAATCAACCTACCGATTGTCTTGACTAACTAGCTTGTAATTCTCGGATCAACTCATTTATGAGTTCAGAGCTGCAGGGATGGTGGCCCTAAGTGTCATGCCCGGAAATCGACTACGTGACCGGCCGCACAATCTTAAGTTTTATCCTAGAGATCATGCCAAGTTTTAAAAAAATTCATTACAACTTCAATTCTCCATACTATAATTGATCATAATTTTTAAGAAAATACCTAACATAAAGAAAATAATACAACTTATATGATTACAAATTCAGTCATCCTTCAGTCATCCTTCAGTCATCTAATTGGTATTAATGACTCTATAGCTATTCCTTACTTCATCACGAATCTAATACACCACCAAGCTCGGATATCCTATACAACTCTGAGAAGGAAAAAAGTAGGGGGTTATGAGCTTTACAGCCTAGTAAGGTCTCCAAACAGTTACACTAATAATAGTAAAATTTGAAAATAACTAGAAAATAATAGTTTATCAGATCATGCAACCAAAATAACTCAAATATCAAGTATAACAAAACTTTTGATAACATTAAATTTTTTTTTTATGTTTCCATTAGTTATCCTTTTTCTTTAGGGTTCTGGACTAACTACGGTCATACTCCAACCCATGACTGGCAACCTCGGTATCACAATTCAGCCTGTGACTAGCAATCTCGGTATCACACTTCATCCTGTGACTACAGTCTCATTGTCCAGCTTGTGACTGGCAATAACAGTAACCATGATCCCGTGGCATGGCCAGTCCAAATATCGTATTCACTTGATTAACACTTCATCAACTCACTTCATGTAGTCAAATCATGTTATTTACAGTTTTTCAATAATCGGTATCATGGTCCAACCCATCCAAAGATAGCTTTGCTTGATAAAATATGGTATACGGGAATATAAATAATAATAACATCTATCATACTATCTGTTGCCGCCTACACCACCGTGGCCTGTAGCTTGGGGATGACCTCGGATGCCGACCTCATCGCTCGGGAACCAACTCACATGCCCAGACCTACAAAATAGAGGAGACCCGGGCCGGGGATCTCGGTGGGGGCACTTCGATGATCAAGTTAGTGACGATCTAGGAGAACAGATCCTTCCCTGTGGGCCCCTTTGATTGGACTCAATGCTTAGAGGAGGAGATTTTAGTTTTAGAAAGAAAGAGTGGAGTGAGAGTGGCAGCGGTGGAGGAGAGCACGAGCCGTGATGGCTGTGTCCATCGAGATCCTTTCGACGGGTACTACGGTAGCCTTAGAATGCTCTGCCCCTGGCTCGCTCTCCTAATCGCTCGCTGTTGCTTGTTTGCTTACCTCGTTTGAAGACCTCCTGGACCTCCTTTTAGGCCATGGACCCTCTCAGTGACCTACCTCGGGTTCCTCCCTCTCTGTAAGCACCGAAAGGTCAACGTTCGACAGTGCTCCGTATCGTGCACCCAGATACCTTCCCCATTCGTGATAGGGAGTTATGTCACAGGCTCTGACTTCCCATCTGGTCCCTCTACTTTGAGAAATCTAGCAGGGCCTCGATCAGTGAACAGCCATCCCATGGATTTGAATGCTCAAGAGTGATTTGGTGCAAGCAGTCGGTTGGGTGGTATAGTGTCTTGGCGAGGATGCCCTTTCCTATCTGGTGTAAGTAGCAATGGGAGTAATGATGGCATCCTGGGGGGGTGCCCCTCCGTGGTCCTTAGGTAGTGGTGCGCCGCCCAAGGGAGGTGGCGCTACCCCCTTCCTACTGCCTCTGAACCTCCCAAAGCACCGTGGGCTTTGGCCACAGGGACGGCTTCCGGCCATTAGACCTCTCCTCTGAAGAGAGCTTGGCTCGAGGAGGAGGAGCTCGACTTCGGCCAGGGTGGACTTGACCTCGAGGGAGCCGCCCGGTGAAGGAGATCGAAGAGAGCAGAAGCTCGACTTCAACCGAGGTGGACTCAACCTCGAGGGAGCCGCCCGATGAAAGAGCTCGAAGAGGGGGTCTGATGTGGCAACTTCTCCTGTTGCCGCTCTCGTCGCCGCGCCCGTGCCACGGATCAACCGATCCTTCCTGACCGCCTGGCGAGGGAGCCTCCCTTCCTGCGGAGAACCTGCAACAAAGGGGTTAGAAGACCCTGGCCGGGGATCCCGGCGAGGGGGCTCCGACGGTCAAGTCAGTAGACGACGAGAAGGAACAGACTCTCCCACCCGGGCCCTCGAAAAGGTCCCAGATTTAGAGAGTTAATTGGTGAAGGAAATGCTCTGGGGACCGGAATCTCGGCTGGGCCTGCTTGTCGAACTCACGCCCAGTGTTCCCCTCTCGGGATCTCTGGTTTTTCTCTCGGTGCAAGACCTTGTGCCCGTGCTTCCTCCTTGTCCCCAGGCTAGTTTGGCTTACCTTGTCATCCCCAGATTCTTCCTTTATCCCCTTCCGTCGCGCATTTGTCTTTTTCTGCCTCGGGAACCCTCCTCCCCCGTCCTCTTCTCTTTTCCCTCTTTGGTGAAGGGTGCCAGGCGGCTTTCCGACCTCGTCCGCCGGGCCCAGCAGGGAAAAGGCAAAGACAGAAGAGAAAAAGAGGGAGGGCGGCGCTGGCAGAGCGGCTGGTCGTCAGGCCTCGGGCTCCGTGAGAACGCTCTCTTCCCCGAGCGTGGGCGCCATCCGTTTATGGGGCCTATTCCGTCAGGATCGGGTCTCTCGGCTGCGGGACCTGTCGGGCCGATGCAAGTGACGTTCCGCGTGCCGCCGCCCTTCGTACGGGACGCCGTCTGGGGTCGGTACGGCCCGAGGGATGGCCTCGGGACCTGTCTCCTTCCCCGGGGGCCTCTCCGTATGAGCGGTCTGACCTCGGCTGAGTTGGACCCGTCTCCGGGGGCCAACTGGCGAGGGGCGAAGGATCTGCCGACCTCGACTTAGGTGGACCCCTCCTGGGTGGACACCTGGAGAGGTGGCAGGAGGTCGCCTGGCTTCGGTCGAGGTGGACCCGTCTCCGGGTAGCCACCTGGCGAAGGGCGAAGGATCAGCTGACCTCGGCTTAGGTGGACCCCTTCTGGGTGGACACCTGGCGAGGTGGCAGGAGGTCGCCTGGCTTCGGCCGAGGTGGGCCCGTCTCCGGGTGGCCACCTGGCGAAAGGCGAAGGACCAGCCGACCTCGGCTTCGGTGGACCCCTCCTGGGTGGACACCTAGCGAGGTGGCAGGAGGTCGCCTGGCTTCGGCCGAGGTGGGCCCGTCTCCGGGTGGCCACCTGGCGAAAGGCGAAGGACCAGCCGACCTCGGTTTCGGTGGACCCCTCCTGGGTGGACACCTGGCGAGGCGGCAGGGGGCCGCCCGACCTCGGCCGACCTCACTCGGGCGGACCCCTCCAGGCCCGGGCGCCAATGAGGTGGTAGAGGAACTCCAGGCCAAGCTCGACCTCGGCGAGGGCGGTTTGCTTCAGACAGTCGTCGGGTGGTGCGGTATGCCGATCCTAGCTTTGTGGACGTGGCGCTGACTTCGGCGGGGAAACTTACACGTGGCTTGCTCTCATTCGGCGATACCTGAGCCTGGCCACGTCACTGTCACGGCTGTAACATCTCCAATGCGGCATCTGACTGCTCTGATAGGGGCTCCACGTCAGTGATCCTGCCACATCATTTGCCCCCCACTTCCAAGTCCCGTTGGCACGCTGCGCTCGGGGCAAAGGGAGTAAATGCGGAGCTAATGTAGAAAGGTAGAAATCGAGTGACATTAATACCATGATCACCGACACATTATGGAGCGGACCTCCAGGCCAATGCAGGGATGACACGTCGACTTGCCTGAGGAAGCATTATGGCTGATGCAGAACTCAAACTGGTTTTGAGTGAACCGAAGCGTTGCTCCTCGTCGATCTCGACACGTGGCACTAATCCAATGGCGGCAGTTCTGGGGGGTATGGTTACTGTCTGGCCATTTCGAAAAAAGGACAGTTTCCTGAAAATATCTTTTCTTTCAAATTCTTCGTGCCCGCCGATGGACCAGAGCCTTTCTTCTTCCCTCCCTCGATTGTCCTTTCCCTTCAAGGTTGCCAGGTTTGTCCTCTTTAATCCTTCCTCCTCTCTAGTTAGGTAGAGTTCATCCCTAGGGTCCCTCTTGGCTTCGTCATTCTTCTTATTCTTTCCTTGTTCTTCCTTCTTCCTTAGGATGGCCCCCTCAAGTCGTAGCCACCGTCCTTCAAGCAATCTCAATGAGGCAGAGCCTTTTTGAACGAGGACTCCAACCTTCGATGAGGAGGAGGAGATCCCTCTTCAGGTTCGCAGAAGCCTTCGTCCCACCGGGATCGTAATAGGAGAACCTAGGACTCGTCTTCCTCCTCCTGTTCCTGAGGTTCCCTTCGAGCCTTTTCGTTCGACTGGTCCTGGTGGCGTCACTTCGATGATGACCGGAGAGGACCTCTCGATAATCTGGGAGGCCTTCGGCATCCTGAACTCCATCCAGCTCTCGATCTCCAGACTAGGGGAACGGGTCACCTCCAGTGGGCCGGGCCGAATCGCCCTCTAGGAGGAATCCCTCACAAGGGGTCTTAGCTTCCCTTTTCACCCTTTTTTTTTCTCTATTCTTAGCAATTACCATCTCGTCCCGGCTCAGCTGGTTCCGAATGTAGTTAGGACTATCTTCTGTTTCATTGTCCTCTACCACTTCCACGAGATTATAGCCCGCTTTTCACTGTTCAGGGCCTTCTTCATCCTGAAACGCCACCCGACCGAGGACGGATGGTAGTTTATCTCTTTTGCCTGAAGGGCATTAAGGTTGAACTTCCCTCTTCCATCAAAGGATAGAAGAGCAAATATTTCTTCGCCTCTATTGAAGGGGTTGACTGGGTCTGGAGTGATCCGGACCGGACTCCAAACCGGAATGCCAAGGTCGAAGCGGCTGATCGAGAGATCTATAACCAACTCGTCGCTGACCAAATCCCTTTCCTTGAGGTTTTGCTGTCGGAGCAGAACCTGCTCAAGGTTGGGGTCAGCCCAATCCAGGAGTTGGGTGAGTTCGGCTTAAGCCTTCATTTATTCTTCTGCAGGTCTGTTCAAGCTCGGGACTGACCTTCTTTCTTTTCTTCTTGCAGGCATGAAGATTTCAACGGACCATCTCATCATGCTCTCCCAGAAGAGGAGCGCACCAACAACCTGGAGAGTCCTCGTCAAAGAGGCCCCGGAATGAGCCCAGTATAAGGCATGGGCCTGTTGTAGCCCCCGGCCCACATGGGAGGATGGCCAAACCGATCCCCGAACCATCGGGGAAGCAGGATCCGCCTCCAGTCCAGGGGTCCGAAGTGAGTGCGCGAGCTCGACCTGCTGCTACTGCTGCTGCTGTGGCTGCTATGGCCCCACCTCCCGAAGTCATCAAGGTAGAGACAGGGAATGAAGAAAGGAGGGAACGGCCACCGATGGCACCATCGAGTTTGGAGGCGAGCTCCAACAAGGGCATGGAGACATCTTTAGCCACCCCTGAGGGCACGGCGGCAGCACTGGCGAGGAAGAAGACTAGCTCCCGCAGGGTGCCCTTCGAGGTGGTGCCAAACTCCTCCGTGATCTAGGATCGATTCCTAGCCGAGCGGATGATGGACTTTGCCATTCAATCACGCGACTGGCGGGAAAGGGATGGAAGGCCTCTGTCGGATGCCATCCTTGGGACCTTCTCCCATCTCTTCACAGTAAAGCCTCTTGCCTTTTTCCTTCCTATTCATTCATTCATTTTCTTGCATAGCTGATGTCTCCTTTGGTGCAACTCGAGGCGGACCTCCTTCTCATCTATGACAACTACTCCCACTGGATCAAAAGGGACAAGTTGAAAGAACAGGAGATTGCGTCGCTAGTGGCTGAGGCTAAGGATAAGATAGACAAGACCCAGGCCATGGAGGAGAGGAACAAGGAGCTCTGAGCTGAAGTGACGGATGCTGAGAGGTGCATTAAGGACCTCGAGGCATCCCTGGTTCGGGAGAAAGATCGAGTCAAATGCTGGGCCGAAGAGCTGAAGGCCGAGATGGCTTAGGCAGAAAAACTCAAGGCTGAGGCGGCTCGGGCGACGGAGGAGCTCAAGGCTGAGGCAGCCAAGGCAGCGAAGCAATCTCAAGCCCTCCGAGCTCAGCTAGAGCGGCACGTGAGCAGGCTTCGACAGTCGAAGAGAAGGTCGCGAGGGCGGTGGCCTTGAAGGAGGCTACAAAGGAGGTCGTCAAGCCAGTGCCAAACTTCAAGGCCTCGGCGAAATATGCTAAGGAGTTCCAGAAGGTGGCCACGGACTCATTCTTTAAAGGTTACGAGTTCTGCCGGTCCAAGGTGGCACAGCTCTTCCCGGAGCTAAACCTGGAGGGGCTGGCCTTCCCAACTGCTCCATGCGGGGACCTAATCGAGGCCGCAGTCAGAGCAGAGGAGGGAGAAATCACGGTCGCCATCGAAGCAGCTCCACCGGTGGAGGTTCGAGAGGATGCTGTCCTGCCTCGGCACCATCCCGGGAAGAAGCCAGTAGAATAGGAACTCTTTCTTTCTGCTTCTTGTATTCTTGCTTTTTTCTGGATCGCCCGGCCTGTCGGGGGTCCTGGGATAGTATAACTTCTTCTTGAACTTGAATGAGATATCCTTCTTGCTAACTGAACTCGCATAATTCTTTATATGCTCTTCCTTGTATCCTCGACTACCTTAACGATCTCTCTTCCTTTTTCCTTCTTTCTTCTTCTCTCTCTCTTTTTTTTTTACCCATGTACAAGTTCCTGTCGTGGTGCCTTGCCTCGAGGTACCACGTACTTCGACTCTCTCTAGCATGACCCCGGGTCGAGAGGGCAGTTAGGAAGAAGGCTCTTGAGTTGTCGAGTTGTCCCTACCATGTCAGAATTGAGATAGCAGGACTTCATGCATCTCCTTGAAGGAGGCCCGAGTGACTTCAGGTGAAACTGCCTCCAAGTGCCTGGGATGCAACCGTGCTGGGAGGCTGAACTCGGGGAGTCCAAAGGTGCCCCTACCAGGCTGGGACTTGGACGGACAAAGTGCGGGGCTTCAGGAGTTTCCCCGCTTCGAGGTACGGGGCTTCAGGAGTTTCCTGGCTTCGAGGTGTGGGGTTTTAGGAGTTTTCCGACTTGAGGTGCGGGGCTTTAGGAGTTTCCTGGATTCGATCTGCCGGACCTGGGGTCGAGCAACAATATTCCTGCAAGGCAGAAACAGTTTGCATCAAAGGAATTATTTTATTAATGGGAGGAAGCCTTACATCATTGATAGTACATCCTCAAGTTGTTGGCATTCCAAGTTCATGGGAAACAGACACCATTGAGTTCGACAAGATAGTAAGCTCCATGGGATAGAGCCTCAACCACCTTGTAGGGGCCTTCTCAGTTCGGAAAGAGTTTGTCGCACTTCCAAGGTTGAGAGGCTTCAGCCCACCACAACACCAAATTTCCTGGACAAAAGATCTTTGGTCTTACCCGTGCATTGTAGTACCGGGCTACATGCTGTCGGTAGGCCACCATCCGGAGCCAAGCCTTGTCTCTCGTTTCCTCCATGAGGTTTAAGTTGAGCAGAAGGCAAGCCAAGTTTTTGGCTTCATCATACTACTCCACCCGCAGTGTGGGCACACCGAGTTCTACTGGGACTATGGCCTCGGGGCCGAAGACGAGATTGAAAGGCATCTCGTCTGTGGCTATTCGGGGCGTTGTGTGGTAGGTCTAAAGAACACTGGAGAGTTCTTCTACCCACTTGTCCTTGGCCTGGTCCAACTTGGTCCGAAGTCCTTGGAGGATGGTTCGGTTGGTCACCTCAACCTTCCCGTTGGTCTGGGGGTGAGCCACCGAGGTGAAGCGGTGATGGATATCAAGGTCGGCACAGAACTTCTCAAATTCTTAATTATCGAACTGTCGTCCGTTATCGGTGATGATGGTGTGGGGGAGTCTGAAGCGGCAGATGATCGATTTCTAGAAGAATTGGCTGACCTTGGCTTTAGTGATCCGTGCTAGTGGCTCTGCCTCCACCCATTTAGTAAAGTAGTTAACAGCCACTATCAAGAACTTGCACTGTCTGGACGTGGAAGGAAATGGACCAAGGATGTCCATCCCCCACTGGATGAACGGTTAGGGGGCGGAGAGCTGGGAAAGCGGTGCCGCCGATTGACGTTGTATGCGGACATGGTGCTGGCAGCAATCGCACTTCTACATGAAGTTGGCAACATCCTCCCTCATAGTCTCTCAGTAATACCCCTGACGGAGAGCCTTGTATGCTAGCATCTTGCCCCCCACGTGATTCCCGCAGAGGCCTTCATGTATCTCTTGGAGCATAAAGGCTGCCTCTGTGGGTCTCAGGCACTTTAGGAGTGGGTAACAGTAGAACCTGTGGTAGAGTTGCCCATCCATCAAGACGAAGCATGCAGCCTTCTTCTTGACGAGGCCAGCCTCCATGCGATCTTCTGGCAGGATGCCGTCAGTGATGTACCTGATGTACCGGTCCATCCAGCTAGGCTCTGGGGTGACCTGCTGGACCTCCCCGGGGGTCTCATAGCTTGGAGTTTCCAAGTATTCAATATGGGCGCGCCCCAGGATGAGTCCGGTAGGGTCACGAGTCTCGAGAGGGTATCGGCGCGAGCATTCTCTCCACGAGGAATGTGGGAGATGCTGAAGCGCCGAAAGCCCGCCATGCTCGAGAGTACCTGTTCCAAGTACTTCATCATCTAGGGGTCCCTTGCCTCGAATTCCCTAGAGACCTGTCCGGCCACCAGCTGGGAGTCGGTGAAAACCTTTAGGTCAGGTACACCCAATTTGCGGGAGACCCTCAGTTCTACAAGGAGTGCCTCGTATTCCGCCTGATTGTTGGTTGTTGCAAACAAGAAGCGGAGTGTGCACTTGGCTACAACCCCATCGCCATTGGCGAGGATGAGGCCTGCTCCGCTCCCTCCTGAGTTGGATGCGCCATCCATATGGAGGACCCAGACCTCCTCCTCGGTCTTGGGCTCTGTCTGGCACTCCAGGGTGGTCTCCTCTGGCTCCTCGCCTATGCCCGCACACTCGACCAGAAAATCAACCAACACTTGGGCCTTTTGAGATAGCCTCGGTCGGTACACGATGTCGAACTCGCTAAGTATCAGGGCCCACTTAGCTAGGCATCCAGAAGTATCGGGGCGGCTCAGTACAGCCCTCAATGGTTGGTCCGTCAGGACCATAATCGGATGTGCTTGAAAGTATGGCCTAAGTCTCTGAGCAGATATTATAAGAGCAAAAATTAACTTATCGAAGTGGTTGTACCTGATCTTCGCATCTCGAAGGAGTTTTCTGGCATAGTACACCAGTCTTTGAGCTCCGTCCTTGTTTGTACGGACAATGATCGAACTAATGGCCACTGGGGTAACCGCCAGGTACAGCAAGAGTTCCTCTCCATTCTTCGGCCTGGAGAGCAACGACGGTGATGCCAAGAATTTCTTCAGCTTCTCGAAGGCTGCCTTGCAATCTTCTGTCCAGGTGAAGTCATGCACCTTGCGCAGTGCCTTGAAGAAAGGCAAGCAGTGATCAGCCGATCATGAGATGAACCGACTCAGGGCGGTAATTCGACCCGTTAGGTATTGGACCTGCTTCTTCGAGGTGGGGTGTTCCACGTTGACAATTGCCTGAACCTTCTCAAGGTTGACCTCTATTCTCCTCTAGGTGACCATGAAGCCGAAAAACTTCCTTGCCACAATGCTGAAAATGCATTTCACTGGATTTAGCTTCATCTGGTGCAGGCGAAGGTTTTAGAATGCCTCCGTAAAGTTGGTGATGTGGTCTGACCTCGGCTTGCTCATGACGAGCATGTCGTCCGCAAAAACTTGCATGTTCTAGCTGACCTGATCCTTGAAGACTCGATTGACCGGCCTTTAGCACGTGGTGACAGCATTCTTTAGCCCAAAAGGCATCATCCGATAGCAGTACGTTCCTCGATCCATGATGAAGGCAGGGTGCTCCTCGTCCTCTGGATGCATCTGGATCTGATTGAATCTGGAGAACGCATCCATAAAGGAGAGTAGGTGGTGCCTAGAGGTGGCATCTACTAGTTGGTCGATCTTCGAAAGCGAGAAGCTATCCTTCAGGCAGGCTCGGTTGAGGCTGGTGTAGTCCACATATATCCTCCGCTTTCCGTTGTTCTTCTTGACCATGACCACGTTTGCTAGCCAGCTAGGGTACTACACTTTGCGGATAAAGTCAGCTACGAGGAGTTTCTCCACCTCCTCGTTGATCGCCTGTTGCCACTCTAGGGCGAAGCATCTCTTCTTTTGTCGGACAGGGCGGTACTACGGGTCGATGCTCAACTTATGAGTGATGATGTCGGGGAAAATCCCAGGCATGTATGCCGCCATCTAGGCGAACACGTCCGCATTCGCCCGGAGGAATTCCAACAGGTAGGTCCGCTCCTCTTCTTGCAACTGGGCCCTGATTTGCACTGTCTTTATCAGGTCGGTTCCAAGTGGGTAGGTCAATAGGCTTTCAACTGGACCACCCCTAGGATCTTGCGACCTTTGATCGAGGTCGTCGATGCTAGGGTCCTCCTCAGAGCTTCTGGCCCCTGGGATAGCTTGAAGACAGTGTTGGACCGGCTAAGGTGCCTCCCTCATTTCCCCTACGCCATAAGGGATGGGAAACTGCACCAATAGTTGCTTGGTGGAGATGATCGCGTCGAGCAGGTTGAGCCCGGGTCGGCCAAGGATCACGTTGTAGGCCGAAGGGAGCCTAACAACCGTAAAGGTCATCATGACATTGCTCTGTCGGGATAGTGACCCGGCAATAACGGGAAGAGTGATCTCCCCTTCAACTCTCACCGAGTCCCCAGTAAAATCAACAAGGGGAGTGTACAGGTTTCAATTGAGTAGAGGATAAATTCATCTTGGAGAAAGCATCGTAAAAGGGACATCAGTCGAACTTTCATTATCGACCATAATCCGTTTTACAAGATGCCTGGCAATCATCATCCCGACGACCACGGTATCGTTATTTACATTTTGATTCCCAGATCCCCCCTCCCTCATAAAGGGGATTACATTTTTCGACATTTCCCCCTCCTAGGCCCTCTTGGCCGCGCGCTCTATTCCACAGCATATCATTTCCACAGGCTTCTCGGTGGGTCAATTGTCGACACGGGGATAGGGTGAAGAGCAGCAAGCGCCTGAGGTTCCACCGAGGTCTTGCCCCCCACAAACTTTTTGAGGTAGCCCCTTCTTATATGGTCTTCGATTTCTTTCTTTAGGTGGCAGCACTCCTTAGTGTCGTGGTCGTAATGGAACTGGCAATACTTCGTCTTGTCGCGACCGATGGATGGCCATAGTGGAGGAGGGCGGCACAAGTAATGCTTGCCCTCAATCTCCATGAGGATCTTCATCCTCAAGATGAGGAGAGGTGTATATCTTTCTTCTAGGATGGGGTCGCTCTTCGGCTTTGGCCCTAGATAGAAGTTCAAGGTGGTCGGTCTGGGCTTCCGCACCCCGAACATCTCCCCCAGAGGTTGCTTCTTTAGTGGCTTTCCATCCAGCTCCCTCCTCATACGGTCTGCCTCCTCCGTGCGAATCTACTTGTGAACGTGGAGGAGGAGGTCAGAGTACGTCTTCGATGGCTTTTTATCTAGAAAATAGGTGAGATGGGAAATCCTGAGTCCCCTCTTCAATGCCAACATGGAAACTGGCTTATCCAAGTTATAGATCTCCAGTGTGGCAACTTTTAAGCGAGTCACATAGTCCCACAAGGGTTCGTGATCCTGTTGCTTGATGGAGAAGAGACTGTCTACCTCTCATGGCACCTTCCGGCAGGTGTTAAAGTGGGCCACAAACTTCCCTTCCAGCTACGCAAAGGAGTCGATGCTTTCAGACTCGAGATGGGTAAACCAGACTCAAGCTTCCTTCCGGAGAGTAGCTGGGAAGGAAATGCAGAAGAGGGCGTCGGTCTTCCCTTAGACTTTCATGAGAGCCTTGTAGCTCTCAAGGTGATCCAGAGGGTCGGTGGTCCCGTCGTAGGGATCCTCCTGCGGCATGTAGAACCGACTCGGGATTGGCTCCTCTTTGATTTCTTGGAAGAAAGGGGGACGGGCTCATGGCCCACAAGCTCACGAGAGGAGCCCTGCAAGTTTGCAAACTGGCGGGATAGTTCTGCCAACTTGCGCTCCTATTCCTCCAGGCGCCTTTCAACCATGCGCCTGATGGCCTCGTCGGTGGAGCCTTCCACTGAGGCCAATGGAGAAGGTGAAAGCGATAGCTGAGGGGGGTCACGATGGGGGACCTTGCCTCGACAGCCTCAGTGGTGCTTAACAGTAGCCTGCTCGAGGGCCAGAGACTAACTCTCCCGGTCAACTAACCCAATCCACTGTCTCTTCACTAGGATCCAGTGGCTTCCCCGGGGGTCTGTCGTGGCCCACGGTAGTGAAGGCCTTCCTTGGAAGGATCACAGGCTATCACAGGGTGCGGCGGCTTGGATCGCAGGGGTCCCTGGTTATTGGTGGGTGGCTAGGGATCGATGTTGATACTGTAATTGTCGCACCATCGCAGTCAAAACCTGCATCAGCTGGATGAGCACAATCAACTGGACATCTGCCAGAGGCAGTTGCTGTGGAGCGGGAGGCTCCCTCTCTGGACTATGCAGGCCCCTGTGAGAGGGGCGGTCTCCCGCACGGCTGGTGGAGACCGCCCGTGCACGTGTCATCACCATGTTTTCAGTGGAGTTGCATATATGGGGATTGGCTTGGATCAGACTGTGTCATGCCCCCTACCTGGTACGCCAATCTATTACCGCCTACACTGCCATGGCCTGTAGCTTGGGGATGACCTCAGATGCTGACCTCGTCGCTCGGGAACCAGCTCACACGCCCAGACCTGCAAAACAGAGGAACCCGAGCCAGGGATCCCAACGGGAGCACTCCGATGATCAAGTCAGCGACGATCTAGGAGAACAAATCCTTCCCTGTGGGCTCCTTTGGTCGGACTCCATGCTCGAAGGAGGAGATTTTAGTTTTAGAAAGAAAGAGTGGAGTGAGAGTGGCAGCGGTGGAGGAGAGCGCGAGCTATGATGGCTATGTCCATCGAGACCCTTCCGACGGGTACGTCGGTAGCCTCAGAACACTCTGCCCCTAGCTCACTCTCCCGATCGCTCGCTGTTGCTTATTTGCTTACCTCATTTGAAGACCTCCTGGACCTCTTTTTAGGCCATGGACTCTCTCAGCAACCTATCTCGGGTTTCTCCCCCTCTGCATGCGTCGGAAGGTCAACGTTCGACAGTGCTCCATGCCGTGTGCCTAGGTGCCTTCTCCATTCGTGATAGGGAGTTTTGTCACAGGCTCTGACTTTCCATCTGGTTGCCCTACTTTGGAAAATATGGCAGGGCCTTGATCAGTAAACAACCACCCCCTGGATTTGAATCCTTTGGAGTGATTTCCTCTTCCGGGTGGTGCAAGCAGTCGGTTGGGTGGTGCAGTGCCTTGGCCAGGGCGGCCTTTCCTATCTAGTGTAAGCAGCAATGGGAGTAATGATGGCATCCTGGGGGGGTGCCCCTCCGTGGTCCTTGGGCGGCGCACCACCTCTCGAAGCACCATGGGCTTTAGCCACGGGGATGGCTTCCGGCCGTTGGACCTCCCCTCTGAAGAGAGCTTGGCTCGAGGAGGAGGAGCTTGACTTCGGCCGGGATAGACTCGACCTTGAGGGAGCCGCCCCCGGCGAAGGAGCTCGAAGAGCGCGGGAGCTCGAAGAGAGCGGGAGCTCGAAGAGAGCGGGAGCTCGAAGAGAGCCGGGGTGGACTACCTTGAGGGAGCTGCCCGGCGAAGGAGCTCAAAGAGAGCGGGAGCTCGACTTCGGCCGAGGTGGACTCGACCTCGAGGGAGCCGTCCAGCGAAGGAGCTCAAAGAGAGCGGGAGCTCGACTTTGGCCAGGGTGGACTCGACCTCGAGGGAGCCGCCTTGCGAAGGAGCTCGAAGAGAACGGGAGCTCGACTTCGATCGAGATGGACTCGACCTCGAGGGAGCCTTCCGACGAAGGAGCTCGAAGAGGGGGTCTGACGTGGTAACTTCTTCCAACGCGGCATCTGACTGCATCTGATAGGAGCTCCACGTCAGCGATCCTGCCACATCACTATCAATCACAAGAAGTCAAAATATACCATATGATAACAACCATGCATGCCAATGCTCATGTACTCGGATCAAAACATGTCATATAAAATACATATATACAACTGGTGATTAAGTCCAAAAATCCTTACCTTCAAGAGCTAACCCAAAAGTACCCGGTATTAATCTGTACTCGGAGCTTGCCCAACACCTTCCTGCTCAGAAGGTTGTTCCCCTACAATAATAATTTTTAATATAAATAAATAATCCTAGGATAATTATAAAATCCAAAACCTTTTACTCGTAAAATCCTAAATTCTTAAAGAGATTTTTCGTTCTCCCCTTCACTATTTATTTATTATTTTTTTATATTTCTCTCTCTTCTTTCTCTCTCCTCTTTCTCCTCATCTTCTCTCTCCTCTTTCTCTCTCCTCATCTTCTCTCTCCTCTTTCTCTCTCCTCATCTTCTCTCTCTTTTTTTTTTCTTTTTTTTTTTTTCTCTTTCTTTCTTTCTTTCTTTCTCTTTTTTTCCTTCCTTCTCTTCCCTTATCTTTTTCTTCCCCCTTCTCTCTTCTTCCTCGCCCACGGTGATGGGGAGACTCTCGGGTGAGCCACCGGTAGCAGCTCCAGCAACAGGGAGACCACCCCGGCAACTCAAATCTTAGGAAAGTCTTTTTTTTTTCTTATTTCCGATCCTTTTCTTCTATCGGCCCATGCTCCTCTCCCTTGCTCCAATGAGCCAGAAGAGGGTGGTAGCCACAGGAGTATTCCGGACGAAGTAGGGACGGCATTGGCCGATGCATCCTCGATCGTCCCGACCCCGGTAGAAGCATCGGAAAAGGATAAACCCTGCTTTCAATCCCATTAATTAACTCTTAAATTAAACTTAGGATGAAGAGGACTTATTAGCGACAGTCAGGGATGCTAGGCCACCGGAGAAGAGGGAGGAGGATTTGGTGGAAACTCTCGACGTTGGGGTAGGATTTTAAAAGGAAGAACGAGGGCTTTTCCTAGCCGTATGGGAAAAGGAAACTCAATCGATTGAGTCCCCCTCCCCTCCACGACCCCCACCGGTTGACCCCAAGCCCTCCACGGCTTTGCATCCGGGTGTTCCGACGATTCTGGTGACCGAATAAACAGGGACTCTGTTCCCTATTTCATCCCTTATTTTTTTTATGAATTTCGAATTGAAATCGACAATGGTTGCCTGACTTCAACCCAAAAGGCCCAAAAACCTGGGTTTTCACACTAGAAGAATGGCCTAGCCTTTATGTTAGGGTCAATTTAAGCTTGATCTTTGAACCGAGAAATATTTAGGTAAAATGAATTTCCCGTAAGCAAAATCTATTCATCCAATCGCGATTGATATATCACATTACAAGATAACCATCCTTTATATATATATATATATATATATATATATATATATATATATGATTGGATGGAAAGGTTTTGCCTATAGACTCATTTTATCTAAGAATTTCTTCTTTAAATCTAAGGCTGAGATCAGGCGGACACCCTACCCAGCTTCCAGCACCTTCACTAGAATATAACTTAGGAAAGGGTTCAGTCTAGACCTGTTTTTTTTTTTTCTTTTTAGGGGGGGAGGGGGGTTTGAACATGATGCTAACAATTAAAGTTGTTTGTTTTGTATCCAAATGGTTATAGAAATCTCGTGACTCACCTCACCTTCTATTGTGAACAAAAGATTCATCCTCCGTTTCTTCTCTGCACTGCCTGTGCATAATGCTTGCTCACCAGCTAAAACTGTGCCCGTCCGTCAGAAAGCAGTATTTTCTTTTGATTTATTCAGATAAATTAATGATCAAAGATCCGTAGATAGTGATCGCTTCAGTATAATAAAATGTGATGCAACGCAGGGATGCATTAAACTATGTGCTAAAACATTAAACTATACATTCCCCGCCGATCTTGAAAGACTTCAGAACCAGCCTAACCCTCGTTACCTCATATTGCCAGCTAAAATCACATCACCCAAAGGATCCGCCGAGGGCCATCTGATAAGGCTTTTTGTCTCCATTACAGCATTTCAAACTCAAGCCACCAACTCTCGTTACTCTCCCTCCTCCCACGTCCTTATAAATAAAGACCCCGATCACCATCCACTCCATCACGAACAAAGGGCCCATTCCAAAGTTCCATACCAGTGCTACAGCACTGCACTCAGGTGTTTGTGGGCATTTTGTAGCCATGGCATCCAAGCCCTCAGCCTCAGCTGCCCTCTTTCTTGCCCTCAACCTCCTCTTCTTCACCCTCACCGGTGCCTGCCGGACCTGCAGAAGCCCAACCCCGAACCCCGCCAATCCCAGTACTCCAGGTTCTTCCTCCGGCAATGGCAAGTGCCCCATGGATGCCCTCAAGCTTGGCGTCTGTGCCAATGTGCTTAACGGCTTGATCAACGTTAACCTCGGGAGGCCACCAAAGAAGCCTTGCTGCTCTTTGCTCGATGGCCTCGTTGACCTCGAGGCTGCCGTTTGCCTCTGCACTGCACTAAAGGCCAACATTCTGGGTATCAAGCTCAACCTTCCAATCAACCTTAGCCTGCTTCTTAACTACTGCGGGAATCAACCTTCCCAAAGCCTGCTTCTTAACTACTGCGGGAAGAATGGCTTCCAGTTTGAACACTGCAACTCTCTCTCCCTCTCTTCCTTCGTTCCATTTGTTGTGGGTGAATTTTTATTCAGAATTGCACTGTTCCTTTTTTTTTTTTTTTCTGTTTCTCGTATCTGGGATTTCTTGTTATTGTGTCACTGCTCGTGATCAAGTTTCAGTTTATTGGCAAGGAGATGAGAGAGCGCTCGGTAGGAGTTGTTTGGTGTTTTAATTAAATTATGTTTTGAAGTCGCAATTGTCATCTTTAATAAAATATATGTCTTTCCTTTATATTTTTGTCATTTGGGATTTCTATCTAGATATACCAAGGATGTCCAGAATGTTATTTATTTATCTGAAGTTAGGTGGATGTTTGTCTCGACGAGTGGGAAGTATGCGCGCGTCTATATATGCATTTTAAAAAGGGATATGGTTTTCTCCATTCATCTGAAATAATAATAATGACTAGGTTTCTTTGCACATGTTATATATACATATAGATATGAAAAGGAGAATGCCAATGAATTTCTCCTCGAAAAAAGAATAAAATAAGTAGAATCAAATAATCGGGTAGATTCGAAAACCGAGCTTCGCATTACATAATGGAATAGCCATGATACTGTTGTAGATGGAGACTAATTTCCATCATGAAAGCCCCGATCCATGTTCACCAACTCACGCGCACGGGTGTGCATCGCGCGACCCAGGCCCAGGTGGTCGGGCGCTGGGCATGCGTTCCATTTTTACGCGCACGGATTTTGGTAGGGTGACGTGGCTTCATATGAGGCACTTGTTTGTCTCAATACAACTGCCCAGAAGTCTTTTATGGAGATTGGAAGTCTAGAGTTTTATATTTTTTTGGGTTCTTGGATGCCTACGAGCCATGTTTCTTGTACTCTATATAAACAGAGGCTGAGGTTTTATGATTATTGATGAAAAATAGGATTTTTCGAGAGGTTTGTAAGTGAGATTTCAGAGAGAATATCTTAGAAGTTTTGTGAGTACCTCCGGGTGCATTTGAGAGAAATCCTGAAATCTTTTAAAGGGATTAAAAGAGTTTCTGAGAGAGAGTATTTTGAGGGCTTGTACCTGATTCAACTCTTAGTGAAGCTTTGCAGATCCTGTGCCGCCATGGACGTAGCCCAGTTTGGGTGAACCACGTAAAATCCCCGTCTCTCGCTGGTTTTGATTCTTGTTTCTTGTGTTTTTCTGTTTATTTATTTATTTCTTGTTGATTATATCGCAACTGTGTGCTTAGCCGTATTAATAGCGATCCTATTAGAAAAATTTTTAATTCCATTTCTTTTCAAATTGGTATCAGAGCCAGGTTCCTTTCTATTATTACGGTCGGATAAATCAACAAAGAGATGGCAAAGACAATATCAAAATCGAGAAATTTAATGGTCACAATTTTGGATGGTGGAGGATGCAAATTGTGGACTACCTATATCAGAAGGATCTTTACCTTTTATTGGAGGGGGAGAAGCCGGATTCAATGAGTGACTCAAATTGGATGATTCTGGATAGGAAAGCCCTGGCCACGATCAGATTGTTGTTGACACCTCAAGTGGCGTATAATATTGCAAAGAAAAAGACCACCGTGGATTTGATGATAACTTTAACAAAGCTATATGAAAAACCTTCCACCTTAAACAAGATATTTCTCATAAAAATGCTCTTCAATTTGGAGATGGCTGAGAATGGTTCAGTGACGGAGCATCTAAACGAGTCCAACACGATGATCAATCAATTGGAGTCGGTCTCTGTTACTTTTGATGATTCATTCAGGGCTCTTCTTTTCTTGTGTTCCTTGATAGAGAGCTGGAAAATCTTGTAATGACAGTCAGCAACTCGGTATCAGGTACCCTTACATTCAATGATGCAATTAGTTGTATATTGAATGATGAAATGAGAAGAAAGACTGTGGGTGGGACTTCTACAAGTACTGCACTCATGGTGGATACTAGAGGAAGATCACAGGAGAGGAAGAAGTCAGAGAAAGGCCGGTCCAAGAGTAGAGGAAAGTCCAAAGGGAGATTTTCCATAAAGTGTTGGAACTGCGGGAAGAAAGGTCACATGAGCAAGGATTGTTGGGGTAAGAAGAAAGAAAAAGGTGCAGAGAGCAAGTCAGAAGGTCAGGAAGCAAATGTTATGAGTACTATACGGCAGGAGTTTGAGGATGTGTGCCTGTCAACCGGTGATGGGGCAAACTCAGATTTGTGGTTTGTAGACTAAGGCGCTTCTTACCATTGCAGCTCTAAGAGATACATATTTTCAAATTTTGTCCAAGGAGATTTTGGTCATGTCACAGTTGGCAATGGACAGTAGTGCATAATTGTTGGTAGAGGAACAATTATACTGAAGCCAGTGACAGGCGGAGAATTGAGACTTGCACAAGCCAGATACATTCCAGATTTAAGGAAAAACCAAATTTCTACCAGTCAGCTTGATGATGAGGGTTATGTATCCGTCTTTGATAATTCTCAGTGGAATATTACTAAAGGGTCTATGGTTGTTGTCAAAGGGAAGTGGACTGGCACTCTCTACTTCTTGGCAGACAGTGGGAGTTCAGTTTCAGTGGTAACAGGAGACATGGGTACAGTGACTACATTATGGCACAGGAGGCTCGGTCATCTTAGTGAGAAGAACTTGAGTATTCTACACAGGAGAGAGCTTCTACCTGGGCTAAAGAAGGTGAATCTAGAGTTTTGTGAAGAGTGTATCTATGGTAAGCAGAAGCTGTAAGTTTTCAGTTAACAAAAACTCAGAAGAGACTGAAAGGCTGGAGTTGGTTCATTCAAATGTCTAGGGTCCAGCACCCGTGGCATCATATACGGGCAATAAGTATTTTGTCACGTTTATAGATGATTTCAGCAGGAAAGTCTGGGTATTTGCTATGAAAGAAAAGTCTGAGGCTTTTGGGATCTTCAAGAGATGGAGAGTCATGTGTGAAAACTAGACTGGAGCAAGCCTCAAGTGTCTCAAGACAGATAACGGTGGTGAATACTACAGTAGAGAGTTTGATGTTTACTGCGTAGAGCATGGAATCAGAAGGATCAAGACCATTCCAGGGACACCAGAGCAGAATGGTGTGGCAGAAAGAATGAACAAGACCATTCTTGAGAGAGAGAGGAGTATGAGGTTTGACTCGGGTCTACCTACATATTTTTGGGTGGCAGCACTGGACACCGCAGTGTATTTGATCAACAGGAGTCCATCCAGTGCATTGGATGGTGGGATTCTTGAGGAGGTTTGGACAGGAAAACCTGTAAAACTTTCTTTTCTTAAAGTGTTTGGCTGCATTGCTTATTCTCTGATTGAGAAAGAGAAGAGGAGTAAGTTAAACTCAAAGTCTACAAAGTGTGTTTTCATTGGATACGGTGGCGATGAGTATGGCTACAAGCTCTGGGATTTCCAGAATAATAAGATCATTCGGAGCAAGAATGTGGTATTTGATGAAAAGCATACTTACAAAGACAGGAAGGATGTAGTGGAAGAAAAGAAACAGGAGTTTATAGAACTCGATCCTGTTAGAGATGGAGAGATTCCCCGAGTGCAAACTGAAGATGGAAACTTTGAGGATGTAGAGGAGGAAGATGTGGTTGAAGCAGACGACCACATGCATACACCGGTACCTCAGCCGGTTGCCCCATAGTTGAGGAGGTCCACAAGGGTTACCAGGCCATCACAGAGGTATTCTGCTAATGATTATGTTTTATACACAGATTCTGGAGAACCAGAGTGTTTTGTTGAAGCCATGCAGGATGAAGCTAAGGTCAAGTGGGAGTTGGCTATGAAAGAAGAGATGAACTTTGTGAAGCAGAACAAGACTTGGGATCTTGTGAAGTTACCCGCTGGCAAGAAAGCTCTGTTCAACAAATGGGTGTACAAGATGAAGAATGAGGCCGATGGTACCAAAAGATACGAGGCAAGGTTAGTTGTCAAAGGTTATGCACAGAAAGAGGGAATTGACTTTCATGAGATTTTTTCACCAGTGGTCAAGATGACATCCATCAGGATGATTCTGAGCATGGTAGCAGTGGAGGATCTTCATCTAGAGCATCTAGATGTGAAGACAGCATTTCTTCATGAAGATTTGGAGGAGGAGCTGTACATGCACCAGCCAGAAGGTTTCTAGGTCAAAGGAAAGGAAGACATGGTTTGCAGACTGAAGAAAAGCTTGTATGGTCTGAAGCAGGCTCCGCGGCAGTGGTACCTCAAGTTTGACAATTTCATGCTAGAGAAGGGCTTTACCAGATGCCAGTCAGATTACTGCGTGTACTACCAGAGGTTCGTAAATAATGAGTTTATTGTTTTATCCTTGTATGTGGACGATATGCTTGTAGCAGGTTCTAGTATGAGGAAGATTGAAGAGCTCAAAAAACTTATGGCAAAGAAGTTCTCAATGAAGGATTTGGGAGAGGCGAAGTAGATTCTTGGAATGAGGATCAAGAGAGATAGGAAGCAACGGAAGCTGTGGCATCTCAGGAGGACTATGTAGAGAAGGTGCTGAAGAGGCTCAATATGGAGAATGCAAAAGCAGTGTCAACACTTTTGGCAGCACACTTCAAGCTTAGCAAGCAGTTGTGTCCAACAACTCAGGAGGTAAGGGATGAGATGATTAGAGTTCCATATGCCTCGACCGTGGGAAGTCTGATGTATGCAATAGTTTGCACAAGACCGGACATTGCACAAGCAGTGGGAGCAGTCAGCAGATACATGCAGAATCCAGGCAAGGAGCACTGGAATACAGTGAAGTAGATCTTGAGATATCTCAGGGGTACATCAACTTACAGTTTGTGCTATGAAGGTGACAGTCTTCCAGTACATGGATTTGTAGATGCAGATCACTCTGGTGACAGAGACAGTGGAAGGAGCACCACTGGTTATGTTTTTACTGTCGGTAATACAGCAGTGAGCTGCGTATCTCAGTTGCAGAAGATAGTGGCTTTGTCAACTATGGAAGCTGAGTATGTGGCGATCATTGAAGCTAGTAAAGAGACGATCTGGTTACAAAGGTTGATAGAGGAGCTCGACAAGAAGCACAATTGTAATACGCTATGGAGCGACAGCCAGAGCGCAGTTCACTTGGCCAGAAATCTAGCAATTCATGCAAGAACCAAGCACATTCAGCTTAGGTATCATTTCATACGCAGTGCGTTGGATGAGGAGTGGCTGAAGCTGGAGAAGATTGATGGTGCCAAAAATCCTGCAGATATATTCACCAAGGTTGTGAGCAGAGACAAGTTGAGTTTCTGTTGCAACTTGGTGAACCTTTCCAAGAGATAGATCAGGAGAGTGCGGCATAGAGAAAGAAGGCGGATCAAAGGTTGATGTCAATTAATCTCCAAGTGGGAGATTGTAGTAGATGGAGACTAATTTTCATCCCAAAAGCCCCGAGCCACGTTCACCAACTCACGCGCGCAGGTGTGAGTCGCGCAACCCAGGCCCAGGTGGTCGGGCGCTAGTTGTGCGTTCCATTTTTACACGCCGGTGATGTGGCTTCATTGAGGCACTTGTTTGTCTCGATCCAACTGCTCTTCTATATTGGGAGTCTAGAGTTTTATATTTTTTTGGGTTCTTGGATGCCTAGAGCTGTTTCTTGTAGAGGTTTTTATGATTATTGATGAAAAAATAGGGTTTTTCGAGAAGTTTGTAAGTGAGATTTCATGGAGAATTCTGAGAGGTTTTGTGAGTACCTCCGGGTGCATTTGAGAGAAATCATGAAATCTTTTAAGGGAATTAAAAGAATTTCTGAGAGAGTGTGTTTTGAGGGCTTGTACCTGATTCAACTCTTAGTGAAGCCTTGAAGATCTTGTGCCACCGTGGATGTAGCCCAGTTTGGATGAACCACGTAAAATCCCCGTCTCTCGCTGGTTTTGATTATTGTTTCTTGTATTTTTTTTATTTATTTATTTATTTCTTGTTGATTATATCGCAACTGCGTGCTTGGCTGTATTAATAGCGATCCTATTAGAAAAATTTTTGTTCCATTTCTTTTCAGATACACGAGAATACACAACAAATGTGACATTTCCCGGATATAGTCCACTAATGTTTACCGGGTTGGTTCACAGGGTTGGTTCACAGCTGGTCATGCAACCAATTTGTAGAGGATCTCTATTAGTGGCGTTGTCAAGTAATAAAAGCCACCAAATAATCACTAATTTCTGCGTTTGGAAAGAAATTTTAGGATTTCACGAGTTCACACTTCCAACAACACAACATTTTATTTTGAATGCATTGGAATTAATGCATGAAATTGCTTGAAGGAGGATGCATGGAATTGTAAAGCATATGTTTTTATACAAATAAGATCCAATTTCAATGGATATGTAATGGGCCAGGTCATCAAACAAGTTTATTTGATTGTATTTTAGGGCTCAAATGCTGAAATATAGATATGAGACAATTTACACTTCATTTCCCACTAAAAAGCTATCCAAAGGGGTCAGGGTGGCTTGTTATAGGTTGTACATTGCCTTTTTGAGAAAAAATTGCATTTTGACCTCTCAATGTTGACCTTATTTTACTTATACACCCTTAACTTTATAAATTTTCAATTAGATCCTTGAAGTTGCATCTCGTTCCAATGCAAGTTGGACTGGAAGTGGGCTCAGGCCGGCCCGATGGATTTCGGGCTGGCCCGACATCGGGCAGGGCTTCGGGCTAGGCCTAAAGCAAATCAGGCCGACTTGGGCACATAATAAAGTCCATTAAATTTTCGGACCAGGCTCGGGCTTCTTTATGGCCTGGCCCGGTCTAGCACGGCCCGGCCCGAAAGCATATTGAAAAGACGTGGCCCAAACCTGGCCCGAACCAGGCCCGAAAAAAGGCCTGGCCCGACCCAAATCAGCCAGCCCGATTCCTTTTATATAAAACCCATTTGATTCCATTCATGCTTTTTGTAACTTAGTTGTTATGATGTGAATAATGATTGACTACATGATGATTTTTGTAAAATGTTGGGCCTAATTATCTTTTGCTATTTGCTAAAAGAATCGATGAAACAATTCATTGTAATATTGATGGCATCCAACAACACCTCGATGCTTACATTCAAGTGGTTTGTTTGCTACAATTTCATAGAGAATGTTGTATACAAAATGTTCAAGTTGCCACTGGTATCCAGTTTCTTTATTAAATTGCTTCATCAATATCATGTTCTGTGTGCCTAAATGCATTTCCATATACATGTGGATGGGGATAGCTAACTAAGGTTGCTTTTATCTGAATCATGTCCTGTTTGTTTCTTTTGATATAATTTTTTTTGTGAGCATGGGTTTAAAAGGCAAGAAAGTTTACTTCTCATTGGAATATTCACTATACTAAACTGGGGTAGAGCTTTTATACCGTGGAACTAATTGAAAGGTATATCAAAAGACTAAATGTTTCCATTGATCTCTCTTTCGCAAATCATACTAGCAAGTTACTATCATTTATCTATGTAGTCTATATCATGAGTAAAGAATGCTTGGAATGGATGTGATGCTAGTAACTGGTGCACTTGATGCTAGTTGAAGCAACTACTAGTATGCTTTTATGCTAGTTGAATATTTAAGAGTAGTACTACTTCTGTTATTTTTCTTGTATATATTTAACCAAAACTTCCATCTAACTGTTTGCCGCTCAACTTCATGTCCTAAATAAAGCTAATGTAATGCTTTTCGGTGGTGCCATATACATGGCCATCTTCATTTTAATAATTATCACTCTATGGTATTATTCTTTTTTAGGAATTTGTATAAGATAAAAATAAAACTATTCCCGTCTATCAACTTTTACGCTTTGTTTTCTTAGAACAACCAAATAGTGTCGAGCTTTAATTTGGGCAAGCATGAATCGAGCTTTAGTTCGGGTCGGCCCAATCGGGCTCGGGCTGGGTTAGGGCGAATTTTTTTTAAAAATAAATCAGGATTAGGCCTGGCCCGAAGCCCAAAATTTTTTTCAGGCCAGGCTCGGGTAGAGATATGGCCCAGCCCGGCCCACTTCTAGCCCTAAATGCAAGCTTTCTATAGAAGTGGCAAAATATAACCCGACCCGTATTTGACCCATCATAAATTGGATTGGATTGAGCTTAAACAGGTTCGGGTCGTAAATGAGTTAACTTGTTTAACCCATTTATTAAACAGATTGAATTTGGATTTAAATTTTTCCAACCTGCATAACTCGTTTAACCCATCTATCTTTTTTAAAATTTAAATTACTATTTTGCCATTTATGATATGGGCTTTTATATTTTGGCGGCTAGTTTAAATTTTAAAATCTGCTTTCATATTTTTTTGATCTTTCCTATGATCCATGTGATCCAGAGACCTGGTGCAGAGAGTCCACAAGGCCACGGACAGCACCATAGCGGCACAATATAATTTTTTTTAGAGGTTTCAATGTCGCTAATATGTAATTTAGCAATGCTTTAAAGTATCAACAAATTTAGGTATTTTTTTTAAAAAAAATATAGATATACCTAATACATCAAATACATACATCAACTTATATACATTATCAAAATGAAATAAATAAACATTCAAACCTGTATCACATCCAAAGACATACACAAACACAAACACAAATATAAAGAGTTTTATATATATATATATATATATATATATATATATATATATATATATATATATATATATCAAAAGATACTCAATATCGATCCAAGTTCAAATACGTAAAAAGACATACAAAAATAATTAAAAAAAAATCAACTGGCATCACTGATCCGCGGGAGGCTGGTCGTCGTCCTGTCTGCAACTGGCAGATGCATCAGGAACCTACAAGAGATATACATATATATATAGTTACGATACATACATTATACATATTCTAAATTATTAGAAACGTATAAAATATATATAGACATGTATGTAGTTATAAATAATTACTTACCTAAGATGACATGAACATATGCAGAACAGATGTAACATGATAAAGCTAAGCCCTAATAGTCTGCATCTCTGCTCTATCTGCATCACATGTCTGTCTGAGCTCTGCTATCTCATCCTGGAGTCAACGAACATGTGACTGATCATGACTCTCTCTAGCATCCCGAGTAAATCTACTCACCTCAAGGATAACTCCAATCCCATAACCCCTCACTCGTTCAGGACACTTTGATCCCATCAACTCCGAGAATACCTCGACCTCGATGCGACTGCTCTGAGTAGATGATGTACCCTTGCCAGCACGCTCGGAGATCATAGAGGTAGCCCTATCCTATATTTTATAAAAAATTCATATATCAATACTTAATAAAAATAAAAATATAAATCATGATATAATATATATAAATAAAATACATATATAACTCTAGACTCCTCCCGAACAAAACTGTCATCCTGGTGAACATGAGTCATCCGATAGAACTCCACCTCACCAGGCTCCCTCCCCTGCTGATCAGCCTATATAAAAAATAAATGTTATAAAAAAATTCAAAATGACACATCTTATATCCCTGTACCATGATACATGGCACATGCATGATACAAGATGATACATGATGTTAAAACTAAAAGTGTACTAAAAGTATTATAGGATGAGAAATATACAAACTCATGTCTGAACCGTAAATAACTCTTGGACCCCGCTATGTAAGGATCAGACTGAGCTGCTCATGCAGCTCTACCAATAGCAGAATATGTCTACAAAAATAAATTAAAATTATGTTATATATTATATAAATATAATTAGGATGAGTGAAAATTAATAAATTTATATGTTTGATAATGCTACAAAACCCGTGCCCTCTCGGAGAACCAATAGTGCACCATCTCCCTCCACTGATGAGGGTGAACATCAGGAGGACATGTAGATGCAACATGCTCCTCTGTCCTACCCTCTAGCTTGTAGTCTCCCTTCAACTTCGTCCTATATTCTTTTCACTTGCGATTGAGAGACTTAAGCACAAAATCAGAAGAATGTGGAGGGAGAACGAACTTGCTCTACAATTTAAATAAACAATAAAATAAGTATTAAATGAAATAAGTAATTTAATTATTAAAAATCTAAGATATAAAATAATATATCAATTTTTTTACCTGCACAACTCGAAACATCTCTACTTCATAGGCAAGAAGCATGTCATTCCACTTCGAATAATTTAGGAGACATAGTTGACCCCGGAATGCTACTGTTCCTAGAAAACTAGTCAATAAGCTAGCAGCTTTCTTAATAGGCTAGCCTAGCTTGTTGCACTTTATGACCATCCTCTCGCCCTCAAGTAACTGCCACACATCATGGACTAGTATGGCTCCTCGCCTCCGCCTAACTCTCCCGGATCCATCTACAAAAAAAATACATAAAATTATATATCAAAACTATTGCATATGTGTGAATTAAAATGGGATGAAATTATTAAATTACCCTGTATCTGTATGTCATCAATAATAGGCTCGTCATCAGGATGATCCGTAGGAGGATCGTGATGTGCTGACTCGGAGGGAATGGCGTCGTCCTGAGATGGAGAGGTACTGCCCTCCATCAGATGTACAGAAATGGATGGACTGGCATCAGACCGATATGAAACTAATCGATGCTCATCGGGCTGCTGTGAAAAAGTACCAGCCTCGATCTAAGAAAATTGAAACTGTACATCCGATAGGCACTTCCTTCGAGGCATAGTGTACCTAACATGCATTATTTAAAACCAAGTCAGTCAACATTATAATCAAATTATAACGAAAATGAATTGCAATTTAAAAAATAACATAATCATTCATGCAAAAATATAAACCATCTTATAAACTACTTGTCATAATCAACCAGTTGTACCTTCTTCGAAATCCAACCTAACCAAAATGGTTGAATCATTTATATGATCATCCGGCATAATATTATAAGGCATACACTGAGTGTAAGTATCATCATCTTCTTCTTCCACCCTTTTTCTCATGTCATACAAGTCTCTGAATTTTGTCTTAATAACAGTAGCCCATTCTTTATCTTTCGAGTCTTGTATATAAAAAACTTGTCGAGCTTGAGATAAAAAGATAAATAGATCATCCTTCAATAACACACCTGTATGTATCAATCTTGAAAAATTGACAAGTATGAATCCGTTTGAATCCTTTTTCAAACTTCTTAGTGTATTTATATCCACCCAATCGCATCGAAATAATAAAACTTTAAAATTTTCATAATGATCAAACTCAAAAATATTTTTAAGTATACCATAATAAGATTTTCCATCTGCTTCTACCATAACACCGTTGTTCTGAGTTTTTCTAAATTTCTCGCGCTCCTTGGTATGAAATTTAAAGCCATTTATAATAAAACCATTATATTTATTCATAATATAATTAGGACCTTTGGCAAGTGCTATTAGTTCTGCTGAATAATTTTTTTCCATCAGTACCGGTACCTAGAAAATATAATATTAATTATCGATCACTTATTCGATGTTAAATATATGTAAAATTATTATATGACTTATATATACTAACCTGATTGGCAAGCCAATTAGGGAATAACTCAACCAACCATCTTTGTTCAATCCTTGGATTAGGACGAGTGGAATGATTGGCTTATCGTTGTGCAGCTAAAAATTCATTGCATGACAATCAAATATAAGTTTGACAACATGTCTAATATTTAGTATTATCTATGCGTAGATAGACTAACCTGTGATAGTCAGATATTATGTCACTATGTAGCAATACATAACGATGTGCTTGTGACAATGATTTATGATCAAGAACAATACTTTCAGCTTTTCCTATAAATCTTCCAGAAAATGTAAATTTATATAGATCTGTATTCTCCATAGTATCACCATGACATTGAGGTCGATTGAATAGTCTCTACACCTTCGAGATATCTTGAACAAAATGTTAAACACTCTTCAGCAGCATATCCCTCTACTATTGAGCCCTCAGGATGGGCTTTATTTCATACATAATCCTTCAAACGTACAAGATACCTTCAAAAAGTATGATATTTATTAAAATTTTAATATTAATATCACATTAAATAATGAAAAAGATATTTAAATTATGAAATTTTAGTTTTACAGCATTATCTCTCGATAGAGTACATCCATCTGTACTGTACCGGTCCACTAAGTTTAGCTTCCGAAGCTAGGTGAATGAGTAGATGAACCATAATCATAAAAAATCTAGGAGAAAAAATCTTTTCTATCTGACATAACGTAAGGATGACTTGAGACTGCAATTGATCAAGCTTCTAAGGATAAAGAACCTTAGAACATAATGCCTTGAAGAATGATGATAACTGGAAAACAACCATAATAACTTGTTTCGGCATTGACGACTTTAAAGCCAATGGAAGAATATCTTGCATTAGTATATGTCCATCATAACTTTTAAGATTTAAAATTTTTCTCTCTTTCAGATTCACACATCGTGAAATATTTGATGCATATCCATCAGGAACCTTGATATTCTTTAAAACTGTCAAAAAGAGATCTTTTTCTCGACTAGACATTATATAACATGCATGAGAGATATAAGTTCTATCATTTACAAGTACTTATGGATGAAGTTCATGTCGGATGCCCATTTCTTTTAAATCAAGACGCGCCTTCATGTTATCTTTAATCTTTCCATCAAGATTTAATATTGTTTCAATCAAATTATCACAAACATTCTTTTCTATATGCATAACATCAAGATTATGCCAGAGTATATTATGCTCCCAATAAGATAAGTCAAAGAATATGCTTCTTTTCTTCCATAATTGTTTAGTATGCTGATGGGTAGATGCTGTGATTATATCATCATCATTTTCAACTTCAAAAAAATTATCTAGATCCTCGAATACTGCTGTATCTAAGGTGCAAGTATTGACTTTCTCCGATACTTTTTCTTGTGCTAAAGTCTCAACATCATCTCTTCCTCGCTTTTTAGAGGACTTTGTCATATTGCCATAACTGTGTCTGATACCAAGCATTTGTCTATGAATATTAAAACCAGAAGGTAGAATTGGAACAGATCCCAACTCTATAGTACCATCAAATAAATCCTTCTGAAATCAAAATGGATGATTTGTCTCCAACCATCAACGATGTTCTATATAACAGAACTTTCCTCCATGTTTTAACCAAATTGAATGAGTTGATTCACCATAAGAAGGACATGCAACTCATCTCTTAGTGCTCCAGCCAGATAAATTAGCATATGTAGGAAAATCGTTAACAGTCCATAATAGAGCTGCCCGCAGATTGAATGTTTGGCCATTCGAAGCATCAATTGCATTGATACCCTCCCACAGTTATTTCAATTTATCTATTAAAGGTTGTAAGAAAATATCAATATCATTACCTGGACCCTTATCACTTGGAATGATCATTGATAAAATAAGTGAAGACTATTTCATGCATATCCATGGTGGCAAATTATAAGGAATCAGAATAACTGGCTAAACCCAACCTGACATTACGACCATCAGATACAAAATCAGGATGTCTGTGATCAAATACTTTCCATGCTAAACTATCCGCTGGGTGTCTCAGCATTCCATCTTTTGTACATATTTCATCATGCCATCTCATTGACGAAGCTGTCTTTGATGATGCATAGATCCTTTTTAATCTAGGTACAAGTAGAAAATAATATAATACCTTCATCGTCTTTTGTTTAATTTGTGTTGCATCCAATTCATCTAATCCCTCACTCTTATTTTCTTTTTGCTTCATCCATCATGAACATCCACACACATGACACGACTCTTGATCGGCATGTTCTCCCCAATATAATATACAATCATTTGGACAGCTATGAACTTTTTGTATCCAAGATTCAATTCCTTTACTAATTTTTTGGCTTCATAACAAGATGTTGGTAAACTAGTACCTTTAGAAAATGTATCCTTTAACAACTTTAGCAATATAGTAAAACTCTTGCCAGACCATCCATTCAAGTATTTTATATGAAATAAATGTACAAGAAAAGAAATTTTTGAAAAGTTCTTGCAACCGGCATATAAATCTTGATCTGCATCTCTTATCAGCTTCTGATAACGATCTGTTCCAATATTAGTTAAGGATATCGCTCCTCATTATGTATAGATTCAGTAAATATAGGATCATCAGGTAGCCCATCTGCTACTTGTCCTCCACTGAAATCTCCAAGATTTTGAGCACCATATTCAAAAGCATCTCTGAACAAACCCCTGATATCATCATCTCTTGCAAGATTTTTCTGTTGGTTACTGGATCCAAAATCAGGTATATGTTCCATGTTAGAGGTTTGGTTACATGTAGATGGTAACCTTGACTCTCCATGAAAAAATCATTCTGTATAACCTCTTAAAAAACCATTCAATACCAAATGTTCTTCAATAGTATTTGAATATAGAGAACTAGAATTTACACATTTTTGGCATAGACATAATATCTTTTCATTGATACTACTTCTCTCCATACCAAATTTAATGAAATTCTGAACTCCATTCAGATATTCTTTGCTATTCCTCAGTTTAGTTATCCAACTCTTATCCATTGTAAGATAAAATTAACTGAAATAAATAAATATTTGTAAGAACAAAATAAATTTAAAATAAGTTTATTTAATAGATAATTACAATTTATTAAATGCACTCTATCATCAACTGATAGGTAAAGAGGTCCTACCCCATTCAAGAATTGTATTAATTATATAGGTCATTTACAGTAACCAAAGGATATGCAATAAAAGTTCCAGAAAAATCTTGGCAGTATTTTTTCTTAGTTCTTTCCATACAAATAAATATGTATGAGGAGAACTAAAAGGAAATGCTATCCGAAATATATCTGGAACTCTATCCATATCGTTTGATTACTATAAGCACCTATAAAATTATTTGCAATTCTCAAACTGTCCAAACTGGACAATCAATTGACCACTGTACATATTTCTCTCATCCGTACAAAAATAAAATAATTATATGGATACTGTAGAATATGTACTATAATCAATTAACAGGTCTATGTTTCTATGCAATGCAAGTTTTTTAAAAAATTTTGAAAATCATAATTGATTGTAACAAAGCTACAGATGGTATTGAAATAAAAAATTTACAATAATAAAACTAACCTTAAAGCATAACATGTTCAGTAAGATGCAAGTATATACTAAGAAATTTATAAAGAAATAAAAATCATCTACTAAAAAAAAATAATAAATAATAAAAAATACGGAGGAGATTCAGTTATATACTATTTAATCTGCAACTAAATCAAAATGACTACAATCGATTGCCTACAAAAGAAGGCCATCCAAGATTGTTGCCATTAGAAACAGTTGAATCAGCCAAACATACATCGCATAATCATCATTGCCTCAATATACAAATCTTAAATCAATTTTAAAATTGGTTACAGAGCTTCTTTACTCTCCATGCAGTCAAACACCTGATAAGAAAATAGCAACAAAACAGGTAGTTCTACATGACATAAAAGTATTTCATAAATATGTACTACTTAGTTAGGTTCTTACTCTAAGGAATAGAAACAAAAGAAAACCATGTCATGATTGGGTTAAAATCCATTTTCAAAGTTGAGGAACCTGCAGCCCTCCATATATATCACCCTCCTCATGCACTACCCATGCCAGAAACTTGAGTGTGTCCTTGTGTTAATTAAGATATTTATAGTTACTCTGGGCCTCCAGGCCCAAAAAATGCTTTCAAAATCAATGAGCCCTTGGGCTTTGAGAGTAGCCATTTACTGGCTATTGCCTTGGTCCCTGATATAATTTGATATGATGGTATGATTACCAATTTAAAGTAAGATAATAAATGTTGAGCATTGTAGGATGACTTATTATTCTACAACACACATGAAACTACATGAAAAGGTTGAGATTTAATTATTTATTGCAACTACAAAGATGGCTCTTGGAAACAAAAGTGGCAAGTTATCAAGTTATAGCTACTCAGAGCACAAGCACACAACCATGATGTTTTTTCTTTTTCCTTTTCTTTAAAAAAAAGAAGTTTCAATCATTTTTGCATGAGTGTTCTTGATAAAAAAAATCCAAGAATGAATAATGCAAAGGTATGAAGAGGGAAATGATTTGAATGCCAAATTCTTGGATTGGCTAATCACTACCTTAACCAATAAGGTATAGTTTGATTTCAGTTATAAATTAATTGATAATATACCATTTAAACTAATTATATAAATACCAACACAAAACCCTAGCCACCATTTAAGCTTCCCTGTACGGTCATTGCTCCAACCCTCATGATAGAGACTCCACAGGATAAAAAAAAAAGTTGAAAAATTAGGGAAAAACATTGGAAAAATCAACAAAAACTATAGAAAGATGGAAAAAAAAATAGAAGTAAGACCTTTTCCCATATAGATTGATCTTTTTTTTTTCATTCCTTTTCATTTCATTTCATCATATATTGTAGAGGTATGTGAGGAAAAAGGTCAGATACCTGGATGATCTGACTTACATGTCTCTCTTTGTGTATTTGGTAGTGTAGTTAGGTCAGTAAAATCAGTTATGTTAGGGATTATAGAGTTTCCAGGTTAACATACATTTACATGACTAATGAACAAAAACTCATGACACAATAACAAATTTGGGTTAACATACATTTACACGACACCTAATGAATAAAAACTCAAGACACTAACAATTCAACAAAATCAACATACATTTACACAAAATCTACAATAAAACTAGTATTTCAACATTGGACAGTACAATTTGTCAAGTCTTTATGACTTCCTTAGAATAGAAAGTCATATTAAAATTATGACATCCTGTACTATATACATGATGTTATAATTTTAAATAAAATTTTGATGAACAGAGCAAACAAATGAAGTAATAATAGAAGAAAAACCAAACAAATAGAGCAAACCTACGGATTTGATGAACAGAGAGGGATCGAGGTGGCCGGCACGCGAGCAGTTGATGGAAGAGACGGAGAAGGAGGGAGGGATCGTCGGAGGACCTACCAGCCGATCGAGTAAGAGGAGGTGGGCAAGATCGGTGGAGGAGGAGGTTGCGCTGGCGGATCGACCATGGGATCTAGGCCACGGATCAGAGGAGGAGGAGGAGCTAGGTTAGCGGATCGAGCGGAGGAGGTGAAGGAGGAGGAGCTAGGTCGGCGGATTGAGCGGAGGAGGAGGAGGAGCTAGGTCGGCGAATCGAGCGGAGGAGGAGGAGGAGCTAGGTCGGTGGATCGAGCAAATGGCGCGGTCTAGGGCTCGGGTCAGGAGAAATGGGAATTTCAGAAATCTGGTGACGCTTAGAAGTGTCAATAATTCCAGAATTTTAACAATGCTTTATGAAAGTCCGGCGATACTTAAAAGCATTGGTAAATATTAGATACTTGCCGACACTTTTAAAGCGTCGGTGAATACCGACACTTTTTAAAAGCATCGATGGGTTTCAGATTCTCCCGATGCTTCCCAGAAGCGTCGAGAGAAAAACGTCGGCGTTTGCCCATTTCCCTGTAGTGACACAGCTCATGATGTTCTCGATGTATACACCACTCCATATCTGAATCATCGACGGGGCCTGAGATAAGGATGCCGAAGAGTATCGAGCTGTGGAGGGCCGAAGGTGTGGCCGAATCCTATGACCCGACTCCTACTAAGCCCTCCTATAGTCTTGAGCAATCCCTTAAGATCAAGGGGCTGAGAGAGCAAGTTCTCACTATCTTGCACTATAACGTACTTCACATAATCCATCTATATAATTTATAAATTGATTAGTCTAATTAATACTTATCGATATATATAAAAATTAATACTTAAGATTTTAAGTTCTTAATGTGATATATTGAGATCTCTCATCTAAATAGTCATGATGAGTCTTCCTCAATCATGTGTGACCTTTCACAACTGTAGCTGCACCGATGGATAACCCAACTACCATGTCTGCAATAAGTAAATAATAAAAATTAATTAATTAAAACATATATATCATCAATTTAATATAAAATTAATATAAAATTAATATAAATAAACATAGAATTCTTATTAATCTATCGATCATAATATGCGTACCGATAGAGCCACTAGTATGCTTGATTGGATCTTGCCAGGTGGTATGATTCTGTTGTGCCCTCTACTATGTAGTGGAGTACTCATCAATGCTTCATAGGTCATAGAGGGCCTTCCATACATCTATTTGCATCCACTGATCCGTTAAAGTTCTCAGTTCGATGGTGACTGGGAACCTGAATGCACTATGGCAATCATCCTAAGATTGTACAGTCTATCTCAGAACCTATGTATGGCCACCTTCTCAAAGATCAGATAGCCAATCTCTTCAGCCTAAGGCGTCTCAAATCGATAGTACTCCTTCAAGTAAAAACAAACTTGTATTAAAAAATAAAATATAAATATTTTATGAATTTAAAATTAGACATATTTGACTTACCAGACTGCATCATGAGTCCTCGATGGCCAATTGAAGAACTCATTCATCAATCTCAGCATCAATCGATGAATGATCCTGGTAACCACCCTAGAAATTTTAGTCTCTAAATATACTATAAAATTAAAATTTAATAATAAATGTTAGCTTTATAAGAGTTTAATTTTAAATATATTAATAGAAGATGTAGTACTTACGAGCAATTTTGAATGTAGATGAGCTCTCTATCCTCCAATCGAGTCAGAGATGCTACAAGGTGGGAGGGTCCTCGATCACGGACCGAGTTTGAGATAAGTCGGTCACTGCAGCACATGACTAAGGGATAACCGGTGATCCCAAATCCTCCAAACCTGATTGAAGAATATTTAATATAAAAAATATTATATTAGATAATAAAGTATAAAATAATATAAAGAAGAATATCTAAAGTTTTTAAGTTTGTCGTGCTGTGTGAGTGGTGCATTCCTTGGTCGATACTTATTCAATCTCTAGAAGACATAATATATTATCTTTGAAAATAAAAATAAATAGATTCATCAAATTAATTATACAGTTGTGGATGGCAATGAAAAATCTAAAATGATGAAAAACAAGTATTTAAAATGATTTAAGAATTTAAAAACAAAGAATCCTCGAGAGCTTCTAAGAAGAAAACAAGATCCTTAGTGGAGAAATACTCAAGATCATAGGAGAAGATCTTGAAGTCATCGATCTCTTGCTACGGCCATTCTGGAGAGGAAGCCCTGGAATCATTATTCTGGTTCATGCCCATCTAATTATCTTGAAACATGGAGGTGGCGTCACCAACTGTCGCAACGATGCTACTGGAACCTCATCACCAAAAGCTAGTTTTTACTGGAGAAATTAAAAGCTAGATATATCGAATTGGTTAATAAAAAGATATTTTCAATTATACTTAAAATACTACAATCCTTTCCAACTTTATCATTCAGTTGGTGAAAGTAGCGGTGATGCAGTTATCACATCGACCATTCTTGATACTTCTACTCATTAAAATTAATTTTTAATGATGGCTCTAACATTGTTGCTAACACTATTACTAATACTTATAATATAAAAATAAAACCATATTTACAATGCAAGGCAAGGTAGACCAGAGATGGCGAGCCCCACAGATGGGGGATGGTAGATTTAGATCAAGCATGCAAGGGAGGGAAGAGCCAACAGGGAGGAAACCCAAGGGAGGGGGGAGCAAGGCAGTGCATCGGTGATAGGAAGGAAGCCCATAGGGGGAAGATCGATGGTCGGTGGCATGCAAGGAGGAAGCCCATGGGCGAGGGGAGGCCGGTAGCATGAAGGGTGGAAACCCGGGAAAATATCGATGGAGGGAATCTTGATGGCCAGTGACAGGCAAGAAGCCCATGGGTGGGGGCAAGCTCGGTGGCCGATAGTGTGCAAGGAGGAAAAGCGAAGAAATCTTGGCATGGGGAATCTCGGTGGCCAGCGATAAGCAAGAAGCCCATTGGTGGGGGAAGCTCAGTGCCTGGCAGCATGGAAGAAGGAAACCTAGAAAAATCTTGGCGGCCGGCAGCATGCAAGAAGGAAACTTGGGAAAATCTCGATGATCAACGGTGCATAGGGAGGAAACGAGGGGAAATCCTAGCGAGGGGGGAGTCTTGATGGCTGATGGCAGGGAGAAAATCCAGGGGAAGGAGAGGCGTGGGGGGAGGAGGGAAATCAAAGTGACGGGAATGAAAAAAATTGGATGATGAGACAATTATAAAGGAAAATTATTAGCGATGACAAATTATCATTTCCAGTAACCAAATTCCATCAGTATTGCCTCATTTTGCATACCTGTATTAGCGATGACAATTTACCATCGCTAATAATCAAAATGCCGCCACTAATATTTTTTCATTAAATAAAATGCTTTGGAATTTAAAAAATTATTAGTGATGGCAAGCGACTATCCCTAATAACCAAAATGCCATTGTTAATGCATCATTTTCTGTACATCTATTAGCGATAGCAAGCTATCATCGCTAATAATCAAAACATCATCGCTAATATTTTTTTCATAAAATAAAATTTATTGAAATTTGAAAAATTGTTAGCGACGATAATCTGCCATCTCAAATAGTTTAAAATTCCTCATGAATATTTTTTTTAAAAAAAAATCTTAGAATTTTAAAATTTATTAGAGATGGTAAGAGCCATCGCTGATAGTCAAATTATCATTGTTAATACTATTAATGATAGCATTTTTTAACCATTATTTTTGGTATCGTTATGTTCCTTATTAGTGATAACTGATTTGTCATCACTAATAGTTCATTTTCTTGTAATGTCCATCCTTGCCTGCTTTGCCCCACTGATTATCGAGGATTCACCAATAGCCCTCTAAGTTCGCCTCCGGGAGGGTAGTCCAAGGGGAGTGGATGGCGTGGATGCTCCTCTTGCTCCTCCAACAGCAAGCCATCTTCCTGTTCCACTATGTCCCTCAAAAAATAAGGCTAGAGAGGCTCAAAGTTGGTAAGTTTTTTAATTTTCTTGTTTTAATAGATCATAAACGGGTTGGATATTTATTTTTTTGTTTTACCTGGATCTTACATAAGTTGGCGGGTCGCATTGGATAACCCATTTATCAAATGGGACATGTTTGGATTTCAAAACCTGACATGTTTAATAAACATGTCAGGTTCATGTCCAGATTTTTCTAATCCAACCTATTTCTAATCCAATACATTTATGCTCAATCCAATTGGCACCCCTAACTATTTGGCCATCTGTATTAACTAGTATTAAAGGATTCTATCATGTGACTACTACATAATAAATATCTGTATGACCAAAATACCCTTATCTCTTAGGATTTAGGGTACTTCAGGGTTCGTACTCAATCCGTATCCTCATCTTCCTCACTCTCTTCATGCCTTCAATACTCCAAGACCATTGCTCTCCATGGCTGCCACTGTCCTTTGCTAAAACCCAGCCCGTGATTGTACCCCGGACCTCCCTTGGCTTTGATGACTCCAAGTGGAAGCATTGTGTTGCTCGTTTACTGCCACTAGCCTATAATAATTTAGGATCTATTTTAAAAGGCTAATAAAAAATATTTTTTAAATTCCTTGACCATGTATAAGGAGATCATTACAATCATTTTGGCTTTTAGCAATGCTAAAAAAGGTCTTTCTCGTGCTAATAAGTGCCGCTAAAAATAATCCAGATGTTTTAAAAAGCATCATAAAAATATCGAGAATGTGGGCATGGAAATAATTTTTTCCAATACCTTTTAAAAGCATTGAAAAAAATCCTGATGCTTTAAAATATCGATAAAAACCCTAATTGCTATGCTTTAAAGCATTGGAAATTAGATTTTTGCCGATGCTTTTTAAAAGCATTGACAAAATGGAATTTACGGATGCTTTAAAGCATCGATAAATATCACAATCCTGATGCTAGCTTCGGTAATTAAGATTTTTATCAATGCTTTAAAGCATTGGAATTTTGCATTTTGCCGATGCTTTAAAGCATCAGTAATTAGGTTTTTATCGATTCTTTAAAACATCAAAATTTTGCATTTTGCCGATACTTTAAAGCATTGATAATTATAGTATTTTTTTAAAATATATATATTTTTTTAAAAATTAAAATCTGAACCTGTATAATGAAATCATAACAAACATAAAATCTCATTACTAATATTCTTCACATCCAAATTGAAATTCCAAATATAAGATTTATTACAATCCAATATAAGGAAGTTTGTTACGATCAAAAGTTTAACAAAATTAAAAAATACATGAAGTAGAAGATATAAAATAAAAAAAGCTAAGGTCAATGATCTGCAGGAGGAAGGTCGTCATCCTATCTGTGAGGATCCGATGCTCCAGAAGCCTATAAAAAATATTTAAAATATTTAAGTTACGAAACTATGAATGGTAACATATTATATATATCATTGATCTAATATAACAATATATATTTAATAATATATATATTTACCTGGTGTGAAACAAATATCTGTACGATAGATGTAAGCCACTCAATGTGCTCTCTCATGCTCTCCATCGCTACTTTATCGATGGCACGGCTCTATCGTATCTCCTCTATCTCCTCCTCAAATCTACGAAAACGTGCATCCTGAGCACCCTCTATAGCATCATAAGTAAATCTACTAATTGTAGATAACTAAGTGGAGGTGACACCAATTCCATAATCCCTAATTCGATCGTAGCTCTCCGGCCCCATCAGCTCCATGAATATTACAATCTCAATGCGACTACTCTGTGTAAATGTTGTAGACTCATCGACATGCTCGGTAATAAGAGATGTAGCTCTTTCCTGTATTAATTTAGAAAAAATAGTTAGAATGACTAACAAAATCAAATTAAAATCATTGCATAAAAAAATTATAATAAATAATTACATATGTCTCTCGACTCATCTTTGATAAAGGTACCATCATGATGAGTATGAGTTATCCGGTAAAACTCTACCTCACCGGGTTCCCTTCCATGCTCATCCATCTACAAGAAAAATTATAATTTTAAACAAATAATTTAAATAAATTTAAAATTTATTTAAATATCATGATACTTATAAGTATCGCGATACATATAACTATCACGATACATATATCTATCTCAATACATCATATAAGATGTAGGAGGCAAATAAATTCTATCATTAGTAAATATTTTGGGATGAAGCTCCTGTCGGATACCTAATTCTTTTAAATCCAGTTGTGCCTTCATGTTATCTTTGATCTTTCCATTAAGATTCAACAATGTTCCAAGCAGATTATCATAAACATTTTTCTCTATGTGCATGACATCAAGATTATGCCGAATAAGATTATGTTTCCAATAAGGTAAGTCAAAGAAGATACTTCTTTTTTTCATAAATATTTGCTAGGCTGATTTATAGATGCTATCTGTTCATCTTTCTTGTTTTCATTTTCAAAAAAATTATCAGGATCTTCAAATACCTGTGCATCTATACTACTAGTACTCACTTCTTCTGACAATCTATTTTGATCATCCCTCCCTCTTTTTTTAGAAGACTTCGAGAATTTACCATATATGTACCTGATGAAATTCATTTGTCTATGAACATTAGTTCCAAAATGTGGAATAGGTGCACATCTCAATTCTATGGTACTATCAAATAAATTTTTCTGAAACTGAAATGGTTGATTTGGTTCTAATTATCGACGATGTTCTATATAACAAATTTTTTTCATGTTTTAACCAAATTGAATGTGTAGAATCTACACAATAAGGATATACAATCTGTCCCTTTATACTTCAGCCAGATAAATTGGCATATGCTGGAAAATCAATAATAGTCCATAACAAAGCTGCTCGTAGTTTAAATATTTCATCATTGAAAGTATCAATTGCATCAATACCTTTCCACAACTGTTTCAATTCCTCTATTAAAGGTTGTACAAAAATATCAATATCATTTCCTGGATCCTTATTACCTGGAAAACTATTGACAAGATAAGTAAGAATTGTTCCATGCACAGCCATGGTGGTAAATTATATGATATTAGAACAACTGGCCAAGTGCTATATGCAAAATTTAGAGTTTGAAAAAGATTGAAGCCATTTGAAGCTAAACCCAACCGAACATTATGACTATCAGGGGCAAAATCAAAATGCCTGGCATTAAATGCTTTCCATGCTAAACTATATGTTGGATGTCTCAACATTCCATCTTTCGTACGCCCTTCATCATGCCATCTCATTAATAAAGCTATTTTTGATGATGAATATAGCATCCTCAATCGAGGAATAAGAAAAAAATAATGCAATACCTTTATCAATTTCTTTGATGCCATGGTATATCTGTTCCGTTCATTATGTCATCTTCATCTTCTTTGTGAGTTGTCTATTGTGAAGATCCATATACATTGCATGACTCTCGATCAGCATTTTTACCATGATATAACATACAGTCTTTCAGATAACTATGAATCTTTTGATATCCAAGATCTAATTTATTGACAACTTTCTTTGCTTTATAATAAGAGGATGGTAAACCAGTGCCTTCTAGAAATGCATCCTTTAGTAAATTGAGAAGCATGATAAAACTCTTTTCGGACTATCCATTCATATATTTTATATGAAATAAATGTATAAGAAAAGATATCTTAGAAAATTTCAAATAGCTTGGATACAGTTGTTCATCTATATCTTTCATTAAATTATAATACCGAGCTAACTCAGCGATTAATGGTTGCATTTGCTTCTCGATATATGTACGTTCCATGAATGTAGAACCCTCACATATTTCTATTGTTTCATGTATATTACTCGAATCTCCAAAGTTTTGAGTACCATGTCGAAAAGTATCTGTGATCAAACTCGTTATATCATCATCTCCTATAAGATTCTCTTGCATATTGCTGGATCCAAGTTCAGATGATGGTTGATTACTTGATATTGGTAATATAAATTCTCCATGAAAAATTCATTCAATATAACCTCTTGCAAAACTATTCTATATCAAATGTTCTTCAACAATTTATGGATCCAGACAAGAACAGTTTACACATCGTCGGTATGGACATAAAATCTTTTCATTCACACTGCTTTTATCTATACCAAATTTAATAAAATCACGAACTCCATCTAAATATTTTTTGGAATTTCTTGGTTTATTTATCTAACTTTTATCTATTTAAAGATAAAATTATTGAACTTTCAAGTTATCTAAAAGCAAGAAAATTTTTTTAGTCAACAATAATACATAAAGTAATTTTTTAAAAAATTATGTGAAAAATAATATAACATAACTAATAAATACATCCTACTACCAACTAATAGATAAACATAAGTCCTATCTCATTCAAGAATTGCATTAATTGTATAGATCATTTACAGTAATCAAACGATACACAATAAGAGCTCTGAAAAAATTTCGACAGCATTTTTCTTTAGTTCTTCCCATACAACTAAAAATGTATGAGGAGAATTAAAAAAAAAATGCTATCCAAAATATATCTCGAACTCTACCATACCGCTTGATTACTGTAAGTACCAATTATAAAATTATTTATAATTTTCAAACTATCCAAACTAGACAATCAATTGATCATTGTACATAATTCTCTCACCTATACAAAAAAATATAAATGTATGGATGCTATAGAATATGTACATTAATCAATTGATGGGTCTATATTTCTATGCAATGCAAGTTGTGTAAAAAATATTTAAAAATTATAATTGATCATAGCGAAGGTATACATTGTATCGAAATGAAAGATTTGCAATACTAAACAAATACGATGACATTAGCATTGAAAATATATCATGATAATGCATAGTACAAAATCAGAAACTAAATTGCAAGACAACAAAGCAGCCATATGAATCAATAAGATTTGAATAAACCTATACTCATCGAATCGATGGGATGGAACAAACTCCTTATAATAGATTTATAGAGTATCAACCATGTAGCATTTTCTTGAATAATTTAAAAACCCAGCATGTAGTGAAACCCAATAAAATTATTGCTCTCTGGCTTTTACTAATCCAAGACAATGTCAAGCATCGGAAAAGGATTGGAAACAAAAGTGAGGCTATATATTATCATATCTAGGATTGGAGGAAGATTAGTCCTACATGACAAGTTGGATGCAATGGCTTGGGTAGCATGGTAGAGGAAGATTGACTACACGAGCGCTGCCTACCATTTTTCCTGCCATATTACCAATCCTTTTTTTTCAAGTTTTTGATTTTCAAGATTATTTATCTTTAAATTATTATTTTAAGGATGTTTTTATATTTTTTATTTAATATTAGTCTTAAGAGATTTTATGATTTCTTAATAGATCAATTATAATATTTAAATATAGATTTATAATAATAAAAAAATAATTTCATATTTTTGAACATGAAAACACATATCAAATTGATGTGAATTACAAAATATAATGTTATTATTTAGCTCCTCATGATGCATCTATAATGCCCATAGTTATAGGGATCTTATTTATGGTTAGAGCCTTGGATATAACCCAAACCTAGATAGTGTGCCTATTCCAGCATTCGATAATTTGAGCTTCCTAAATAGCCATCCTGATACCGATCTTTTGTTTGATACTAGGCTGGTCATCCCGCTCCTATTTGAGGAAAAATTATATTAGCAAAGGATGTGCATAGGGTCATATTCTATCTATGTAGAATACAATCTAGTATATGATAAGGATCAAGATACATCTAGATATTGTACTCCACATATTAAAACATCACCTATAACAATACCATGTCCTGATCTACCTTGAAGGGCATGTCTTTTGGTTATCATATCTTCACGGGCCTTGTGATGTGCATTACTATCCTATTTAGCATGGCATGAGTAAAACATGACTCGTTGGTAAATTGACTCGAACTAGATGGTTGTCAGTTGTATGCACTGCTAGGCACTACCTCTCTAGTCATCAAATGCATCATCACTTGAATTGTTAGCATCATCACTTTATTGGATAGGGTGCCACATTAATCTCTTTTGAGTCCCTGTCATATCTCTGGGTGTATATGTTAGACATAGAGACTTGCGATCCCAATGAGATCCCTCAACCTTCGTTTTAAGTAGGAGGTCATGGTGGTGGCTATTTAGGATGGAGCAACCAACTATTGAAATTTGGGAGTCTTGATCTCAGTCACATTAGAACTGTTAGTGGAAGTAAATGATTTGGTAGGTGTTTATGATGACTTTCACCCTTACTTTCCAAGGACATTGTAAAATGGAGATGGGACTGAGAATTCTCTGTGAGGTATTTCCACAAGTGTTTAAACCATGGAATTTATTGCAGTCTAATGCTTTGACTATGTGGAAGTGTGCAGTGTTAGAGAAAGATAGGATGTTCAGTTGTCTAGCTATCAACAACAACCTATATGTTAGCGAAGTACCATCTCAAAAAGGATGGAAGATTAGTTGAGATTATGTAATTTCAATTGCAATCTTGGAATCTAGAGATCATAATGTCCGGTATGTTCAACACCTAAAGGTATATGAACCCTCCTGAACATCTCAAGCTAAGCCTACTGTTTTAAATCCGCATGAATGGCTTTACGAAAGAAACTAGTTAAGAGTCAACCCCATCCAACATAGGTCAATAAGATAGACCATGTCAATAAGATGGACCATTTAGGAAAGAAAAAAAGTAGAAGTATAAAGCATTAGGAACTAGGAACATAATGCAATGAGTTCATCCACAACAAGATATTTTTTTTAAGAAAATAAAAAATGAATTGAGTTTATGCACAACAAGATGATTCTTTTTAAATACATCTCGATGTCGGGTACTTTTGGGTTGGGAAGGCCTAATATTAACTAGATCAACTTGATTGATGCATGACTAATTCATGAGCAAGATGAAGCATACATAATCGTATTTGTGAAAACCTTGCAGACAAGTTGAAGTCAAATAGGTCAAATAACTTCAGTTCAGCATAAACATTTCTAAACCTTCAAGTCAATGGTGCACGAGGGAATGGTTAGTTTCATATTTTGTTAAGAAAACCCAATACTAATACATGAGCAAGCTTTAAGTTTCCACTTATTGCACATGCAGTGATTCATATAAGCAAACAACAATCTCCTAACATGAACAAAATCAAGGCATGAAACTAAAGGAAAATACCGTCTAACAGAGATCTTTACACAAGAGCTAGGGTCATGCATGAAGTGGGGTGTTCTAAAAGCTCAAGAAATTAGTCGATTTTAATTAACATCTAAACATAATGTGGCTCAAATAGGTTACAATGTTCATAAAATGGTGATAAAATGGTGATAAGAAAGGGACTTTTTTTCATACCTTAGAACTTCGTTTCTTGGACTTGGCGATGGAAAACGAGGAAGAAAGAATAGGATCCACCAAGATCCACCGAGAATGGAGGGATCGGAGGTGCCAGTCGAGAATGGATGGAGGGAGAGAGGGAGGTGCTGGCAGCGGGAAGCAGTGTTGGAACCAGCAGAGAATGGAGAGAGGGAGGTGCCGGCAACGGGAAGCAGTGTTGGAACCAGTGGAGAATGGAGGGAGGGAAGGAGAGGGAGGTGCCTGTGGCCGGAATAGGGTTAGGGATCGATCGATTGGAAGGGATAATGGGGAGCTCTACAAGAGAAGGTATTAAGGAAAATCCATTGATGCTTAAAAGTATCATTAAAATCCATCTATTTGCTGATGCTTTAAAAAAGCATTAGCCGGCGAGCAAGATGTGCTGACACATCACCCTATCTTCAGGAAAAAATAGTGGCCTTTTCACAAATTTGTTGTAGTGGATAGAGGCAAAAGTTTGACTCTAATTAATACGTCTCTCAATTGGCTTATTTGAGTCTTGTCATGAGTGCCTGCTACCCATATATAGTCATACACTCATACATTGGGTGACTAAGAAGTGCCCAATTCTCTGTCAGATAGCTTGAGTTTTTGGATTATAAATTCATGGTAGATGGTATTTGAGCCAGATCCAATGAATATTCACTACAGTAAAAGGTAGAAACGGCAACGCTTTTCTCCCGATGCTTTGGGTGAGCATCGGGAAAAATCGCAAACCCGTCGATGCTTTTAGAAAGCGTTGCTATCCTCCGATGCTTATAAGCGTTGCTAAGTTTAACTTGTTTCCCGATGCTTTTAAGCATCGCTAGGTTTTTAAGAGCATCGGGAAGCTCCGCCACCTGCCGACGGTTATAAGCATCGAGAAATTAGTCCTCTTATACCCAGCCCTGAGTCCTAATTTTTTATTCGATCGATCCACCACCCCATCGCCTGATCTCTATTTCATCCTCGATCCCTCTCCCTCCTCCTTCATCTCCGGCTTGTTGCCTTCGAGTCCCTTCGTCGTCGCCGAAGCTCTCCGACCGGTGCCTTCATCTTCTTCATCTCTGGCCCATCGATCGAAGCCCCACTCTCCCACCCGCTGCCCCTGCCAACCTCCCTGCCTTGCTCCACCGGCCAACCAACAGTTTGTAAGCACCTGTCTCTCACTATTTCTCAGCTAGTAAGGATTAAGAGCATAGTGTAATTATTATTTTATTTTTTAAAAAATGATAACTCACTTTTTGTGTTAGATTAAAGATAATACAATATCTGAATTTTTTTTTTTTGATAAAATTTCATGGCATGCATTATTGTCGGTGCTTGGTTTCTTAGCAATTCTTTAAGTTCTCCTTTTCCTTTTACATAAAGAACGTTTAATATATTTTCCATTGTAGAAACATATAGCATGCTATTCTAATAATCAATTATTGGTTTACAACCATTTTGGGGATATATGGAGAATGCCTGGTATTGTTATCAATTGAATACGAAATATTGAGCCTAACTAAAAGATTTGAGGTAGAGGACCAATGGTCAAATTATTTAGTTTGAGCTAGGACAACAACTACAAACTTGACTTGTGACAAACTTGATATTAAGTTGAGATTCCTAACCTTGACCATAATTATCAAGTCTTTTCCAAACTATTTAAGATTAACCTATGGATTCTAACTTGCTAACATCCTTATGTAGAATGATCTCTAAAATGATTTGAAACCTTTTTTTGACATAATGACTAGGCCAAACCTCGATCCCTTTCCAGATTTACAAGTAGCACATTGGATAGAAAAGAGATACCCTAACATTTATTCATGTGAAATATAGATCCATTCCATCATGACCTATAATATTACATGATGGACTAAAAATAAAATGGTCAACCAAGAACCAAACTTTAATTTGGATAGTATGACCTCCTACCACTTAGGACAAAGAGCAAGGGAAGGTGTTGATCCTCATTTTAGCCCCACTTATTAAGTGTATAACCTAATTCGATGTGCATGGGGCTCGATGTACTCGAGGACTTTACAAAAAAAAATGATGAAGTTGATCAACTAATTTCTAAAGACATAACTGACCTAACCCAATCCATACGACCCTATTCATGATTATTGTCAAGTCAGCACTCCAATTCACCCAAGCCATTTGAAGTTTGGCCAAACAATCTAATCCACATGATCCTTGATACAATAAGCCATGGTCAATCAGAATAAAGTTGTAAAAATCTAAGCACCTTACATCGAAATTACTTGGTGGTGCAGGGACCTACAAGGATAGCTACATCGTGTTTAACCCCCCATCCCTTTTCTTTATCAAAAAAAAAAATCAGAATTAGGCAGGTTTGGTTAGTTTTTGGCATGACTAATTGGAGGTTAATTTGTTGACTTGTTGTTAAGAGAGAGACTAGTTCTGGTTTGTACGTCAAAACCCGGACCAATTTGTTAAACTACTCTTATGTTGTAATATAAGATGAGATCTAATTTACCAAGCATTTAGCATGGTTCAAGGAACCTTCCCTTTCCTTGCATCAGTTTCACAAGATACCTCCTCCGTCTCTGACAAGTATTGGCTTCTTTAAAAAGGGATTGCTTGCCCGATTTTTTCACCAAACTTTGTTGGCCTTGTCCTAAACAAGGACTATAAACCAATCCCAAACAAGAGCCTTGCCACCATTTTATAATAGCCAGAAGTTAAAAGAAAGGAATGCCAACCTATCCATTCGAGTAAGGAGAGCAAAATTTAAGATCTCCATTTTAGCCTCTCCATTGCCAGGCCACAAGAATGAGGAGAGAAGGATGGCGGCACGGAATGGTTATATATATATATAATATATATATATATAAAACCGTCCCTTCCACCACCCATGTCCCTCATGGCTATCATCCCCTCCCCGGTGAGCATTACCATATATGGATTCTTCACTGTCATTGTCCCTACCATAAGAAGTTAGCTTCACCGAGATAGTCTGGCTCTCCTCGGGGCTACCATCTTATCATATACAATGTTTCCATCTTCATCCTGTAAGATCACAATTGACAGTAGAAACATGAATCGAAAATAAGTCATAAAACAAACAGAAATATCCAAAATAGTACGTGCTTCATGTATTAGTTTGTTAGACAATATGTAAGGTTTATTTCCATCCATAGCCAAAATAGATTCCATGCGAAAAAAGTAGCACCTCATAGGTTTTATACTTCACTATGTTATTCTGTTATTACATTATGTTTGAATTTAAATCTAAATCTACCTGTTTTGTTGCCTTTTTATTATCAGGTGCTTGACTGCTCAGAGAGTAAAGAAGCTTTCTAAAATATTTTAAAATTGGTTTAAGATTTGTATAGGGAGGCTATGATGATTTTAGGATGTATGTTTGGCTAATTCAACTGTTTCTAATGGCACCAATCTTGGATGGCTTTCTTTTGTAGGCAACCAATTGTAGTCATTTTGATTTAGTTGTAGATTAAATAGTAGATCTGAGCCTACTCCTTATTTTTTATTATTTATTATTCTTTTTCTTAGTAGATTATTTATGTTTCTTTATAAATTTCATGGTATATACCTGTATCTTGCTGAACATGTTATGCTTTAAGATTTATTCATTATTGCGAATCTTTCATTTCAATACCATCAATAGCTTTATTATGATCAATTATGGTTTTTTAAATATTTTTTACAAAACTTGCATTGCATAGAAACATGGACCCATCAATTGATTAATGTACATATTCTACATCATCCGTATATTTATTTTATTTTTGTGTGGATGGGAGAAATATGCACAGTAGTCAATTGATTGTTCAGCTTGGACAGTTTGAGAATTGTAAATAATTTTATATGTGCTTACAGTAATCAAGCGTTATGGATATAGTTACAGATATATTTTGGACAGCATTTTCTTTTAGTTCTCCTCATACATTTTTACTTGTATGGGGAGAACTAAAGGAAAATGCTGTCGAAATTTTTTTAGAGCTCCTATTTCGTATCGTTTGATTACTATAAATGACCTATATAATTAATGTAATTCTTGAATGGGATAGGACCTCTTTACCTATTAGTTGATGATAATATGCATTTTGTTCTTTTAAATATTTATTTATTTCAATTAAATTTATCTTATAATGGATAAGAGTTGGATAACTAAATCGAGAATAGCAAAGAATATCTGGATGGAGTTCGGGATTTTATTAAATTTGGTATGGAAAGAAGTAGCATCAATGGAAAGATTCTATGTCCATACCGAAAATATGTAAATTCCAGTTCTCTATATCCAAATACTGTTGAAGAATATTTGGTATGGAATGATTTTTTAAAAGATTATATAGAGTAGTTTTTTCATGGAGAGTCAAGGTTACCATCTACATGTAACCAAACCTCTAATATGGAATATATACCTAATTTTGGATCCAGTAACCAACAGAAAAATCTTGCAAGAGATGATGATATCAGGGGTTTGCTTAGAGATACTTTTGAATATGGTGCTCAAAATCCTGGAGATTGTAGTGGAGGACAAGTAGCAGCTGAGCTACCTGATGATCCTATGTTTACTGAATCTATACATAATGGGGAGCCGATATCTCCAACTAACGTTGGAACAGATCATTATCAGAAGCTAATAAGGGATGCAGATCAAGAATTATATGATGGTTGCAAGAACTTTTCAAAAATTTCTTTTCTTGTATATTTATTTCATATAAAATACTTGAATGGATGGTTTGGCAAGAGTTTTACTATGTTGCTCAAGTTGTTAAAGGATGCATTTCCTGAAGGTACTAGTTTACCAACATCTTGTTATAAAGCCAAAAAATTAGTAAAGGAATTGGATCTTGGATATGAAAAGATTCATAGCTATCCAAATGATTGTATATTATATCGGGGAGAACATGCCGATCAAGAATCATGCCATGTGAGTGGATGTTCATGATATATGAAGCAAATAGAAAATGAGAGTGATGGATTAAATGAATTAGATGCAATACAAATTAAACAAAAATCGGCCAAGATATTACATTATTTCTCTCTTGTACCTAGATTAAAAAGGATCTATGCATCATTCATGAAATCTTTGTCAATGAGATGGCATGATGAAGGATGTACAAAAGATGGAATGCTGAGACACCTAGCGAATAATTTAGCATGGAAAATATTTGATGACAGACATCCTGATTTTACCTCTGATGCACGTAATGTCTGGCTGGGTTTAGCCAATGATGGGTTCAATCTATTTCGGACCTTAAGTTCTATCTATAGCACGTGGCCAGTTGTTCTGATTCCTTATAATTTGCTATCATGGATATGTATGAAACAGTCTTCACTTATAATTTGCCACCATGGATATGTATGAAACAGTCTTCACTTATTTTATCAATGATCATTTTATGTGATAAGGGTCCAGGCAATGATATTGATATTTTCTTATAACCTTTAATGGATGAATTGAAACAATTATGGGAGGGTATTAGTGCAACTAATGCTTCAAATGGCCAAACATTCAAACTGCGGGCAGCTCTATTATGGATTGTTAATGATTTTCCTACATATGCTAATTTATCTGGTTGGAGCACTAAGGGACCAATTGCATATCCTTCTTATGGTGAATCAACCCATTCAATTTGGTTAAAACATGGAGAAAAGTTTTGTTATATGGAACATCGTCGATGGTTAGAAGCAAATCATCTATTTCGATTTTAGAAGAATTTATTTGATGGTACTATAGAGTTTTGATATGCTCCAATTCAACCTTCTGATTCTGATATTTGTAGACAAATGCTTGGTATCAGACACAGTTAAAATAAGATAACAAAGTCCTCTAAAAAGTGAGGAAGAGATGATGTTGAGACTTCAGCACAAGAAGAAGTATCAGAGGAAGTCAATGCTTACACTTTAGATATAGCAGCGTTCGAGGATCCGGATAATTTCTTTGAAGTTAAAAATGATGATGATATAATGACAGCATCTATCCATTAGCATACTAAATAATTATGGAAAAAAAAAGCATATTCTTTGACTTACCTTATTAGAAGCATAATATACTCCGGCATAATCTTGATGTTATGCATAAAGAAAAGAATGTTTGTGATAATTTGATTAGAACAATATTAAATCTTGATGGAAAGACTAAAGATAACATGAAGGTGTGTCTTGATTTAAAAGAAATTGGCACCCGACATGAACTTCATCCACAAGTGCTTAGAAATAATAGAACTTATATCCCTCATGCATGTTATACAATGTTTAGTCGAGAAAAAGATCTTTTCCTGACAGTTTTAAAAAATATCAAGGTTCCTGATGGATATGCATCAAATATTTCATGATGTATGAATCTGAAAGAGCGAAACGTTTCAAATATTAAAAGTCATAATGGACATATACTAATACAAGATATTCTTCCATTGGCTTTAAGGTAGTCAATACCAAAACAAGTTGTTACGGTTATTTTTCAATTATCATCATTCTTCAAGGCATTATGTTTTAAGGTTCTTGATTCTCAGGAGCTTGATTAGTTGTAGTCTCAAGTCATACTTATGTTATATCATATGGAAAAGATTTTTTTTCCTAGATTTTTTACGATTATGGTTCATCTACTCATTCACCTAGCTTTAAAAGCTAAACTTGGTGGACCGGTACAGTACAAATGGATGTACCCTATCAAGAGGTGATGCTGTAAAACTAAAATTTCATAATTTAGATATCTTTTTCATTATTTAATATGATATTAATATTAAAATTTTAATAAACATCATACTTTTTGAAGGTATCTTGTATGTTTGGAAGATAATGTATGAAACAAAGCCCATCCTGGGGGCTCAATAATAGAGGGATATATTGCTTAAGAGTATTTAATATTTTGTTCAAGATATCTCGAATGTGTAGAGACTGTATTCAATCGACCTCAACGTTATGGCGATACTATGGAGAATACAAATATATACAAGTTTGCATCTTTCAGAAGATTTATAGAAAAAGCTGAAAGTATTATTTTTGACCAGAAATCCTTGTCACAAGCACACCATCATGTATTGCTACATAGTGATATAATATCTGACTATCGCAGGTTAGTCTATTTATACATGAATAATACTAAATATTAGATATATTATTGTCAAACTTATATTTGATTGTCATGCAATGAATTTTTAGCTGTACAATGACATGCCAATCATTCCACTCATCCTAATCTAAATATTGAACAAAGATGGTTGGTTGAGTTATTCCCTAATTAACTTTCCAATCAAGTTAGTATATATAAGTCGTATAATAATTTTACATACATTTAACATCGAATAAGTGATCGATAATTGATATTATATTTTCTAGGTATCGATATTGATGGAGAAAAATTATTCAGTAGAACTAATAGCACTTGCCCGAGATCCTAATTATATTGTGAATAAATATAATGGATTTATTATAAATGACTTTAAATTTTATATCAAGGAGCGCGAGAAATTTAGAAAAACTCAGAACAGTAGAGTTATTGTAGAAGCAGATGGAAAATCTTATTATGGTATACTTAAAGATATTTTTGAGATGGATTATTATGAAAATTTTAAAGTTGTATTATTTCGATGTGTTTGAGTGAATATAAATACACCAAGAGATTTGAAAAAGGACTCAAACAGATTTATACTTGTCAATTTTTCAAGATTGATACATACAGGTGCGTTATTGAAGGATGATCCATTGATCTTTTCATCTCAAGCTCAACAAGTTTTTTATGTACAAGACTCGAAAGATAAAGAATGGGCTACTGTTATTAAGACAACCAGAGACTTGTATGACATAGGAAAAAGGATAGAAGAAGATAATGATGATACTGATACTCAGTGTATGCCTTACAATATTATGCCGGATGATCATATAAATGATACAACCATTTTGGTTAGGTTGGATTCTGAAGAAGGTACAAATGGTTGATTATGACAAGTAAATAGTTTACAAAATGATTTACATTTTTGCATGAATAATTATTATATCTTTTAAATAGCAATTCATTTCCGTTATAATTTGATTATAATGTTGACTGACTTGGTTTTTAATAATGCATGTTAGGTACACCATGCCTCGAAGGAAGTGCCTATCAAATATATAGTTTTAGTTTTTTCAGACCGAAGCTGGTACTTCATCACAGCCCAATGACTCTCCTTCACATTAGGCCGAGGCCAGTATCTCTCCTTCACATCAGGCCGAGGACATTCCCTCCAAGTCAGCACATCACGATCCTCCTACAGATCATCTAGATGATGAGCCTATCATCAATGATATACAGATACAGGATAATTTAATAATTTCATATTATTTCAATTTTTATATATGCAATAGTTTTGATATATAATTTTCTGTATTTTTTTTGTAGATGGATCCAGGAAACTTAGGAGGAAGCGAGGACCCACACTAGTCCGTGATGTGTGGCAGTTACCTACGGGTGAGAGGATCGTCGTTGAGTGCAACAAGCTAGGCCAGCCTATTAAGAAATCGGCTAGCTTGTTGACCAGCTTTTTGGGGACAATAGCATGCCGGGGTTAGCGATGTCCCCTAAATTATTCAAAGTAGAATGATATGCTTCCTGCCTTTAAAGTAGAGATGCTACGGCTTGTATAGATAAAAAATTTGATATATTATTTTATATCTTAAGTTTTTAACAATTTCATTGCTTATTTCATTTAATACTTATTTTATTATTTTTTTACATTATCGAGCAAGTTTATACTCTCTCCAGATTGTAATGATTTTGTGCTTAAGTCTCTCATTCGCAAGTGGAAAGAGTATAGGGCAAAGTTGAAGGGAACTATAAGATAGAGGGTAAGACAGAGGAGCAAATTACAGCTACTTGTCCTCCTGATATACACCCTCATCAATGAAAGGAGCCGGTACACTATTGGTTTTCCGAGAGGGCACAGGTTGTGTATCATCATCAAACTTATAAATTTATTAATTTTTAATGTAAATTATATTTATACAATATATAACATAGTTTTAATTTTATTGTGTAGACATATTCTGCTATTGGTAGAGCTGCACGAGTAGCTCAGTCTGTTCCTCACACAGCAGGGTCCAAGAGTTATGCACGGCTCAGGCATGAGTTTGTATATTTCTCATCCTATAATATTTTTAGTATACTTTTAGTTTTAACATCATATATCATCATGTATCATGCATGTGCCATGTATCATGGTACGGGGGTATAAGATGTGTCATTTTAGATTTTTATTATAATATTTATTCTTTCTATAGGCTGATCAGCAGGGAAGGGAGCCTGGTGAGGTGGAGTTATATCGGATGACTCACATTCACCAGGATGGCAATTTTATTCGGGAGGAGTCCAGAGATATATTTGTATTATTTTTATTTATATTATATCATGATTTATAATTTTATTTTTATTAAGTATTAATATATGAATTTTTTATAAAACATAGGAGAGGGCTACCTCTATGATCGCCGAGCGTGCTGGCGAGTCTACATCATCTATGCAGAGCAATCGTGTCAAGGCCGAGGTATTCTCGGAGTTGATGGGACCAGAGCGTTATGGACGAGTAAGGGGTTATGGGATTGAAATTACCCCTACTTAGTTATCTGAGGTGAGTAGATTTACTCGGGATGCTAGAGATAGTCATCATGATTCACGTGTTCGTAGGCTCGAGGATGAGATATCAGAGCTTAGACATACACATGATATAAACAGAGCAGAGATGCAGACTATGAGGGCTCAGCTTAAGTATGTTACATCTTTACTGCATATGTTCATGTCATCTCAGGTAAGTAATTATTTATAACTATATATATATATATATATATATATATATATTGTATGTAATAATTTAGAATATATATAATGTATGTATCATAACTATATATATATATATCTTGTAGATTCCTGATGCATCTGCCAGTCGCAGACAGGACGACGACCAGCCTCCCGTGGATCATTGATGCCAGTTGATTTTTTTTTATTATTTTTGTATGTCTTTTTATGTATTTGAACTTGAATCGAGTTTGAGTATCTGTTGATACTTTTTATATATATAAAACACTCTTTAAATTGACTTCATGTATATTTGGTGTTTGAAGTATGAATGTTGTGTTTGTGTGATATAATTTTCAATTAAATGATATTTGATTTCATTTTGTATGTCTTTGGCTATGTGTGATACAGGTTTGAATGAAATGATATTTGATTTTGGAGATAATGTATACAGGTTTGTGTTGGTGTATGTATTTAATGTATACAGGTTTGTGTTGATACAGGTATATTTTAAAAAAAAATTTGCCGATACTTTAAAGCGTCGCTATCTTATCGATTGCCGACGCTTTAGAGCGACGATATCGTGACGAATGCTGATGCTTTAAAGCGTTCGCTATATTTAAATCTACCGATGCTTTAAAGCGTCGCTAGGTTTTAATATAGCGATGTTTTAGAGCGTCGGCATATGCTGATATTTTTAAAAAGTGTGGCAGGTTACGTCCCCATGCTTACATACCCGACGCTTTAAAAAATATCGAGAGCTTTTTTGCCAACGCTTAAAAGCGTCGGCAAATGTCTTTAAAAGCGTCGGCAAATCCCCTTTTTATTGTAGTAATTCAACAGTCGTGGACTCTTAGTCGGGATACAAGGATCAAGTGACAAAATTGTCATGAGGTTAGGTTGGAAGATTATCATAGTTCTGCATTGGTTGATACATTAGCCATATCTTACGGGTTTGTAAGCTTTGACTGAACCTTCATCTAATAGCTCAGTCTCTAAGACTGTAAATCCCCGCATGTATTTAGTCAGACATTGATTATATATTAAAGAGATATTATATATATATAATAAATATAATTTGAAGAATCTTAGTCTATATATCAAATAGTCAAAAATTAAATAATCTAAATATAATTAAATTAGATTATTTTGTGATCACTTGATGTATAAGCCAAGAATTCTCAAATCATATAATTTTTTGTATACAAATAACTTTGAGATAGTAAATCATATCGAACAGCTTGGATTATTGATATAAGATCTCTATTATAGAGTTTTGATCTGACCGAATTTGAGTTCAAATCCATTTTAAAAAAAAGGCCAAGTCCAACTCTACATCTATGTATGTATATATGTATGTATTTAGAGAGATCTAATGCTACATTCTGACTAGATTTTTTAGGTGGATGCTCTAACACAAGCTCTTTTGAAGTTGATCATCATCAATCAACCATTATATTTGTTATGGGATTTGGATTTTTAGCTTAACAAGGATACCAACCCAAGATTTAATCAAAAAGAGTATGCCAGTGCTTGTGTTGACATTTATTTAATCCTCTACCAGTTACGTGCTAGAGAATTCTTAGATATCTATCTAGAATCAAGAAACTCGATGATACCTTTCGACGCGTCCAACTATTATCTTTTCTATACATTTAGTTCCAAATTTGCTGTTTGTTGGAATATTGTAGGGTCATTACAGTCGTGGCATCCACCCATCATGCAACCTAGGCTCCAGGCAAAGCACGTTCTTTTCTGTACGTGCAGCTTATCTTTTCCTAAATAACGTTGCTACAAAATGCATTGATCCGATCCCACGTACAGTGAGTTGCCTGGAAATCCCGCATTATAACTTGCATATCCGCTCCATATGTTCATGGACCGATTCCATCTTCACTGTATGGCAGAAACGTCTTTGAACATCGTTTCTCGCATACAAATCGGACTGTAGCTTGACTGTTATAGAGGAACTTTTTAGAATCAAAATGGCTAAGTTAATGGTGACATTTAGAACAAGGCGGAGCAATGCTTTTACAAAGCTTTTTTTTTTATTTTTTATTTTATTTTTTTTTAAATGTAGAGTAGTTAGCACACTATTGACCGGCACATAAGAGGCTCGTGGTATATTCAACAGGAAATGAATTTGATAGGCGACCGTGATTCTGTCAGTTATACTTCCAAGCGCAAGTCAGGGTTCTCCGATGTTTGGTTCCTTCATGGGGGCCTCCGTTCCGTGCAAAGGCTCTGACCTGTTTGCTATGTGGCCCCCTCCCCCCACCATACTCTTAAAAAAGATTATTTAAAATTAATTTAATAAATCTAATCATAGAGCTTTAGTTCAATCATTTGTTTTTAATTATGTTTTTTTATATTTTTTGGTAAGCTTTAATTATGTTTTTTTTAGAAGTGTGATATGGGGACACACTTGTAAAAGTCTTCTATATATTTTTCTTATCATGTATGGCATGCAGACATATCCGTAACGACTACAAATTAATTTACTCGCGGTTACTCATGGAAGAAAGGGTATGCAGCGATCACGAATAAAATATTAACTCTCAAAATCTAGTCTAATCAGGCAAACCACGCTGGTAGTAATAATGTTGGTAGACCGTAGACTATATATAAAAGCCAACCTTGATTTGAGCCTATCATGACAATGCCGAGTCTAATCAAAAAACAACTCAGCTCCAGCTATCTAATGACTATTAATGTTCTACAAAATGTCAACATTAGAGCAGCAAATTTGAGATACATTAATTTGTATCTTTTGACCGCCCTAAGAAACAGTGGCTTCACCGTCTATTTCTTGGGATACCTACATGTAAGTATTTAAGATTGTTGTTTCTTCACAAAAAAATTTGTCTGGCAGAACTGTCCAGGTCTAAATATATATGGTGAAACACCTTAGTTAAAAACATCAACCTCTTTACTTTAGGGGAGGGGTGGGATTATTGCTCTATATATTCCTCAAAAATCTGAACATAGTAACATGAAAGATGAGCGCTATACTTCTCTTTCCTTCTTAAAACAGGGGAAAAAAAGAAGAAGAAGAAGAAGAATAAGAAAGAAAACAGGCGTGCTGTATGTATCTCGATCGGCGGTAACAAGCCAAATTGTAATGCTCAGCAATTAGCAGTATATATAAGTGCTAACGAAGTAGAACTTCTAATTCCTATTCATTGCACGCCAGCAACGCTGGACAACTTCGAGGCGATGTTGATGTTTTGCCAGAGCAGTCCATGGGCATTTGTCCAAATTCCCCTCCCCCACTCACATAACCCTCCAAACCATTCTCTTGTCCTTCCCTCCTCTGCCAGCTAAAACATGCACAGCCACCACCCGGTCCACATGGCTTAGCTTCCATTTTTCTTTTCGTTCTTTTTCTCGTTCCATCAATATAAACAAATAGCCACAAAATCTACTGGCCCTCCTTTCTCCATTAGAAAAGTAAAAATATCTATGACCTATCTATAAATCCCCATCACCTCTATACAGAACCATTCCATCGCAAACACCAGTAGCTAGCTAGTAGTACCGCTCCCGCTCCCGCTCCCAGTCCCAGTCCCCCGCTGCTTAATTAAACTGCCCACTTAGGTGCTTGTGATTTATTCCTAGCAATGGCATCCAAGACCTCGGCATCAGCTGCTCTGTTCCTTGCTCTCAACCTGCTCTTCTTCGCGCTGGTTGGCGGCGCTGGCTGTGGGTGTGGTGGTTGCCCAACCCCCAGCCCCCCGCCCCCGAGCCCTTCCACAGGCAAGTGCCCCATGAACGCCCTAAAGCTAGGCGTGTGTGCCAACGTGCTCAACGGCCTCATCAACCTGAACCTCGGCAGTCCACCGAAGAAGCCATGCTGCACTCTCCTCCAAGGCCTCGCCGACCTCGAGGTCGCCGTCTGCCTCTGCACTGCACTCAAGGCCAACATCCTCGGCATTCCCCTCAGCATCCCTATCGACCTCAGCTTGCTCATCAACTACTGCGGAAAGAAGGCCCCCACTGGCTTCCAGTGCCCTTAACGTACTGGCTCGCCGGCCACCTACATCCTTTGATCTCTTTGTCTGTGGTCTCTTTGCTTGCGTTGTTTCAGATCGATATAGACTGTTTGGGTCCCCGGAAAGTTCTTTTTTTCTTTTTTGTTTTATCCGGTTGGGTTTTGTCGATGTCAGGTTAATTTGTAGCTGTAGTTGTTACCGTTGTTGAGTTAGGTGCAGGGACGATGAATAAGCCGGATTCAGCAACAAAAAGTTCTTGTTATGTGTGGAAAATGGATCGATGGTTTTCGATTTGGAGCCACAAAGTGTTATCTGTGTTGGCACGGCCTGTGGGGAGGATTTCAAGTTATGTTTATGTGCTATGGGGGTTCGACTTGGTTGTATTTATTTGGCTGTATGTACTCATTGTGTGATGCTTTCCGCATTTGGACATTATCTGAAGGCCTGCTTTGGTTTGGCACTTGTCATTGAGCTTTCCCCCTTGGAGAAGGTTGCAGATCGATCGTTCGCGTACTTGCACTCCTGAGAAAACCGATATATTATTATTTTGGTCACCTACTCTGCGGTTTTTCTTCCGTAGCAATTTGTTCTTATACGTCACCACCGGTTTAAAAAGGTTTTGGAAAGATAAGGTAGAGTTTTGGAACATACGTACGGGCTTCATGATACGCCTGTACATTCTCAGGCTACTCTCTGCTCGATCGTGGAGACACTTGAACTCGCCAGCTTCTCCGTCGAACGCGTATTCAAAAAATTATCAGTGACAACCTAGTGTTCATTTGTAGTTCAATACTTTCATTCTAACGTAAGTTTTGCCTTACATCGAAAGAAAATTAATGGGTTATATATATATATATATATTATTTTGATATTTCTTTATAATATTTTATTAAAAAAATATTTAAGGTTTTAGAGAATCATCATATTCTTTTCATTTCGAAATCGTATCTGCAATTTAAATTATTTATCTCTCCATCTGGATGGCTTAAAATTGATTATTATTAGATAAATCAAAGATGTTTGTTATACCCAATCGGCTTATCTTCGAACCGAACCGGCACCGACGATCCTTCGGCCCGGTCAAACTAGAAGCCCGACCGATCCACTCCAGTGGAAGTCCAACCGATCCACTTTAGCAGAGGTCCGACCGACTCACTTCATCAGTGATCCGAACGACGACTCCAGCAAAGGTCCGATCGACCCACTTCATCAGTGGTCCGAACGACCAATCCAGTAGAGGTCCGACCGACCCACTTCATCAGTGATCCGAACGACCATCCCAGTGGAGGTCCGACTGACCCACTTCATCGGTGGTCCAAACGACCACTCCAGTGAAGGTCCGACCGACCCACTTCAGCAAAGGTTCGACTGACCCCCTTCGGCAAGGCCTGTATTAACTCGAGGTGAGTCACCCCAAGGATGGCCCGGGGACTCTAGAAGCCCCTCTCCGCTGGTATCAGAGTTCTGTTGTAACAGAACCCTGACACATCAACACCACTACTCTGCGAACCCCACGATAACATCCTTTCCTGGTACTACATGGCCACTACCCAGATTCTTCTAAGAGCAGATCGGTCATTCCCTACTCAGCCCCTAACGGATTCTGGCAAGGTTCCGTACTTATATAAGGTAAAATGGGGGACTCCGAGCGGTAAGAGAGCTTTTCCTTCTCCACGAGCTTATCTCCTTTGATTCCTCCATTCTGTTGCTCCACAACTCTCACTAACTTAGCCATCAGAGTGTCCCCCACCGGAACACCACCGGCCCGTGGGACTTTCTTGCAGGAACTGGGAGATGCGCATTCTAGCCAGCTCCAGAAACCTGGTCTGGGAGATTCAGTGGCAATAGATTGGCACTAGAGGAAGGGGGCTTGAACCTTCACTCTTGTTTTCCTTCCCTAGAAGGAGGAATCCATCGCCAGGTAGAGCAATGGTGAAAGGAAGAGCCCAGAATACCTCTATCAGGAGAGGTCTCTCCCAGTGAAGATCGGAAGAACCTCTTAGGGAGAATGACACCGCCCAACCTACCATAACCCTGCGACAATAGCAGTTCCAGACTCTCCTGAACCGCATCGACACCCTCGCTACCATAGTTCTGAACCTCCAAGATGCGGTCAATGACAGACAGCAGCCGCTCGCGGCATCCCAAACCAACCATCAACTTGCTGCCGAGGGAAGTCGGCAGCAGGGAGTCCCTCAACTCCGCTCTCACACGGCTCTAAAGCCCCGAAGGTCTTAGAGGGCTCATGCTGACGGAAAGAGGATGAGATCCGCCTCACTCTCCTCCACAGACTCGGTCCCTGACGACGATCAGTACCATGACGAGGACCCGAGAGACTACACCAGCAAACTCCAGCACATGGAGGAGCAGATCGCTGAGCTGGTTGATCGGTAGAAGGCCGACGGGATGCAGGCGTACGACTCCCGCCCGCCTTTCTCTGCTAAAATCATGGGGGAAGCCATCCCCCATCACTTCAAAATCCCTCAAGTGAATGCTTACGATGGCACCAACGACCCTTTGGATCATCTGGGCACTTACAAGGCCCACATGATGGTATAGGGCACCTCCGACGCCCTTCACTGCATCGCCTTCCCTGCAACTCTTAAGAAGACCGCTCGGATGTAGTTCTTTGCCATCCGACCAGGTACGATTCACTCCTTCTTTTAGCTGGAAAAACATTTTCTATCCCATTTCAGGACTTGTAGCTAGATTTCAAGGAACATGGACTGCCTCTTCCTCGTGCAGCAGAAGAAAGGAGAAACCCTCTGGGATTACATGGCTCGATTCAATTTATCGGCCATGGAGGTTCCGGACCTAAATGAGCATGTAGCTATGTTGGCATTCAAGAAGGGGCTGCGATCGTCTATGCTCACTTTCTTCCTAGACAAGAGATTCACGACAACCTACTACGAGCTACTAGCCCGGGCATAGAAATATGTCCTGGCAGAAGAACAGGCGGCAAGCCGACGCCAGGCTGAAGGGAGGTCGGCTTCCAAGAAGAGGAGCGACAAGGCTCCCGAAGTCCAACCTCCCAGCGATAGCATCAACTCAGCCCGACGCCACAGCCCTAAGCCAAAGGACTTCCCTAGGAGATTCGAGACTTATGCATCTCTTTCCCTCCCGTGGAAGAAGATCCTTATGGAGATAGAGAATGAGACCTTTTTGCAAATGCCTCGTTCGATGAGGAGCCCATCCGCATCCAGAAGCAAAGACAAATACTGTCGATTCCATCGTGACCACGGGCACAACACAGAAGATTGCCTCTAGCTGAAGGATGCAATCGAAGATCTGATCAGGCAGGGGTACCTGCACAAGTATGTCCGACCCCAGAGGAATCGGGTTGAAACATCTGCTGCCAGGGACCCCCCAGAAAAAATAGAGCTGCCCAACCAGCGCCCCACCAATGAAAATATGGGTATGCTCCACCGTTGGTCCGATTGGAGGGATGAAGAAGACCAGGATACTGTGAAGAGGTCCCAAAGTTCTAATATAATTAGGTTCTCCGACAAAGACCTCTTAGAGCCCCAGGTCTCTGGAAATGACCCTGTAATTGTATCGACGGTGATTGCCAACTATGATGTAAGAAGGATCATCATAGATAATGGAAGCTCCACAGAAGTTTTGCTGTATGATACCTTTGTCCGAATGAACCTGTCTAGAACCAGGTTGCAGGAATCTCCAATGCTGTTGACGAGGTTCGAGGAAAACTTCGTTGGCGTAGAAGCAAAATTAACTCTGCCCATAACCATCGGATCAGAGCCTTTTCAAAAAACTCCCTATCAACTTTATGGTAGTACGCATGACATCGGCCTACAACACCATCTTGGAATGGCTGGCCCTTAACAAGTTCCGGGCCATCATGTCTACCTACCACTTGCTGGCAAGATTTCCTACCTAGAATGGGGTTAGAGTAAGGAGGGGGGATCGCATTATGGCCAGACAGTGTTTGACCATCCGGATAGGCAATCAGGAGACCGTTCCATCTTGGAATAGCTTGACCCCAGGGTCGAAGCCGACTGCGGTGGATAGCCAGTCGAAAGGATCCTGTTCGTGCCCCTCCAGGAGGTTGATCCCACCAAGGTCCTGCAAATTGGAAGTACACTCAGCGAAAAGGCCAAGTCAGAGCTAGTCAGCTTCTTACGGGACAATGCCGACGTCTTCGCCTGGTCGGCGTCGGACATGCCAGGTATCCCGTTGGAGATCATAACCCACCAGCTTAAGGTGGATCCAGCTTACAAGCCTGTCAAGCAAAAGAAGAGGACCTTCGTCCCTGAGAGACAAAGGATGATTGACAAAGAGGTCAAGAAGCTCTCTGATGCTGGCTTCATCAGAGATGCCCATTACCCTGACTGGCTGACAAATATTATAATGGTAAGGAAAGCCAATGAAAAGTGGAGGATATGTGTGGACTACACTGACCTCAATAAAGCTTGCCCGAAGGACAGCTTTCCCTTATCAAAGATCGATCAACTAGTGGATGTCACTATCGGTCACCAGCTTCTGGGCTTCATAGATGCCTTCTCTGGGTACAACCAGATCAGCATGGACCCGGAGGATAAAGAGAAGACAGCCTTTATCACCGACAAATGACTGTACTGCTAGAGAATGATGCCCTTTGGCTTAAAGAACGTCGGAGCCACTTTTCAAAGACTGATCAACTGGATCTTCGAAGGGCAACTTGGAAGGAACATGGAGGCGTATGTTGACAATATGATAGTCAAGAGCCTCCATAGAGCCAACCACATCAAATATCTACAAGAATCTTTCGATGCCTTGAGGCATCACAGGATGAAGCTGAACCTAGCCAAGTACACTTTTGAGGTGACTTCCAGAAAATTTCTTGGCTTTCTAGTCATGCAAAGAGAAATTGAGATCAACCCTGATAAAATCAAGGTCATCGTCGATATAGGGCATCCGACCAACAAGAAGCAAGTGTAAGAACTTACAGGTTGGATAACCTCTCTCAGCCTGTTTATCTTTAGATCGATCGAAAAATGTCTTCCTGTCTTCAAAACTCTGTAGCAGTCGAATCGTTTCCAGTGGATAGACGAATGCCGGTCGACCTTCGAAGCATTGAAGGCATATTTGGAGACTCCCCCTTTACTTGATAAGCCTGTGGAGGGAGAGCCGCTGTACCTGTATCTTTCGGCGTTGGATGAGGTAGTGAGCTCCGTTCTCATCTGGATAGGAGAAAACAATTAGCAAAAGCCAATCTATTATACTAGCAAGGTTCTCCACGACATCGAAACAAGATACCCCAGGATACAAAAGCTTGTCTACTCCCTGGTTGTGGCGGCTAGATGACTGCGGCCCTACTTTCAGGCACACTCAATCATTATCCTGACTGACCAACCTCTTAAGGCGATCCTCGGGAGTCTTAATATGTCGGGACAACTTGCCAAGTGGGCCATCAAACTTGGTGAATTTGACATCTCCTTCCAATCCCGGTCGGCTATGAAAGCTCAGGTGATTGCCAATTTCATAACAGAGTATACCTGGAGACGAGAGACACCTCTACAAATAGCCGACACACCTGAGGATGACACTGTTGAAGAAGCAGAGCCCGCCTGGACACTCCTTGTGGACGGAGCATCCAATCTTGCTGGTTGCGGGGCAGGCTTAATCCTAACCGATCCTGATGGGCAGAGCCTGGAATATGCCCTGCACTTCATATTCCAAGCATCAAATAATCAAGCAGAGTAAGAAGCCCTCCTCTCAGGACTGAGGATAGTTGGCGAGTTGGGCATCGGTCGGGTCAAGGCCTTCTCAGATTCCCAACTGGTAGTTAACCAGGTGAAGGGCAAATTTGAGACGAGAGATCCGACTTGGCCAAGTACTTGAGTCAGGTACACAGCCTCAAAACTCAGCTTAAATTTTTTGAGATCTCTCATATACCTCGATCACAGAATTCTCGGGCGGATGCTTTGTCATGGCTGGCCACCGCCATCACCAATCCATCGGGTCGGACCTTCGTGGAACACCTGTAAAGCCCAGGCATTGCTGAAGAAACATCAGCAATCCATCAGGTGGAGTGGAAGGCCTCTTAGATGGACCCCATCCTCGCACTCCTCAACGAAGGGCCCTGCCAGAAGATAAAACCGAAGCCAAGCGTGTGCGCTGGATTGCCTCAAAGTATGTCATCCTCGACAGGATTCTATACAAATGGTCGTTCATGCAACCACTGCTCAAGTGCCTGGGACCATCGGATGCCAACTATGCACTCAGGAAAGTGCACGAACACATCTACGGTGATCACCTGGGAGGAAGATCCTTGGTCTACAAAATTATTCGGCAGGGCTATTACTAGCCGACCATTTAGAAGGACTCGTCGGACTTCGTCAGAAAGTGCGACGTGTGTCAAAGATATTCCAATATTCAAAGGAGACCAGCTAGTCATCTGATCCCACTGATCGCCCCCTGGCCATTCGCACAATGGGGAATGGACATCCTCGGACCGTTCCCTCCAGCTTTCGACCAATGGAAGTTCTTGATTGTAGCCATAGACTACTTCACTAAGTGGGTAGAAGCTGACCCGCTAGCACAGATCACTGAGGCCAAGGTGGAGAACTTCATCCAGAACTACATCATCTTTCGATTCGGCATACCGCAAGCGATCATCACTGATAATGAAAGACAGTTCGATACCCCAAAGTTCCGAGACTTCTGCTAACAATATCATATTGCCCATCGGCTAACTTCAGTCGAACATCCCCAATCCAACAGGGAGATCGAAGTCACCAATCGAACAATCCTGCATGGATTGAAGACCCAACTGAACGATGCCAAGGGGCTCTGGATAGAAGAACTTCATTCGGTATTCTGGGCTTATCGGACTACCCCCAGACACCAACTGGAGAGACTCCATTCAACCTCACCTACAGGAGTGAAGCCGTCATACAGGATAGAAATCTCTTTGCAATCCCTCCGAATTGATCATTTTGCCGAACCAACCAATTCAGAATGAAGAAGGGCTGATCTAGACTTGCTCGAAGAAACCAGACTCCAAGCAAATTTGAAGATGGTGACCTACTGTTAAAAGATGGCCATATACTATAACTCTCGAGTCAAGGCTCGAGCTTTCCAGGTCGAAGACCTGGTTCTGCGAAGGACAGAAATCTCCAGACCGACCAAGCAAGGTAATCTCTCCCCCAACTAGGAAGGCCCTTATCGGGTGATCGAAGTGGTATGAGACGGAACTTACCGACTCAAGCATCAAGACGGATGACAAGTGGCACGTCCGTGGAGTGAAGATAACCTCCACAAATATTATCAATGAAAACTACAATTCTTTCTATGAGAGAGTCCGACCCCGCTTGGCAAAGGATTTAGGGCAACCCACTCCGAAAGACCGACCTCGCTTGGCAAAGGCTCTAGGGCAGCCCACTCCGAAAGTTCCACCCCGCTCGGCAAAGGCTCTAAGATAGCCCACTCCGAAAGCCTGACCCCGCTAGGCAAAGGCTCTAGGGCAGCCCACTCCTCTGACCCCCCTCGGCAAAGGCTCTAAGGCAGCCCACTTTGAAAGTCCGATCCCGCTCAGCAAAGGCTCTATGGCAGCCCACTCCGAAAGTCCGACACCGCTCGGCAAAGGCTCTAAGGCAACCCACTCCAAAAGTCCAACCCCGCTCGGCAAAGGCTCTATGGCAGCCCACTCCAAAAGTCCGACCCCACTCGGCAAAGGCTCTAGGGAAACCCACTTCAAAAGTCCGACCCCACTTAGCAAAGGCTCTAGGGCAGCCCACTCTGAAAGTCCGACCTCACTTGGCAAAGGCCCTAGGGCAGCCCACTCCAAAAGTCCGACCTCGTTCAGCAAATACTACTTGGGATCCTTAAACGCTTAAGGGATTCCACTGTAAATAGCTAGTTTGAGGGTTCGGACCAAACCAACCCCTCAACACTTAGAAATATTTTTAAGAAGTTGGGTTCTGTCTAAACCAACCCTTCAACACTTAGAAATATTCTTAAGAAGTTGGGTTCGGACTGAACCAAACATCCAACACTTAGAAACATTCTCAAAGAAAGGAGCTCGTATTGAGACGACCGTACCACATTCAAGAGAAAGCAAATAACAAAGATGTGTGTCAAAAGGAGAAAATTTTATTCACTAACAAAAAATTTTATACAAAAAGGGACAGACTTTCACAACCAATCTCAAGTCTTGCCCGGCGAGTACAAAAAAAAAATAATGAGAAGAAGGGCTTCGTCTTCAGCCTCCTGTGCGGCGCCCGAAGTCCCAACTGAAGCCTCCGATGGACCCGCTTCAGCAGCAGCTTGGACGTCGGCCCCAGGACCGGTCAGCACCCCTTCTTCTTCTCCTTCTCCTTCTTCGGCCAGTCGACCTAGATGCATGGCGGACAGGTCGAGCTTCGGGAAGGCGGCGGCTACCCTTTTCAAGCAATCGTCGTAGCCATTCGCATAGCTCTCCGACCCGGCATCCTCCATCTCGTCGATGAAGCTCATGGAAGCCTTGTACTCTTTCACAGCATCACGGATCCACTCCACCGCCAGTTTTTTGGCCTCCCTCAGCTAGGCCACGCAGTTTGCCGACACCGCCTGGAAAGCCTAGGAGCTCCTTTCGGCTTCGATGGTTCGCTTCTCATCCTCGTTCAACTGACGGACAAAGGAGCTGATCCTTGCCTTCTTCTCTTCAACTTAGCCTTCCGTTCGGTTAGTTGAGCTTGCAAGTCCTCCACCTACTTCTTCGAAGACTTGGCTTCGGCCTGATAGGCCGATAGCCTCTCCTCCACTACCTTTCTGGCCACCTCTGACTCCTCGACCTTCTTGGTCATGACCTCCATCGCATAGAACATCTTGCCAAGACTGTCGTCCATCAACGAGATTCTGTGGACAAGCTGCAGGCAAAAACCTAAGCCATGAACAAAGAAAAAAGAGTGGAAAGAAAACGGTAAAAGAATGATGACCTACCCTCATCAAGTCGAGGTAGGCACCTTTCGCCACCTCGTTCAGCTTCCACCGATTGGACTCCTCCCAGTCGGCTTTTGTTATCGAACCCTTAAGCAGCTCTCTGGCATGCCCCGCATTGTGGAGGGCGTGCCAATGCTGATATGTCTCGTAGCAGACACCGTCGGCCTCCTCACCTTCGGCTGCCCCCTTCCCTTTGTCCATGGGGGGAACCGCTTCTGTCAGCTCAGTTGTTGGTAAGGCCAGGGCCGCCGCCATGTCAGTCGGCTCTAACGATCCTTGCTTCGGTCGAGCGGCTGACTGCCCGACAAGGGATGAAGGTCCTACCGCCCTTGCCGCCAATCGCTTCGACAAAGGCACATTGTCCTAGTCGAAGTCTACCGCCACGATGGTCGCGGGCCGTTCCTCCACCCGCTGCTTCTTCGATCTTTCCACGGTCGGCTTAGAGGACTGGGTGGCCCTCTTTCTTGCCACCCGTTGGGCCACCCTGGCTCTGTCAGGTTTCATTTTTTCTCCTGTTACAAGGGAAAACCAAAGTGAGTAAAAGAGAAGCTCGTGGAACAGAAAGAAGAACTAACGACGATGGCTCCTATCCTACCTAAGTGTCTGTAGCAGTTGACTCCGGCCAACTGGAGGCTGTCCTCCCAAAGGAGCTCTAGCACCATGGTGGGGCCGACCCCCTCCATCTCGTAGAAGTCAGCCTGGTCGGCCATCGGCATGGCCTTTCCCTCATTGGCCTTCGGCCGTGGCTCCCTCCACGATGGCTCGAAGCCCTAAGGCTGAAGGCTATCCACGTAGAAGAATTTGGACTTCCATCGATGGATGCCAACGAGAGACATCCTATTATCTTTCGTCCAGGGCAAGGACTGAATATCCACCACTCCTAGTTCCTAAAGTCCCTCTTCAAGATAAAGAAATTGGCGAAAAGAGAGATCCTGGGTTCGGCTCCGGCCCTCTGGCACAGAACCATGAAGCAACTGATCACCCGAATGCTGTTGGGGGTCAACTGCACAGGGGTTATCCTATATGAATTAAAGACTTCGACGAAGAAGTCACACAATGGAAGTCTAAGGCCCACCTTAAAGTGGTCTTCGTATACCGGGAGGGCTCCTGGCCTCAGCGGTTCGGTCACCCTCTCCTCCCAATTTGGGATGGTAAGGTGCGGGGTGGAAGGTATGTTATACCTAACCCTAATGGCTTCTACCCGTTCCCGAGTCATTTCAGACTGGATATCATTAGGGCCTGGTTCTCTATTCCTACAGATGGAATTATGGCTGCTGGAGGCCATTGTTATGAAGTTTGAAGAAGAGGGGGGAAGACTAACCTGAAAACTAGGTTCCTAAGAAGACGAAGGCAATGGAAGGGGGATGTTTTTTCTCTCTTCGAATGCAGGTGCAGCAGGAAGCTCCCCCCGGGCTTCCAACACCTATTTTTATAGCCCTTCGAAGGATCGGTTCCCATCGTCCCTCGAGCACCATGACTCAGCCATCAAGCAGTGCAACTCTCCTCATGGAGGAAGCTGATGCGATGCAAGGGAGCACGTCCAAGCAACGATCCGTGTGATCGCCCGATCAATGGTGGAGAGCTCGCCTCCAGTACAGCGCCAACCGCCCGGATGTCGCCACGTCGCTCAACGCACTTCCAAAGTCCGACGGCCAAGCAAGACAGGCTGGCCACTCATCATTGCGCCCCATCTTCATTAACTATCTCTCCCCGCCTCCAATGCGGGGCTGACACCTGTCCCAAGTGCAGGATTCTGGAGTGGAGAGCGACCAGATGCGGTACGCCTGATCAGATCCACGATCATCCCAAGGACAGACGCATTGAACTTGGAAATGATGCTCTCGTCCTTCGAAGATACAGGTCCTCTAGAAGGCCAAGAGCAAGGGGGCAACTGTTATACCTAACCGGCTTACCCTCGAACTGAACCGGCACCGACGGTCCTTCAGCCTGGCCAAACTAAAGGTTCGACCGATCCACTCCAGTGGTGGTCTAACCGACCCACTTCAGCAGAGATCCGACCGACCTACTTCAGCAGAGGTCCGACCGACTCACTTCATCAGTGGTCCGACCGACCCACTTCATCAGTGGTACGAACGACCACTCCAGCAAAGGTCTGACCGACCCACTTCATCAGTGATCGTTTGACCACTCCAGTGGAGGTCTGACCGACCCACTTCATCAGTAGTCCGAACGACCATCCCAGTGGAGGTCCAACCGACCCACTTCATCGATGGTCCAAACGACCACTCTAGTGAAGGTCCGACCGACCTACTTCAACAAAGGTCCGACCGACCCCCTTCGGCAAGGCCCGTATTGGCCCGAGGTGAGTCACCTCAAGGATGGCCCGAGGGCTCTAGAAGCCCCTTTTCGCTGGTACCAGAATTCTGTTGTAATAGAATCCTAACATATCAACACCACTACTCTGCAAACCCCACGACGCCACCCTTTCCTGGTGCCACGTAGCCACTACCCAAATTCTTTTAGGAGCAGATCGATCATTCCCTACTCAATTTCTAACGGATTCTGACAAAGTTCCGCACCTATATAAGGTAAAACGGGGGACTCCGAGCGGTAAGAGGGCTTTTCCTTCTTCACAAGCTTATCTCCTTTGATTCCTCCATTCTGTTGCTCCACAGCTTCCATTAACTTAGCCATCGGAGTGTCCTCCGCGCAGAATACCACCGACCCACGGGACTTTCTTGCAGGAACCGGGAGACATGCACTCCAGCCAGCTCCAGAAACCTGGTCCGGAAGATTCAACGGCAACACTGTTCATCTTAAAATAAATAATTAAAAATATATAAAAAATAAAAAATAATTTAAATTTTAAAATATTATAGTCAAATTTTTATTTATTTATTTATATATTTATTTAACGGAGAGACAAGCAAGAACTTCCTTGCGTATATATTGGAGAGAGAATCGAGAACTTCCATTTGCACATGGAGCGCCCAAAAGAAACGTTCAAATCCGGGTCACATCCCTCGACCTCTTGAGAATCGGAACTCAAGTCCCGAGTTAATTCCATTTAGAAGGGTGTCATCCGAGTACCGGCGCTCACAACGTAAGCACAAGAAATATCATGTGATGTAGAAGCGATTTGGTACGTACTCATTTGTCTTAAGATTCATGATGCGATGTCAGAGCCTTTCAGTGTCATGGGGACCCCTGACACCATTTTTACTTGGTTTGGGAATATCTGGAACTGTTCACGTGATTTGAGGCTCACGTGTCCTCTGTTGGAAGACACATACAATGGAACTACTTAATGCACCTAAAATCATCATCAACACCATTATAATCAACTTTTACAAAAACTGCATCATCAAAAGAAGATGGGTTTGAGAGAAGTCCCTTCCTTATTCAAGGATGGGAAAGTTTAAATCGTGAATATTTTACCCATCCTAACCAAAGCCAAGCCAAAAAAAAAAAAAAAAGCTTGATCGTCCTCTCATGGTTAGACACTAGCTGAATTTTCGGTACATGACCATGTTACGACCGTAATAATGACGTGGCATGTTTCAGATTTTGCTGGACATAATTCGAGCCACGTGAAATTTTTTGGCAAAGTCAGGTATGGCTCCGTCTCGACCGAAGTCGAGGTCGGTCCAGGCCTTCCTGCCGCTCTGCCAGGTATCCATCCAGGAGGGGTCCATCTCGACCGAAGCCGGCGGCCTCCCTGCTCCCTCGCCAGGTGGCACCCTGAGACGGTCCCACCTCGATCGAGGTCGAGCAGGGCCCCTCGCTCCTTCGCCAGGTGGCACCCGGAGACGGGACCACCTCGGCCGAAGTCGAGCGCCCCTCTGCCGCTTCGCCAGGTGTCCACCCAGGAGGGGTCCACCTCGGCCGAAGCGGCGGCCTCCCTGCTCCCTCGCTAGGTGGCACCCTGAGACGGTCCCACCTCGGCCGAGGTCGAGCCGGGCCCCTCGCTCCTTTGCCAAGTGGCGCCCGGAGACGGGACCACCTCGGCCGAAGTCGAGCGCCCCTCTGCCGCTCCGCCAGGTGTCCACCCAGGAGGGGTCCACCTCGGCCGAAGCCGGCGGCCTCCCCGCTCCCTCACCAGGTGGCACCCTGAGACGGTCCCACCTCGGCCGAGGTCGAGCCGGGCCCCTCGCTCCTTCGCCAGGTGGCGCCCGGAGACGGGACCACCTCGGTCGAAGTTGGGCGCCCCTCTGCCGCTCCGCCAGGTGTCCACCCAGGAGGGGTTCACCTCGACCGAAGCAGGCGGCCTCCCCGCTCCCTCGCCAGGTGGCACCCTGAGACGGTCCCACCTCGGCCGAGGCAGGCCAACCTGTGCGGAGAAGCTTCCGAGAAGCAGGAGCACGAGCCCCAAGATTGCCCCTCGAGCCATGCACGCCGCGCCCCGAGAGTAGCGCCCGTACGGTCGGCGGCGACACGCGAAACATCGCTTACATCGGCCCGACAGGTCCCGCAGTCGAGAAGCGAAGTCCTGACAAAACAGGACCCAATAACGGGCTTCGTCGGTGCCTGGGAAGAAGAGCGCTCGCGCTCAGGCCAAGGTCTGGTCGACGGTCTGTCCGGCGCCCTCCCTTTACTCTTTCCTCGCTAGGCTCGGCAAGCAAGGCGGGGAAGCCGCCTGGTTCTGTGATCCAGAAGGGGAAAGAGATGGAGGGAAGGGGTTGGAAGCAACGAAGGAGCCTCCCAAGGGAGGCAAACGAAAGAACATCATGAGGAGTTAAAAGGAATGGAAGGGTAGACGACAAGGTAAGCGAGAAACAAAGGCTGAGAAGGGAGATTCCGTCCCAAGAGCAGGATCCAAGATCCCGAGAGGGGACCTTTGGCGTAAGCTCGGCGGAGGAACTCGGCCGGATTTCTATTCTTCCTGAGATCCTTCTTGCTAGCACGATCTCTAAGTCTGGGACTCCTTCGGGGGCCCGTCTCGGAGATTCTGTTCCCTCTCGCCGTTTACTAACTTGACCGTCGGAGCTCCCTCGCCGGGACCCCCGGCCAAGACTTCTGGCCTTGCCTTGCAGGTTCGAAGAGCCAGGAGACTCCAGGGGCAAGACGGTCTAGTCAGATCGGCGGCTCCGAAGCCACGGGCACGGCGGCGAGATCGGCAACAGACCATTTTATCATGGTATTTAATTATGAGTAACCCGAGTATCTCTTGCATCTAAAATTTATATATATATATATATATATATATATATATATATATATATGCACCCAAGACATCATGAATTCATCCTTTTCTGAGATAGGGTATACGTGCATTCTGTGTCATCCTTATGTGATCAATCAAATAATCTTGTGTACTTGATATGCCTCTGCTTCACTGTGACATATTTATTGGTGTAAAAATAACTTTAATAATTATTTTAAAAAACACTATTTTAGGGATGACAGGTATCATAAATATTTATTTGGAATATTATAATATAGGAGAAATGTTGGAGTCTGCTTTGATTGATCATCATTTTGTATTTAATTCTTCTTTAAAAGCTCTATTCTCATTCCTCGACGCTGATGCTCGTTTTATACTTAGTTTGCATATATTTACACAATTTATATATATGTATATTTTATAGTTGTTCTATGCATCTTTTCGTTTTTGTTGTTTCACAATCTTTTTTATCCATAAAATATATCAACATGCATGCGAGAATGATTATACAACAAGCATATCATTTATCAATGTATACTTTAACTTGGGAGTATTATACTATTACGCTTTTTACATTGATGTTTCTTTTTAAAAAAGATATATGATTATCATTGATCTTTGATATATGTTGTTTCTACGTAAGCATAATTAGAGTTTAAAATTATGGGGAAAGCTAATCTAAGGTACTGCTACATTTGCTTCCCCAAATGGAGGAAGATCAATTCGGTCCTGAACTTTAGCCTCTCAATGGGTAAATTAGCTTCATATCTTAGGGAGATAAAAGTCTTTGCATAGACTATTCACTAACAGTGTAGAAATTTCCCAACTCGAGTACATTAGTGGTAGATCATAGTCTTAGAATGCCTGTCGGAGGTCATTCCTCATTCTCGTTCGTTGCATACGTTTAGTATTATCTTTTCATTGTGATATTAGATACGTAGGGAACTGCTAGCAGCCAAGTAACATGTGTATTGGGACAAGTCATGCTTTGCTGACCAATGAGAATACATATTACAGTAGCTCGCTTTGCAATTCTTGCTTTCTTTCCTGCCGGCTGATTTAAAAAAGCTGGTGCACATCCCTAGTTTTATTATTATTATTATTACTTTCATTGTTATTGAAAAAAGAAAAAAAAGGTGGTGCACATCCCCGGTTGACTGAACGTGTTTGCTAGCAAAGCAAAAGCAATCATTTACTCATTAGTCTTCGGTGAGGTTAATAGTTTTTTTCTTTACAAACTCCTGAAAAACTAGGAGCAAAGATAGTTTTTCAAAGATGGGAGGGATGCCAGAGAAAAGTATGAGATAGACGATCCCTTGAGCTGCCTATCGGTCGTTAATTCTGGCTAGTCGTTCAATAATTAACACTAGTGGCAGTCCGGGATGGGCCACAAGCATACCATGGTGGTGGTGGTGGTGGACGCTAGGCCGGTTGGTAACCGTGTGGACGCCACTGGGAGTGTATATAAAATAACCCGTGACGAAGTGGTCCCGGGGAACGCCATAGCTTCTCGGTCCTGTCACTGCGTGGCTCATCGGAAGCCAAGGCCGCCAGGTATCGCAGGAGCACGCAGCTAAAATTAGAAGACTCTCTCTTTCTCACGGGTCGGACCTCGGAGTGGTCCGGTTCGGTCCGTGACCGGCGCGTGTAGCTTTCCCTGGTCGCCCTGGTCACCTTGATATTTTGCATATGGGAATCTAAAGCGGATAGGGGGGAAAAGAAGAGAGAAAAAAAAAAAAAAGGAATGATTTTGATGGGACTGCAACTTTTTTGGATAACTTTTTTTTTTTCCCGGCAAGCATAGCTTTCGTGATAAATATTTTACGCGGAGTTTTGTCCCCCGGGCATTTTGTCTCTTTGCTCGTGCAGCCGTGCGCGAGGTACCAACCCCATGACATGCCCATTATTACCTTGGATCCCCAACAGGTTCAACCAAATGATACAAAAATAAAATTAAATAAAATAAAAATTTAAAAAAAAAAATCTCAGAGTTCATTACGCAACGGAGAAAAAAATAAATCTCGAAGTTCATTAGGCAACTTCTTAAACTAATAAAGTTAATTAACTGAAAGCTACCAAGATGACACGATCTTCTGGTGATCAAAAATTATCATTAGAAACCATAAAATCATCACGAAGTGGTGATGGAAAAAAAAAAAAAAAAAAATCGATGACAACATTTTTAACCAATATTACTACTGAAAAAATGGTGCCCATCATGACAAATGAATATCTCTTGAGATCATATCAGGTCTTCATATTTTTTTAAAAGCTATTATCCTCGCTACTATGTACATGTAAACAGACAAATACTATTTTGCTGCAGTAAAAGTTATTACTAAAATTTTATTTTCTTGTAGTAAGATTTTGAGACTATTTGATGTTGAATAGCTTATTAAATAGTTGCGATTATGATTAGGATTTGAAAGAATGATGTAGAGGATTAGTAAATTGCAATAATTAAGTAGCATTTTCTCGGTTGGTTATCATTTTTTTTCTTACTTCTTAATAGCACAGGTACCCACTCGAACCTTGTGGTATTTTCATTATGCTTCTTTCTTTATAAATGGAGGGAAATGCTAAGTTCCGCCAACCAAATTATTTTCATTGTATTTCTAAAACAACAATAATGATGATGACAACAATATTAATATTAACATGATGATGGCCTTAATTGACAACTAGTGGTGCCAATGATGATAATTAGCTCAGTATAAAATGTAAACAAGATTATAATATAAATACATGCAACAAATTCATTTATAATGGAAAAAAAGATTTATGAAAAAATATACCTAGGGAATCTACAAATTAACCATCTAGGATATCATAGTGCACTGAAATGAAAGGAATATAAAAACTAGCATTATAACAGTTTTCTTTTTTTTTCATTTTTACCAACAAAGGAAAAATATCAAGATCATGGCATTTTGATTTTTCTAAGAATAGCTACCATCTATATCAAGTGTTGAAAATCGAAAAAAACTCAAAAGATCCTAAATGTAAGTCCATGACAAATGATTTAAAGTTATATTCATTAATTTGTATTATAAATTCATAAATGAATTTTTGTAATAATAAAAATATATTATACATCATTTTTCAGTAATATAATGAAAAATATTATTCAAGAACATTGTGAAATTTAAACTATATGTAGAGAGAGAGGTTTGATACTACATATGCACTCTAATAAGAGAAGGATGATTATCCATTATTGTACTACATCTATGTATAGGATGTTCAAGATACAAATCCATGGCTTTGATCCCCCAGCATTGTCCGATTAATCTTTGGTGGAATGTGCAACCGAAGCTGCGTAAAAATATCCTATGTCGCTCAACATTCTGCCGATCGATCCTGGTCCCAGGATAATAGTATTCCTCTTTCTCTTGAAGGATTTCTTTATCTTGATCTTTTGAACTGCCTTCACCCCAGAGCTATGTGACCACTCGTCTGTACTAAAAAAAAAAGAAAAGGAAAAGCTGCGTAAAAATAATCTAGCTCATGCCAAGCCTTCTCCACATCCACATACATACCCTCGATCAAGTCAATAGAAACTTCAATATTTGAAATAAAACTGCTCACTTTCTAATCATGTGAACAGCCTTAAATTTCGGGAGCGTGATTGGTCCTCCATTCCATTCCAGCACTCAAGAAAACCTATGTTTTAGCTATTTTAAAGTTAAAATTACCATAATGTCCTGTTCACCTTCCACTGGCATCACAGATAGCTATGAAGACTGAAGAGACAATAAGATCATCCGTAGATACATGCAGCAACCAGTGTGCGTGTGGCAACAAACAAATTTGACAAGGCTGACACGAATGGAAGGTGTCAATATTTTCGGCGATTAATATACAAGCAAGTAGTCATCTGAGAGAAATATTCATGATCAATATTTCATATTTTTTGGGTAAAATATTAAATAATTAAATGATATATGTATGTTTGTATGTATGTATGTATGTAAGAATTTAAATAATATATATTTTCATTAAGCCTGAATTTGCCGTACACTATCGAGGTCAAAATTATCATTTGGCCTAAAGATTGAGAGAACTTTCACGGACGAATTGATACAAAACCGGATTTACACCCTTCTTCTTGGCTGCAATTCCATTCTTATTTGCAAAACATTTGACGCTACAACCCAAGACAACAATAGCATACACACAACGGTTCAAGCAACATTTCCAAATAAAACCAAACTAAATTCAAATAAAAATCATTGCAAGTCAGTACAACCTAAGAACCTTACAAATGATTTTGAGGAAAAAAAATCATTGCAAGTCAGTACAATCTAACAACCACCACACCACCGAAGCCAGTTCTCGATCAAAGACAGCCTAACCCTATAAATTAACCACATTATCGCCAAATGCCGAACCCTAACGCAAGAAGCCTCACCACCCACTTCAAACGAACGCACCAAACTTGCTAGTTGAGAGGGCAGAAGTAACCCTGAGGAGGGTCCTCCCCACAGGTGATGAGGACCTGGAGGGCCAGTGGGATATAAATGTCGAGGTTGAGCACCCTTAGCTTGATAGCAGTACAGAGGCACACTGTGGCCTCTAGCTCCAGCAAGCCCTGCAGCACCGGGCAGCACACGTTCTCGACCGGCTTGCCCAAACCAACGTGTACCAGACCACCCAACACGTCGAGACACAGCCCGAGTTTAAGAATGTCAAACGAGCACTTGGCCGGAGGTGTAGTTATTGCCGGAAGCCCGCTGCCGCCCTCGGATGGAGGTGGAAGCAGAATTCTGGGTGGCTTCTTTGTGGACGGTGGCCATGGGAACGTCGGGTGGGAGCACGAGTCGCAGGCGAATGCCGCCGGCAATGCAATGGACGCGACGACCATGGACAGGAGCAGTGCTGCCTTGGTTTTGGAAGCCATGAAGATAGCGTCTTAAGGTTAGAAGCAGGAATGGTAGGTTGATTTGTAATGAGTTCTAAGGCCAACCCGTGAACGCTTTTCCAATTATCTAGCGATCTTTTCGCCTTTCTTTTTTATTTGATCTTGTCTCGAAAGACTAGTGTTTCTGTATATTTAACAGAATTATTCGAAGGGTATGAGAATGGCATTGGGTATGTGGTGGATCTCCACATCACCCACCTCCCCTCCTCACGGATGTCTATGCTCTCTCTCTCTCTCTCTCTCTCTCTCTCTCTCTCTCTCTCTCTCTCTCTCTCTCTCTCTCTGTGTGTGTGTGTGTGTGTGTGTGTGTGTGTGTGTGTGTGTGTGTGTGTGTGTGTGTGTGTGTGTGTGGACGCGCGCGCGTGTGCAGGCGAGCGCCTGCTTCTGATCTGACTGTACGTGTACGTTTGAGTCATGGTGTTCCTACTCTGAGGATTATAATTTGGATTTTCTGTTGTTGAGTGGTTCCATTGCATCCACATTTAAGCTCGAGCAATTCTGGTGGGACTGAGTCCAACTTGACCCCAAGATGTTCTGAATCTAGGTAGTTTCAAAGTGCAAGATTTAGACCTAGTATTCGGTACATTGGATATTATCATTGGGTGGGTCTGAAGTGTGCCGAGCCTCATTGCAGGTCCAGCGTACATGGCACAATTCTAATATCCATGGACTGGCTTTAGTGTAGTATTTTGTTGATCAAGGTTTTTCGAGTTTGAAAGGATGAGGTCCATTACTGGGGAGCTCCATACCCAATCCATAAAACGTTCTAGATATAAAGAACGATGCATGGCTCAAACTTTAGGTATGGGTTGGTCTGAATCGGTGATTGGTTCAAAAATATATGTATTAATTTCTAAAGAATGAATGACGGGTGGTAGCAGGAAAAAAAAAAAACATCAGGGCACTTCAGCTCTACTCCTCTCTTATTTTGCCGTGGAAAAAGACAGAAGAAAAGACAGTGCCCGACTATTAGTAGATAGAAGTGTTGGTCCGCAGTTTTCAATTCGGGGTTAGCGCTGTATGATCTGGTTCACCCCTCGAAGCAAACACGTGAACCCTTTTCGTCCTGTAACTATTACTTTTTGAGTTAGCGGTGGTGTGAACTCACCAAAAAGAACTTTGCAAAGTACTAGACCAGAGAATGCTGTCGCTTTTTTATTCAATGGGGAGTGAACATCTTGCAAGGACCTTCGTATGCGGTCTTGGCATCTTAATGGTCTTCGTACTCGGCTCGTCACGGTGTTAGAAATCTATGGGAGGGAAACCGGTTTGTGCGACGGAGGTTTTGGTAGCTTGGGGTTAAGGTACGAAGGAATCAGCATCCGATGCATGGTAACGCGATGCAGGCAGCCAGTGGTGGGCTTCCACTGTAATAAATTTAAAATAAAAGAAAAGAAACAGGTGATCCAGGCAATCCTCCTGCAAGTGTCCAGTTTGTCATGTATAGTATTTAGAGCTTGGAAAAACTTGCACTACTTCACTATAGTTTATTTGAAGCATGATGCAAATTAATTAGGGACTCCATTTTAGAAGAGACTACAAATGGCTGGTTAGGTATCTCTTCTACAGAGAAGATATTAATTGCCAAGTGCGGTCATTTTAAAAAAAAAAAAAAAAGGTTTTTACCCACACAATATGCTAACATAGAAATAACTCTGGTATCAAGCATCACTATGCTTCAAGAAATGCGAACAAGCTAGGTCACCCATATCTTTGCCAGCTGGTTTGCTATGATTCACATCTGTTCTTCTACATGAGACTGGCAGTCTCGTGAACTCCATCTTTGCTGATTTCTATAATAAGTCTGCTACAAATCTTCAACTCTTTCTGAAAGTGATGGGATAATAAAAAGTTACCTTTGAAATGATTTTATAAAAATAGTTTAATAAATGGTCAAATTTATATATTTTTTTATAAGGCAGAATAATCATATAAATCTAGATTGAATACTATCAAAAAAAATACAAAAATAAAATATGACGGGAAGACATGGTGATGCTCTAATGTCGGCCAATAAATTTCCCTTCAATGTTTCACAACAAAAAAGGTAACTAGGTCAAAGTTTTATTTAATTTATTATGAAAATCTATCAGCTTTCTTGGAACCTTAAAATTTGAACTCTTGGGTATAAAATCAAAAAATCAGTTGGGTTAAGAATTAATAATGGAAATATCAAAATTCTACGAGTAAAAAAAGAAAAGCATTAACATGAGAAAACTTTGTTGTTTGCCGACATAAATGTCGTCCTCTTCATCGATGGTCAGATCTAGTCCAAAACATGATCTCTTTCCTTCACGCTCATCCATCGTATGACACGTCCACGGTTCCCCGGCAGCTCACTAAACCTAGCACGAGGGACAAACACAATGATCCAAAACATCCGTTTCACGGCATCTTTTTCGATGAAATGATTGGACAAAGCTTTACTTGTCGAGGAAGTAAGTAAAATCTAGCTAAAAACAGAAATGATATCGAGTAAAATTTATAAATAAAAATTATCAATTTTGATCTGCTATGCCCCTGTATTCACTGGTTATATGGTAGTTCTTATCACGTTTGTTTTACTCGGCGCTTCTTTTTGACAAATTTCGTTGGATGCTGAGTACAAATATCCTATTCTCGTTTACCCCGGTGGGGTACATGGTCACATTAATCCCCATTACACAATAAATCATGCAGTTATGCTTGACATTGCCAAATTTCTCCTTTCAAAAAAGACATTGCCAAATTTCCCACATTTCTTCGGGCCACATAGCATTCCCCTCTGGTATTCCATTACCAACGACAGAAGTCTATCCAGGGCAATGCACAGATATCCAGAATAAATCTTTTATTAATTTGGTGAAGGTAGATTGTGAAGCCCAGCGCCCATTTTGGGCCACTTTGGGCTGAAGCCGCAAAGTCCGCCAATTTCGGTTCAAAAATTTAAAAAAAAAAAAAAAAAAATGTAGAATATGAAATTTCGTTTCCCTCTTATTCTAGTGATAATCTCACCAAAAATCTCAACCGGATGATCATGGTGGGGAGGGAGAATGCCGGTGGCGTGGAGGATTGGGTCGATGAACTCGATCGATCGAGTCTTCCCTCATACGCCAATAGAAAATCCTTCGTTTTTCCTTATAAATTTCTTCTTTCTCACCGTTTCTACTTTTTAAGCAAGTACAGACTGAGCTTTCGTCACCATCTTCCTCCTTTCCGGTGAGTGGCCGAAGGTTTCGTCAAATGACGGTAAGTTCCCTCTTCCTTAGATCTCCTAGAAAGGAAATAATAAGTCTATTGGTTTGGATTCTTCGATTTTACCTTGAGCCGGACGGTCGCCGGTGGCCACGCTGCTTGAATCCCTCCGTCCAGCCACGTTGATGAGGCTCCTTTTCTGTTCACTATTTTCCATGGCTTTCGAGAATCATGAAAGACCTATTCGGCCTGGCCAAGGAAAAAGCAAGGAAAGGAGATAGAAAAGAAAGACAAAAACAAAAGAAAAAAAAGATAAAAAAAAAAGGAAAAAAGAAAGAGAAAGTGAAGAGAGAAATAGTGGGAGAGAGAAAGAGAGGAGAGAGGAGGATAGAAAGAGGAGAGAGAAAGAAGAGAGGGAAGGAGAGACAGAAAGAGAGGAGAAAAAGAGGAGAGAGAAAAGGAGAAAGAGAAGAGGAGAGGGAAAAGGAGAAAGAGAAGAGAAGAGAGAGATGAGAGAAAAAGTAAAGAGGAGGGAGAGAGAGTAGAAAGAAAGAAAGAGGGAGAGAAGAGAGAAAGGAGGAGGGAAAGAGAAGAGAGAGAAGAGGAGAGAGGAGAGAGAAAAAGGAGAAAAAAAAGGAAGAAGAGAAAAATAAAATGTCAAAAATAATAATAAAATTTGAATCGATTCTTTTAGTGATTTAGACCGAGATTCAGACCGGAGTAAGATTCATTTTTTCTATGTTTGTCACGACAACAAAACAATATTCTTCAAACAAGTTTTTTCTGATACTAGAGGGAAGCGTCGGGAAGTTCCGCTACTTTGTCGATGTTTTTGATAAGCAACGGCAAAAATAGAATTATCGATACTTTGAAGTGCCGGCAGGTTCTTCTTTTTATCCCCCAAACCCAAACCCTAATCACATTCGATCCACTATCATGCACCATCTCCTCCGTTTTCTCCTCCCTCTCTCCTCCTCCATCGTCTCCGTTTCTTCACCATCCTAGCCTTCGGGTCCTTTCATCGCCATCCCAGGGATCGGATCGAGCTGGCAAAAACGGCCAGAGATATTTTTTTTTTCTCCTTCTCCATTTTATTAATTATGGTTTCTATAGATATTAATGTTGGATTTATTTAAGCTACACTGATCTATCAGTACCTAATTGGGACTCATTTGTATATGGTGGGCGGTCAAACTAGACAGATGCTGCTGCTTTGTTGTTACCATCAATGTTTTTGTGATCCTAGAGCAGCCTTTTATTTTTTTGGGCAGAAGAAGGCAGCCTTCACCCTCAGATGTCTCGAGTGCATGCAGAGAATTTCTATTTAGTTCTCTATTTTGGCTGGGTGGTCTTTTTGGTTCCGAGGTGTATACCTACTTACAGGGTGGGATCAAGATTATAGCCTGGACTAATTTCTCTTTGCTGTGGGTAATAAAAAATTTGTCTTGGACTAATTTTCTCTTTTTGCCGTTGATATTACAATATATTGTCTTCTCAAATATCACAAGCCCGATGCAAAATCTCTATAATACAATAAACAAGAGACTTTCAGAGAGAGTTGTCACACTCCCCCTCGGAATGCAGACAGGTGCATTGCCGCATAATTGTCCAACTTGGCTGTGCATCTCAATCGACTATCGGGTTCGTTACCGTCCATGGTGTGCTTGCTTACGTTGGCCCGGTCTATCTTGGCCGGGGCTGACAGCTAAATTTTAGCTCTCTATTTGGCCATCATAAAACTCTTAATAGAAAAGCAATGATAGGGATTATGAAGCAAATATTTTTCTTTTTGTTCCATGATTCTTGCTATGAAGTTCGTTATTTTTTGCTGATAATGAAGTTTAATTTTCAATAGAGAAGCAGGGCAGGACAAATTTAGGCCCAAATCTGGTTCGGTCTAGGATCGACCTAGCATATCATACCTGGCTATTAAGCTGATACCCTATTCATCTTTCCATATTTTACTAAAATATATAGATTTTCTATTCATCATCTTTCTCGTCCATTCTTTCTCCAATCCATTCTACATAATAAATAAGGAGTTAACCTTGATTCAAAGCCCGGTGCACTTTTTTAAATTGTTCTATTTTTTTGGGCCAGTGGCAGGCCTTTAAACTTTTTGGCCCGAGACATCCAGAAAGCTTCGAGCTCGACCAGGCCCGGTGGACGAACCGGCTGTGTGAACAAGTCCGCTTGGAATCAAGACCTGCGCATTTATTAGTGCTATCGATCCTTTTGTGGTGAGCCGCAGGTTCATGATACACTCTAACATCAGGAAGTCAAGAGACCGACATCTACCCCATGTGCCGCTGGGTGATCTTGACCGTCTGATTCTATGGGAAACACCCTTGTCGGTTTTGCTGTTGGATTCGGGACGCGGATGTTCGTCTTTTTCTAAAGCACGCATTTGTCGTAGCCCTTTCATCAACTCTTCGTGCATTTTTTTTTTTTTTTTGGTGGTTTCAATTTGAGGAATAGATTGTTATTAATTTAATGTGACTTAAGAGGGAGCAGTCTTGGGAGGCATGAAATTATTGCCCCCAAGATGTGCTTGGAATATGGAGGTTTAATGGACCATCTCTTTGTAATTTAATTTGCACCTCAATCGCGCATGGGTCTCTTCTTGGGTTTTTAAAGAAAAAAATCCACAGAATGTATGACGTTAGATATTAAGTTACATGGTTGAGTAGTTACGGCTGCAGTCAACTCCAGCAGCAAGGACATGATGGCAGATACGTGCAATAATTTTAACTAATTTTTCCACCACATATCAAGCGTGCTAGACAAGGATACCTTGCTTGGAATTTCTAAAATCCAACTATGGTCATCGTGGATGGAAGAAAACAGGATTGCTCGAAGTAACGGCCTTTGTTATGAGTCAGGCATCCAAATAATATTAATGAGATTTGCAATTTTTATTTCAATGAAATAAATTAAGAATATATTTGGCTCATGACCGAAGATAAATTTAGAATGGATTGAATTCATTGAAATATAGATTAGAATGACCATATATCTATTGATGTATTTGGTCCGGGATCCGTATTGGTATCGAATTTGAAATGAAATTTTAATGCTAAAGAGAGTATGGATTAAGTATTGAATTTGAGGAACTGGGATATTTTTATTTTTTAAAACCAAAACAGGAATAAAACTCCTAATAAAACAACGAAAATGAAATTCACTTGGCCTCGTTCTCGTTTCAGAATTTTTGATCAAATATATCATGAAGTGTTTCGAGATAAAAGAAAGAAATTAAAATAACAATTATTAGCTCCAGCAGCGTTCATCGTTGAGTATGATATGGCCTGAACTTTGAGATTCATGTTGGTGGGTGATTTGACAGTTCCAAATCACATGTGGACATGTCTCTTCTGCGACGTCCTAAAAAAAAGCAAAAAAAAAAAAAAAAAAAACACGTGTAAAGTTAACTAACTGCCCCGCACCGTTGATGACGTATTGGCACCAGCGCATTGCTTGATCGAGGGAGGGGGAAATATCTCTCAAGACTCGAGCAGCTTTAGATGCAAAAATAAGTGGAGGGTATCCCTCACCATAACTGCTTATTCCACCAAAAACTTTTTTTTGCACCTCCGAAATAGAGTAATGCCACGGGGGATATTCCCTCACCTCATGTTATAAACCTATTCCGCCTTGCGGCCGGATAGATTTATGACGTAGAATTGGGGGCAATCCTATCATTGTCCAAGAAAAAAACTGCACTCAGGCTGGACGAGGGGGCGCGGTGGAGGTGGTTTTGCAAAATTCTACCTTAAATATTCGATGACAATATATGCCAAGAAGAAGATTCACTCGAGCGAAGGCGAATGGAGTGGAGGGTGATTCCTCCAATTTTTATACAATAAGGAATCCATAATTGGCCAGTCTTCTAAGCTACCGAGTACACCGGATAGCTCCAAGGTGGAGCCAGCAACTCGCTCTGTTGTGGCTCGCACGGTAGTTTATTGCAGACATGTGGGTCTCCCAAAATTAAAATCCAACTGCACGCTGGCTCCATCCATTAAGGAGTGAAGAAAAACAGTGCCATTAAAGTTGATTTTTGGAGACGAGGAGTTTTCCGTTGGACCCAAGGGTATTAATGTGGAGAAGGCAAAAGCTAATTTGCTTATGCCTCCTCCGTGAGGCCCGTCAATACTTCACAATGACCATGGTTGCAGAAACTACAGGATAGGGACTGCCAGCATATGATTCCCACCTCCATTAATGGCCATCCTAATTTCTCGTGTCTTGGCATGTGCTTTTATGGTCCATGCTGGAGATAAAAATTAAAAGGGACATGTGAACCATGCATGCCAGTTAGTACACTCGATCGTCGTGACAAGTTCAGAAAGGTAATGAAAAATCTCTGCTAGGAAGTGATATAAAAAAACTAAGGCCAAATTTCAACTTCATCAGCGTTGGTTTTTATAGCTTTTTTAGGAGTGATACTCTGGAATTAGCTCCTTGCCTCATCCATCCTTGAAAAAAAAATTTGATAGTGAGTCCTAATTATAAAAGATTCTTAATTAATATACTACAGGAAGTCCTTTTACACACAACGGGAGGGGAAACAACAGATGAAGTCCACATCTGAGGCAATAAGTGCATCTGGCTGCTGGCTTTAATATTGTTGGCATTCAATTTGACCATGTCTCACCCAACTCAATTCCTGCCACGGTGGTGACGCTTCTGATGGAGAAAATGAAGTCAAGATTCAAGAAATGGAACATTCCTGTTATCAAAAATAAAGTAATCCCATGTGGTAAGGGACCAGTGGAATGTGAACCGAAAGTGCCAAGTGCCAACAGGTAACTGCCTGCTTCATTTATGAGAAATCCAACTGCCAAATTCTACAACCATATCTATAGACCCACACCTTGTATACCTCCTTTCCATTCTTAATTTGATATTTATTACAATCATCTAATATGAAGGAACCTTATTCATCAAATGTTAACAACGTCCTCCTGCAACCTGATTTCGTAGTTATATATGTAAGTTGTGGTAGAACGACCGCCTAGGTTTCTATTTGTTGTGAGTCGATGGTCCTCGTCGGGGCTTTGGGTAGTCCATGGCTAGCAGGTCCGCGACGGCTTTCGTCTCGCTGAACCCTACGGTTACTTCATTAGACTCGTATTCTAGCAATGACCGCACTCGCCTCCCCGATCTCACCTACATATAACAAAGAAATCATAGCATGTCACTCTCTCTTTTGAGTTTCCAATCTAGATTACCTACAATATTTTTTCGATTAAAATGACCAAATTTGTGCTACAGTTGATGAACGCATGCACTCCGTGCATGATCGATCATTTGCCCTTGCCACCCTCGACGAGGACATGGAGCAGGAAGTGGGCAATGAGTCGAGTTTCTCACCACCATTCCCTGTGCATTTGCTCCCCTACTGTTAACACTGTTGCTCACACCCATCTAAAACTACAAGAAAAATTATGTGCAACTTACCGCTAGTCGAGTTGCTCGTAGCATTAATCCAGCATGAGAGGAAGGCATAACAACCTCACTCCCTGCACAATTCCATCACTATTAATAAGCCTGAACCAGGCATCATGTTATGAAGAGAAGGGTGTACGTAGAGCGAAAAATTATATGTGCAAGATAATATCGACATATTGAAGCAATAGAGGGGAAGATATTCTTTTACCCAAGCATTATATATCTATAGTACAATGATAAGAGAACCAGGTCATAGCTAGCTAGCAACGAGCAAAATGCATATAGCCTGTGTTACCTAACTAATTTTAAACCTGTTAAGAGAAGGTAGAAAGAGGACAGGGAGAGAATGGCTTCAGTTGTGAGATGGGGGATGGGTTCTGGGGCCCATATAATCCAAATTGAACCCCGGATTTTCTCTATGCCACTTGCGAGGCACACGCCATGAAACCTTAACCAGTGATGGGATTCGAACAGCACCTGATACTGCATCTCTCTTCGCCTCAACATCCTTCATACGAGCCTCCAAGCCTTTCGGCTTCGGCCTTTCCATGGTTGGACCGCTCCGAATCCCTTCCTCTGATGATGCTCTCTTCAGCGGGGCTGAAGTCTTGTCGTCGAGCTCCACCAGTGCAGAATCCTGAAAAGAAACAGAAGGTTAGAAAGAGATCGGAACAAGGCCAGGTAGCCTTTCCACACAAAGGTGGTAAAGGTGTTACACCAACCTTGATTGAGTGATGGAAAGCTCTGTTGAAATCTTTGTCATGAACACTTGGATGACGGCCATCGCATGCATTAATAGAACGAGATAGTAGGAGAACGAGGAGAATAAGAGAAGGCATGGTGTTGTTGGTGGCAAAGCTGATGTTTTTTGGGTGGGAGTTTGATGAGAATAGGAGAAGGGTATTTGTAGATAGTGGCATTAAATGCAGGTATGTATGAGGTTGAAAGGAAGCGTGGTAGTGTTTTTCCCCAAGGGGACATCCAGAGGGATGGGTGATAGGGAGAGGCGAGGAGAGTGGAGGGAGAGAGAAAAGAGATATGAAAGGGAGAACACCTCTGTCTACACCGTCGACTAGTCTTTGTTTTGGTAAACCGTCGACTAGCCTTTCAACGGAAGAAACGAGGGAAAGGGCCCTGAGGAGTTCCCTTGTGAATATATAAGCGTGGTAGGTTTTCAGTGAAACCCGAGATTTTTCTAAGAAGCCTTTTTGTCTCTTTATTGAGACTGTGGTTTAGGGAATTGGGATCAGTGTCGGCTGGGAGAAGAAGCAGCTTGGGAAATGTTGTTATAAAATAATCATCGTTGTACCTACTTTTAGCTTCTTCCCCTTGAGAATAGCTGGGGGCCGGGATTGAGAGAGAGAGAGAAGGGAAACAAAATATAATAAAAATTTTGTCAGAATCAAAGCCCACCATTAAAAAATATATATATTTCACATAAAAATAGATTGGATAAAATCGGATCATTGATGATCCCGATCTGATCCAATTTTTTGATTGGACCCTGTTATTAGATTCAAACATGATCTGATAGAAGATCGGATTAGTTTGAATTGAATCTATAATTAAAATTTTCGATCCAACGAATCATCCGGGTTGGATTTGGTCTATATATAATCTAGTCTTAAACTAAAAATTTTGAATCTGAATCGGGTCCAAATAAATATAAACAATTATATTTTAATTATCACATAGTCAACTACTATTAATTATATAAAATGAACTAAAAACAATACTTTCAAAATAAATTAAAATATAAAATATCTATAAATTTATCTTTATACTAAAAATATAATTCATAAAAATATTAAAACATAATTTAAATATTTAAATAAACTTAGATCATAACAGTATTTCAGGTTTAGATCGAGTCAGGTCGGATCGAGTTTGAATTTAATAAATTCAGATCTGATCCAGAAAAAAAAAGGGTCCAATTTTAAAATTTGTTTTAGATCCACAAGTCCTTGAAAATAAATCGAATCGACTCTAAATGGATTGGATTGGACTGGATTACAGATCAATCTGACCCATTTACAATCTTAATCCTACCTTTTTTATTTTACATGTTTATGAAAAATTATGTGTAATAAATATAATTGCTCGAGAGGGGACAGGGGTCAATATCTATTTGAGGGCATCCTACAACTACAATATGCTATTCACATATTTTAAAAAAAAAAAAACAAATCCCCTACAATATGCTATTCATATATTTTTTAAAAAAAACAAATCCCCGCTCAACACTTGTTGTATCATCTTTCTTCTGCAATCAGATTGCAATTGACTGTGACACCAAGGCTACTAATACATGAGCCAAAAATTTTCTTTTTGAAAAAAGATGGTGTATAAAATAGCTACCTGAATCGAACATGGCTTGGCGGGGCGGGGGCCCAGTGGGGGCAGCTACAGCGGAAATTTTCCTCCCCCCATCCTTTTTGGTTTATCAAAAAAAAAAGATGGTACATTTATGATCCCACTTTTATGAAATTGTTCAAAAATTCAAATATTATAATTTTTATCTAATATAGGTCATATAATAAATCAGCTTTGACAATATATACTTTATTAACTCTTAACTAGCCCTAAGTTTTTCAAAAACTTGCAAAGCATTACTTTGTATTATTTAATTTAGAAAAAAAATTGCTTAGTACCTAACTTTTCAAAATAAAATATTTAAAAAAAGGTATCTCATCAGAACCCCAATCTTTCATATTAAATAGGATAGAGTAGCAAGATCTCATCCAAAAATGCTAATAAGAATGTATTATTTAGATTAATTTCTCGATCTTGAACAATCTTGTATAAGCATCTAAAATTTTTTCAATGAATAATTGATGTAAAACTAAATATACATCCGTACGAATTCTCATACAAATTAAATGAAGTAGAGAATTATTTTTTTTTTAGCGACAAAAAATGATGTGTGTGAGAGAGAGGCATCTTATAAGGGCGTGAGAGTTCTTTGTGAGAGAGGAGCTGAACTCATTATTTTGATTTTAATGTTTTTATTGAATAAATTTATTATTCTCTCTCAAATGTTTTTTCTTCCAACATTGTTAGTTGATTTAATTGGTATTTATTTTAGATTTGAACTTGCACATTTAATTTGCACTAAATAGCATGCCATTCTACAGCTATAACTCCTTACCAAAGAAGTAAGAAGACAAATATCATGTTTCTTCTAACTATTAAGGATAGGTTGCCATGTACCCTATCCAGTAAAAGAGGGCAAGAATGAGACTACCATAATGTTGGGAATGGTATTAACAAGTTCTGATACCGGTTGTTGCAGAAGCAGAATGGGATCATCGATTGTCGATGTCGATACCACAAGAGAAAGAAGAAAAGATAACAAATATAAATTTTTGGACATTCAAAAGGTTTCACTATGAAAAATAAACTTACAGATTGAACTCTCTCTCAACCCTGTACAAGTATCTCTCAACAAGAAACCCCGAATCCTTCTCTCAAGCTCTCAATCAGCTCTCTACAAGAGACCTCTCACCACTTTTTCATCCTCTCACTCTTTGTCTATATCTTTGTCTATGAATTTGTAGCCTCTATTATGTAGAGCATCTCACAAGGAGTCCAACAGTCAGAATAGAGTCTAAATCGGAGTCTTGTAGTTATCCCAATCGCAGTTTGATTGCAACGCTGCTCGTAGTCGTCGATCGTATTAAAATCCATGTAGATTATGCCAGAATCGTGCCACGCACGTCGCGCGCACGAGTTTCCTTCTTTCTTTTTTTTGTCTCCTTCTGGGTTTCGTCTCTTCTTCCGTGGGTCACGCGCGGATGTTTCTTCAAGTGGGGCGTTGAGGCGCCATTGATCCAACAACCTCCACCTTGACTCAACGCACCGCCCTAACCCGACCTAAGAGCTTCTAAGGATTCCAATACCCCCATGCCCTGAGATAGTCACTTGATCATGAATGGACAAACATGGGAGTCAAGCCAGGTTGCTTGAATTCATCTTCGTCATGTGTTGTGCTCACCTCGATCTAAGACCTGCTCAGAAAAGTCTCCTACGATAATAGGAACTTCACTTTGCGACGTCGCCTGTCATCCTCCCGAGTCTCGCGTCCCATGCCTGATCCACCTGCTATCGGAGCTCCATCTCGAACTGGACTCCTATATGCACCAGAAACTCCACCTCGCACTGGACTCCCTGTAAAGAGGTAGTGACCCCCATGCTTTTTATCTTGTAGAACAATCCTATTGCCATGCAAGACCTTTAGGACTCTATCACTGGCTCTCCACCTGTAGCCTCTTGAGTCCAATTTGCTTAGAAAAATTAGATTCTTGCTAAAACTGGGTAAGCATTGGACCTCACCCAGTTTCTTCACTGTCCCATCATTTACCTTCAAGCTGACTATCCCGATGCCCGCGATCGCACAGCTCGATCCATCTGCTACGTAGACAAAACCCTCTCTATTGTCTAAAGAGTCAAACAGCTCCTTCCTGCAACAAACATGGTATGGACAGGCAGAATCCAAAATCCACTAGGAATAATGGGATCGGATACCAAGAATACATTGCTGATGTATCCGTCGTCATTGCTATTGTCCACCGTCGTAATAGCCCTCGTCCAATCCCTGAGTGTGGGCAATCTTTGACACGATGCCCCAACTCATCGCATCAAAAATACCTGATCTTGCTGGCATCCTTTGACTTGGACCGTCCTCCTCGCGATCCTTTATCACTCCACCTCCGGTTGCTTACACCTCCAAAAATTGCTAACGCTGAGTTCCCACATAAACTCAAAGCCTGGTTCTCCCTCTTGAGAACCTCATTCTGAAGTAGCACTGATGTCACCTCCTCCATCTTGATGATGCTCTTTCTCACTAGAAGAGCAGTCACTAAGGACTTAAAGGACTGCGATAGGGATGATAGCAATACAAGTGCCTGAGTCTTCTCCTCAACTTTTTCACCGACACTGAGGAGATCAATGAGGATCCTCTAGAAATTCCTCAGGTGTACCTGCACACTCTGTCCCTCGGCCATCTGTAATTGATAGAACTACTTCCAAAGAAACAAAGTGTTGGTAAGGGACTTCGCCATGTACAGCTCCTCCAACTTCTTCCACAACGCAGTCGGGAAAGACTCGTTCAGTACATGGATCACCACATCATCCGCCAGGTACAAGCAGATTGTGCTTACCGCCAGCATCTGAAATCATTTTCAGGTCTTCTGCTCTATAGTATCTAGTCTCTCCTCGCATATGAGAGCGTCGATCAGCCCTTGCTAGATAAGCATGTTTTTCACCCTCGTTTGCCAGAGGGAGAAGTTGCTCTCCCCATCGAACCTACTGATTTTCACTTTAATTGCACTTGTCTTCTCCATCTTCTTTGATTTCAATCAACCACGAACAATCTGGGCTCTGATACCAATTGTTGGGATCAGTATTAACTTGCTCAGATACCGATTATTGTGAAAGAGGAACGGGATCGTCGATTATCGATGTTGATACCACAAGAGAAAGAAGAAAAGATAACAAATATAATTTTTCGGACATGCAAAAGGTTTCACTATGAAAAATAAACTTATAGATTGAACTCTCTCTCAACCCCGCACAAGTATCTCTCAACAAGAAATCCCGAATCCTTCTCTCAAACTCTCAATTAGCCCTTTATAAGAGACCTCTCATCACTTTTTTATCCTCTCACTCTCTGTCTATATCTCTGCACATGAATTTATAGCCTCCACTGCGTAGAGCATCTCACAAGGAGTCCAACAGTCTGAACGAAGTCTAAATCGAAGTCTTGTAGCTCTCCCAATCGTAGTTTAATTGCAACATTACTCGTGACCGTCAATTGCATTGAGATCCATGTAGATAACGTCAGAATCGTGTCACATGCGTTGCGCGCATAGGTTTCCTTCTTTTTTTTTATCTCCTTCTGGGTTTCATCTCTTCTTCCATGGATCGCGTGCGAACGTTTCTTCAAGTGGGACGTTGAGGCGTCATTGGTCCAACAAATAATGTGGAGCCATATATGTGTCTCGCTCAACATTTTCTATAACTCATCGAGGCCTTTCAAATGCAAAGGCTTGCAATTCTACTAAAAATTTTGTTGCTGTCAAGTCTCCCGGACCGGGTTCTCTTGGCTTGGCTGGAGCGCTCCTCTCCCGAATCCTGTAAAGAAGTCCCATAGGCCAGTGGTGTTCCGATGGGGGATACTCTGATGGCTAAGTTAACAGGGGACTTAGAGCAACAGAATGGAGAAATTAAAAAGGAGATAGCTCATGGGGAAGGAAAAGTGCCCTTACCATTCGGGGTCCCCCATTTATCTTATATAGGCGCGAAACACTACCAGATTTTGTTAGGCACTAGATTAGAAATATCCAGTCTACCCCCTAGGAGAATCAGGGTGGTGGCTAGGTGGCACCAAGACATGGCCACATCGTGGGATCTGTTGTAACAGAATTCTGGTACTAGCTGAAAGGGACTTCTGTAGCCTTCTGATTAGTATGGGTCTAGCTGAAGTAGGCTAGTCGGACCTCGAACGGGTCGATCGGATCCCTGGTGGAGTGGGTCACTCAGACCTCTACTGGAGTGGGTCATTCAGACCTCTAGCAAAGTGGATCGGTCCGACCCCTAATGGAGCGGGTCGCTCGGACCTCTACTGGAATGGGTCGTTCGGACCCCTGGCAAAGTGGGTCGGTCAGACCCCTAATGGAGTGGGTTACTCGGACCTCTGCTGGAATGGATCGTTCGGACCTCTGGCAAAGTGGGTCAGTCGGACCCCTGGTCGAGTGGGTCACTCGGACCTTCGGTCTGGTTTAGAGAAAAGTTGATTGGGTATAACAATTGCCCCCTTGCTCTTGGCCTTCGAAGGGACTTGCAGTCTCAAAGGATGAGAGCATCTTTTCTTACTTAATGTGTCTGTCCTTGGGATGATCGCGGATCTGATCAGGCGTACTGCATCTGATTGCATCCCACTCCAAAATCATGTACTTGGAACAGGTGTCAGCTCCACATTGGAGGCGGAGAAAGGCATTTAATGCAGATGGAACGCTATAATGAGCGGCCAACTTGATCCGCACGGTCGTTAGGCTTCGAATGTAACTAGTGGGATGTGGCAGCATCCGGGCAGTTGGCGACGTGCTTGGGATGAGCTTTCCGCCACTAATCTGGTGACCACACGGATCGCAGCCTGGATGTGTTTCCCTACGTCACATCGGCTTCCATCGCATGGAGAGTCGCACTACCTGATGGCTGGCTTGTGGTGCTCGAGGGACGATGGGGAGCGGTTCTTCCAGGGGCTATAAAAGGAGGCGTTGAGAGTCCGGGGGAAGTTTCCTGCTGCATCTACGCTCGAAAAGAAAGAAAGAGCATCTTCTTCCTTTCGCTTTCATCTTTCTAGAAACCTATTTTTCAGGTCAGTTTCCCCCACCTCTTTAGCCTTCATTAGAATAGCCTCCGGCAGCCGCAGTTCCTCTCACAGAGATAGGGAACTAGGTTCTAGTGAGATTCGGTCCGAGATGACCCGGGAGAGGGTAGAAGCCCTTATGGTCAGATACAACATACCTTCAACCCTACATCTCACTGTCCCAGATCGAGAAGGGAGGGTGATTAGATCGCTGAGGCTGGGAGCTCTCTTGATGTATGAAGACCACCTTAAGGCTAGCCTTAGATTTCCACTCTGCGACATCTTTGCCGAGATCTTCCATCTGTATAGGATTACTCCTGCGCAACTGACCCCGAACAGCATTTAGGCGATCAGCTGATTTATGGTCCTGTGCTGTAGAGCCGGAGCCGAACCTAGGACCTCCCTTTTTTCCAACTTTTTCATCTTGAAAAGGGATTTTAGGAGCTGGGAATGGTGGATGTTCAGTCCCCGTCCCAGCCGAAAGATAATAGGGTGCCTTCCATCGGCTATCCACGGGTGGAAGGCCAAGTTCTTCTACATGGATAGTCTCCAACCTTGGGGTTTCAAAGTACTGTGGAGAAAACCAAGGCCGAAAGCCATCGATGGAAGGGCAGTGCTTATGGCCGACCAGGCCGATTTCAATGAGAAGGAGGGGGTCGACCCCACTATGGTTCCAAAGCTGCTCCGGGAGGACAGCCTCCAGCTGGCTGGAATCAGTCGCCATGAAATCTTAGGTAAGGTAGAAGGCACTGTCGTCGGTCCTTTTTTCACTTTGCAAACTTTATCTTCTTCTGTACTTACTTCGGCTTTGTCCATGCAACAGGAGATAAGATGAAGCCCAACAGGGCCAAGGTAGCAGAGCGGGCGGCAAAGAGGAGGGCCACCCAATCCGCAGGGCCGATCGTGGACCAGCTGAAGAGGCAGCTAGTGGAAGAATGGCACGCAACAGTTGTGTCAGTGGACTCCGACGAGGATGACATTCCTCTGTCGGAGTGACTGGCGACGATGGCGTCGAGGCATTCATCCCCAATCGGGCAGCCGACCGCCCGATCGGAGCAGGACTCGCTAGAGCCGATTGGCGCAGCGACAGCTCTAGCCTCATCGTCAGCAGGGCCGACGGAAGCGGCTCCCCCCATGGACAAAGGGAAGGGAGCAGCCGAAAGGGAGGAGGCGACGATACCCACTTCGAGATGTATCGGCACTGGCGCACCCTCCACAATGCGGGGCATGCCAGAGAGCTACTGAGGGGGTCCATGTCGGAGGCCGACTAGGAGGAGTCCAGTCGGAGGAAGTTGGATAAGGTGGCTGGGGAAGCCTACCGTGACATGATGAGGGTAAGTCATCGTTATCATACCTTCCTCTCTCCGCTCTTCCTTCTCCGTGCATGACTAACTCAAATTTTCACTTACAGCTCGTTCATAGGATCTCGCTAATGGACAACAAACTCAGCGAGATGCTATATGCAGCACAGATCGTGACCAAGAAGGCCGAAGAGTCAGAGGCGGCCAGAGGGGCGGCCGAGGAGAGGCTATCGGCTAGTTGGGCCAAAGCCGAAACATTGAAGAAGTAGGTAGAAGACCTGTAGACCAACTGGCCGACTGGGAGGCCAGGCTAAAGAAGAAGAAGAAGAGGGTGAAAACCCTAATCAGTCGGCTGAGCACGGAGGAGGAGCGGTCCACCGAGGCCAAGAGGAATTCTCGCACTCACCAGTCCATGGTAGCAAAGTACATGGGTCTGCTAAATGAGGCCAAGGCGCAAGTGATAGAGGTGGTTGGCAATGCTATAGCGGAGTACAAGGTTCCACCGACTTTGAGGACGAGATGGTGGAGGCCGAGATGGTCAGCTTCGACTATGGCTATGAAGATTGCCTGAAGAAGGTGACCGATGCCTTTCCAGAGCTGGATCTGTCTGCCCTGCAATTGCCGAAGCTAGTGGAGGAAGGGACAGGCTCGTCTGATACCAGGGCCGATGCCCAGGCTGCCACCGACACAGGAGGGGTAGGGGGCCCGTCACATGCCGGAGCTGACACCCAGGCCATGGCCGACATGGGACCGACGGATGCCCCGGTCGGAACTTCAGGTGCGATGCAGGAGGCTGAAACTGGAGTCCCTCCTATGTACTCACAGGGTCAGACTTAGATCATTTGTAAAAGCCTGCCATGTTTCTTTGTAAAACTTTTTGTTGATGAATGAAAATATTTTTTCCTTTAACATGCCTTTAGTGTTCATCTCTCTGAATGTGGGACAGTCTGCTTAGTCTGAACTCCTTTTTCTTAAAAATATTTCTATATGTTGAACAGTTGCTCAGCCCGAATCCAAGTCCTTAGAAATGTTTCTAAGTGTTGAAGGAACCTTTAGGCTGGTTGCCTACAGGGTAACCCCTCAAATACTTAGGGATTCCAAGTAGAATTTTTCGAGCGAGGTCGGATTTTTGAATGAACTGCCTTAGAGCCTTTGCTGAGCGAGGTTAGACTTTCAGAGTGGGCTATCTTAGAGCCTCTATCGACCGGGGTCGAACTTTCGAAGTGGGCTGCCTTAGAGCCTCTACCGACCGGGATCGAACTTTTTGAGTGGACTGCCTTAAAGCCTCTACCGACCGGGGTCGGACTTTCAAAGTGGGCTATCCTAGAGCCTTTGCCGACCGGAGTCCAACTTTTTGAGTGGGCTGCCCTAGAGCCTCTGCCGACCGGGGTCAAACTTTCAGAGTGGGCTGCCTTAGAGCCTTTATTGATCGGGGTCAGACTTTTTGAATGGGCTACCCTAGAGCCTCTATCGATCGGGATCGGACTTTCGGAGTGGGCTGCCCTAGAGCCTTTGCCGACCGAGATCGGACTTTTTGAGTGGGCTATCCTAGAGCCTCTACTGACCTAGGTCGGACTTTCGGAGTTGGCTGCCCTAGAGCCTTTGCTGGATGTTCTCCCCTATCCAGATGAGGACGGAGCTCACTGCCTCATCCGACATCGACAGATATAAGTATAGAGGCTCTCCCTCCACAGGCTTAGTAAACAAGGGAGGGGTCTTCAGATACTCCTTCAATGCTTCAAAGGCTGACCGACACTCATCGGACCTCTGGAAACAATCCGATTGCCGCAGGGTTTTGAAGAAAGTGAGACATTTTTTGGTCGACCTAGAGATGAAGCGGTTGAGAGAGGCTATTCGGCCCGTAAGTTCCTGTACTTGCTTCTTGTTGGTCGGATGCCTCATGTTGATGATGGCCCTGATTTTATCAGGGTTAACCTTGACTCTTCTTTGCATGACCAGAAAGCTAAGAAATTTTTTGGATATCACCCCAAAAGTGCACTTCGCCAAGTTCAGCTTCATCCGGTGATGCCTCAGGGCATCGAAGGATTCTTGCAGATCTTTGATATGGTCAGCTCTTGGGAGGCTTTTGACTATCATATCGTCAACATACGCTTCCATGTTTCTTTCAAGCCGCCATTCGATAACCTGGTTGATTAATCTTTAAAAAGTGGCTCGGGCGTTCTTCAGACCGAAGGGCATCATTTTATAGCAGTACAGCCCTTTATTAGTGATAAAGGCTATCTTCTCCTCATCCTTCGGGTGCATTCTGATTTGGTTGTATCCGGAGAAGGCATCCATAAAGCTCAGGAGTTAGTGACCGGTAGTGGCGTCCACCAGTTGATCAATTTTTGGTAAGAAAAAGCTATCCTTCGGACAAGCTTTATTGAGGTCAGTGTAATCCACACATATCCTCCACTTTTCATTGGCTTTCTTTACTATAACAATATTTGCTAGCCAGTCGAGGTAATGAGCCTCTTTGATGAAGCCGGCATCGTAGAGCTTCTTAACCACCTCATCAATCATCCTCTATCTTTCAGGGGTGAAGCTCTTCTTCTTTTGTTTGACGGGCTTATAAGCTGGATCTACCCTGAGCAATGAGTTATGACCTCCAACGGGATTCCTGGCATGTCCGATGCCGACCAGGCAAAGACGTCGGCATTACCCGTAAAAAGCTGACCAACTCTGATTTGACCTCTTCGCTGAGTATACTTCCAATCTGCAGGACCTTAGTAGAATCATCTTCCCGAAGAGGTACGAACAAGATCTTCTCGACCGATTGCCCGCAGCGATCGACTTCGGCCCTGGGATCAAGCTGTTCCAAGGTGGAACGGTCTTCAGATTGCCTGTCCTAGATGGTCAGACACTGCCGGCCATCCTGCGGTCTCCCCTCATTACTCTGACCCCATTTCGGGTCGGAGATTTTGCCAACATGTGGTAGGTAGACACGATGGCCCAAAATTTGTTAAGTGATGGCCATCCCAGGATGGCGTTGTAGGCGGAGATCGTGCATACGACCATAAAATTGATGGGGAGTCTTTTGACAAGGCTCTGACCCAATTGTAACGGGCAGAGTTATTTCTCCTTCTACACCGATGGAGTTCCCTCCGAACCCAATCAACGGCGTTGGGGATTCTTGCAACCTAGCTCTAGGCAGGTTCATCCTGACAAAAGTATCATACAATAAAACCTCCGTGGAGCTTTCATTATCTATGAGGATCCTTCTTACATCATAGTTGGCAATCATTGCCGACACAACCACAGGGTCATTCCCAGGGATCTGGGCCTCTAAGAGGTCTTCGTCGGAGAAACTAATTACATTAGAATTTCGGAGCCTCTTGATAACGTCGTGGTCTTCTTCACTCCTCCACTCTGACCGACGATGGAGCATACCCACATTTCTGTCGGTAGGGCATTGGTTGGGCAGCTCTATTTCCTCTGGGAGGTTCCTGGCAGTAGAGGTTTCAACCCGATTCCTCTGGGGTCGGACGTACTTATGCAGGTACCCCCGCTTGATCAGATCTTCAATCGCATCCTTCAGCTGGAGATAGTCTTCAGTGCTGTGCCCATGGTCACAGTGGAATCGGCAGTACTTGTCCCTGTTCTTTGATGCGGAGGGACTCCTCATCAGACGAGGCCTTAGCAAGAAGGTCTCGTTCTCGATCTCCATGAGAATTTTCTTCCTCGGGAGGGAGAGAGGCGCATAAGTCTCGAATTTCTTATGGAAGTCCTTCGGCTTAGGGCTGCGGCGTCAGATCGAGTTGATGCCATTGTTGGGAGGTCAGACTTCGGGAGTCCTATCGCTCCGCTTCTTAGGGGCCAACCTCCCTTTAGCCTGGCATCGGCTTGCCGCTTGTTCTTCTGCTAAGGCGTATTTTTACGCCCAAGCCAGCAGTTCAGAGTAGCTTGTCGAGAATTTTTTGTCCAAGGAGAAGGTGAGCCTGGACGATCGCAGTCCCTTCTTGAAGGTCGACATAGCTACGTCTTCATTGAGGTCCGGAACCTCCTTGACCACTGAATTGAATCGGGCCATGTAGTCTCGGAAGGTTTCTCCTTTCTTTTGCTGCCCGAGGAAGAGGCAGTCCGTGTTCCTCGGTGCCCGGCTGCAAGTCCTGAAATGGGACAGAAAAAGTTTTTCCACCTAGGAGAAGGAGTGAATCGTACCTGGTCGGATGATGGAGAACCACATACGAGCTGCCTTCTTGAGCATCGCAGGGAAGGCAATGCAGTGGAGGGCGTCGGAAGTGCCCTGTACCAACATGTGGGCCTTATAAGTACCCAGATGATCTAGCGGGTCGGTGGTGCTATCGTAGGCATCCACTTGAGGAATTTTGAAGTGGCGGGGGATAGCTTCCCCCATGATTCTGGCAAAAAAAGGCGAGTGAGAGTCGTACGCCTACGCTCCGTCAGCCTTTTGCCGATCGACCAGCTCAGCGATCTGCTCCTCCATGCACTGGAGCTTGCTGGTGTAGTCCCTCAGGTCCTCGCTGCGGTGCTGATCACCGTCAGGAACCGAGTCTACGAAGGATAGCGAGGCAGACCTCGCCCTCTTTCCATCACCATGAACCCCCTGAGACCTTCGAGGCTCCGGTGCTAAGTGGGAGTGGAATTGAGGTGCTCCCTGCTATTGGCTTCCCTCAGCAATAGGCAGATGATTAGTTTGAGACGTCACAAGAGGTTGTTGCCTGTTGTTGGATGCATCTTGGAGGTTCTGAACCGTGGCAGCAAGGATGTCGATGCGATTCAGAAGGGTTTGAAACTGATGTTGTCCCAAGGTGATGGTAGGTTGGGCGGTGTCATTCTCTCTGAGAGGATCTTCTGATCTTGATGGTGAGTGACCTCTCCTGATGGAGATATTATGGGCTCTTCTTTTCACCATTGCTTCACTTAGCAGCGGATTCCTCCTTTTAGAGAAGGAAAACAAGAACGAAGGTTCAGGGCCCTCCTTCTAGTGCCAATCTGTTGCTATCACGTCTCCCGGATCGGGTTCTCTTGGCTTGGCTGGAGCGCTCCTCTCCCTGATCCTACAAAGAAGTCCCACGGGCTGGTGATGTTCCAGCAGGGGACACTCCGATGGCTAAGTTAGCGAGGGCTTTAGAGCAACAGAATGAAGGAATCAAAAAGGAGATAGCTCGTGGGAAAGGAAAAGTGCCATTACCATTTTGGATCCCCCATTTACCTTATATAAGCGCAGAACACTACCAGATTCTGTTAGGGACTAGACTAGAAATATCAGATCTGTCCCTAGGAAAAACAGGGTAGTGGCCAGGTGGCATCAGAATGTGACCACGTCGTAGGATCTGTTGTAACATAATTCTGATACCAGCTGAAAGAGGTTTCTGGAGCCTTCTGATTAGTATGGGTCTAGTTGAAGCAGGTCAATCAAACCTCGAACGGGTCGATCGAACCCCTGGTGGAGTGGGTCATTCGGACCTCTAACAAAGTGCGTCGGTCGGATTCCTGGTGGAGTGGGTCGCTTAGACCTCTATTGGAATGGATCGTTCAGACCTCTTGCAAAGTGGGTCGATCGGACTCCTTATAGAGTGGGTCGCTCGAATCTCTGCTAGAATGGGTCGTTCGGACCTCTGGCAAAGAGGATCGGTCGGATCCCTGATAGAGTGGGTTGCTCGGATCTCTGTTAGAATGGGTCGTTCGGATCTCTGGCAAAGTGGATCGGTCGGACTCCTGGTAGAGCGGGTCGCTCGAACGTTCGATCCGGATCAAAAAAAAATTGATTGGGTATAACAAATTTTTTAAATGTGAAGGCCTACGGTACACACAACTCTTTTCTCAATCAGAGGAGTTTGTAGACATTGTATAGATTTAAGTCTACGATGATGTTGACCCATTGTCGTTATACCGCATACATATAAGCAATGCCAGTGCACACACTGTCCAGCTGTTGGATATGGAATAAAATTATAATGAAGGTCCACAGCAAGAAAGGGAACAGCCGCGGCGTTGTTGAGATTGAGTTAGTTATGGAATAAAATTAAACAAATTAAGAAGACCAGGGGAAGCACCAGATTCGGAGAGACGTAACGACAGATAGAATGACTTGCACACATAACCGTTAATGTGCACGTAATAAATAAACAATTGCAGGCCGAGACAGGCAGCAGCATTCTTCGGAACCACACATGAGCGTCTAAACCCCCGCCCCCCAACAACCCCAAGTACAACGCACGATAGCCCACTCGTGGGCCCCCACCATTTTTAACAGGGTCGGGGAGGGAGTGGGAGATGGTGCCGCCTCCTTCCGCGGCCACGAGTCCACCACATGTGCGCCCCTTGGAGGGAGGGAACGCCTCGCCCCTTGGGCATCCACAGGCCACCACCTGCCACGTAGATTCTGAGCCCGCGGGGCTTGGAGGAAAAAAATTATTGGTTGGATCAGTTTCGCCGCATCAGCTATATATCATGCAGGGGCGGCTCAACACACATAAAGATCTAAAGCTAAATATTAAAATAAATTATTTTTTTAATTAAAATTTATATAAATTTTTTATTAAAATTTTATTTTTCTAGTTTTTTAAGATGCAAAATTTTTAATTAAACTTTTATAATCAAGTTCTTCTAACATTTCTTTTTCAATTGATAACATAGCCAATCTTTCTTGAGACATTGTTGATCTTAAATAATTTTTTATTAATTTTAATTTTGAAAAATTTCTTTTTGTTGAAGCAACACTTATTGGAATTGTTAACATTATTTTAAAAGCAATATAAGTATTTGGAAAAGAATCAAGTCTTTTCATATGATTAAGTATATCGATTGAACTATTATCTTCCATTTGTACAATTTCTTTTAAAATTTTTAGCTCTGAAAATAAATCTAAACCATCAATATCAGAGTAATTATTATATTTTAAGGAACATTCAAGATTAAGGCAATATTCTTTCAAACTATTATTATCTAACGACTTCAACTTTCTACTGCTAAATAGAAAACCAAAAATATTTTCATATATCTTAAATTGTTCAAATCTATTTTGGAGTGAAAAAATTGCTTGATCTACTATATATAAGAAATAATCAATTCTAAATGATTCTTCAAGAGATCTTATTATTTCATTATCAACATTCTCATCAAATTGCTTTCTTCTATGAATAATACGTTTATCATGAAATTTAGGTTCTATATCCATTTGAGATGCAATTTCTTTAGAAGAAATCATAGCAGATGTAAATCCATTTTCTCTATATTTTTTAAAAAAGAAAGAAGACCTTTTAATTGTTCTATAGCAATATCAATACACATATCTTTCGATTGTAAATTTTTGCTAACTGAGTTAATAGCAAATAATATATCATACCAAATAGTCATGCCCAATAAAAATTCAAAATTTTCAAGCTCATATGTTGCTAAGCAATTAGCTTCACTTTTAGTTTTAGGATCTTCACTAACTTCTGCTAATTTTAATAAAGCATCTCTTATTTGTGGAGCTTGAAATCTTATTGCTTTAATACTTTCAATACGGCTTTCCCAACGTGTTTGTGATAATGATTTAAGAGTTAGGCCAGGTATATTATCTTGTAAAATTTTCCATCGTTTAGTAGAAGAAGAAAATAGTGAATATATACGTTGTACCACTCCAAAAAATGATATAGCTTTAGTACAAGAATTAGCTATGTCACAAAGTACTAAATTTAGATTGTGATAACCACATGGTGTATAAAAAGATCTAGGATTTATATCTAAAAGTCTTTTTTGCACTCCTTGTTGCTTGCCCTTCATATTAGATCCGTTATCATATCCTTGCCCTCTTAAATTATTAATATCAAGTCCAATATTTTTTATTTCATCCACAATGGCATCAAAAAGATCTTTTCTAGTTGTATCATCTACTTTTAAGAATTCAACAAAATATTCTATAACTTTAATTGGACTTGATGAAATATCCACACATCGTAATATAAAGGACATTTGCTCTTGATGACTTACATCTGGAGTACAATCAAGTATTATTGAAAAATATTTTGCCTCTATAATTTTTTTAATAATTTTATTTCTAATTTCACTTGCTAACAAATTTATCAATTCATTATGTATATTATGTCCAAGGTAATGAGTATGAATTTTATTATCTTTAATACGTCGAACATGTTCTTGCATCACCGGATCAAATTCTGTAATCATTTCAATTAAACTTAAAAAATTTCCACTATTTTTTTGATAAATCTTTTCATTTTTTCTACGAAAAGCCAAATTATTTTTACCAAGAGTTTTTACTACAGCAAGAATTCTTGTTAATACTTTTTTCCAATGTTCTTCATCTCTTTTTATTTGTTCTTGAATACTTTTATCAATTATTTTATTTTTTAATAATCTCAGTTCTAAATCAATCCTTGAACTCATATTAATAATATGCTCATTACTCATCTCATGACTTTTAAGTTTAGCACTAAGGTTTCTCCAATCTCTAGTACCTACATTAGCTAGTTTACTTGTACTAAAAGCTGAATTAAATAATTTGCAACAAAAACAAAATACTTTATCCAAGTCTTTTGAATAAACTAGCCATCTTCTTTCATGCTTCTCTCCATTTGCCAACTTTTGAATATGATATGTAGTAGAAAAATGTCTTGAGAATTCATCTTTAGGAAACTCTATATCATTAATTCTAATTGGACCTTTTTCTACTAATAAATCTCTCAAATTTGTATCAATATTTATCCATTGACTTGGATCATAAATATTTTTAGGAATACAATCATTTAAATCAACAGTTTGGTTCTCTTCATTATGATTTTGAGTATCAATTTGAATCACTTCATTAACTTCTTCTTGTTCTAGTATTTCATTATCATCTAATTCTAAAAGATTATTAACTTGTTTATTTAAGGAACATTCACCAATATTTTCTGATGTATTATTTTTATTGCTTGTAAAAAATTTATCAAGAGCCCCTTTTTGAGATAGAGTTAAACTTTCAATTCTTCTTTTTTTTTGAAGTTTAGAATAACCAGATTCATATTTTCGAGTTGACATATTTAAATTCTTATTATAAAGTACCAAAAAAATTAGATATTATAATTATCTTATATTTTTTAAATGGCTAATACAAGATCAACAATCAAAATTTCTAACTCAATGAATTAATTATTATATAAAATAGAGATAATATAATAATATAATATATATTTTAAATTAAAAATAAAAAGTTTGCAAAGTTTAGAACAATAGTACCTGATTGTTGAATGCTTATTGTAAATCAGATGAATAATCAAGCAAGCCTTATGTAGGAGTGCGGAGAATGTGAGTTGAGAGTCTTGAAAGTACTACTAAGGAAAAAAGTTAAGAGAATGAGAAAAGAAGAATTAAGAAGTAGATGTTATAAATTGAAAACAACTTAGTTTTATAGAAAAAAAAAGTATCCGTTTGTACTTCATAAATTTAATTTACCATTTGTTAATTGGAAATGAGAGAAACAACTTCGTAGTTGAGAAAGAGAATTTGAAAATGATATAAATGCTGTTTGCTAATATCTAAGGTGCCTTAAATGTGAATACAAATACCTATCATAAATGCTATAAATATTTTTTTTTACTAATGGTGCCTATTAAATGCTATAAATACCTTTTTGCTAATGGTGCCTATTAAATGCTATGTAATGGGGGCCTAAAGCAAGGGCTTTAGTGGCTTTACCCTATAACCGGCACTGATATCATGCCAATCAAAATCCAATACACACACACACACATACATACGTGTATCTATATATATATATATATCATGCCAATCAAAATCCAACACACACACACACACACACACACACACACACACATATATATATATATATATATATATATATATATATATATATATATATATATATATATATATATATATATAAAGGTTCATATTATTTCAATTTCAAACCCTACCCCATTTCGACTCCCCTTTCTTCTCTTTTTCGATGGCCGGGGGCAAAGGGTACCAGCCTTGATACTTAAATTTGATAATGGCAAATCTCAAGCTTGGTGCTCGTTCTAATAAAAAAAAATAGGAAAAAAAAAATTATAATTTTCATCACCTATTGGCCCCTCTTCCTTTGCTGCCCCCATTCCATCGAAATCCAACTCGAAATTAGAGATATGAACTTCAACTCATTATTGTTGTCATAGAAATGGCTCAGTGCCTTAACATTTCTAACACAAGAGATCAATGTTATGACCGCACCTTCTCTGCTACAAGCTCCACCCAATCGCCTCAGTCTTTAGCGACAATATCATCATCCACTTCTAGAATCCAAGTCATTAGATTTTGCCTATATTAGATTTTTTTTTTTTTTGAGATATAGAACATACAAAAAGAAGAAACGATTAATATCATCCGCAATATCTGAAATTAGCTTGCTTGCAAGCAAAATAGAAAAAAAAAATCTGAATCAGCTCCTCGCTGTCCAAGAGTAACACTTTAGTTCTCCATGCCTAATTTCCAATATTTTTTATGGAAAAGATCTTACAAGCACTCTAGAATGAGTTTTGGACTAAATCGGTAAAGGGTATCCTTTTATAACATGCCTCATCCATCAAAGACAGTATATGAATTAGTTTCAGAGACTAAGATAAATATTATCCGTAATAGTTATGTAAAATCTAACTTTTTCACAATAACTATCAAATATATCATTGTAATTTTCTAAGAGATTTGTCTTTAATCAATCAAATTAAAATAATTAAAATAAATCCTGATGTATATTAATATGGACCATCTTTAGATAGGCATAATCAGATAAATTCTAATAGCCCATCCTTGACTCATCCATGATTTTAGCTCCAACACTAAATAGTAGTGGGTTGGCTACCTCCCCTCCCTCCAATTTGGCTTCGACCTCTACATCCCCAACTCCTCTTCTTTGGTGGCTTTAAAAGGCCCTGATTTGAATAAATTGGAGGCATACCATGCACAATGCTGATGGTGGTCATAGAGACAGTAGAGGTGTGATAGTTCAAAGTTGTCTGAGACTAGCTAGGGGTTCATAGTGATAATGATAATCCAAATTTAATTTTGATTTAGAACTCTTTTAAATTTTAAATATTGGATAGGTAATTTTATCGCATCCAAAGTTTATTTAGTTATTAAGTATATCTTGATTTATTTGTTCTTATCAATATTGTAGGGCTATTATAAAAGAAAAAGCAATGCCATCTATGAAAAATAAGTTTACTTATTTTTTATTTATTTTCCAAGTCTTTGCATATTTTTTGTTTCAATAGAATTGGTATCAAAGCTTTGTTAACGAGAGTTGTGAGGGCTACCATAAATAGCAATGTATGAGAGCCATTGTGATATCACTTGTAACCGAAGATTGGCCATAATAAATTCAAGTCTTGCTAATAGTTCATCTTCTTTATTCCTACCTATTTTCGATAGAAAAAACTATAATAGATGAAGTATCCAATATAAGTGCTCTTCGATTTCCAAGATATACATGATATTGTAGAGAACGGAGTTCGAAAAGCAAGAGGGCAAATCATAGAGGCGTAACATCGAGATGCCAAGAGGAAAGATGACAAGGCTCTCTACTTTATTCATCAAAGAGTTAATACTGTGATTTTTGAAAAAAATACGGAGCTACCATAGTAAAGCAAGCTTGGGACATTCTTGAACGAACTTTCAAATGTATAAAAAGGGTACAGAGAGTAAGATTACATGCCTTACGAAGGTAATTTGAGTTGCTGTAGATAGAGAAGATAGAAACTGTAGCAGACTTGTGACTAGAGTCCAAGCTTTAATAAATTACATAAAAATAAATGGTGAAAAAGTAGAAGAGTCCACAATGATAGCAAAAATTCTATGAACCTTCATACTTATGTTTGATCATATTATCACCGCTGTAGAAGAAACAAAAGATTCAAATACTATGATTGTTGATGAGTTACCAGGCTCTTTAGAGACTTATGAACAACAGCTTAATAAGAAGTCAGAAGAAATGCCGTTAGACAAAGCCTTCCAATCCCAAGTTTTAGTCAGAGATGAATAGAACGAAGATGGCAGACAATAATCTTCTAGAAATAAATCTCATGATAGAGGAGGATGATGAGATCGTGGCAGTGGTAAAGAAAATTATGAAGGTAGAGGCAAATCCAATAATGGACCAGAAAATTATGATGGAAGAGGCAAAGGATCATATAGAGGCCGAGGCCGTGGATATGGAAGAGGACTATATGATAAGTCTAATATTCAGTTTTATGAATGCAATAGATATGGCCATTATGCTAGTGAATACAGGTCAAATAATCATAATCAATCTGTAGAAGTCCAATTCATCTAAGGAGATGGAACGAACCATACTCTATTGATAGTATTTTCAAATACAAAGGATCCCAACTATAGTTCATGGTATCTTGATACGGGTTGTATAAACAATATGATAGGAAGGAATGAGCTTTTTGTTGAGATAGATGAATCAGTCAGAAATTCAGTCAAGTTTGCAAATGACAACACTATACTAGTTATGAAAAAATATAAAATTTTGATTCAGTTAAAGAACGGTGATCATCAATATATTTCAAATATTTTTTATATTCAAAGTATAAAAAATAATTTACTGAGCATAGGACAATTACTTGAGAAATGATACAAAATGTAATTCAAAGATAATTATCTCAGTATTTTTGATCAAAAAGATAAAATTATTCTTAAATTTCCTTTGACAGGCTATCGTATGTTCAAATAGATATTAAGAATGATGTTTATAATTATTTGAGTGCAATTGTGAATAATAAATCATGACTATGACATTTTAGATTTGGTCATTTAAATTTTCGAGTTTTAAAATTACTTTCTCGGAATAATATGGTGAAGGATTTGCTTGTTTTAGATCATTCTAAGTAGTTTTGTGAAGGATACATTTTTGAAAATTAATATAAAAAATCGTTCTCCAATCATAATACTTGGAGAGTAAGTAAACCACTTGACTTGTATATTCAGATATGCGTGGACCAATGAATACTGCTTCACTTGGAGAAAGTTTTTATTTTCTAATATTTATGAATGATTACAGTAGAAATGTTTGGACTTATTTCTTGAAAAGAAAATTAAATTTTTTTTAATATATTTAAAGAGTTTAAGATGTTTATAGAAAAATAGATTTGACATTCTATTAAAGTATTAAGAATTGATGGTGGAGGTGAGTACACTTCCAATCAATTAACAAAATTTTATGTACAGCAAGAAATTGAGCATGAGATCACTATTTAGTATATGCCACGGTACAACAAAATTGTAGAAAGAAGGAACAGGACCATCATGGACATGGTAAGGAGTGTGCTAAAAGCTAAATGTATACCTAATAACTTTTAGGCTGAAGCGATTTTTTGTTCAGTTTATTTGATAAATAGATCACTTACTAAAAGTTTGTAGAATGTAACTCCTGAAGAAGCTTGGAATGGCTTTAAGCCAAGTATTAGGCACATTAAAGTATTTCGTTCTATTACTTTTGTTCATGTTCTAGATGAACTGAGAACCAAATTTAATGATAGAAGTGATAAAGCAATCTTTATTGGTTATAAATTTGAAAAACTTGGCAGATACAAATTGTGTAATCCAACTACAAAGAAGGCAATTATTAATAGAGATGTATTTTTGATAAAATAGATGCATGGGATTGAAATATGGAGAAGGAGCTGTTTCAAAAAAGACATGGATAGAAAAAAAATGAATATGCAATAGAAACACATATACCTCAAGATGCTGAAAATGATGAACAAATTCTTATTCAAAGATCTTGTTGAGGTCCGCAACTACCTTCAATGTTACAAGACTTTAAGGTAATATATGATAATAATATTGATAATGATGAAGAATTGGTCAATTATGCTATGTTTTTAGATTGTGATCCAATCAGGTTTGAGAAAGCAGTGCAAAATAAAAGGTGGATTAATGCAATGAAGGAAGAAACAAATGCTATTATAAAAAATAATACCTGGCAGCTGATTGATATTCCAACAGGAAAGAAAATAATTAATGTGAAATAGGTTTTTAAAACTAAAAAGAAGTCAAATAATGGAGTGGAAATATATAAGGCAAGATTAATAGCAAAAGGCTATGAGCAACAACCAGGAATTAATTACCAAGATATATTCTCTCTCATTGCTAGAATTAAAATAATAAAACTAATTATTTCTTTTACTACATAGAGTCACTAGAAAATCCATGAAATGTTTGCGAAGTCGACTTTTCTAAATGGCCTTTTTGATGAAGAAGTCTATGTCAAGTAACCCAAAGACTTCATCAAGTAAGAAGTGAAGATAAGATGATCGATTCAAGATGGCTTCGTATGGCCTCAAGCAAACCTCCCGTGCCTGGAATAAGATAATTGATGATTTTCTACAGAAAGATGGTTTTGACAAGTGCCTTAGTAAATATACTCTCTATGTGAAGAAAAGTAAATGTAATGTTTTATTAGCATGTCTATAAGTTAATAATATGATCTTTATAGAAAATAATCTCTTGATGATCGAAGACTTTAACTTTACTATGAAGTCATAATTTGAGATGACAGATCTTAGCATGATATCTTACTTTCTTAGGATTGAAGTAATCCAAGCTACATATAAAATATTTATATGTCAGAAGAGATATGCTATGAAGATATTAAAGAAGTTTAAAATATTTGAATGCAATCCTGTATAAATTCCTGTAGAAGTTAGTACCAAATTATCTAAAGCAGGTGATCGTTTTACTATAGATCTAACTTAGTTTAAAAGCATAGTTAAAAGTTTGAGATACCTAATATATATAGACCCGATATTGTTTATGGAGTCGGTCTAATCATCAAGTTTATAGAAGCACAAAAGTGTTCTCGTCTTCAGGTTGCAAAGAAGATCCCGTGATATATAAAGCGCACTTTAGATCATGGTATTTTTTATTCAAATATTGTAAATAATCTTGTTAAATATTCTGATAGTGATCGAGGAAGAAATCAAGATGATCGAAGAAGTACTATAGGGCATATTTTTATATTTGGCTTAGCAGTAATTTTATGATCTTCTAAAATGCAATCTGTAGTTGCTCTTTCAACTTGTAAGACTGAATATGTAATAATAACCTCATATACATGTCAAATAATTTGGTTAAGAAAAATGTTAAATCAAATTTATTTTAAAATGTAAGGTCCTATAAAAATTAATGTTGATAATATCTCTATTATCAATTTGGCAAAGCATGGAGTCATTCATAGAAAAAGCAAGTATATAGACTTGAAATTTCATTTTCTCAAAGATCAAATCAATAAAGAAAAAATTGAGCTTGTCTATTGCAATCAAGTAAGCAAATCACCGACATCTTAACCAAACCTTTAAAATTCGAGTCCTTAATCAAGTTCAAAAAGAATATAGGCATGGCAACTATGGAGATTTTGGATTAAGGATGAATGATAATAATGATCCAAAATTAGTTTTAATTTAGAACTCTTTTAAATTTAAATTTTGGTTAGGTGATTTTATCTCATCCAAAATTTATTTAGTTATTAAATCTATCTTAATCTATTAGTTCTTATCAATATTATATGGTTAATTATAAAATATAAAATAATATTAATTATGAAATATAAGTTTACTTATTTTTTATTTTCCTTTCAAGTTTTTGTATATTTTTTATTCCAATACATAGTGATGTGGCAAGAAGCTAACGTGCTAACGTGTAATCCCTGTCAGATGCCATATCAGAAAGTCCACCATGGTGGACACCCCATCTCGAACTCCTTTGGCCGGGCCGAGCTCCCCCAGATCAACAAGGCGGCCCATCAAAGCCGAGCTCCGTCCTTCGCCAGGTCGGCACCCACAAGCTCGGGGTACCTAGGCCGGAGCCAAGCGACCTCCTTCGCCAGGTCGAGCCCTTCCGAGGCTGAGCCCCCTAAGCCGGAGTCGAGCTCAGCCCTCCTCCGCCAAGTCGAGCCTCTCCGAGGTCGAGCCATCTGGGCTGGAGTCACGTGTCGACCTCCTCCACCGGATCGAGCCCCTCCGAGGCTAAGACTCCTGGACCGGAGTCGAGCTCGGCCCTCCTCCGCCAGGTCGAGCCCCTTCGAGGTCGAGCCCTCCGGGCAGGAGTCGAGTCCTCCTTCTCTGGGTCAAGCCCCTACAAGGTCGAGCCCCCTGAGCCGGAGTCGAGCTCAGCCCTCCTCCGCCAGGTCGAGCCCCTCGGAGGTCGAGCCTCCCAGATTGGAGCCGAGTCCCAGCTCTCCAATTCGGCAACCAGCTCGGACGGCACCGCCGACTAACAAGGGGGCGGAGCCACCTCCCCGAAATACCGGCGAGCAGCCCGAAGGCCGTAAAGAAGCACCTGTCAAGCCATGATGGCTATCTGTGGCCGTCGCTTACACCAGAAAAGCAGGAAGCCCCCTGACCAAGGTACCGCGCTCTCGACCAACTACCTGCACCGCCCGAAAGAGGAAGTCAACCAGGAGATTCGAATCCCGGGGGCAGCGCCCCCCAATTGAGGCACTGCAAGGCTTCCCAGAATGGGACGACTGGAAGGAATGTCAGAACACATGATAGTCCCCCTTATCACGAATCGGAAAAGACGTCCAGTCCATGGCACGGAATACTGCTGCACGCGCACTGCCAGCATGGGGAAGATCCCAAGGTAGGCGCTCAACGATCACCTGGACTTAAAAAAACATTCGACATCCCCAGAGAGAGGATAAGGTATGCAAGTGCAAACTCAACCACAGAACATCATCCAAGCGAGTGAGGAGAAGAAACTTCACGGGAGGGCCAGCCCATCTCGGCTAACATCTCTCCTAGCACACTCGCACCCCTACTCTCACACCATTCACTCCTCATAGCGTGGAGTCCATCAAGAGGGGCTTGACCAGGAGGATCTGTTCTCCTGGGTCGTCACTGACTTGAGCATCGGAGTGCCCCTGCTGGAATCCCCGGTCCGGGTCACTAATCCCTGTTTTGCAGGTCCTGAAGCGCCAGCCAACCTCGAGAGGACGAGAGACGATCCGACGTTGATAGCAGCTACGGACCACGACGATCTTGATGGCAACACATAGCATTTTCAATGTAGGCAATGTTCTTAAAAGCGATTGCATGGATGGTGCTTAATTATCTCCATCACGATTTGCCTCAAGGAGCAAGACCTTACCGTATAGTCAACCTCACCGTATAGTCAAGACCACCAGCATCCTCCTCTCCTAATAGACGGAAAGAGGAAAAGCCAAAGAATTGAGATCAAAATAAGTGATAGAACAGTGCAACGCCCTTTGCCCTTTATATATTCTGGACTTGGCTGGTGTGGTTCATTGCTGATGTGGTGCACCATATATGTTGAACTCTGATAGGTACAGTCCACAGCTTATGCGGTGATTCAGGCTAATCCTTTTTTTTTTTTTTTTTTTTTTTTTTTTTTTTTTTGGAAAAAGACAGCAAATGCGTGGCCTGATTGTTGCTCGGACCAGGTCCAAAAGGCCGGTCCAATATCCCACGAAAGATAACACGCCACACTACCCCCTTGTCTTGCACCAATTCATGGTTGCGCGTTACCCACCGTGCAAATGCTCCGGCAATTACCCTGGTCCAAGCGGACCAGGTGCATACAATTATATCTCAAATGCGTGGGGGGGGGGGGGGGGGGGGGAAGCCAACGGGTTCAGAGACTACGGCGCGGTGGGGGACCGCATTGGATGCGTTACCGTCTTACCGAGGTGGGTGGATCGGGATTCGGGCGGAGTCGGATTTGACTCTGACCGTGCCGGGTAAAGCGCTTGCAAGGAAGCGCGTGTCTCGGCGCGCGTGTCGCCTCCCTCGTCTCCGTTGTCTGGACGGAGCCTCGCTCCCGTACGGATTCCTGGGCTCTCTCGCTTGGGCCATGTGATCGGTGGTGGATATTTTCTTCTTCTTTGTCCCTCAAATCACGTTTTATGGGCGGAAGAGGGATGTTAGGTTAGATGTGACATCTCTTATCCCTTGTGACATCTTTTATCAGGGATATCATGTCCTCCCCCCCCCCCCCCCAAGATAAATAAGTGCGAATCTGGAGGCATCCCTGGATATTGATGGCCAGGGAACGGACATGTTCACCACGGTGCCAATTTTATTTAATATAAAAGCTTTTTTTTACCACCAAGACGATAATACAGTTGGTGGATGCTTATGCTCATATCTTTTCGATCATGGATTGGCATGATCCATACGATAATTCGATTAAATTCAGAAATTTTTTTTAGAAGCATTCGATTAAATCCAAAATTTTTTTTTTAAACGTGACTGGAAACGGGAGGGAGTCATGCGGTGACTCGATTAAATCCTGAAATTTTTTTTAGAAAGTATTCGATTAAATCCAAAAATTTTTTCTAGGATACGTGACTGGGAACGGGAGGGAGCATTCTACTATGACAGCTTAGTGGGATCAAGCTGACGTACTCACTTTCGGATGGAGAGGATATTGTCATACTAAAATAGCTACAGCAAGTATTTTCCTTCGCCATTTCGTTTAACAAAAAAAAAAAAAAAAAATGATAAAATTAATGGAAAAGCTTTAATCCCAAAGGGCTCGACAAATTTTATGCTGATCGAGAAAGCGATAAACCGTTTGGCAATTCACAAGAAATTTCTTTTCGAAATCCTACCCCAAAGGACCCGTGTCTAGAACTTGGGTAGGGAACCTCAAAGACTTTATCAATTATATCAGTCGATATCCTTAAGTAATTTATAGACATTGTTAGATGGGTACCGAGAATTAGGAGGCAGGAGTGGTCCGTCCCAGCTTGATACCGTGGTAACACATCAAAGCGAGTTGCAAGGCTAAGGAAAGCCATCCATATTGCTATAGTATAGGGCTAATCAACCCAAAATTTTGTTTAGGGTATGCTATTATAAATCATGTAAGGTGCATGTTTTGTGTAGATTAGCGCGCACAAGCTCTCTCGGAACCGATCGAATCCCATCAACCTACAATGCAGATTAGCATATATGATTGTTATCTGCTGTAAAGTTAACAGTCTATTATCTTTTAAAAGATAATACCTGCAATGCAAATTGGCACTAGAGGACGCTCGCTGGTAATCCAATGTAAGGTAGCCAAGTTAAACATATACTATCATCTTTTCGTAACTATTGAGATCTGTTTGCATATTTGTGCCTTGTGATTAATTGTTGAATTTGTTTATATCTTTGCTAAGCAACCTGTTCTTGTCGAGATCTGGAATGACCCAGACAACGAGCTGATCAGGTCTTGGTCGGAGAAGTCAGCTTGCGGGCCGCTGCATGCCTCTAAGATGAAAGGAATGGAGAAGGCCATGCTTCGATAGTGGCCCTATCCCAAAACAATGCAAACAAAAGAAGGTTCCATTTGCTAGAGAATACCCAACGGGAAATCCTTATATGCATGAATCGAATACAGAATGGCAACATAACAATAGGATTCAAAGAACACCGGGAGAACATAAGCCGGAGGTAGGGCTGAAAGTGGGTCGGACCGGATCGGGCCACATCCCTACCCGAGCCCGGACCGAAAAAATTTCAAACTTCGGGCTGGGCTTAGGCCCGAAAGTTTTTTAAAACCTCGGGCTCGAGTCCGACCCAAGCCCGGCCCAAGCCAGGCTCGAGCCCGACTCGAGCCCGATCGGGTCAACCCGAATACAAGCCCAATGACAAAAAAAAAAAACTCATCGACTAGCGACTGCCCGACTGGCTGGACCGCCGGAGGAGGCAAATCGGAGCCTGGGAGGGAGAGCTGCGAGGTCGCGCCGGGGGCAATGGGTATCGACTGGGGCGTCGGGACCGAGTGAGTCGGATAAGAGCCGAAGACAGGCCGTGGGGTCGCATGAGGGGCAGTGGGCGTCGAGTGCCGGTGCCGGGGCCGGAGGAGGTAGATTGGAGCAGGGAGGGGGGACCGCGATCGAGATCGCGTCGGGGTCAGGGGAGGCAGATCGAAGCCAGAGACGAGCTGCTGAGTCGTCGAGTGCGAGCGCTAGGACCGGAGGAGATAGCTCGGAGAACGAAGATGGGCAATCGGCTATCGAGTGCGAGGGGCGTCGGCCATCGGGGGCTGACTAGGGGAGGGAGATGGAAATGAGAGAGAGACTAAGAGAGAGAACAGAGAGAGACTGAGAGAAGGAGACGGGAGATCGGAGAAAAAGGGGTGTGTTTGGACTGGTCCAGGCCAGTTGGATCGGGCTTATTTGCAAGCCGAGTTCCAACCGGTCCGGGCCAGGCCAAAGTGGTGCTCGAGCCCGATCCAAAAATTGAATGGGCTTTATTTTAAGTCCCGAAGTCCAGGCCAATTTGCTTAAAAACTGATCCAAAACCTGACCCGATTTCAGGCCAGCTCAAAGTTCATCGAGCCGGTCCGACCCAATTCCAACCCTAGAGGTTCTCACAATGTAGTTTATATAGATGAGTATAAGCATCCATCACCAAGCAAATTGGGCACATGCGCTGGCTATTTTGGTAATAGAGCACACGTCTCACTCGAGGATCATGTCCAGGCATCTCATCTACATGTTATCCTTCTATTCCTTTTGTTGAATCTAAAAAAAAAAAAAGAAAAAGAAAAGAAACATGTCTCAATATCGTAGGGAGCTTATAATCCAAAAACTTTTAAAAGTTGCAAGTCAGAAAGGATATAATCATACAAAACATTATATGACAATTTTTCTTTCAAAATAACAAGTAAAAAAAGTATGTTTTACAAGAGAGATAATGATTCGAATAGCCTTTGCCCAAAAATGAGAAGGTATACAAGCTTAAAAAAGAAGACTTCTTGACAACATTATATAAATATCTATGTTTCTTCTCAGTAACATCATTTTATTGTGATGTGTGAGGTTAAGATAATCTATGAAAAATCTCAATTTTTGAACATAGAGTAGAAATTTTTTTATTTATATATTCGTTATCATTGTCAGGTTGAAAATTTTAATTTTGTTATGAAAGATATTTTCAATTATCACTTAAAATTCTAGAAATTTTTCAAAAATCTTATGTTTAAATTTAAAAAATAAAGTCAAGAATATCGTGAGTAATCATCTAAAAATATTATATAATATTTATAGCCAAACACAAAATGAACAGGTGCTTGCCATATATCAAAATGAATAATTTGAAAAAGACAAACGGATTTTGATTCATAATCATAAAAAAAGAGTTCCATAAATTTGCCTATATTACATGCATTGCAAATAGATAATTTAATTTTAGAATGATCATCAGAAATAACTTTATTCTCTTTAATAAATTTAAAAAGAATAGTAAGACTAGAATGACCTAACCAACCATGCCAAATATCTCCAATAAATCTTGATAAAGGCCAATTGTTGCTTAATTCATACGCTTGCAACTTTAGAAGAAATTGGAGAAAATGAAGTTCTCGAACTATGGCATCTAAGAAGCTCCTACCTCGTTTCCATGTACTTTACAGGAAAAATTAGAAGAGTCAAATTCGATAAAAGAATTATTATCATGGCAAAATTGACGAACATAAATGAAATTTCTTTTAATAACGGGAATAATGAGAACATTGTTGAGAGCAAAGGAGTTGGAAAGAGTATTCAACTGTGTTTCAACTGTTTGAGTAATATTAAGTAAATTTTTATTACCAGCCAGAATTTTTTCTAGCCCAGTATAAGGTTTGAAAAAAGAAAATACCAGGATTAGCAGTCATATGATTAGATGCTTCAATATCTTGATACCAAACTTTCTTATTGGATTCAAGAAGCCTCGTAGAAGCAAAAGTTTGAAAAATGTTATCTATAGTGAAAGCAAGGTTGAAGTGTTACCTGCATGATAGAGCAGAATTATTAAAATTTTTTACTAACCTGGCAACATAAGGTTGTTGGTTGGTTGAGTAGGTTGAGGAAAAGGCTAAGGATATGGATATATTATATAGTATCCATGACAGGGATTTGAATTATGTTTGCCATGCTATCCTTGACCTCTGCAAAAACTACTTCTACAGCCTCCATGATTATTGTTGCTGCCTAGCTTGTCGTGGCATGCAGCTCTGGTGCAGTATCGAGATATCCCTCCCCGCCGATCCTTTCCCGCGTGCGCCCGATCCTGCAAAAGAAAAGAGACCCGGGCCAGGGATTCCGGCAGGGACATTCCGACGATCAAGTCAGTGGGACGATCAAGGGGAACAGAGCTAGCCTCCGCGGCGGAGAGTTTCGGGAGGCTCTCCGCCTAGAGGGTGAAAGGTAGGGTTGAGATATGAAGGCAAGGCTGAAATGGGATGGGCAAGCTTGGGAGGATCCTCTAGCTGGCTCCCTGCCCGTTAGCTCCCCGTCTCCTCTCTTTTGGTCACTTGCTTGCTTACCTCCTGCCTTCTCTCTCTCTGACCTTATGTATGTGAGATGACCCAGACCAGATCTGGGGCTTTATCCCGGTGTCCTTTTCGCGTGCCCTCTCTGGGAGGGGCTTACTATTGCCTGCCACTTCCCCCCTCTCGGACCGGTCCTTAGAATGAGATACTTCTATTGGGGGTATGTGGGGCAGGTCCTGTCCTTCTGGTGGTGCAGTCTCCCATGGGAGGGGCAAGTGCCGTGCCACTGAGCCCCGTGCCATTATGGAATGTTTCCATTGTCGGGGGAACTGTCGGAGCGTCATAGGGCCTTGGGACCTTGATGGAGTACTCCTCTTTGGAGAGATTCTCGTTCGCATTGCGAGGGTTGACCCCCTGGTTGCATGGTTGTCAGGGTGGTAGCTTGTCACGGGGCTCGAAGCCTGGTGGAGCACGTTCCGTGCAGAGTTTGCAGGTGGCGCATCATAGAGTTTGAATTCATGGCCGGATTCCGACCCCTCTCGAAAGTTGTGGGTGGTCAGGCTTCGTCCCGCCATGATTTGAGTTTCTGTTGGCCTTTCTAATGCGGAAGTGAGTCTCGTCTTGGAAGAACTCTATCCTAAAATTCGTCTTGACAGTGTGAGCATGACCCCGGCCGAGTGCTGACCTCAGACAGAGGGCTCGCCTCATAAGCACGACCCCAGTTGGGAGCTGATCTTGGCATGAGGGCTCGTCTTGGTCTCATGAGCACGACCCCGGCCGGGTGCTAACCTCAGATGGAGGGCTCGCCTCATGAGCACGACCCTGGCTGGGAGTTGACCTCGACAGGAGGGCTCGCTTTGGTCATATGAGCACGACCCCGGCCGAGTGCTAACCTCAGATGGAGGGCTCGCCTCATGAGCATGACCCTGGCTAGGAGCTGACCTCGGCAGGAGGGCTTGCCTTGGTCGCATGAGCACGACCTTGATCGGGTGCTAACCTCAGACGGAGGGCTCGTCTCATGAGCATGATCCCGGTTGAGAGCTGACCTCGATAGGAGGGCTCGTCTTGGTCGCATGAGCACGACCCTGGCGGGTGCTAACCTCAGACGAAGGGGTCATCTCATGAGCACGACCTCGACTGGGAGCTGACCTCGGCAGGAGGGCTCTCCTTGGTCGCATGAGCACGACCCCGGTCGAGTGCTAACCTTAGATTGAGGGCTCGCCTCATGAGCATGACCCCGCCTAGGAGCTGACCTCGACATGAGGGCTCGCCTTGGTCGCATGAGCACTACCCCGATCGAGTGCTAACCTCAGATGGAGGGCTCGTCACATGAGCACGATCCCGGCTGGGAGTTGATCTCGGTAGGAGGGCTCGCCTTGGTTGCATGAGTATGACCCCGGCCGGGTGCTAACCTCAGACGGAGGGCTCGTCTCATGAGCACGACCCCGGCTAGGAGCTGACCTCGATAGGAGGGCTCGCCTTGGTCGCATGAGCACGATCCCAGCCGGGTGCTAATCTTAGACGGAGGGCTCACCTCATGAGCATGACCCCGCCTGGGAGCTGACCTCGGCAGGAGGGCTTGCCTTGGTTGCATGAGCACGACCCCGGCCGGGTACTAACCTCAGACGAAGGGCTCGCCTCATGAGCATGACCCCGCCCGGGAGCTGACCTCGACAGGAGGGCTTGCCTTAGTTGCATAAGCACGACCCCGGCCGGGTACTAACCTCAGACGAAGGGCTCGCCTCATGAGCATGACCCCGCCCGGGAGCTCAAGGGCTCACCTAGGTCTTCTGTTCGGGCACCACATCCAGGTGGCAGTCTCCACCCACGCGATAACCAGTTGGCTTCTATGTAGGCTCCACGTTAATGGATGTTGCCATATCAATTACCTTGGCCATGATTTGCATAAAGAGTTTCACCTTTGGCGATGGAAGTAATAGGTGGTTTCGTCAAGCCAACACAACACTGAACTTCTCTTTCTTCTTGTATCAAGTGTTATCGAAGTTGTTCAAAGGTATGTTTCCTCTTATGTGTGTATTTAAGGTACTTATAAATCCTTTATATTCCTTTGATAGTCTCAGAAGAACGATCATGACCAAATTGTAATCTAACCCGATTTCACTGATTGCTTGAAGGGAATCATCTATCGATTTAACTTTGTGCATATATTCACTCATACCTATTGATCCTTTCTTGATGCTTCGTAACTTAGACTTCAAAGAAAAGGCCATAGTAACAATTTGTCAACAAAGTATGTTTAAATGATTTTCCATGCATCATGGGCTATTTTGGATGAATTGGATATAATCATCTATATTATACTAAGAGACAGAGTAGTATTAATCCAGGAAAGTATTGTGGTATCTACTTTCTTCCAAACTAAGTACTCAAGATTCATAATTGTTTTCTTATCAATTGTTTCAATACTTTGAATTAGAATAATACCAGTTCCATCCACATGTGAATTAACCTCAAAACTTTCTAAAATATTTTTAAAAAATTGTTTTTACTCCAAATATGTTATATTAGTGAGGTTTAATGGTACTGGAGATTTGATGTTAACAACTGATATATTAAGGTAAAGGAAAACATGTTTGCCACTGAGAAAAAGAACTACCACCACAACAAGAAAGAGGTAGAGATGAAATCAGAAATTACCAATAGAAGATCACTTCCATGCTGAAGAGAGAGCAAATGGAACCAAATGCCTCAGGAAGACAACTCAAAAGGGAGGTCGAACAGCACCAGGAAATATAGAGTAGCAGTAGGAAAAATTGAGTAGCACTAAAAAGATTGAGCAACCCAAAGGAGAGGCCGAACAGTATCATGGAGAACAGAGCAGCAGCAAAAAAATGAGTAGCAGTAGGAGAAACTGAGTAGCATCAGAAGAGACCAAGTAGAGGAAGAGATCACCTATGGAAGAAAGTGAGGTTTCAATGATTGGTGATTGTTAATCAATATTTTCTAAGTAGAGTTCTCGGTCGGATATCATAAAACAAGGACAAAAGAGCTTACACCTCTAGGACTTCATTAACAAGTATATATAATAAAAAATCTCTATATAAGATAATCACAAGCCTAGAATAACACAATCTAATTACCTTAAAGAATCTCTACTATATATGGAATAATACTAAGTATATCCTAATATCCATGATACTAACAAATCATGCGCATATGTTTACTGCCAAGCAAAGAAAGAGTTTAAGATTTGTGCTGATGGAAGAAAGATATCCAATAAGTCCATTCGAAATCGCAGGACTTTAATGAGTGGCATCTCACTCACTCAAGAAGAAACTCTGGTATTATCTGGTCATTGCATATCTTTAATTGCAATATACCCGGATGAAGTTTTTTTTTTTTTTTTTAAATTTCCCAAAAAAAGGAAATAAGTTGTAAATGGGTATTTTTTAGTCATCGTAAAATTTCAAAAGCATCTCTCTATCGTTCCTCCGTTTGGATGCCAAAAAATTATTTGCCTGAATAAAGTTGCATAAAAGATTTTCTTAAAAAAATATATTTTACGAACTAAAGAGAGATTCTTTTTTGCACTTAAGCATCGCAGTAAACCTAAACTGCACCCCCAAATCACACGACCAACACGACACATGCAAAATCTTTTGGCAATAATTATGTGTTTAAAGGAGCCGGTTGAGGTGACATGGGCTCATTGATTAGACGAGTTCACGATGAGTTGGCCAACAAATGCAGCTTCAAAAAAATCTTGGAGCTGCATCTGATATACACACGACCGGTCCATATTGAGTTTTTTCGAACTTAAAGGAAGCCTATCTTGTCACAAAACCGGATGTTTCAAAATTCAAACTGGTTGACCCGCTACACCCACTAGCAATTGCGGGCCTGGTAGTTGTCTCAAGGAAATTTCCTCGAACAGTTAGACTCAAGGAAATAAACCTTTCAAACCGATAGAGCCCTTGTAGTTTTTGTTTTGGTATAAGCTGGACCCAGAAGCTTTCGTTTCATGAAACCATAAATAAGATACAGAGTCTACAGGGAGTTCGCTCGCTAATTTTAGCTCATCATCTGACCGTTAAACAGGAAAAACACAGTGGGTACTCGAACTCTGGTAGTTATTATTATTATTATTATTATTATTATTATTATTTATTTATTGAAATGGGAGGGTTGACATCCCCGCACCCGTTATTGATATATTTAATAGTTACTCTGGTAGTTTGGCTGACGTACCTGATCATTTACCCGCTCTCTATGAATAATTTAATGATTTATTTATCCAAGCGTCCAAACAAAAGCTGATCAAAGGAGGAGTGATCACCGCTAAAATAGTAATCCGATTGATAAAGATTTAAACTAATCAACGGATGACTCGATTAAATTCGGATATTTTTTGAAGCATGTAATCGGAATTGTGAGAGAGCATACTACTCCGGTATCTCAATAATATCAGATTAACATATTTCGGTGATGAAGAGAGTACGCAAAAAAAATTACGGTTCGTATCGAACATAGTCTTGCAGGATTGGAACCTACGAAAATAGCTACACCAGAATTTATCCCCTCTATTTTTTTTTTTTAATAAAAAAAGAAAGTGATCATGGACCTTTCCGCATTTACCCTAGGTCCAGTGCATCGTAATTCGTAAATAGCCGGACAACCGCACCTCCGGTTCACTGATGGCCATTGTCAATAACACGAAGGGCCAATGCCAATCATCATCAGTTCATCACCACCAGAGAAAAGTTCGGTCACCCATCATAAAGAACTTGCGTTCACAAGTGCAAGGATTACGGTCAAGTGACCCGGCGCCCAAATAGTTTGAGCGAGATAAATGGTTTTTGAAAGCCCTTTTAAGGGATGGCAAAAAAATGATATACTCCGATCAATTCCAAGACCCCATGTCATCGTATTATGGCCACCCCTGCCAACCAGCATGTCACGCCTCGAATCCAAGATATCATAGATGAGGAACGTGACAACCGCCGCCTACCCACAAAATAGAGATCCACAAGTATACAAGAGGCATCCTATTTAATTAATAAGTATAAATAAGATAATGTATTTCTTACATAAGCAGCTGTATTAACCAAAACAGCTAACGATTATACTTATATTTCAAAATACTATTATTTAAAATATTTACATCATGTTTATATGAACATTAATATAAACATAATTACACATCTACTTATCCAAAAGGAAAATATTTACGATCTCTATATCAGCCTTGCATCTATGTATATATCCAAAATACCAATGTCTACTTCCAAAAATAATATTCCTATATCTAAAAAATATATATAAAAAATATAAGCTTCACAGCTAAATAAATAATAATTACATTTTTTTTTTGGTAAACAACAATAATTACATTTTATAAAACCAATTCAAGCCATGTTAACAATGATATTCGTTTAAATCACACAAGATACTATACATATATCCGTTCAGTATTATGATCATATAATCAATAATATCCATGTCAAGATTTTATATCATCCTTTATATAATATCAATATAAAGAATCAATATATTATATTATAGTTCACACATAATCGTTATAATAATAACATAATAAAACTTGGGTATCTAACTCATTTAGCTCTACAACCCTTGCCACTATATATTTTACCACTCTACAGCTCAGGTGTCACTATGATTTCTTCCATGGAAAGGATTACATTTTACTACCCTACAACTTAAGTATTATCATGATTGTTGCGGTGAGAAACTGCATTTTACTACTCTTGTAGCTCAGGTATCATTACAAATATTTCCATGATGGAGATCTTAATATAATCAAGTCCAGACCCATACATAGTAAGGCTGAGAGTCAAGTAATATATAGATAAAGATATATGAAATGTATTCTTTATTTTTTTTCCAATACAGTCTTGAAACATATATTCAACAAGCAATGGTCAAGATTTGCATAACTAATTCGATCATAACATGTATTATCATTCATTTCAATTCATAGAACTCAATCAATCAAATATTCATATTTATAAAAATCTCAACATCATTAATTCTGAATCAATCACAACTATTTACATTATTTCAAAACTAAAATCATTTTTATTTAATTATAATTAATTAATATAAAATATAAATATTATTTATTTTGTAGCTACCAATTCATCGGAACTCTAAATACGATAAGGGGAATGACATAGGGGAGAGGGAGGTGTGGAAGAGTGATGGCACATGAGCGATTGATAGGAAAAAGAAAAATAGCTGCACGACATGCATGTTTTCATGATGCATCCATGCCACTCCTCCCCCATCTCGTCTTGATTCCATTTACCATCTCAAGCAGTGCCGAAAAAATAAATTAAGGTTGGGCCCCACACATCTTGCATTCTCGATAATGGTTGTCCTAGCCAGGGAGCATCTAACCGCAGAGCTAGTGATGGATCGGATTCGAACTAAATCCTAGATATCTAAATTCAGACCTATCTTAGTTATTGGATTCGGATCTAAATCCAAATATTCAACAAGTTTTATTTTAAAATGCTAGGCCTGGATCCTAATAAATCATGGATATCTGGATCCAGATTCAAGATCCAAAATATATATTCCAAATTTTGAAAAACCCAAACTCAGTTTCCTGAACTCAACAATTAGTCAAAAAATAATTTTAAAAAATAGAGATCATAATAAAATCTTTAGGAACAAAAAAGATGAATTTGTTTTCAAAAAAAACATATCAGGATCAGATTTTTTTTCAATGAAAAAAAAAAAATTAAAAAGAATTCTGCCAACACTTTTAGAAAGGTAACATTTTTTTAAAGAAAAATATCAACTGGGCTGCCCTTCGCACCCTTGCCAGTGCCTTTCCGGTGGCTGATGGTATCTTCTTGACCTTGGGCTCATCTTTCACCGGCTCGCATTGCTTGATCCGATGGCCGATGATGGTAGTCTCGTCGATGATGATGCCAGTGACATGATCGAGGAGGAGGTCATGATCGAGATGGGCAGCAGGATGGATGTCGACCGCAAAGACATCAGCCATGCGAGACTGGTAGGCCATATAATCATGAAGAGGAGATTAAAGAAGGGAGAACTATACTACTACTATTATTTTATTTTTGGCAAAACATCAGAGTATGCACGTGCCCTCTTTCTAAATCAAAGGAAGCGGAGTGCGGCTCATTGATCATGGGTTCCAGGCCGCTTGCCAGTGGCTGGGACTTCGGTGCAGGCACATGGGAGAGGCTGAGGTACTCGGCGACAAATGCCAGTAGTGGTGGAGACTGCTGGAAAAATGAGACCAGAAATGAAACAGGGTCGTTGTTCTCGGCTCAATTACCAATGATTTGTCAATGGACATTCCTCAATAAAGAACGAAGAAGCCAGGAAAAAAAAAAAAAAAGAAGATGAATGCTGTCGTTACCGAGGAAAGGCCCCGCCTCGCGCGAACGTTACGAAGTATGCTTAGGGGTGGTCTCCGCGGGCGCTCCGCGCGAGCGTTCCGTGCGCGGTATCCGCAGGCGCTCTGTGCGAGCATTTCGCACGGCCGTTCCGCGAGCGCTCCTACAGACACGCATCCCACGATAATTTATTTAATTAATTTTTTTAATATTTTTTATTTATTATTTGATCGTTTTAAATTTTTAATTTTGAAATAATTTTATATTTAATTTTATAATAGCCATAACGATTATTTGATAATATTTTGAAGATTTTTTCTGAAATTTTGAACCTATAAATATGTCTCTATCACAATCCTTCAAAGTATCTAATATCTCAAGCTCTCCCTATCTCCTCTATATTCTTTCATTTCAGTTTTGAAATCTTTCTCTCTTTCCATTTTAAAATATTTTTGGGCTAAAGATGAACTAATCAGCATCCATTCATGATCGTGCAACTGGTGGGCGTTGGAGTACTGGCTTCCGGATTATATCTTGGAGGAGAGCGTATGGTCCAATTAGTCTTCGCACGAGAAGGAACCAAATCTTTTTTAGGACAGTGGTTCTATCCGCCTCCCAAGCTAGATTCCCAACCTTATATTAAAGTATTTCTAAATTATTTTGCCACATTAAATCTTTTCTATCACACATCACGAAAAATTATTTTTTAAATATTTTAAATATATACTAAACATATATATATATATATATATATATATATATATATTATATTATTATATATTCCTGTCAAAAAAATATATAACGATTTAAAGGAGATTTGGGTTAGTTTATAGTGCATATTGTTTGTAGTTAATTATAGTTTATTTACCTTGCTTATTATATATAATAATATAATTATATTCTCTTTGTCATTTATAGCATAATATTATTTTTTTTATATTGTGCAAAATTAATTGAAGATCCTCTGAATTGCAGCATGCAAATTAATTTTTAAAAGACTGCACAAACAAATTAACCAAAATCTTTAAGATTTAGAGATAAATAACGTAATTAAAAATCTTAACAAATTACAGGTCAAATCATATTGGTGATTATTTTAATAAAATCTTAATTAAAAAAAAAGGAGATACCTTTTTAGAAACATATAAAAATATGATTATATTATTTAAACAAATCCTAGACAAAATTATTTCAAATTTCTAGATATTCCTCTCTAAACCTGACTTGGACCCAATGGCAACCCTTAGGGATGACACCACTAGTCTCAAACCCTAAAAGTTTGATGGATCACATTTTAAGAGGTGGCAAAGCCAAATAAGATATTGGCTAACCACCTTAGGACTTTGGTCAGTGATTGACCAGTCCGCATGTTCCTCTAGTTCAACCGCACCAACTATCCCTGAAGAGGATTACCTATGTAAAGATAGAATCTTCAATGCCCTGTTCGACTTACTCTATGACATTTACCTGTTGGCTAAGAGTGCGAAGGAATTATGGGATATCCTAGAGTCCGAATATGGCTTTGATGATGCTAGGGTTGAACGATTCAACACTGCATCATTCCTTAGGCTCAATATGGTAGAAGACATACCTATCAATGACCAACTTCACCGATTCCAAGAGTACCTTAGAAAATTCGAAGCCAATGGAGATAAATTCTCGGAAGGATTTAAGGTCTCCAGCCTTCTAGATAAAATGCTTCCTTCTTGGAATGGCTTTGTCAAAAGTCAGTTCTAAAAAAAAGGAGAGCTAACCCTAGCTCAACTTCTAAACTCAATCAGGATGAAAAACCAACATAGGTCTAAAACTAACAAACTAGAATTCTTAGTGTTCAAGCTAACCTAACACAACAATACCAAACCAACAACACTAAACCAAAATCAAGGCCTAGATTCCAACCAAACCATCAATACCAATCAAACCAACCCTACCATCCTAACCCAAACAAGTTCAAATCCAAGGGTAAAACCTTTAAGGCCCATAACACTTGATCCAGCAAGCCTACCCAAGGTCCAAATAAAAGGTTCTGCTTCATGTGCAGGAGGACAAATCATCTTACAAGAGACTGCTTCCATCGGAAGAAGGAGCCTCTTCACAAACCTTCTACTTTCTCTGGACCCCAAGCTCATATTGTTGAAGGTCCAAAAGACTCCACCTTTAGGTCAATAAATTTGAACCATGAAATTAATGTTACTTCTTCCAACCTTGATGGTAGTTGGATTCAGGAGCTAATATTCATATTTATTTTGATTGCTCCTGGTTCACTACTTTTAAGGACTCAAGTAGAGGAGGTGTGACCCTAGGGAAGAACATAGCTTCCAGGATGATGGGGGCATCAAGATCAACCCTAGTTCACTATGGGTCCTGAATTTTGAGTCCCTTAGCCATTTTCCAGATTTTATCTTTAAATCCAATAATCAAGTCCTGTAAACCCTTTGCATCTTGTAAATAGGGCTTAAGTCAGTTGAGTCATTTGAAGTCCTGTAATAAGGATTTTATCATATGAGCCCAATGCAACCCTTTGTGTTCGATAATTAGGGTTTTATTCAGTTAAGCCCGATTGTGCCCATTAAGTCATGTATTTGGGCCTTGAGCTTTGTTACACTTGAGTCCTGTATCTAGAATCAACTCATACCATTAGGGTACATGAGTCAAGCTTTGGATTATGTTTAGCTCATTCGAGCTTAGTTGATTAAGTCAGCTCATTGTGAGCCTTTTATCAATTTCGAGTCCTATAATAAGTTGAGTTATCTCAACCTTAGTCCAGTCCAATTGAGTCCTATAAGTTTATATTAGTCTAGTACAAGTCTAGTTTTATACAAGAGGAGGAGCACCAGCCAAAGCCTTCGTCAGGCCCTCCCAGAACAAAGCAAGCCCAAGCCCTTAAAGCTCCACACATGAAGATTCCAAAAATATTCTTCCAAGCAACCAACCCAGGGTTTCCAGCCCACCAGGAGGCCTATGCACCAAGCCTTCTTGGAGGCCGCCCAAAGCCCATTGGAGGCTGCCCCTTGCTACCCAAAGCCCATGCCCAATCCAAGTTGGCATCCAAGCCCAAGTGGGAGCCCCTTGACCAAGTCAAAGAAGGAGAGAAGTCCACTTCTAACAAGAAGATCTTATTTTATTTCTACTCAAATTATGTACTCCTAGTTCTAAGAAACTTTGTAATCTTTCTCCCTATCAAATTTTGTATTCCTATCCTAACTAGGAGAGGGCATGGGAATATCTATAAATACCACATCCCTCCACCCTCTTGTAACAATTGATTGATTACTTGAATGAATGAATGTATGAGTTTTGATGAATGATGAGTGTTCTTTCTTCTACTTTGCCTTTGTTCTTGTGAACATAAAGCTCCGTGAGGGAGTGTTGCCTTTGCTCTTTGAGCATCGAGGGATGGAGGTCCTATTTATCAAAACCCTAGCCGCCCTGCTTCTTCCACCTTGGGCACCCAACAATCAAGCATCATCTAAGCCGCCCCATCCAACCTTCTCTTCCCTTTCTCCTCTTTCTTTTATTAATCCAATACTCTTTCCTAATCCCTTGATAGGTGTCTTGCAGGTCCCTCCAGTTCTGTGAAGATCGGACATCATTTGCTTTGCCTTCAAACCAGCGAATAAAAGGCCGACGGATCCACGGGTTTTTCGGCTTGACTTTCCAGGCCGCATCCGAGAGCGACGAGTGATCTCTTCATAAAAGCAGTAGCAATCATTGCTAGGTACACACACCCTAGCCCTCTAGATCGAGTTATTGCAGAAGAGCTAGCCCTACCAGGATTTCTTAGCCCTGGCGGTCCTGTTTTTATCTCTTTTGAGGGTCTTTTTTGTATGACTACAGTCTAGAATTTTTATAGAATTACCCTTTCATCTATTTGACCTGAGATTTGGGAATTAAAATCCTAACATAATGTTGAATCCACAAAAATTCTATTACATGCTAATTAGCCCCCCATCACTTGGTATCAGAGCACTTTTAGGGCTAATTTTCTGCATCCTATAATTTCTATATATGGTATGTTATTTTAATTATTTCTATATATAGGTAAATCAAAAAGGTTTTATTATTATTTTGTTGGATTCCTAATAATTAAAAATATCTACCAGAATTTTCTCATTATTTATTTATTTTTGTAGAATTTTTGCATGCCTATTTTTTTTTCCCCTAGAAAATTTCTACATCCTATCATTTGCGTTAGGAATCTAATTTTTGGTCTATTTTGTCAACTTAGGGATTTTATTTTTTGTTGAAATTTACACAACATACTCTATGTTCAGTTCTGATAATCTTAATAATTTATAATTGTTTTTATAGAAACAAAAAATTATAAAAATCTGCATCCTAGAAACCCTAACAAAATTCTTGAGTTTTCTGTATACAATCTGAAAACCCTAGGTATTACATCATCATCCGAATTTTTCTACATGAAACTTGGTAGGGATCATCTACACTATCAATCCTCTGTAATGAATTTTTTTTTTGATTTTTTTTTGCACCAAAAACTATATCAAATTCTGCTTGAAAATAAACCCTAATTTCAGTTTCTGAGAATTCTGCATGCTTGACTGAACCAAATCTAATTCACTTCCAAACCCTATCTCACCCAACCCCAAATTTTGTTTTATAATTTAATCAACTTAAACTTAATTTGACACATCATAAAAAGATAAAAAAATATTTTTTATTTTTTGATTGTTATTAGATTGTATCAAGTTTCATTGTGTGTTCATCATCTCATTCAATTAATCTTAAGGGCAATTTCCTGTCTCAGATCAGGACAGGATTTCATAACTTGTCCTGGGTCAAAAACAACCATCCAGCATCAGAACCCAAGCCTTAATTAAAATTAATTAGCAACCTAATTTGCTCTAGTGAGCTAGGGACACCAACAGGTCGGGTCCGAGTTGTGTGGGTAAACTAGTGCACTTAATTCCTCAACTATTACTGAAAATTGGTATCTAAGGCTAGAGGTCTAGAGGCAAACGCCCTAAGTAGACTGGTGGTTTTTAATTAGGACCCTGTCATAGGCAGGGGGAGCCTCCCACCACCCCACCTCTTACCTGGCCAGTGGAAGGATTAGCTACTGAGTTAAGTGTAAGTTGAGTAGACGCAGTCAATTTTGGCTCTAGGTCTAGCAAACTATAGTCCATTTTCATCTTGTGTGCATGACTGCATCATACACCTTGTTTGATTGATTGCATGACCACCAGGTCAGGAAAGTCTAGACCCCAACACAGCTCAACCATAGAATCCAAGCTTGAAACTCTCATAAAAGCCATGAATGACCAGATGATTGCACAATTGACCATCCAGATGAACCAAATGAATATCCAATTGACCATCCAGATGAACCATAAGTTTGACCAATCTAATACCCGATCCCAAAACCAGCTTGCCCAGTTGACCACCCAGATAAATCAAATGAATCATAGATTCGACCAAATCATCCAATCAAATAACCAAGCAACCAATAGGCTTGACCATTTAACTACTAGGTTTGATCCAATAGATGACCAGTTAGGAGACCCAGGGAAAACCCCTAAGCACCATACCAGACCTAAACATGAGCATGACTTTAGGACCCGTATTGAGCCCAACCCTAGGAGAGCCCCATACCCTGAATCCAGATCCTATGTACCCATATCCTATAAGTCTAGTGAATCCATAACCCATAGGTCTGAACCCACATCCTATGAGTCCAGTAAACCCAAGACCCATAGAGCTAAACCCTTGTCCTATGAATCCCAGGAACCCATAATCCCTAGGTATCAGCCTAGTGCCAGTCAAGTTTCCCCTAATCAACCTGAACTCCATAAGATTAGTACCCCTAGAGCTGAACCAGGTATTAATCAGGTATCTCTTAGTTGACCTGAGCCCATTAGGACTAGTGACCCTAATCCAAGACCAAGTTCTAGCCAAGCCAACCCGAGCCGACCCAACATCATGTGCTTTAAATGCCACAAGCCGGGACACTATGCTAGCCAATGTCCAGCCAAAGCCTTATATGTAGGAGAGCTAGAAGAGGACAAGTCTGAACCTCTTACTGAACCTGAAGAAAAGGTGTATGAAGCCGATCCAAGTCTGATTGAAAAGTATGAAGAAGATGAATCCATTGAGAATTTAGAGGAAGAAACTCCTGAGGCCGTTGAAAATCCTAAGATATCTATGAATTAAGTTTAGTAGAGGAATGTAAAGATGAGGAACAAGAAAGTGAACCCATTAAGGAATCAAAGGAAAAAGCTCCTGAACCCACTATAGAATTTGGAGAAGAGGTGACTAAGCCAGGATCAAACATAGTTGATGAGAGTGACAGTTCACTAGGATTGTCCGTTGAGGATGTCCAGGAACCAATCTCTAAGGAACAATCCAAGGAAGTTGATATTATTTTAGAGGACTTTCCTAGTAAGCTTCCCAAAGACCTTCCTGATAACTTTTCACCAGTAATAGATTCCCAGTATACTCTAGAACTAGCGCCTGTAAACCACTCTAATGCCAAACATGTGGTTAGGACAAGCACCCAGTTAATTTCTCTTAAGCATAGGAGCCTGTTGAACCATGTCTACTTAAGGACTTCCATGCTACAATCCAGGTCCTACAGTTATGGAGAAAATATTTACTGCCCCTAGGAAACTTACGGTACCCATACCATAAGACTTTTAGGTTTTATGATTTCCAAAAAATTTTAAGTTTAAAACCTGAAAGATGGATTGAATTTTGGATTTACATCTTTAACATAAGGGATAAAGTAAGACTAGAGGATGAAGTGCTACATGGTTTTAAGTCTGAAAGATCCCTAGGCCTAATACCACTATTCACACATGCACAGATCTCTGCATAGCATCTGCATCAAAATATTAGCATTCACTTGAACACTGATAATAACATGACTAACTCCCAAATTCGAGTCAAAAAGTATGTTGAGGGAGATCATGTAGAGATTATGTCTAGACCTGGGTGGCTTCCTCTTAGAGCTATTAAGAAGCCACATGCTTGTGAAGCTGGACCCTTACAAGTGATAAGGATAGTTGACCCTAGTGCCCATGTGTTACCACCGGATTTTGACATTAGCTCGACTTCCAATATCTTGAGCCTAGTTATGTCTAGGGCACCAGCAATGACACCCAGCGAGATTTTTGGACCTTACCCTATTCTTAAGAGAGAAACCTTACCTGAGTGTCCACTAAATTCCCTAGGAGAGGAATACGAATCGAGCATGACCTGGACGGCCAAGCTGTTATGACCTAGGACCAAGGCTATCCATATCATTTGGTCCGATGGCAAGGCCAACCGAACTCCGAATGTTTGTGGATCCCTCGAGAGGATCCACAACACCACAACCCAACTCTTTTACCTGTACCAAATCGACCCTTACTCGACAAGGTCGAGTTTCTCCCACTCCGGGAGAATTGATGAGTACATCAGGATCAACCCTAGTTTATTATGGATCCCTGAATTTTGAGTCCCTTAGCCATTTTTCAGATTTTATCTTTGAGTCCAATAATCAAGTCCTGTTAGCCCTTTGCGTCTTGTAAGTAAGGCTTAAGTCAGTTGAGTCATTTGAAGTCCTGTAATAAGGGTTTTATCATATGAGCCCAATGCAACCCTTTGTGTTTGATAATTAGGATTTTATTCAGTTAAGCCTGATTGTGCCCATTAAGTTTTGTATTTGGGCCTTGAGCTTTTTTACACTTGAGTCCTATATGTAGAATCGACTCGTGCCATTAGAGTACATGAGTCAAGCTTTGGATTATGTTTAGCTCATTCGAGCTTAGTTGATTAAGTCAGCTCATTGTGAGCCTTTTATCAATTTTGAGTCCTGTAATAAGTTGAGTTATCTCAACCTCAGTCCAGTCCAATTGAGTCATGTAAGTTTATGTTAGTTTAGTACAAGTCCAGTTTTATACAAGAGGAGGAGCACCAGGCCCTCCTAGAACAAAGCAAGCCCAAGCCCATAAAGCTCCATACATGAAGATTCTAGGAATATTCTTCCAAGTGCCCAGCCCAGGGTTTCCAGCCCACCAGGAGGCCCATGCGCCAAGCCTTCTTGGAGGCCGCCCAAAGCCCATTGGAGGCCGCCCCTTGCTACCCAAAGCCCACGCCCAATCCAAGTTGGCATCCAAGCCTAAGAGGGAGCCCCTTGACCAAGTCAAAGAATGAGAGAAGTCCACTTCTAACAAGGAGATCTTATTTTATTTCTATTCAAATTGTGTACTCCTAATTCTAAGCAACTTTGTAATCCTTCTCCCTATCAAATTTTGTATTTATATCCTAACTAGGAGAGGGCATGGGAACATCTATAAATACCCCACCCCTTCACCCTCTTGTAACAATTGATTGATTACTTGAATGAATGAATGTGGGAGTTTTGATAAATGATGAGTGTTCTTTCTTCTACTTTGCCTTTGTTCTTATGAACATTGAGCTTCGTGAGGGAGTGTTGCCTTTGCTCTTTGAGCATCAAGGGGTGTGAGACCCTATTTATCAAAACCCTAGCCGCCCTGCTTCTTCCACCTTGGGTGCCCGACAATTAAGCATCATCTAGGCCGCCCCATCCAACCTTCTCTTCCCTTTCTCCTCTTTCTTTTCTCAATCTAATACTCTTTCCTAATTCCTTGATAGGTGTCTTGCAGGTCCCTCCGGTTCTGTGAAAATTGGATGCCATTTTCTTTGCCTTCGAACCAGCGGATAAAAGGCCGACGAATCCGTGGGTTTTTTCGGCTTGACTTTCCAGGCCGCATCTGAGAGCAACGAGTGATCTCTTCATAGAAGCAGCAGCAATCATTGCTAGGTACACATATCCTAGCCCTCTAAATCGAGTTATTGCAGAAGAGATAGCCCTATTGGGATTTCTTAGCCCTGGCGATCCTATTTTTATCTCTTTTGAGGGTCTTTTTTGCATGCCTGCAGTCTAGAATTTCTATAGGATTATCCTTTCATATATTTGACCTAAAATTCGGGAATTAAAATTCTAACTTAATGCCGAATCTATGAAAATTCCCTTGCATGCTAATTAATTCCTCATCATAGGATCGTGGAATAAAGTCGAGACAACCTGAAGATGATATTAGGAAAAATTCTCATCATGACGAATATGCTATATATTCCAGATCTTAGGAAGAACCTAGTTAGCAGGTCTCAACTGGTTCAGAGGGGATACAAAATTATTCTTGATTGTAATAAAGTTGTAATGACTAAGAATAATGCCTTCATAGAAAAAGGATATGTAAGTGAAGGCTTATTCAAACTGAATGTAATAAATTATTTTATTAATAAAGCTGAGAATCAAATTTATCTTGTGAATGAGTCCAAATAAAATTTATGGCATGACAGGTTGGGTCATGTGCACTTAGAAAAAGTTAAATACATGATGGAATTAAAACTAATTCCTAAATCAAATCTAGATTTATCTAAATATGAAATATGTGCTGAATCCAAACAACCAAGAAAACCATTCAAATCTATTAAAAAAGTTCTTCAATTTTGGAGTTAATACATAGGATGTATGTGACTCCACCAAGACTGTAACCCATGGTGGTAATAAATATATAGTGACCTTCATAGATGATTTTTCTAGATAATATTATTATTACCTAATTAAATCTAAAAATGAAACATTCGACAAGTTTAAAATTTATAAGAGTGAAGTAGAAAATCAACAAGAAAGATAGATTAAAATTCTTAGGTCTAATAGAGGAGGGGAGTATACCTCGAATAAATTCTCCTAGTTCTATCAAAAGCATGGTATAATTCATCAAGTGATTGCTCCTTACTCTCCACAATTCAATGGTATAGCTGAGCATAAAAAGCATATCCTCATGGATATGGTAAATGCTATACTCATCAGTTATGGCTTATCCAAGAACTTGTGGAGAGAAGCACTTCTATCTTCTTGCTTTATCCTAAATAGAATACCTATTAAGGATAGAGGCAAAACTCCTTGTAAACTTTGAAAAGGAAGGACTCCTAACCTAGACTTTCTCAAAGTGTAGGGGTGCCTAACTAAGGTTAATATCCCTGAACCTAAAAAGAGAAAACTAGAATCCAAGAACATAGATGCTGTATTTATAGGCTATGCCCAAAATAGTAATACCTATAGATTCTTAGTTATAAAATCAGAAATTAATGATATAACTGACAACTCAATCTTAGAAGATAGAGATGCTTCTTTCTTTGAGGATATATTTTTTTTAAGACTAGAATCTCTAGATCCCTAAAATGTGAACCATTTTTTACTAGAGGCACAGAACCAGAATTAGAAACTGAACCTGAGCTAAGAAGAAGCAAAAGAAAAAGAGTTAAAAAGGATTTTGATGAAGACTTCTTCACATTCTTAGTAGAAGGTGAACCTTCTACATATATAAGGTGATGTCATTATCAGAATCATCATATTGGAAGGAAGCCATAAATAGTGAAATTCAATCAATCTTAGAAAATAAAACTTGGATTTTAACTAATTTACCTCCTAGAAATAAATCTATAGTTACGAAATAGATTTTTTTAAAAAAATAAGGCTAGATGGAACAATAGAAAGGTATAAAGCTTGGTTAGTAGTAAAAGGATTTAATCAAAGAAAAGATATAGATTACTTTGATACCTATGCCCCTGTAGCGATAATAACTATGCTAAGAACTTTGATAGCCTTAGCCTCAATTCATAAATTAATAATTCACCAAATGGATGTAAAAATAGCATTCTTAAATGGAGAATTAGAAGAAGAAATCTACATGAACCAACCTCAAGGATTTGAAGTAAAATGACAAGAACATAAAGTACGTAGACTAATCAAATCTTTTTATAGTTTAGAATAAGCTTCTAGACAATAACACATTAAGTTTGATAAAATTATCTTAAATAATAACTTTAAAATAAATAAATATGATAAATATGTATATTATAAAAGATAGGATATTGATTATATAATATTATGCCTATATGTAGATGATATATTACTATTTGGAACAACAATGAAAATAATCCAAGAAACTAAATACTACTTATCAAATAATTTTAATATGAAAGACTTAGAAGAAGCTGATGTAATTTTAGGAATAAAACTTGAAAGAATAGATAATAGAATAGCAATAAGCCTATTACACTCAATAGAGAAGATGCTTAAAAAAATTGAATATTTTGATTTAAATTCTATCTCTACCCCCTATGATTATAGCTCTCATTTAATTAAAAACTTAGGAGAATCTCTTAATCAATTAGGATATTTTTAAAGGATATGATCCCTATTACATATTTCAAATAGAACCCGTCTAGATATAGCTTATGCAGTAGGCAGATTAAGTATATATACTGGCAATCCTAGTAAAGATCATTAGAAAGCTTTAAAAAGAATATTTAGGTATCTTAAGGAAACCTTAAATTACTCTCTAGTATACTCTGGTTATCCAGAAGTACTTAAGAGATTTAGTAATGCCAATTGGATAACAGATAAATTAGATATTAAGTCTACCATAAGATATCTCTTCTTATTATGAGGAGCTGAAGTATCTTGGAACTCTTGTAAATAAATAATAATCACTAGAAGTACATTAAAATCTGAGCTAACTACTCTTGACACTACATCAATTGAAGTACAATGACTAAAAGACTTAATAAATGATATAGAAATCCTTTCACCAAAAATTTCAAAAACAATTTTAAACCATGATTGTAGAGCTCTGATTGATCTACTAAATCAACATATAACTAATAAAAAGATGAATAATCATATTCTGATCAGGTATAAAACTGTAAGAAATAAAATAAAAAATATAATTTCACTGTAGTTTATAAGATCAAAACATAATTTGGTAGATCTTTTGATCAAAGACCTTTCGAAGGCTACGGTATTTGAGACATCGAGGAGGATGGGGCTTAAGCCCATATATTAGTCATCAGAGTTGACCCCTTCTATCATGGTAGCCCCATGGTTAAGGTTCAAAGAGAAACGATCTCTGAGGTAATGTCTGGGAGCACCATTTTTAGGAATCTGTCTCCATCCCATCCCTATGGTGTGGTGCTCTATTATGACGGTTAGGTTTATCATGGCTCTTAATATATCCAAGACTATGAGTTCAGCGAGTTACGATTCTATTGCATGTACCCTTAGAGAATCTACCTTAGTGAGAGTGTCGTGAGACTGCGACTATGGGATCACAGTGAGTTCCTAGTAACTCTCATGAAAATCAAGGCAAGTGCATGGCCTAGATAGCGCTACCCTTCATTATAATCAGCTCATCTTCATACTATGTGTATTTTATACTAAATACAAGTTTAAACCTAGAAGGTACTTGTACTAAGCATAGTAAAAATCCAAAAATTTTAAATTGCTTACAGTGTTTAATAATATTATTTTTAATTTTTTTTGTTTTTTATGGGAAATTATTGTCATTACCGAGAAAAGGGAAAAAAACAAAACTCCTTTCACCTCCTCGCGCGCACGTTACAAGTGGGCTTCGGAGTGGTCTCCATGGGCACTCCGTGTAAGCATTTCGCGTGCGGTCTCTACGGGTGCTCCGCACGAGCATTCCGCACAAGCATTCCATATGGGAGTTCTGCGAGCGCTTCTCACGGACACGCATCCCGCGATGATTTTTTTTTTATTATTATTTCAACATTTCTTATTTATTATTTGACCATTTTCAATTTTAAATTTTTAAAGAATTTCATATTTAATCTTATAACTGCCATAACGGCTATTTGAGGATATTTTGAAGATTTTTTATGGGGTTTTGAGCCTATAAATAGGCCTCTACCCTAGCCCTTCAAAATATCTAACATCTCAAGCTCTCCCTCTCTCCTCCTCTAATATTCCTTCATTTTAATTTTGAAATCTTCTTCTCTTTCGATTTTAAAAATTTTTTGGGCCGAAGACGAGCTGATCAGCGTCCGTTCAAGATCATGCCATCGATGGGCATTGGAGTACTGGCTTCCGGGTTGTACCTTGGAGGAGAGCATGTGATCCAATTAGTCTTCGTACGAGAAGGGACCAAATCTTCTTTTGGACAGTGATTCTATCCACCTCCCAGGCCAGATTCCTAACCTTATATTAAAGTATTTCTAAAATTTTTTGACACATTAAATCTTTTCTATCACACCATGAAAAATTATTTTTTCAAACTTTTTAAATATATACTATATATATATATTCCTGTCAAAAAAATATAATAATGGATTGGGGTTTCATATCTTGTGTCTGATAAATATTTTAGCTGCGATTCTGGTGGTGGTACATCGAAGTAGTGGCTTAATGGAGGCAATGAAACTCAAAGGGAGAAGAAGAGATGTTCAAGTGTGGTGTCTCACAAGGGGCTCCCCCTACTCCAAGGAGTTCAAGGAAGAGTCGGTGTCTGCCTCCTTCTCTACTCACCTGGTGGATCCATGACCTGGCCGCCACCATCTGGTCGGTGGTCCGCCACTTCGATTATCCTCAGATCTACACCAGCATCATCTTTGGCCTCTGCGTGGGCTGCCTACATAAGGTAAGCATCATCTATGGCCTCCTAACAAGCACCAACACCGAGCAGCTCGATGAGGACTGCCTCAGTGGGTGGGAAAAATCAGGGATAGGGGAGAAAAAATTAAGAAAGATTTTGGGGGTGGGGGAAGCTAAAAATTTGGGAACGAGCGAGACTTTTTTAAAGCATTGAGAGGAGTAAGCGCCAATGCTTTTAAGCATCATTACTAAAAAAAGGTTCCCCCATCTCTCGATGCTACCTCCATCGGGAAAAAAATATTGCCTATCTACCATTTTCCTGTAGTGTGAACATGTGTGATCGATAATTTGTGAAGGTTCTCCCAAGAAAGGAACTCCTTTGAGATCCCATAGATGGAGATGTAGACAGTGTGGATAGGGTCGGTGCTAAGGCTCATGGCGGCGAGGTCACAATAAAGATCAAGGAGATCTTTATTGGGGTCAATATATTTTTGACAATGTTCTGTTAGCATAGGAATTCATGTTTGATCTTCAAAGAGTCCTGGCCAGACGAGGCTTGATGGCTATCAAGTTTGATATGGAGAGGGTCTACAACCGCATATAGTGGAGATATTTGGAAAAAATTTTGGAGGCAAGGTGCCTTTATTGGGGGTCATTGTATTTCTGACAATGTTCTGTTAGCACATAAATTCATGTTTGATCTTCGAAGAGGCCCGGCCAGGCGAGGCTTGATGGCTATCAAGCTTGATATGGAGAGGACCTACGACCGCATGCGGTGAAGATTTTTGGAGAAAGCTTTGGGAGATTTTGGTTTTCACCCTCTCTAGATTTCCAGGATTATGGCTTGCATTATCAGAACTTCCTTTTCTATTCTCATTAATAGTTCACCATCGGAGTTCTTCTATTCTAACACTGGTCTTCGGCAAAGTTTTCCCCTATCATTTATGATGACTCTCTTTTGCGAGCCTTGCAGGATTCGATGCGAAAGTCAATAATTCAGCCGTATATTACCACTCCTACTACCTCCCCGATCTCACATCTATTGTTTGCATATGATTGCTTGCTCTTGGATAGGGTCTTTGTGCCACGGCGTAAGGTTTTAGGAGGGTGCTCCAATCTTATTCCATGTCTTTGGGGGAGAAGGTCAATCTTTGAAAGTCTAAGATTCATTTCAGTCCAAAGATCCCTATTCGTCAATGGCACCTGATCAGGAATATTCTTGGGGTTTATGAGGAGGGAGCTTTGTCCTATTTGGGGATCCCTATCTCTGGTGGTAGACTTCGTAGGGGGGATTGTACTATGGTTATGAAGGCTGTTCATGATAGGGTGGAGGGTTGGCAGGGTCGATCAGTATCTTCCATGGGGAGGATAATTTTATCAGGTCAGTTCTTACTTTCCTTCTAGTGTATATGCTTTCTAATGCCGTCGTTCCAAAGTCTGTTGTACTCAAGGTGAAGCAAATTATTCTGACTTTCTTGTGGAGATATATCGATGCTTCCTGGGGAGTTAATCTTCGGGGGGGGCAGGTTGTTTGTCAATCGGTTTGTGAGGGAGGCCTAGGTATTCACTCACTTGTTGTTACGAGGGAGGCTTTCTTAGCAAGACATATCACTCGGCTCTTTCTTGCTCCGAACAGTATGTGGCCCTCCATCATGTTGGCTAGATATGGTCTTTCCTCTGGTGTCTCAAGGGGGGTTTCTTCGCCTGCTCATCATAGCTCTACTATTTGGAGGGAGATGGTGGTGAGGGCTCCTAATGTTCTGCATCATATGAGGTGGATAGTGGGGGATGGTAAATTGATTAATTTTATGTCTGACCCTTGGATTTTAGATATTATTTTGAACAGGTGGCCTACCTTCATTTCTATGGATATCCTGGATACTATATCTATTATGGTTCTTCTTCTTCCTGGAGTGTCCAAGTGGAACCTTGTGATGGTCACCCGGTCCTTTAGTGATGTTTTGGACATAGGGTATTATCTATTGGGCTTCCGGAGTATCCCTGTGCTGATGTTAGAGTTTGGAGATCTTCTGCATTTCCTAAATTTCCCTGGCTGATCTTTATTCTATCATTGCCCTAAGCTACAGAGGGGTATTTAGGCTGGCTGGATCTGGTCTCTTGTAGTGCATCCCAGGGTGAGATTATTTATATGGAAAGTTGTGTGGCAATGGCTTCCCACGAGATCATTCCTTTGTTCGAGAGGGCTTCATTTGCCTCTCTCATGTCCTGTATGTGGGGTAGAGGAGTCCCTCTTGCACATTCTACTCTCATGTCTGAGGGCTTGGGAGGTCTGGTGTATGGCTAGTTGTCATGGCCTGTTTTTTGCAAGAGAGGATGCGGCAGATACCTTCCTAGACCTGCATCGTTCCAATTCTACCCAGCCTACTCCTATCTTTTAGCCTACCTGACTTATCATATTTGGCTTACCAAGAATGCCATAGTGTTTATCTCTTTTATATGTACGACAAGGATGATAGTTGAGAGAGCTTAGGCTCATGCGAAGGAGTATTGGAGTTTGATAGTGGTGAACATAGAGATCTGGGATTCCAGCTTTGCTCTTCAAGTGCCCCACCTGGTTTTCATCTCTTGAGAGCCCCCTCCTCCGAGGTTCACTATAGTCAACTTTAATGGGAGCGTTAGGGACGGGCATGGGGTGTGGCCTTTGTTATCCGGGCATCCAGATCTGGTTTTCTGGTTGCGGGTGGGTATCATCTTATTGACCCCATCGTCCTGATGGTGGAGCTTCAGGGTGCTTAGGCCGGTATCCATATGCCAGGAGGACCCTTCACCTCGACCGCCTTATTATTGAGGGTGATTCTATCACTATAATCTCTTGGATTTGTCAGGCCTTTCATCCACACCTATTCATCCTCTTATCCGGGATATTGTCTAGCTTCTACAAGGGTGTTCATGGATCATTGCTAAGCATGTTTATCGGGAGGCCAATTTAGCGGCTGATTGGGTGGCTTCTTTTATTGCAAATCACTCTGGTAAAGTTTCCTGGTCTCAATTGGGGGAGGCTCCTAGGCCTCTTAGGGATATCCTCCTTTCTGATTCTCTTGGGTGTATTCATTCCAGAACTGTAGGTTGAATGCTCTGCTTTATCAAAAAAAAGACCAAGGAGATCTTCGATGCGAAGGACAAAGTGGATGGCTTGGCAGAGGTCGATGGGGCTTTGGCAAGGCAGAGTTGGCTTGCATCCATGTCTTGAGGGTGTCGACAAGGAACATTACAGTGTGCTCGACGATACCAGCATGGAGCCAGTAACCATGAACTATTAGAAGTCGAGGCTATCATGGGAGACCTGTTAAATTTAAAATCTAATATATGATCTAATTATCATATTATCATGTTCAAATTTTAAAATCAACTATATGTAGTGGATCATAGTTTAATTAATTAAAAAAATTATTCCTGATGAAACTGAATAAATAGAGTGAAACACTAATTAAGATTTTTGTTTTCTAATGGGAAAGATATATACAGCTATAAATATAAAGGTTACTTGGTTCCTTTTTTCCAACTCTCGTAACAGTGGTGAATAGTTTTCTATCGATCATCCATATAAGAAAAAGAGGATGAGAAAAGAAGACCATTCACCTCACAATGAAGGAGGGACATCTCAAGAACTACATGATCTACATACCAGAATAATGGCTCAAGATATATCTTCCATAATTTATAATTTTGCATGTACATAAAAGCACGATTCAGGCATAAAGGATTAAAAGTTTATGCAACATATGATATCAGAGCGATGGTTTCATGCTTTATATTCATGCAAGAATTTAAGATAAATTTTACCTTAATTTTAAAATATTAAAATTATATTTTATATTTTGGAATTAAATTAAATACTAGAAAATTAGTTTTAATTTTTTTTGTAATATTAAAATAAAAACTTTCTTCTAGAAAGATTCCAATTCCCTTTCCCATCTGGCCACTCCTGGGTGATCCGTCACCGAGTCACCATACCAAAATCCACCTATTATTATATTTTATTTATTTATTTATATAGGATTATAATTTAAATTAATAAATAAATAGATAAATAAAATATATATAAAAGGGTGAAGTCAGTGTTTTGGATAACATACCTGTGATTTCTTCTCTAAGTCACCGGCAAAACTGGCTATGAAGGGTGGCGGCCCTTGGTGAAGAGGCGGCGATCGATGGTCATGGGACATGTCCTGGTGGTTAGGAATAGTCAGTGAACCACCAGTCGACGGTGGGTGGCTCGGGAGGCGAGTGGCCACTTGGAAGGGCTCCAACGGTTGATTTTTCATGGTGAACAAGAACAAAATTGGTCCATATAGATATGTATTCATGGTGGCTCCTAGCCATCATAAGGTCGACAACAGGGTCGTCGATGGTTGAGGGATGGCCACCGGTGGTAGGGTTCGGTCAATGGCCCTCCATGTGGGAGATCCTGAGCTCAAAGCCGCCATTAATGGCATTTGGAAGGATCGGTTAGGAGAAGAAAGGAGGTAAGGTTAATGGGTTTGGGCTTCGGGTTTCGGGTTTCAACTGGTTTAAAATCCAAATCTATTAATCAATTTAGTTAAGCCCAATCCTTAAATAGATCGAACCTAATCACATTGGATCAATTTTAATTTGGGTTAAGGAGATTTTTGCATTTTAGCCCCTATAAAAGTTTAAATTATATATATAGTCCAAATTAAAATTATATTAAGTCCCTATCAATTTTTTAATTTTATTTTACAGTAAGCCCCCTATATTATTTGCTATTTATAGTTTAGTCCTTTTCTTATTAATTTTATTAAAATTGCTATAATTTGCTCGTTTTATATCTGATTTAAGCAATTTTTGAGCTATTAAACTTATAATGATTTGAAAAATATTTTGGTTGAATTCTTCATGAATGATAAAATATTTAAATATTTTTAAAATTATTTATATATAATTTTGCTCATTATTATATTATTCAAGGATATTTTTGCATAGCCCCAAAGGACTTGGAGCACTCTATGAATTTTGAGTAGATGAGTCTTTGAGGGCTAAAAGTTTTCTTTTTCATTATATTTTAGAATTACATAAAGGTGTGTCTATTATAGTTGATCCAAAAATGACTACAATGAGATACAAAATTGACAGTTATAGATTGATTAAATTGAATTATATAAAGACGGGAAGTTCTACATCCAAAGATGGAAATAATCTTGAATTTTTATAATCGTAGTTGGTTAAACCACTAAAGATATAACTAATATAATGGATCATAATTTAAACATAAATTATATATTTATGCCATAATTAATGTTCTTGCTAACATATTTTATATTATTATTTATTATAAATATTTTATATTCATGATTTATGTAATGCATGTCTTGGCATTATAATGTTTAAATTTGTGATTAAAGTAGTTACAGCACTTATATATGCTATAATTTTTATTTAAAGATGTTTTATAGTTATATAATAAGTGTTATTGATAAAATTATTATTTTTGAAATCTATATCATGAAAGTAATTGTATACATATTCTTCTATTTATAGCATGACCCCTGCTTCACTCAAATTGCATTTAACTAATATTGTCATATTGAATGGATCAAATTATTCTGATTGGCATGGGCAGCTTCTTATTATTCTAGGATATCTAGATTTAGATTTGGCTCTTTGTTGGCTTTTTGTAGACCTCAGCCTATCCACTAACTCCCACTAGTTCTCATGGTTAAAAGGAATTATATGAAAAATGAGAGCGTTCTAATGATTGTTTCTCATGATCATTAAGAGCTCTATAATGAGAGATATAAGGGGATCTATTTCTGATAATGAATTTGGCTTCTGAGTACCTTTCCTTTGTGGAGCAATAATTTATCAAATCAAATAAAGTCCTAGCTGGTACCCTAATGAAAAAGTTAACGTCTATGAAATATGATGAAATTTCTGAAGTATAAAAGCACATTATGAAAATACATGATATAGTTGGAAACTGAATGACCTGAAAATGACAATATCTAAAAATTTTCTTGTCCAGTTTATTCTTAACTCTCTTCTATCATAGTTTACTCAATTTAAAATCTACTATAATATGCATTAAGAATCTTGGTCAATGAATAAGCATATATCCCTATGTGTGTAAGAGGAAGAAAAATTGAGATAGGAAGGGGTTCCAGTTGTTCGCATGATTTCTGAGAAGCAATTCAAAAGAAAGAAGGCGAAAAAAAAGAAGGATCAACTAATTTACCAAAGAAAAGTTCACACAAATTGAAATATTTTTTCTATAACAAGGAGGGATACATCAAGAAAGATTGTGAAAAAAGAAAAAAAATGGTTCGAAAAGAAGGGTATTCCCTTATCACTTGTTTATTTCTTCTAATACTTGGTGGATTGATTCGGGTACTGTAATTTATGTTTCTAATTCATTATAGGAATTCCTTTCAAGCCAGAAACTAAATGATAAGAGCAATGGATCTTTATGGGGAACCGAATGAAGTCCAAGATTATTTTAGTTGGGACCTATAGACTTATTATAGAAACCGATTTTCAATTAGATCTACATGATATCTTTTATGTTCCTTTAGTATCTAGGAATTTAGCATCATTAGCAAAACATGATTTAGAAGTTTTTTTATTTTTTTTATAAATTCAAGTTTTAAATTAAAAAAAAAAATTATTTTAGTTGGTACTAGAATATTATGCAATGGATTATATAAAATAAATTTGGATTCTTCTTTTGTACAATCTTTATTTGTTTTAAATGTCAATATTGGAATGAAACATGATATTATAAATGAGAGTTCTTTGATATTATAGTATAGGCAATTAGGTCACATACAAAAAGAAAGGATAGCTAAATTGGTTAAGGAAGGTGTTTTACCAAATCTAGATTTTAGTGATTTTGGTATAGCTAAATTGGTTAAGGAAGGTGTTTTACCAAATCTAGATTTTAGTGATTTTGGTATGTGTATCTATTGCATGAAAGAAAAATAAATTAAAAGTAATAAAAAGCATGCAACTATAAGTCAAGAACTTTTAGAATTGATACATATCGATATTTGTGACTATTTTTCATCTTGTTTTGGAGGGCAAAGATATTTCATCACATTTATTGATGATTTCTTATATTACGGTTATATTTTCTTATTACATGAAAAGTATGAAGCTTTAGAAGCCTTTAAAATATAAAAGCTGAAGTAGAAAATTAACTGGATAGAAAAATTAAAATTGTAAGATTTGATAGGGATGATGAATACTATGACAGATATGATGAATTTGACCGTAATCCTAGATCTTTTACCAAATTACTAGAATAGTGCGGCATTGTGGCACGGTATACTATACCAGGAAATTTCCAACAAAAAGATATGGCTGAAAGGCATAATGCACATTGGTGGACGTGATAAGAAGTATGATTAATAATTCATCGTTACCTTTATATTTTTGGAGAGAAGCCTTGAAAACTGCTTTGTATATCCTAAATCATGTTCCTAGTAAAACCATTCCTAAAACTCCTTTTGAGTTATGGACAGGTAGGAAACCGTATTTAGTATATTTACATATTTGAGGTTGTCCAGTAAAGACTCGATTATATAATCCACAAGAAAAAAAATTAGATCCTATAACTATTAGTTATTATTTTATCGGGTATCCAAGAAGGTTAAAAGGTTTTAAATTTTATTGTCCATCACACACCACAAAAAATATTGAAACTAGAATAACTAGGTTCATTAAAGATAGTGATAACAGTAAAAGTGATGAACTACGTGATATGGTGTTAGAAGAAATAAGAGAATCTTTTTTCATTACAATAATACCTAGAGATGTTTCATATGAAATTATTTTTCATGAGACTGTGGAACATCAATAAGAGACTAATACACCACCTCTCAAATAACTATCAATGAATTTGATCCGATTAAAAATAATCACAATAATACTGAACCTAGAGTATTACGGAGATATGCTAAAATTAGGAGATCACCTATTCCAGATGATTATATTGTTTACTTACAATAATGTGATTATGATATTATGATTAAGAATGATCTAATTTTATTTAAAGATGCCATGAATAGTGATAATTCTGAACTTTGGTTAGATGTAATGAAAGATGAGATGGAATCTATGAATAAAAATCAAGTATGGAAACTTGTCGAATTACCTAAAAAGTTTATTGTAAGTAAATTTTAAAATCAAACAAGACTTCAGTGATAATATCGTAAGATATAAGGCTAGACTTGTAGCAAAGGGATTCACTCAAAATGAGGATATCGATAATTTTGAAATATTTTTATTTATTTTTAGAAAAGATTCATCATAATTATTATGACATTTGATAGCTTATTTTGATTTTGAGCTATATCAAATGGATATCAAGACTACATTTTTGAATGAAGATTTACAAGAAGAGGTCTATATAGAAAAGCCAGAAAGATTTTCAATACAAGAAAATAAAATGTTGATATATAAATTAAAGAAATCCATATATGATCTTAAATAAGCTTCCAGGCAATGGTACTTAAAGTTTAATGATGGCATTACTTCCTTTGGATTTAAAAAAAATATTGCTGATAAATGTATATATCTGAAGATGAGTGGAAGTAAGTTTATATTTTTGGTTTTATATGTGAATGACATTTTACTAGATGTCAATGATTTAAATTTCTTATATAAAAATAAAAGGTTTCTTTTCAAACATTTTGATATAAAAGATATAAAAGACACTTCTTATGTTCTTGGTATAGAAACTCGTTATAATAAAAGTAAGAGGTTACTTGGTTTATCCCAGAAAAAATATATTACTAGGATCCTAAAAAGGTTTGGAATGTCAAGTTGTTCATCAAATGAAATGTCAATTGTTAAAGATGAAAAATTCAATAAATTTCAGTGTCCGAAGAATGAGAGAAATCAGATAAATAATATACCCTATGCATCTACAGTATATAATTTGATATATGCTCAAGTATGTACTTGTCCTAATATTACTTTTGCTCTCGAAATACTTTGTAGATATCAAAGTGATCTACGTATGGACCACTAGAAGGCTGCCAAGAAAGTGATGCACTATCTCTAGGGAACTAAAGACTACATGCTCACTTAGAGAATAACTGATCAGTTAGAGATGATCAGTTATTCAGATATAGATTATGCTAGTTGCCTTGATAGCAGGAAGTCTACATAAGGCTGTATCTTTTTGTTAACTAATAGAGCAATCTCATGGAAGAGCGCAAAACAGTATATTACTACCTGTTCTTCTATGAAAGATGAATATATAAGCTACTATGAGGCTTCCTTACATGCTTTATTGCTAAGAAAATTTATCTCAGGGCTAGAAGTTATAGATTCTATTTTCAAATCATTGAAAATTTATTGTGACAATTCTGCTACAGTTTTATTCTCCAATAGTCGCAAGATTACTAATACAAACAAGCACATTGATGTTAAATATCTTAAAGTAAATGAGAGAATTAGTATTCATCAAGTATTTATTGATTTTATTGGTATTGCTTATATGTTGGCAGATCCATTGACTAAAAGTTTAGTATCCAAAGTTTTAAAAAGCATGTAAAATTTATTGGTGTTTATCATTAGGATATTTAATTTATAATAGACACTTATTTGAGATCTCTTAATAGTTTGTTGATTACTATTACTTCTGTTAAATCACTGTTTATATATATTATGGTTGATTTTTATCAAAATTAAAATAAACAGAAGGGCCATTTATATGACATTACAGTGGGATCATTATGATAGATATTATGATTTCGATAGCCTATATACTCTAATATATAAGACTAGATTAAAAATCAAAATATTTTATTGTAAAATATTTTGATAGAATCAAAAGTTATTTTTAAGTGATAATATAGGCCAAGTAAGAGAATGTTAGATTTAAAATCTAATATGTGACCTAATTATCATCTTATTGTGCTCAAGTTTTGAATCAACTATATATATTGGATCAGAGTCTAATTGATTAAAAAAAAGTTATTCTTGATAAAACTGAACAAACAGAACTGGAGTAAAATTCTAATTAAGATTTTAGTCTTCTAATATGAGAGACATATGTAGTTATAAATATAGAGGTTACTTGGTCCTTTTTCTTCAACTCTCATAATAGCGGTGAACAGTTCCCCATCGATCGTTCACATAAGAAGAAGATAGTGAAAAAAGAGAAGACTAATCACCTTGCAATAAAGATGGGACATTTCAAGGATTGCACGATCTACAGACCAGAATAATAGCTCAAGGTATGTCTTCCATAATTTATAATTTTATATGTATATAAAAGCACAATCCAAGCATAAAGGATTAAAGGTTTATGCAACAAGACCTTGAGCTTGCCAATGGGCATCGCATGGAGGAGGTTTAGAATCCCGAACTTAGGTGACGCATCGACCATGAAGAAGAAGAATAAGAACAACAAGAGTTACGGTTTGGAGATCGAAAAAAGGGTTAGAGTTAGGAAAAAAAGGATCAGGGGACCATGGCCAAATGGAGAAGGGAACGATGTTGGGGGGGGGGGGGGGGGGGGGGTGGTGGGGGGCATGAGCATGGGGAAGAGGGATGGTGGTGGGGAGGATGGTGTGCTTTAGTGGGGGATGATATCGGTGGAGAGGGGGGATAATGAGGAGTGGGACAGGGTTGACGGCAGTGGGGAAGATGGCGGACGGTGGAGAAGTGGTGAGGGAGACCACGACCGGAAAGAGAGGGGAATGATGTTAGGGGGGAGGGCAGGGGGAGGAAAACATCGTCGGGGAGGAGAGAAGGGGGCCGAGGGTAATGATGGCAAGGGAGGAGAAGTGGGGAGGGATGGACGGGGAGGAGAAGGCCGGTGACGGCATGACACCAATCTGCTGGTGGGTGGAGAGAGGCCGAGGGGGGGAGCCATCGAGGCCAGGAGGGAGGGCAATCAGGGATGGCTAGAGCGAGGGTTCTTTCCTTTTAAATATCTCAATATTGATTTTGAACCGTTAGGTCAAACATCTAATAATTTATAATAATTTTAATATATATTTATATATTAATATAAATATGAACTTGATTAAATTAAAATAGATTTAGAATCATTTCTCATCATTTAATTTACATAGATTTTCATGTAAAAAATAAAAAATTAATGGTATATTAATGACTTAGAATAAATATAAATAGAAATAAATAAAAATATTCTTGAATAAATATAAATATTCTTGAATAAATACAATTTTTTTTAAATAAATCTAAATATTTTAGAATAAAAAGAAATATTTTTGTCTATTTATATTTTAAAAAGTTTATATTTATTATGAAGTATATGTATTTATTTTGAAAAGGTGGACTATTCCATGATTAATAATTCCAACAACAACCGGCAACCTTTAATGCATTATTAATACGAGTAAAAAAGTTTGTATGTATTCCGAAATGTTTTTGTTTATTTTTGTTTATATTTATTCTATATTATTAATTTTTTATTTTTTTTATATGGGAATCTATGCAAATCAAACCGTGAAAAATCTGGCCGAATTTAGTTCTAAATCTATTCGAATGTAATCAAGTATATATATATATATATATATATATATATATATATATATATATATATATATAGTTATATTATATAATTGGATCTTAGATCCGTCGAATTTGAATATTAAATATCTAAACACTATCCATCTATATTATAGTTAAACAAGTCCGGATGTGGATAAACAGGTCCCACCTTAGTACTAGATCCATATAGGGTGAGTAAATACTCGTAAGTCTCAGGTTGCCCATTGACAGCTCTACCTGGCCACAGAATGTTTCCCTTACCGTAGGCCCTTCATTCCCCCTTTCTTTTGAGTTCTTTTCTTGAAATAAATCAAAACAGATTTTAGGGTGATGGTCACCTCGTGTCTCTTCTCGTTGATACTATACAGCTGCAGAACGAGACCGCTTCTGACTATCAACCTGCAAGAACCAAACACACATCCACGCTCTTAAAATGAACTTAATGACGACCTATTTAGATGGTTGGTCCAAAACCTTATAAAGTTTGTGACCCAATCATAAAAAAGTACCGAATTATAAATTGGTTAAGTCTATATTTTAACCATCCAGGATCATCTTTTTGAATGGTACACTCCAAATTTTGTAGGAAGAAAAAAAATCATCTCGGAAGGTGTTTTTTTTAATTTCTACCCATCATGTTTGAACCAGCGCACTCTAAAAATGATCAAGGATAACTGAAAATAAAGACCTACCTAATTTATAATCTAATATTTTTGGTGGTTGGATCATGAATTCCATAAAATTTTAGCCCCAACCATATAAACAGGCGATCCCAACCATCCAAACAGATCCTAAATGGAATTTTGTTGCGATTTTCATGACATCTTCTGGACTTTTCGTGGGAATTAAACAACACCTAATGTACCGTACCACGGAAGGCAAATTAACAAGGAGGCAACGTAAAGCCCGAAAATTATCGAATCCCTCAATCGACCCTCATACCGGGTCCCGTAACTAGAGGGCCGGAATTGGCGCACCTTCAGGGTCCCGATCGTTGATCCTGGCTTTCTTGCTTTTGGCCTGCATGGACTGCGCATTTCTCTAATCTTTCTTATCAATTGTATCATGCACAAGAAGCCAACACAGATTATTAACTAACCACGAAAACATGATTAAAAAGAAGATTTGAATAGCAAACACTGATTTTGCACAGCTTATTAACATCGGGTGCAGGTTTTCATAAACATGTTTGTGGGCTTAGAACTTCTACGCATAGATCGATGGGATAAGAGCGATAGGCAGGAAACATGATTGATCAGGCGTTAGCAGGAGTGAACGGTTACTTTACACCATAATTCACCTATCTTTGTATACAATACTTGCAGACACTTGGATATGTTAATAAGAAGCATATATACGTACTGCTGCTAATGTTTGGGCTATTATTGAACTAGAAGAAGATTATTCACAGTAATGTCGATGTTGTTGGTCCGTAACAAGTCCTGCAAGAAGAGTGAAGCATGATGTCAGGCTTTGATTGGCTAATCACAAGTAACATTAAATTGTAGCATACCTGAATAATTAGCTCATCAGGTATGTGGGGCAAAACTTCTCGTACTCTATCAACCATGGCCAGTATCTCTGACATGTTTCCATTTACAGTGGGTGTAGCGTTTCTAAACTGCAGGCCAGCTGTATTTCTGGTGTATCTGAGGGAAGAGGATGGAGGAGCAGAGGCTCCTGAAGCAGGCTGATTAGGCCACAAGATCCAAGAAGCATCATCTAATGAACCGTGAGCATAGTTATCACTGACAGAACTCAGCTGCCTCATCAACATCTGGACTCCATTAAGCCCACCTGACCTGATTCCACTGGATGTACCAGCAACATCCATTCCTTGATTTAGCCACGGAGGAACCCAACTGGAATCAAAACTAACTTCCCTGCACAGGCCAAGAGAGGAAGATTTAACACACCACATAATCCATTGATGCAGATCAAAGTTTATGACTTTATTTCTGCACAGCTACACGAGAAAACAGGTAACATAATTTATTCTAATACTGCTTGTACTTCACAATAAGATACAAATCCTTTGTTTGACTTTGCATTTACCAACCGTGACCCAGCAATCATCCATGACAACTGACAAGTAGCTAGCTGTAAAGAAGGGGATGAGGATTCTTGACAGGTTGAAAAACTGGAACATTATGATGTTACTCAACACTGGAAAAAAAATACAGAAATCATGATGTCCTCACCATTACATGCCCACTTTCAGAACTCCTACATAAAATCTTTTCAAGTCTAACATTGCATGTTATCAGAGTTTTTTTCAGTTTTGTATATTACAGAGCAACTGCTCCGACTAGCTACTCATCATATACTCCAGCTAGGGTTTTGATGAAAGGAGGGTGCATTGGTGGGAGAGGGGTAGGAGAAGAGGATACAGCAGATGGGTAAGGCGACAGCCCTAGGTCCCTTCTTGGTGGTCTAAGCCTGGATCTAGATGTTGTCTATCAGCAGCAGGTCCCAGGAATGCGCCACATTCACCACCCCATCATTTCAGTGGTTGATCAGGTCTCCATGCTTCATCACCGTCACGTTTTGTGCCATGGAGGAAGTTGTAGGAGGTGGCAAAGAGGACAAGGGAACCAGACAAGATTTGGAAAATTTTTGGGACGTTAGGGAGGATTTTAGGGATTTTGGAGGGGCATTACATACATACATACATACATAACAAACATGCAGATTGCTTCCTGTTGAGAGTGTTCAAAATTTGGATTGGAACTAGGAAGACTATTACATTAATATCAACCGAATTCATTATAAGTTACTTTGATTATGTTTAGAAATATTCTTCATGCCTTTATATTACATCATGATTTTATGCAAAGAGTAAGGAAATAAGGTCGGACTTCCTGCGTAACCCATGGCTCACTGACCTCCATCTAAGCTGATGGCCGATTTTTGTTAGCACCAAGGTAGGATAATTCATCAGGATCTGTGACCTATTCTGACCTGAGGTTAGAGGCTGGAGTATTGCAGCAGTGGCCCAAGTCTCTTGTGTCAAGTTATAGCCAAGAGGGTGTTCTCCATAGCAATTCCCATCCATGGCAGATGTGATATGAGGATGTGGAGATCTTCTTGTGGGCTGAGCATGATAACTAGGGACCTCCATAGCATGTACAGAAGGGAGCCATCCAAGCGATTGGATGGTGCTTGGATCTGGAGGCTTAGAGTACACTTGAGGGTCAACTTGTTCCAATGAAAAGTTGCTTGGGATGCCAGATTTGTACTGAGAGATAGAGGTATATAACTCCCAATCATCTGCCCGTGTTGTCAGTTGGGTGAGGAGACAATGGACCATGTTCTAATCTCATGCCCAAGAGCTAAGCAAATTTGGAGGGTGACTAGCCCCCTATCGGTGGTTGCCCAGTCGAAGACACCTGTTTAGGCTTTCTTGAGCTCATGTGGCTCAATGCTGGCTTTAAGACTGCTAGATTCTCAGGTATCCATGCTGTATATATTGCATATCATATTTGGTTGTCCAAGAAAAGCTTAGTGTTTGAGTTAAGAAGGTTTTCCACAAGGTTTGTCCTAGAGAGAGCTCTAGCTCAAGCAGTTGAGATTATTCATCCGTGGTCGACTAGTTTGGCATTGAGAATTCCGGATTCTTAGGACTTCCTTTCAGCTCATCAAGTGACATATAGGGTTTTCATCACCTAAGCCCCCACCCCCAAGCTTTCTCAAGGTTAACTTTGATGGTAGTGTGACTAGCAGCAGAGTTGGATTCGTGATTCATGGACCGGACACGAAGCTAGTGGCCACGAGTGGGCGTCATTTAGTTAAGACTACAGTAACAAAAGCAGAGTTGCGGGTTGCCTGAGCTAGCATCGCCAATGCGAGATTAACCCTAGAGGCTGGCCATCTCGTCATCGAGGGCGATTTATCAACGATGGTGGGATAGATCTAGTTGTATGCAAGGGTAAACACCACTCATTTGCTCCTATGTGCCATCTCCAAACTACTGAGGGGGGCCACCTCATTGTGCATCAAGAACATTTACTAGAAGGCAAATAGTGTTGTGGACCAGGTTGCTCCTTCGTTGCATCGCACTTTGTGGAGGCATTTTGAAGTGATGTGGGGACTAAACTGGGCCCACTTCATGATATTTTGGTTTCTAATCTTTTTAGTTGTATTTATACTAGAATTGTATAGGTGCTCTACCTTATTAAAGAAAAGAAAATAATGCAAGAATTAATCATATCAACTAATAATTAGTTAAGAGTATCTACTAATTCGATGTTTGATTCAAAGCATGTTTATCTATTTAGATAATTAATAAGTGACAATGTAGCATGAACCAACTCAAGTTTTTGAAATAAACAAATGTTTCTCTAACAAATGCTTATAATTATATCAATTTATGATGTGAATTTATAATTAGTTAAGAGCATTTACCAATTTCATTCAATGTGTATCTATTTCAAGATTTCCAAACCGGACCGAACCACCCGATTCATCTTCTATCATACCATACTATACAAGCCAAGAATCGAGACGATTCGGCCGTGGAAAATGATCTGGTCCCCTAGACCATCCGAAACACCCTAGAATCGGACTGAAACAGTATGGTTCAGTCCTGAACCGTGCATTTCAACCGGTTCAGATCGAACACTGTAGCCATGTGAAGGAAAGGTTTAATGTGACCGAGTCCAAGAGGCTCTCAGTTTTACAAGTTTTTTTTCCCCTGTCTAACCCATTCTAACATATACACTCAAGAAAAATGCAGGAAAAATTTGAAAAAAATGTCGATTGAAAGTATGTAAATCCATCCTCTTCCCCCAGATTCAGATATTAGGGAGAGTAGTGCTAATGATTCTTCTGATAATCGATGATCTAATGATTATGGAAGGATCGAAGGACATGAGACGCAGTCGGCTAGTGGTCTTCAATTCACTAGTGAGTTGCAGTTTACGCACACCACACAAGATAGAGACCATGATACAGGAGCCGGTAAAGCCTGTGGTGATACAATTTCATATAGACGATGGGCTCCATGAGATAGTTTAGGACATGATGGCGCTGCAGATGATCTCGCACGTAAAGTAGAATCCATGGATGTATCAGACTCATCTTCGTATTCTGGATCTTCTTACCCGCAGACACCGGCAATTATGATCTATATAAATATAGATCTAGTGCATCCGAGACAATCTTCTACTGGCCATTATCCCATACAGCTCGAAATATCTTACGGATCCGATTTTGTTGCTAGTATATTCAGATAGGCCCCTCCACAACCATATTATCAATCTCAAGATATCTCTCAGAGTCAGGATCCTAACAAGGAATCTACGATGAGTTATAATCCAGTATGCATACCTCCTAAAATGACCATAAAGGATTACAATGCTGCTTGGCTAGAGGGATGGACTAATCTTCCTACTAAGTATATCAATTATCCTGATATTTATGGAGATTAGCACTTGACCAAATTCTAAATATCAGTATGTAACTATATATTGATTATTTATTTACAAATTTTGAACATTTTAAAATTCAATGATATCTAATCCATATATTGATAATTTAAAAATTAAAAATCTAGGAAGTCAAATTTATGTTACACGTGATTAAGAGTATATTGAAGTGATGCAAACATCAATTAGCATCAAAAAATATCTATTTGGATCTAAAAATATTCAATAAATCCTAAAAAAGTGATTTGAAATCACAAGAAACTAAAAAAAATTTAAAAAATTTGCATACCTGTTTGACCAGCATGCTTGACATACCGTGTATCAGTATAGTACCAGTTCGGTAATCGGAACAGGTCCTAAACCGATTCAGCGATCCTTGATCTATTTATATGATTAATAAATAGCAATGTAGCATGAACCAACTCAAATTTTTGAAATAAAAAAATTGTTTCTCTAAGAAGTTGGCTCATGATTATGTATTTGTGGCTGTGGTATTAATCTTAAATAAAGTTTATTATAGGGATTATTAATTTTCAATTTTAATTAAGTGATGATTTTCTATATATTTGCAACATGATGCTCATTGGTATATATTTATGCATCATTATACTAATTTGTAGAGCTACCAATAGGTCAAGTTCAGATCGGATCCTAAATATCCAGACCCAGACCCAACCTTAGTTACCGAACCCGGACCTAGACCCGAACCCGAATACTTGATGAGTCTAATCTTAAGTACCAGGCCCAGACCCTAATGGATCCTGGGTATCCGAATGGATTCGGAACCTGAAACTCACATTCAAAGATCTAACGGCTTCTCTTCTTTAAAAATTCTGAGCTGTTAGATCAAAGATCTAATGGCTCAAAATATTCTTAATATATAAATCTATAAATATATATAATTATTATATTATATTATTCGGGTCTCGGCTCTATCGGGTCTAGTATTAAATATTCAAACCCGAACCCATTGGGTAAATACCCGTGGGTCTTGGGCCTAGACCCAGCCCTTTGACAACTCTACTAATTTGTACCTTTGTACAAGTGTTTTTGGTTACCACATATTTCATTTCTTGTAATTTGTATGTAGTTGTTATACATTATATCTACTAGTAGGGCTATTGAAGATACAAGGTACTTATTATTTGCTTTTTTCCGAATATATTTTTATACTTAGATTTTTATGATCTTATTTTCAGTAAATTTTGCTGAATTATTTTCGGATGTTAAAATGCAACTCTTTCATTGTTTCCATTCTTTATAATTATGTCATTAATGTCGGTTCTCATTATTGAATTATGCTCAAAATTCAATTTATATCCAACAAAATATGCGACTTACATTCATATCTAGATAGAAAAATAATAGCTATGTTTACATCTGATTGGTATCCATATCCATTTAGAACAAATATGAATATGCTTAATATTCAATTCTTATTCAAATCTGATTTAAAAAAATATGGATACTAATTTTGGAATCCATTTACCATCCGTATCCATATTCAGCCCTATAAACAAAAGGACCTGATAACCTTGTTGGTTTTAAGTTGAACTCATAGAACTGGCCAGATGCGATCTCCATTTATGATTGCCATCAGACAATTTTTGGACCCAGATTTAAACAAGTTCCATTGTGGCTCAACCTACCTTATTAATAGCCCTAGGTGCACTACCCTAGTTTAGATAATTCCAGCCACTAAACAAAGGTACATATATAGAATGATCAGTTAGAATTATCAATCATGCATTTAACTTTGATACTAAACAACATAAAATTGAAGACATATACTGGTAAATTTGGTAATAAAAACAGCTTTCCAGAATAATATGAGGACCTTCATAGGTATGAAGCGTAAAATTGAAAAGTAAAGGGAGAAATGCCATATAGCATGGTGCATGAAAGACATATGATGAAAATGTCTAAAAGAAGGTCACCAGCAAGGCCAACAATTGCTATGCCACAACGATATAATGCATCCTGCAACTAGAAAATAGCTACACTAAGATATATGTGAAGCATTGTTAATTTGAGTTTCATGGCAAATAGAGAAATAAAGTTCAAGATAACCTCCACAATGTATCAGAAGGATTCTGTTGCAGGTTAGGAAATGCCCCAAAAGGTGGCGCATGCCCAGAAATTCTTTGTGGGTTCAATCCCAAATTTAACTGCTCAGCAACTTGCCCAACACTGGCAAGCTCTCCTGTAGCAGAGCTGGTGCGATCTTGAGTGCCAGATGGAAAAAGAGGCCTTCGACATGTAGGACAAGAATATACTTCAGTTAAGCCCTGATCTAACCTGGAAACAATTACAAAGAAAATTAAGATACAATAGGAAAGAGCAAGAATAGCATGCCATCACAATTCATTATCCACTATGAATAGAAAACCATCTTTTATATTATAGAGAATGATGCATCTAAATCACAAAATAAAAGTAAATGAACAGGTCAGGATCATTAGGACCGTGACTGGTTATGGTCCTGCTTACGTGCACACACACATCAATTGCACAACCATGCGCCCATCTGAAAACAAGCAGCTATATTCCATATAGCTATATATTGAATCAAATCAAAGTTAAAAAAAATAAAAAATCTTCAATTTTTTTTAAAAATTCACATATATGAAAAGTTAAAGCAAAATAGGCAATAGTGGAGATCCACAGGGACAGTTACTGATATGACCCTGTTATATCTTAACAACAAATTTACAAAATATGGAGAAGAGTGAGAAGAAGATGGTTCACTTCAAGGGGATCCAGATATCCTAATAACCACTTCAAGGGTTGTTAACCTTAATTAAATCATGTTTTCTCATATGACATAGAACTTCCTGATCCAAAATTTAAGAAGAGTAAAGACGTGACACCCTAATGACCTATCCAAATCCCATGATTGTTGAAAATCCAAAATCATATTAAAAAGGAAAATAAAGATATGTATCAGTTACTTATAAGCTCCCTTCATGTAACTAATGAAAACAGGCAAAATTATCCATTACAGTTTGTTTTAACTCAAAACATGTTTCAAGCATCCTTGGTTTGCAGAAGTATTTAATTGTGTAACTGTCAAGATGAAAAATTTAACAAAACCAAGTCAGTCTCCAGTCCCCATTTTTGCAGCCACAAGAAAATGTTTGCTAGCTTTCAGTTATGCCACTACACATTGATAAACGAGGATCTTAAAATTGCAAGTTGCATTATGGGAATACCAAAATGAACTTCATAAGGAAGATGAACCTATAAAGAAAGGAAATGATAGCATTAAGTCTTGGATACTTGAGGTTTTAATGTGGATGTTCATTTGCTATGAAATTCTGAAACCTTGATTTGGTATCAGTACTAGTTCAAATTTGGACTGGAACCTTTTGTTAATACAGTAATTTTGGTTTATCTGGTGTTGATCCTAGTCTTTGAAAAAATAAAAAAGAGGAAACTATAGAGTAAAAAAAAAGATAAAAAATAGAACAAAGTGGAAATTCTAAACTTTATATTAAACTATAATATGCGAGGGCATGATGTCTTTATAAACCTGAACCTAAGGATGGCAATTTCATCCAACCATCCTGGTACCCAAGCCGACCCGATCTAAATGGGATGAATTTTACTCAACCCTATTAAAATCTGCGATGGGTATGGGTTCTAGAAAAAAATCCAAAATGGGTTCAGGTCGGGTACGGATAATGGTATGTCCCACCCCAAACCCGACCCGATATAACCTAAATCTAAATCTCCCTTTTAAAATTATAATTATTTTATAATTTTTAAATGATAAGTTTCTTACCAACCTAGCATAATCCAACCTCATGTCTCTTATCTACCCGACCCGCATCTCTACTTGACCCAACTTGACCCAACCCGAGACGAGTACAGGACGAGTACGGGTATGGTGTTTTTAACTATGGGTCAGGTATAGTTATTGGCTAACCCCATCCATACCCAACCCATTGCCATCCCTACCTGAACCTTCTTAAAAATCATAAAAGCATTTATAAAGTAAATAACCCAAAAATGAAAAAAAAAGACAGTTTTGAATGTTTGTACAAGTTTAAGAAAATATCTTACCCATTATTCATTGTAGAGTACATTGTTCACTAGTAATATAACAACAATACAACGAGACTTCAAGATCTGTCTAGTGATGAAGGCATCTCATAACTAAGTAAATTATCCAAATGTATCAACTCAAGAAACAGTTATAGAAGTAGCAAAAGAATAATTATGAAAAGCATTAATGTACAATGGTTATTAAAGTACAAATAATGAAGGCAATATACCAATAGCAACAAATAGTATCATTAATACAGAAAGAAACTAAAAGAACAATATGACTAAACACAAATTACGACATCTTAAGTAGAACTTGTAAACCAAGCAAAAATACTCACTTTGACATATATGATATTCCAAATTCTCAGTTTTCTTTAAGGAAAAAAAAAAAAAAAAACTTTTGGATTCTTCTATCGGTAAAAGGATAAGAGTTGGCAAAATAAAGCTCATGGACCTCATATACATTGATTTAAAGCAAAACCATCAAAATTGGTTGGTTTCAATCAAAATTTTTTAATTTCTGCTAATATTAACTGAAACCCCAAAACTTAAGTTGGTTTTAGATCAATCTCAGCTCAAAATACAATTTTTTTGGCTGAAAAAAATTTGTTATTCACATGTTTAGGTTTGCTAAAAGTTTAAACCATGTTATTGGCATATTCTTTAGTTAAGGAGCAGAGAATTGGATGAAAACAAATCATTGTAGAAAGTGTTGATTCAGAAGCAGGTATGTGCAGGTGCAGGGAAGCAGATATTGCAAAACCACTTAAAGGAAGCAACTAGGAAGCAGGGGCAGGTTTGAGTCCCATGGGTTTCCAGAGCAGTCTGATTAACCTAGGTAGAAATTACATGCTGATAAGTTACTACACCCGTGTCCATGCATACTAGCACAAATGAACATATGATACAATGTTATAGATCACTCTGTACCATTCCCAGCTCTAACCAACAGAATCCATATCATAGATTGCAAAATGCTACATACCTAACACCGAAATCCTCGCTGCTTATCAGCTTAATAAAGAGGGCTTTCCTTCTAAGTTTTTCCACTCTTTTTTATCATCATTTTTTCATATCTAAGTCCCCAGATCTCAATAACTTTTATAACTACACCTATGATTTTAATTTTCTTTAACTTCATAAAAGAATAATGCATCTCATACAATGTAATGGAAGAATAAGGGCTAAACAAGTTACATGAAAAAAGAAAAAATAATACAGACAGGTGTCATGCAACCACAATCAATTGATTAGAAATTACTCATTCATAAAAGAATCACTTCCATGCCACCCCAACCCGCCCCCCCCCCCCCCTCCCCGAAAAAAAAAGAAGAAGAAGAGGGAAAACAGATACATAGCCCTCTGACTCTGCCTAAAACAGACCAAAGCAAGAGTATCATAATATTTTATTAAAAGAAGATACAAAGCAAATAGTATGAAGACAAGCAGATAACCCTCAGCTAGAACACAACTGCATACTGAATTGGGATGCAGAGCATAGACTTGCCCAAAATTTATCAGAACATGCTAAAAAATGAACAGGTAACTGAAACAATTGCATTTTATTTTAACACATCATGGTCACATGGAGGACCACATGCACCCTGTTTACAGCTCAGCAATGATGCACAAAAAGTATATAGTTTACAGAACTACTGGTGATTTGCAGAGCTTGGTATATCCAACATGTTCCTTTGCATGCACAGGCTTTTGACTAGATAAGATCATGAATTGTTATCCAATGAAAAATTATTCTGAACTTCTTCCAAGCCTGGCTTAGAAACTGCAGAAAGAAAAGTTTCCAATATGCTATAGCCACCTAATCAATAATATGAGGAAAATCTGTACTCATGTTTCAAGCACCCAATAATACTTCTTCCAGATTGTAACACCCATTATTATGTCCACAAAATAATTGATTTTAATTTTTAACTATTGAAGTAGTCAAATATTAATTGCCTTTTTGTGATGTGGCATTAAATTTGAACTAAAATGCAGTATTTTAGATTAGAAAAATTGCAAAAAGAGGTTTAATATCACAAATCATTACTTTTTTGTTTGAGCTGCCCTTACAGATCAAAGACAACATAATTTGACCAATATCAGTAAGCACATGACAAAACAATTGGTTTGTGATGAAAAGGAAGTAAAAGTGTCTTCAGAGGCTTTGATTTTTCTTTTCATTTTTTTTAAATCCATGGCAAAATGGATTAACTGATGCAGAATTCACTGAAATATGACCTAAACTTAGGTATAAAAACCAAAGTAGATTTTGTAGAATCTTATAGTACCAACAGTTGTAGAAAGCCGAGAATAACACATCATAAACACTACTTCAGACTTCAAAATAAGTGTCCTACTTAAATAGTTACATCAGCCAAGAACTTCGACAAGTGGGGATGTACTTTGGAGTCTCCCTTTGAAGGCATTGTAACAATGTTCTCCAAAATATTCTTAAGTTCTCAAAGTATTCATGGTGTTTTCCAGGCCGAACTATTCAAAAAGCATTAACAAGTTACAAGCTAGTGACATGTGCATGCAACCAAAACTTTTTTACTTGTAAAAATTAATTTTTAGGGCCTGTTTGGTATTGTTGATGTTTTTTGTGCTTCTGTTTCCCTACCAATTAGTGAAACACCCCCATGGAAATGAATGTTGCAGATAGCATTTGCACGGTACTTCTGACATTCCTTGCTTTCATTTTTCACTTTTTCTGAAAGCAACAAATTTTGCTGCTAAAAGCTGTAAAGGTTTTACAAACAATTTGAAAATCCAAATGGTTTTATCATACATATTTGTTCATCTAGTTTGTTTTTCTTCTAGGATTTTTGAAATTAAAACTTGAAAACAAAAGCAATATCAAACAGACCCTTAGCTTGACTACCCAAAGAAAAAAAAAGGCCCTTAGCTTTTGGCTATCCAATTTTTTTCAAGTTTTAAGCAAATTTCCTGTGTCTGAAATTTTGCCCCAAACCAAATTGTTCCCAAATGCCAAAATTGCAGGTCCGTACAAGGGACAAATGCAAATCTTGCCTCATCAACTTTCAACATTAGCCAAATGGAATTAGTTTAGACTGTCTGGACAATACAAGTGTCGCAACCTTTTCTTCGCATTTTTTGTTTATATAATATGAGTACATGATTTTTGAAAACTAATTAAAAATCTGCGAGTTAACCTTGCCTAGCATTCAACATATTTATGCATACACATACACTCTTACTAAAAATTGTAAGGGAGTGTCTGATCAGATTTATTGGAGGCTAAGAACATTGAACACTCCAAGAACTTTGAAAATTAACAGCTGTAACCAATGGCTGCGTAAGACAAGATAAAACCTTCTGTAAGACATTTGGGCAATAGTGGTTTATCAACTCATGTAAAACATCACCATATGGTTGAACTGCTGAAGCATAAAATTATATGGTTGCAGTGTATAGAGAGAGAAATGGGGCGATGCCGACTATAAGAGAGGCATATAGATCATACCAAGACCTCAAGCACGCAAGATGAAAAAGGTGATTGCATGATAGCTTTTTCGCCCTAGCCATTGGTTCCTGTGGTTTACACAAGCAATTATGTTCTCACAAACAGATAGGAACAACAGTTTTGAAGCATAACTTAAGAGAACTACTTACTCTGCAGATAGCACATTCATCATTGAATGCACAAATCTCTTCATATGTAGCATCAGGTAGAGCTCCATTGAGATAACTCAATGCCTTTCTTAACTTGATATATGACCTGACCCGCTTCACAATTGCACTTACGAGAGCCTGCTAATCATCACAGATAGACAAGGAAAAATATTCAAATAATAATCTTCCCATTCATAAGATATTAATGATTAAAAATGACTGACAAATAATAAAAAACTTAACACGCAAGTTTAGGAAAAGGACTGCATCCACTAGATGAAATGCCATGCCACGAAGCCACCAGATGATCAAGTAATGACCAACTGCTGTAAAAAAAGCCATCATCTCTAGGAGAAAACCACAATTTCGAATGAGAATTCCCTTCCATTCGGATAAAGAACCTGCAAGAACAGTCATAATTAAGTGATGATTCCAGAACACACTTTTGTACAAACATCTTGGAAGTGTTAGCACATCAATCCAAGACAAATACAGAAGAAACATCCCTACATTGAACAAACTAGGACAAATATAAGGAACATCACACAAACTTAAGATTATCATGTCACTAAAAATTAGAAAAATATTTAAAATCAAAATCATCATAAAAGAAGATCAATCCCCTATAGATGATGGGAGTGAGGGAATGTTGTGACAGAAGATTGGAAAATTTCAGTTCAATCAGTTCACTGACTAGACTTGGCAAATTTCAAATGCTCTTCGTCGATTTCAAAAATCATACCTAGCAGGTATAACACCAAAGCTTAGTGACTGGGTAAGGTTGCCACATATCTGAGGCATTCTTTAAGGAAACGCCCTTTCTAGTTGCTACAGCCCTCTCTCTCTCTCTGCTAATGTTCTATGGCTTGCCAACTAGCCAGCCCATGCACACACAACATACATGCATACATTTGCCAATAAACATGTACATGCATGTCTAGGCGAAACATTGAATCCCAAACAGTAATTGTTTGAAGGCTAAGAGATATCTATCAAATATGTGTTCCTCCTAAATTTTTGGTCATGTGCAGTGCATCAAACATGTTTCATCACATAAATGAAGGGGAAAGAAACATTAATGTAATTGGCTAATGAGATCACAACTATCCATCAGATATTCCTTCTGTTTATTAATTTTTTTAAAAATGCATTCCTTCTATCTGAATCAATAAAACGATGTCACAAATGATGACATCACTATCATCCAGCAAATACAGAATTACTCTTGACTTTATTGCAAGCATAATCTGTGTTGAAAACTTATATGTATGAGAATGACTAGAGAAACTCAAAAGGCAAAAACACATGATCAAAAGAATTTCAGCATTTGATGGGATCAAGCCCATTTATCAAACATCCTTCCTGTAATCAGTCATAGACATAGTATCCATTCCACAGAATGCTAATGATCTAATATACAATGCAAACACTCCCAAACATACCATCGGATATTCAACATATGCCTGCATAATTAGATAAAGCAAAAAGGCTCACAAGGGGCAGTCAAAGAGTTCATAAAAACCTTTAAAAATGAAAATGAAAATAAAATAAAAAACAAAGTGACCAATTCAGCTGGCCAAAACCCAAATAATGGCATGTCCCTCATTTACGTGCTTAGTGTGAGGTTTAACTTAGTTGGCACATCAGAGAAACCACAAAGTTGATTATTGGTCATCTATTGCAGATAAATGGCCTCAGATATCAGCTTGATAGTCAAGAACTGCAGAACAGGGCAGTTTGATTTAATTATGTTTCAGTTGCATGGCTATGGTGGAAGTGAAGCTTGGCAGTGCTCCAATGGTATGTAGCTATCAAATTGCATTGGCAGAAGTGAGACAAAATTGAGTCCTGGCCCTCCACCTAAAATTCCAGACACATCATCAACTCTTCAAAATTTTTATGCCCATTTCTTCTTATCTTATGACCTAAAATGTGCAACCCATCATACATCAAATTATCAAAGAAATCTACAACATCTTCATGTATCATAGTTGATGAATCCAGCATTCTCTGTTAGCGACCAATATCTCTTCTGCAAATAGCATGCAAGCAAGGGATGAGCGGCAGGCATGTCTACAATTGTGACCATAAAATACCTCATACTTATGTTCAATGTAAAACTTAATAAAGCTAATAAGTAAGAACTATTGGTAAATGAATGTACCATGGGTGGAAACTGATAAAGATAATCCCAATTTGTGTGCTGCACTCCCTTTGTTTGTCTCTCTTAAACAATCTTAGGTGAAATAATCCCAACAGGTGAGCAAAGAGCATGTAAAACATCCACTATAACAACCATCAAACCTGGTCCCAACTACCTAACAGATCCTCATTCATCAATCAGATCTCTTTATATCAAAGGATCACACTTAATTGCACGTTCCCCATGTTAGTTGTTTGATAGAGCCTGAAACACCCCTTCAATACATGATGGATGTTTATACTATTGCTAGGACCTAAAGCTTGCATGTCTCAGCCAATAAAGCACAGTATTGATGTAAAACATATTATTAGCTATCTTTCCACACCAAGATTTTATGATCCCTTGGTTACCTTCCTTTACCGAAATCCCTCTAATTAGACAAAAAAAAAAAAAAAGTTTATTTGAGGTTTTGGTGATAGGTTGCTGTCTTTGATGCACCATAAATGCAGCTAGATATTAAAAATAGTTAGCATGTTTGGTGGTAAAGAATAATTAAGTTAAAGATATAAAAAGAGGCCATTATCTAATTATGGGCACGACAATCTAGGGTCATGGGAGAGGCAAAACTGGGGACAGATCTAAGCTTTGGCATTCTTTTTTTCGCACAAGGTGGCTGCCTTGGGACTCAAACCAGCATTATTGCAATTGTCAGCCCAAAACTTTCACCGTTGCACCAAGCAATGAACTTAATTTAGTTAAAGATATGAAGACAAATAAAAGGAATTAACTTATATAGTGGCGGCTTGCTAACCACTATTCTGCTCAACCAACAAAAGACAAAACTCTTCACAGTGCTAGCCTTAAGTGTCCAAAGACTCTGGATATTCATCAACTGCTAAGATGGCAATATGCCTAACCTATTAGTGCAATTAGAAGCAATTAACAGGATCTGCAATTGATTTGCTTCTTTCTTGCCAGTTATAATTATATTTTTTATGCAACAATGAGTGTAAATCTGAAGAATAAATCCCCTTTGGCTGATTTTATAGGTGAAGAAATTGAAAATCAACAAATAAGGATGAAATAAATGTACAATTTAGCATTTATTAAAATTTCACCCCTCTCCACCAGGTCCTTTGGGCCATGAACACTACCCAGCAGCTTGATGGGATAACAAGGTACAGATAAAAGTACCATGAATTTTCTACCCACTTATCAAGTCACTATTTCATCTTCTCACACTTCTCTTCAAATTTTAAAATGAGCATTGTAACTTTCATTGTGGGCAAATGCCTTGATAAGAGAAATGTTCGTTGATCATTGGAACTAAAAAGAGCTCTAAAAACATAGATTTCTCCTATGGATGTTACTAACACCAGAGCAAATTTTCAATAAATGTTACTAACACCAAAGCATTATGAATTGCAAATCATGGGCATCCCTGTTTTCCCACAAAACAGGAGCATTGCATCCCCCATCCCGATAGCTGTCCCAATTAAGCATCCTGGCACTTCCTTGGCACACACTTTTTTATATTTTTTACTTTTAAATTTCTTTTGGAGATTTTATCATTTTATTTGTTTAGAGTTTATTTGGACTTCAAAATAGTGTATTTAGAGGAAACTGCCCTATTAAATTAGAAGCTACATAAATATATTTGCATCAATTTTCCTTTTTATCTTTGTAAATATTAGTTCCTAAGACTTTAACAAGTAATCTTTAATATAATTTAGTAACTATACAAAATATTAAGATATATGACAAAATTACGTAGCATGTGTGAAATAATTATCTAAACATGATGCATTTTTATTACCAAAATTACTTTTATATCATTTTTAATAATATATTCTTAAAATATTATAATTTTGTAAAAAAATAGAAAATAGAGAAAAATAAAATTATAATCTTTTAGCTTGATCCCTACCTACAATACAACGTAGATGCATGCCAAACAAAAAAATTCAGTATGATTTCCCTTGGGTTTCTTTGTTTTTAGCCAAATCAATGGCAAGAAAAAAAGAACTCGCCTTCATGTGTTAAGCATCACCGTCATTGAAATCCCGAAACGTGCAACTCTCCTCCACCCCCCCCCCCCCCCCCCCCGCTTCTCTCTCTCAATTTAGTGCTAGCTGCTGGGGTGATGGGCACTGAGCTTGTGATCTCTCAAAAGAGGCAATGAAACAACCCGTGTAAGTGTAGGACCTAGTCCCACTTTGAAAACAAAAAAAAAGAAAAGAAAAGCTATCAGCGATAGCACCATGGGGCATGCTTCCTTGGTTTCACCCAGGGATTAGCAGACCCAAAGTGGCAAAGCCAGCACACAGCACTTGATCACTTGTTAATTGAAAAATGAAAAAAACAAAAAGATATCGGAAGTCACATGTAGGCCAATGGAAATAGGGGGCATGTATTTTCTCATGGCCCTTTAGTTTCCTCCACAGATCAGGAGCTTCTGGTCACTCAAATCAACAGGATGGGGTAGCATATTGCATGTTTCGCCCCCATCCCAAATAGGACCATCACGTGATGTGCAGGGTACCCCATGTTCACCCCACATCCATCCCAGTGCAATCTCAAAGGAATGGGATGAAATATGTGGGGGCCCCCTGTTGTTTCAAAACTTAAATCCATGATTAGAAATAATTGTTTTCTGAGTCAAGATTCAAAGCTTTAATCAAAGAGACTAATCATGCACGGACGCACACTCGCGGACATAGAGAGAAACTTACAAATAGGCTATCCAATATAGACTATCCAATTTTCAAACAGCTTTAATGGTATTTAGAGAGCTTTAATAAGATTTAGAGAGCTATAGTTTTATTTAGACTATCCAAATTTTTGACTTCTTGATGCATAAGCTAGGGATCTCCAAGTCACATGATTTTTGGTCTGTAAGTATTTAAAGGTAGTAAGTCTCATCACAAGGCTTGGATCATCAATGTGCAACCTCCATCATCCAAAGCAAACCAGACCAGATCTAAGAGGAGATCCACTCAAGTGTGGTCGAGTTTGGCTCTATACATATAAATTTTGATAGATGGATAGATGGATAGTAAAACTTATAAATACCTGCCACTATCTTGTAAGAAGTATCGGAGCCCAAGCAATCACCACCACTGTCAAAGGAATGACATTGCCAAATCTCCAGCAACTGAAACCCATGTACTATGATAGCCTATGAGAAAACAATTGCACATCAGAAAGATTCTGGACATTGTTTACATATACGCAAGTGCATTCAAATTGTAATGTCAACTGCATCTTCTAAATTATTCTAAACATGGGTAGAGCAAATTGCAAAAGATATCACAAGGATCAGTAAAGGTGATGCTTCGTTGAGAATTTTCTCCGAGTATAATTAGTTGTTAAGAATATTGCATAGCTATATATGATCTTTAATGCATTTCTTACGTTCAGTTTAGCATCTCTGTAAGAACCATGGTAAAGGTTTTCAGACCAGAACTACAAACCTGAAGCCAGTGTTCTGTTTTTTATCAGACCTGATCTGAAACCATGGCCAGATCAGAGCTTGAGCCAAAACTGACTTTCTTGGCAAAATTTATTACAGCTGGTGCAGCATTTTGTCTAGCTCTTCATTTATTCAATCCCACAAGGATCTTGTCAAATTTATTTTGAACATTGAAGTTCTTCACAAGAACTAGAAGTGTGTCGATATCAGATCTAAAAGAAAGATAGAAAACAAAAATTGCTGAAAATTTTGGCTATCAAGGAGCCTAAATTGCACAAGACTTACATTGTCATGTGTTGGATTATAATAGACGATAATTATACACTCTAAAATAACGTGAAATATGAGTTCTATCTTTTTATTAAAAAGAAAGATTGTAATATTTGAAATTAAAACCATATTTCTTAACCTTGGTAAAAATCACGTATATCACTTTTCTAAAGTTATCGATGAACTCTTAAAGATATAGATCTTATTTTGATAAATATGTGCAATACTTTTGGTCACACATCAGGCAATGAGATGTGACCATTTTATAACATGGAAAAGCAATTAGATTTTGAAGTTCCAGAATCTTTAGGTGCAAATACCTGTAATGTCTCAAAAACAATACAGAGAGGCTCGAAGAACAAGAGAACAAATAAACTAGAACCGGATGATTTGTAGATCATCATACACAGCTTTATCCTGAAAATTCAAAGTGCTAGTGAGAGAGACGCCTCGTCATAGGAAATCCAGGTTCCTTGTAAGAGGAAAAAACAGAATTGCATTCAAAGCTTAATAAATCAAGTAAAGAAGGAAAACTTGCAAACATGTAAACAGAGGAACTTGTAAGATAAGCTGACACCATGATGTATCTTGAGAATGCCTGCAAAGTTGACTACAAACCTCTTTTCTAGGCAACAAAAGATGAGTAATGAAAAATTGAGCTCATATCTACTCTTAGTTGATTAAGCTAGAATTCCATAGTTTACTATACAGCTTCAATAACAGAACAATAAACAATACAGTTTTCCATGCCTACTGTAAAATGTGAAGACGGACAAGCTAAAGGTATGGTAGCATTGATTATGGCACCAGTGACCCAATTCAAAAGTCTATACACAGTCAATTCAGAAGAAGATAAAGGGCTAGAAATAAGACTTACAAAATGGTTAAAGGAAAACAGGTGGCAAGCAAAATGAATATATCTATGTTTTAAGTTAAACATGATGAACCAAAATAGCAGCTTACCATAAAATATGGGGATCGAGAGAAATGCAGAATACATTACTCATATATAGCCGTACAGTTTTCATGTTATTTTAAAACTGCACTAACTTATGAATATAGTATTGAACATAAATGTCAAGGATGATATAAAAGGCAAAGGAAAAAGTAAATTAATATGAATACAGTAATTAAAAGACCAACTGTGGGTAAATAATTACACAAAGATAGATACTAGTAAACCCGCCCTCCCCCCATCCCATCACACACAAGCACACACGCATACACACCTTATTATTTATTAATTTTGTTTTGTTTCTTTTAATTAACTTGAATCGATTTGACTCATTTGTGACTTTGTAGAGTGGATCAAAAACAAATGATCACTATTCACTTTTTACTAGCATTATAGGTGAACCATAAAAAAGCTGCACTTCTGTACAAATAACCCATAATACAATCTACTTCTATCAATATACAAACAAGAAGCATTAAAGAATGAGATCAGAGGATAGCCAGGTTATAAATTGTAAAAGCAGATAATGAACCATTCACTAGAGATAACTACTTGAAACTGGGAATTTGAAATTAAAGAAATTTACCAAAGTATGCAACTTTTCGTATCTGATGGTGAAGAGCCATATGAATTTCGGAATTATTAAAGAAGATATGATTATGAATCATTGAAAGTATATTATTTGTTGAGATATGTTCTTCCTGCCCCAGTTTCATAGCGCCTTCAACAGGATTCAACAAATAGTCATAGAATAAAACTATTTCAGACATGAAAAAAATATTAAAATCAATAGAAGTGACTCTCAACTGGACTCCAGATCAAGGTTTCAAATCTCAAGAATACCAGCCTCTACTAGCTTCTATTACTATTCTAGACTCACCTAGCACTCAGCACTCCTCACTCCTCAATATGATTTCTTAAGCCCAAATCAGCCCATATTGGCCCCAGCTGAACCCTGTACTGCTTGCTATCGAGCTTACCATTTTTTTCTTGTTTTCTTTTCTTTTTGTGTGTGGGCGTGGGAAAGACACCTTGTGCTAATCAATACATACGAACCAATATGGGGGCATTCTATTTGAAACCTAGCCCAAATAATGAGTGGTTTCAACATCTCAGTAGAGTGATCCAAAAAATTTCCCAACCATATAAAATCCTTGCTTGCTTGTCACAAAATCACAGTACAATTGCTGTGGATCACTTCTAGGAGGCATTACATTCAAGACATTCAAGACAAGATTACTGATTAGAATCTGCTAAAAAAGAACTGCAGCTGCTAACAAAATGCAAATAGGCACTAACAATAAACTTCTGTGTTCTTGCTTAAGTTTGCATTCATCATAAATTTTCTTGATATTTCAAGAACAAGCTCACCAGAAAATTTTCTGTGCTTCTAGCCTTCTGGTTTCGAAACACCAACTAACTATATACTCTTTCAGAATATAATAAACCTTGTTAACTTATGTTGAAGAAATCTAAAGAAAGTGTATACATTACTCAGCCTCAGAAATGGTGAGTTTCAGTCATATCAACCAGTAGCAATTGTTCTTTTACACCTTTAATTATAGTTTTCCAAGGTGCTAATTCCAAAGAAACTAAAAGTTACAGAATAATTCAATAGAAAGATACCATGGATGAAAATTTCCAGATATCTATTATCCGTGAAGTTATAGATGTCATACATGAAGATAAAAGAATAAGATGCATCAAGATCAGATTTGGCATTTAATTGATAGGTAGAAAAAAATAGTAGGCTTCAAAGAGAAATTCCAAAAGTATAATTGCTTATCAATCAGGAAACATTACCACAGGAGGTCCGCAAATAGAACAAGGAAAAAGGCAGAAAAAACACGAAAGTATTTCGAAGGTGTTGAAGCAGGGGATGCATTTAACTGCTCAAGCCGATCTCTGGCCAATGATTGGAACATCTACAAACATGAACATAACATGTTACACCAATAAAAGACAGTCTCAAGCTACCATATAACGTAAATAAGCAAGCATGCTTTGTTTACATTACCTTCAGGCAACAAAGAAAGACCAGCCAACCAGACCACAGAACCACTTGAAACATACTAGGTGGTATAACCAGTGGAAGAAAAGTTCCCTGTTCAAACATGTGAAACAGAAGATGCAATAATAATGTGGGAACTGAAGGAACTAATAACATGCCCATTTACTAACAATTTTGCTAACATGAAATAGAAAAATGCCTATGAAACTTTGTAGTATAATTTGGGTTCAGATCCATACTCAAAAGATCAAGCTGATATTACCCATTTTAGATCATGCAGCTCGTAAGGATAGAGTAATGCGAGGTACAAACAAAAGGAGGCAACAAGTTATTGATATGAATTTGTGATTAAGCAGTAACATTGAGTGGAGGCAATAAGCATATTAATATTTTGTACACTATTCTACTTAAATGTCCGCTAATTCTTGCAAGGTCAATCATAGGCTCTCTCTCCAAGTTGACATAAGTAGATGCTTTCTTTTCATTTGCACTCATTACCCTAAAAAGAATTTTTAAAAAAAATCAAAAGGTTGCCTTTATGATTGACCATCCTACCACAAAATCAAAATGAATACTAGATGCACATTTAATGATACTCATTTTTGAGGTTAATGAATATTAGATTCCCATGCTAATCCACCTTTATATCCATGTAACTGCAACTGCAACAACAAAACAAGAGTCACCTTGTCCTGGTGTGTAAACCTTTAGGTTCAAGAACATATCTACATTGTAACAAATAACATTAATACACTTGGGGAACAAAAAAAAAAAAACACTAAATACAACACCCATGTCTGTGATAACATGAAGCAATGGGCGCAATTCAGCAAAAGATTATCTTCTTTTTGACTATCTGTAAATTCTGCTTATGGAAGTCTCTAGGAAAAACAACCAGTTTCTTCATCATCTTCTTTTAGATCAGCTTTCTGATCCTCTTAAAAATTCAGGAGATCCAGAGTATGAGTGGTCTCTACAATATCTATTTTAGATAGATTACTTAGATAGTATGAGATTCACATCCCCAGTTTCCTTTGATCACTACCCGTATTCAATCCCCTCAGAGAATGGAATTTCATTCTTGCACTAAGCATAACATGGAAAAACTTTTAATGTTCATGACCACGTAATCGTTTCTCTAGTGCATTTCCGCCCTAAGCATTAAACATTTATAATCTCGTGCTAACAAACTTCTCTTTTAGATCTAGTGAAGTTAAGAAAATGTTCGAGATTTCTACACATGCAAAACCAAAACAATGTTGGCAAAAGAAAATTAATGAATAAAAACCTAATTATTGGAAAGCTGGGGTTGTGGAACTTATCCATACAGCTTAAGGTGGATACATAATATTATAGCTGCACACAATCAGAAACAGTATTATTGTTGCATCAGCATAATCTTTCAAATGCCTAGTTAATGGAAGTGAATTAACATATTTGTTTAGCAAATTACAATACCTAAGAGACAAAACTTAAGTATAAAAGAGAGCACATTAATTACTCATATCCAGCATATATAATGCTTATGCGAGATTCATGAGACAAACAAGTAAAACTAGGAGTGAATATAGTGGGAGACAGGATAAGGATCATCCTCACCTTGTAAATTAGATAATTAATAAGGCGTTCCAGTACTTTTCGAGTCTCTGAAGGATATAACTGCACAAAGAATATAGTCTGCACATAAAAAATAAAAAAATATGATCAAAAAATATTATAAGTGGAAGGTAAATACATTTCTCTAACTAGATTTTGAGCACACATTGTTTAATGGATGCAACCCTTAGTATATCCTTTCTCAAGATCACACTCAGAAAACATAACTGCACTTTTATCCAAAGTTTTAAATCCCGTGGAGACGGGACCGTCCCGGTTTTTTTATGGAACGTCCCGCATTGGCATCCCGCCCTGTCCCGAGTCCCAAGGTGTCCCGATTAGGACGCTAGCAGGATGTCATGTCCCAACACATAAGATAGTACCCCATCCCGGTGTCCCAGGAAACGTCCCGCCGGGACCTAAATCCTTGCTTTTATCTGACATCCCGGTGAACCTAGCTAAAAAGGGTGGAAATGGGTTTCTTTGGATCAAGCTCGGGTTGGGTCGATATCCTATATCTTTTTTTTTTCTCTCTTTTTTGAGAACAGAAGGGGATAATCCCCACCTTTTTCTGCACCCCCCCACCCCCCCCCCCCCCCCCCCCCCCCCCCCCCCCGCGGGTGCCTAAGTGGCAAAGGACGATATCATCTGAGCAAGCATTCAGTAGTGGGTCAATATCCTACATCAAGTCTATATCAGCCAGATTCCAACCTAACATAACCCAATCAATAGTAGTGGCAATGGGTTTGTTGAATTGGGCTCAGATTGGGTCAATGTCCTCAAGTTCACCTGACCAAACCCAATTGACCCACGAACCTAACATGGGGTCAGTAAGACTGACCCAGCCCTGACCTGATTACCCATGTCAGGCCCGGAATCAATCAAGTTTTGGGTTTTTTATGCATGGGCTGTATTATCCTGTCCTATTAGTCATGGGCTATCTTGGCCTGCATCTTCAGCATCAAATCTAAAACATTTATTTACTGTTACAGCGAAACCAAACTAATACCAAGGCCTCAACCAACATCAAGATAAAAAAAAGGCCACTATCCTCACTACCCATTGGTTTTGATCTGAGCTAAAGCCATTACGTATTGATTCAATGACTGATATTCCCCTTAACTTGTAATATATTAACTAATTTAGGTGGCTTGACCTGATGGTTGAGAATAATATTTAAAAACTATGATTGAACATGCCGAACTCTCAAATAAGTAGCTATCCAATCCAAACATAATCCCCCTAAACCATTCATTTTTATAAACTAGTTTTTTTAAAGAACTGTTTGACCCACAACTTGAATCAACATTGCATCCAAACCATTCTGAATTCACATGAACAAGACGCTTTTGGTTGACAAGATGAGGCATTTGTGATTTTGAGTTCCATTGTTTTCATCCACACTCCATGACACAACCCTTAATGAAGCTCCAGAGGCGTCAGTGGCCTCAAATCACCTACTTCAGCTTTCTTGAAGGGTTGTTGAGACCATAGTGGCCCATTGTTCTCCCTCTACCATCAACCACAGTTACTCAGCCTCAAGTTCCAGCGGGCAGGTTGTTGATATCCCTCTATGGCTTCATAGAGGAGCTTTGAGAGTTTACAAGCCGCCATTCTCACCCAATCCTCAATATTGACAGCCTAACCTCAAGCATGGAGGCAAAGATGGTAGGCAAACAATAAGGGAAGGTGATGTCAAGATATGGGATTTTTGGCATGTTTTAGGATTGTTTCATGAATAAAAGAGATGGGTTTTCCTTGTTGCACATTGTTGGTCAAGGTGTAGGGCAAGAATGAAGGAAAGGCAAGAGTCGGGGTTTTCAAAAACAAGGATTGATATACCTCATCTTGTCAAGTAAAGCGGGTTACCTCAAATAATGGCTTTTTTTCTTTTTGCAATTTTTCAATGATTTAATCAGCCCAAGTTGATACATTTCGTATCCATAATCTGAAATTATATTATTTTTCCAAGATTTTGGAGTTCTCCTATGAAGAATTAGGCTTTTCTGGCAGATTCTGTCAACCTGCTTAGTTTAACTCTTCCTAATATTCAATACATAGTTAGGCATGCCAGTGCGCAAAACCAATGGCATATTCTTATCACTGTTGTAAAACTTTGAGTGATATTTTGAAATTCTTTTCGAAGTTCAAGAAATGATGCAAACTCATACTCTAAGAATACTGAGCATGTAAAATCAATAGATGGCAAGAAATTACCTAACAGAAGAAGCTAATATGATTAGCACAACAACCTACTTTACCGTCTCTGCATATTAACAGACGTTATCATGCAATTACAAGGCTATTCTCATCACATAGAACCTGAGTGCTAGTAATCAATCAGCAGAGCACATCAACTAAAAAGTCAATTTTGTAAGGATAAACGTAAATACCTTGAGGCACAAAATGACAAGAACGAACACATTAAGCACAAAACTCGCCAACAAAGCGATGGTAACACGCGAGCCCAAGAGCAGTGCCAGTACCCGCTCGACGCTCCTTGAACCATCCTCATTCTCATCAATCAAATCATCAGATTTCATCCCATCAAGCAGCGACACCGTCCACCATTGCAAACCAACAAGGCTGATTACCGTGCTGATGGCAGAGGCGTACAAGTAATTCACGGCCATGCCGACCAACCCCAGCTACTCCCCCTCGACTAAACAACCAAGAACACCAAAATCGAAAGCAGCCCCTCATTCCCCGTACTCAAAATAAAACATCGCGATCCACCTGAAAAAAGTTCAAACAAAAATCATCACAAATTATGAATATGAACGAAAGAACATGAAAAGAATTCAAGATTGCATCAAATCGGGCACCGAAAACCCTAGAATCGGAGACGATAAAGGGCGGTTCTTGTTCTTGATTTGAAGAAAAAGAGAACGCCCGAAGGCGATCAGCGGCGAAGCTTGGCTGGCGTCGGCGAGGGTTCCGGATTCCTCTTTCTTGAGCTCCTCCCGGCTCTTTTCGAGGATTCTATCGGATCGCTTAGATTTTTCGTTCTTAGTATTTGTTTCGTCTCTTTGGATGAACCCGGGGTGGACGAAGGGGTTTCTCGGACAAAATAAATACTTCGAGGCCCAATATCGAACCAAAACATTTCTCAGCCACGCGTCACGAGGAGATTGGTGCATCACGAAAGACCACGTGAACCGCCCTGATGTTCTCATGCCATATGGCATAGAATATGCTATGACGGTCGGCTGCGTAGAATTTTTTTTGGGAATGGAAGATAAGAGGATGCTTGGATTTGTGCTAGCGGGGAATGAGTCGAGTCAAAAAAAACGGATGTTAGAATGCCGCCGTCTCGCCTTCCGCGATCCATCCCGGGCCGACCCAGCCAAGAGAAATTATATTCTACGCCACGTCCACCACGCCAGGGGTTCGTTTCAATTGACCAATCATATGAGCCTCATTCCGCAACTCGGCATCTTGACCATTGATCCATGGAAATGAACGTTTCTGATTGGCATGGTGCATATAATATGGAATAAGATTTTTCTAAACTAACACGTTGCAGCAGTATAAGAAAATATATGCTACATCACATGCACCATATTAAATACAGTTGCTTATTTATGCGGGTTTGTTTCCATGGGCTAATCCTGCACTCGAGGAAAAAGATTTACGGCATCGAGCGTCTATGATTGGCATGGTGAGTCGTGCATCTCTTTCGGCTTTTTGGAAAATTTATAATCGTTGTTTGATATTTCGCTATCTTCTTTTTTTTTATTTATTATTTTATTTTATTTTATTTTATTTTATGGTGGTTGATGAGGGGAAGAGTGGCTGGTAGGGGAAACGAACAATGCTGTCCGCTTGATCTTTGAATGGCGACTGATCAACGATCAAAATAAGGGTTGATTGTAAGTTGGAAAAATATGTTGGCCATCCAACGTGACATGGCAAATGAAGTAAATGAAGAGTGGCTGGTAGATCGTTATGTACGGTGCTCGGATCCCCTTCCAGCGTGCCGTCCAACTGCTGCACTGCTGCAAGGCTTTGCTTCGTTGGCACTACAACAATAAAAATAAATAAAAAACAAGGTGGCAGAATCATGATAAAGACATGGTTCAGGCAAGTGACTGTGATAGAACAGCACTCTAACTAATGTGGACAGTGATTTAGACAATATGGCCCCGTTTGGATGCCTAAATTTCTTTATAACAGCAAAATGAAGAAAAAAAAAAATTAAGCACAAGTTATGGTATTAAAAATTGGATAACTAATTTTGATAATAGATAATTTTTCTTTTCCTGGTAAATGAAGATAATAGGTTTTGAAGCTCCTCCCATCCCAAAATTCTCCATGGCGGTTTTTGGTTTCCCCCAAGCCTTCACCACAATGGTAAATATTATCCAAGGGTAAAGCATCGTGGCATCGCGGCACAAGTGGACATGTAATATTATTTTTAAGAAAAAATTCCGAGCCACATGAATTTAGGTTTCTCATAGTGCAAGCTTGTGCATGGTCTCTTCTTCAGCGTGGCGTGCTGGACGCCTTCAGCCATAAGGATTTTTTTATATTCAGGTTTTTTAGCACATGCTTTGATGATAAGTTTAATTATGCTTACATTGATGCGCGTGGTTTGCGTAGATTATGCATACGTTAAAAATTTGTTTTCCAATATGAATTCCTCATTCCCAATTCTAGGATGCTTTGCGTGGAATAAACTCTCTCAAAGTATAGCCTTGCGGGCCTGTTCCCCCATAAAGCTAGAACCTCATGGTCCTTGACCTTTGAGACGGCAAGTTCTCAAATTATATGATCACGGAAAATACTTTCTTACATTTTGTAGCAGTAACTTTGATTATTTAACTGTTATTCTCCATTAGAAAGTAAAAGCACCTAACTGATGTCACATGATTGGTTTTTGTACTCAAATTTTTTACAAGAATTTTAATCTTACGAGGCACTGGACACCCCATCCAGTCAGCCTCTTCACATTCCCCGCCTCAAGGATTGCAACACCAAGTCAAGGCAAAGACAAGGCACACAGAGAGAATCACACTCATCTCCCTTCTATTTCAATTTCTAAATTATCTAAATACTAAAGATCCAACAGAAGTTTCTAAATCTCGCCAAAGAGGTAATCCAACTCTACTTGCATCAAGAGCCAACAACCATTTATAAAGATGGTGGATAACTCTTCCAATCACTGGGAACTCTCCTAGAACTGTTGTCAATCCCCTTAGAATTGCTGAAACTTGATGGCAACTCCCAACAAGTGCTAACAACTCCATGTAACCAATCAAAAGCTGCCAAAATTAAACCATCTACTTGGGGAGTTTCTGGGCAACTGCTTGAACCTAACTGCATATCCAGTAAGTAGTTTGCCTAGACTTGGGCATGCGCAAAGAAGCTAAAGCACAAGCCCGAGTTTATTGCAACATGCCCAAATTTCCAATAACCTGTGCACCAACCCACTTGCTGCACGCTAGTTTGTGTGCCCGCAAGCCCGTGCACTTGGCCATGTAGTATGTTGCTACATGCGCGTGTCCGGTTGCGTGCATCCTGCCAACTCGCACTCAAGATTTTGTTTGGCTATGTATGTGCTCACCAAGCCTGTGAGACCTGCTATGCAGCACATATCAATTAGTGGCTTGCGCACCTCTTAGCCAACAGCCTGATATGTGCACCCCCTTGGTGCATGTTTGCTCATGCCAAAATCCTGCATGACAAAGTCCATGCATGCTTGTCTCTTGTCTAGTCATTCAAGTACCAGCGATGGTACTTTGTTGTAGTAAAGTCCAGCCATGCTCTTATCCATCCAAGGTTGTCACTCAAAGACACCAACCTGTGCCAACCTATGAAGCCACTAGCAAAGGTCTAACAAACCTCCTCCATCCAAAGAGCCTGATGTTCTTGGAGGGAGGTGTAACAAGTATGCTTGGATCTTCTCTCTAAACTACTATGATGTTGTTAATTTCTTTCTCCCAATTTGCCTCGCTTTCTAGTTTTTCTTTCCACTGAATCAAATATTCGATCCTCCTGTTCTTTTGCTATGTCCTAATATACAGTTGTCCAATATCTTTTCCACCTTCTTATCAAATTATTGGCTTACGATAGGTGGAACACGCTACACTTGCTTCCATGAAGTATCTGCATCTTCATGCTAAGGCTTTGAAAAGTTAACATGAAAGGTTGAATGTACTTTTAATTTTTTTGACAAATACAGTCAGTATGCCACATTCCCCACCTTTTTTATCACTTCAAAAGGGAGTCATACCTTGGGATCAAACCTCGGTGGACCATTTTGCTGCTGATCTTCTTCCATATTTGAGGAGTTAGTTATAGCATGACTTTGTCTCCCGCATTGAACTCCAATGATATGTGCCCCTTGTCTGCATGTTTCTTCATCCTCTTTGCTACCATGTAGAGGCTATTCTTGTACCTCCTTAAGCATCCCTTGCAGATTCCCACTGAACCAGTAGGTTGTTGGATATATTCTCCCTCTTTTCTATAAGATAACTTTTTTAAGAGCGAGAGGTTGTTACCCAGTAGCTAATTTACATAGATTGAACTGGTTTCAAAAAATTGATGAAGATTGTAGTAGAGTTGAGCTATATCTAGCAACTTCAGCCAATTTCTTTGGTTGGCTCTAGTATAGTACATGAGATAATACTCCAACAATGCATTCACCCTTTCGATTTGACCATCCATTTGTGAGTAATTGGCTATGGAAAACTACAGTTCAAATCTCAATAGTTGAAAGATATATGTCCAAAACCTTCATAGAAACTAGGCATCTTGATCATTAATAATATCTGAAGATAAATTATAATATTTCATTATATTGCAATAGAACAAGTATGTAGCCATCTTCGCTAAGCATGTTTTGATGTTAGGATAAAACAACAAACTTGGAGAAGCGATCGACCATCACCATGATGGATGACAATCCATCAACCTTCGGGAAGCTGCTGATGAAGTCCTTGGATACTAAAATCCATAGCTTCCCTGCAATGGGCAAAGGTTGTAATGGGCAAAGGTTGTAGCAATCCCGCCTCCTTGCACCTCACCACCTTGTCTTGTTGGCATACCAAATAAGACCTGATGTAGTCTTGTAGTCCTTGATGTCATCCTCCATCTCTGGCCATGAAAATGTACAAGACAAGAGAGACATCACACGCTCTCTTCCAAAATGATCCATCCACTGTGAGTCATGAGATTTCTTCATAAGCTATCTCTTGAGTCCCCCACAATCAAGGATATATGGTCTGCTACCTTTTGCTATCTGCAAACCATCCTCAATCTAATATCACCGAGCCACACCATCCTGATCTTGTTGAAGCAGTTTCTGATATCCATGGCCCATCTGGGTAGCATTCCAAATTTTGTCAATGAAGTCTACTTCAACTCTGGAAATGGTAGCAAAAGTCTCCATGATGCCTTTATAACTTAAGTCATTAGTAACCTAGTTGTGCCTACCATGTTAGTGCTCCCATTCAAAATCATATTCGACCAAGAATTCCTGCCAACGTGCCTATCTTGGTGAATGCTTTTTCTGCATCAGGAAGAAAGTATTAGCAATGATATTGGTCTTCACCATGAACCTGATACCCAGTAAGTAGACTCGCCAAATGTGTAGGCGATGCACCATTGCTAACTTCTCCTTCTTAAGACAACTAGATGTCCTTGTTACACCAATACACCTCCAATAGTATTGTCAGAAGTATTCGTATGCACCTCAAACGACTTCTCAAAGTTGAACAACTTCAGGACTTGTTTGAAAGAAATATCAACCTTCGATCCCTCAAAGGATTATTAGCACTCTTCTGATCATGTCCAAGGCTGATTCTTCTTTAAAAGATCCATCAAAAGAGTGATTTTCTTGGAGTAGCTAGCCACAAACTTGCAATAGTAGTTGGCTAATCCCAAAAAACTCCTCAATTCAACCACTTTTATTGGTGTAGTCCACTTTAAGATAGCTTGCACCTTCCTTTGATCTATTTTCACCATGTCATTATCCACCATATGCCTTAAGAATTGATTTTCTTGGGGCAAAACTCATACTTATCTCTTTTTGCATATAAAGTATGTTCCCTCTATTGGGCAAATACAAGTCTAAGGTACTTTAAATGTTCCTTATATGAACCATTATATATGATTATGTTGTCTAAGTAAACAACTACAAATTAATCAATATAGTCATAAAACACATCACTCATCAAGTTGCAAAAAGTAGTAAGTATATTTGTTAAGCAAAAAGGCATAATTAGAAACATATACAAGCCATACCTTGTCACCATCATGGTTTTTGGTCCATCCCCCTTCACAATTCTAACTTGCCAATATCCCAATCAAAGGTCCAACTTGGTGAAGTATTTGGCTATGGATAATAAATTGAACAAGTTTGAAATCGGTGGCATTGGGCACTTGTCTTTTATAGTGTTTTTGTTTAGGCCTCTATAGTCCATGCATATATTGAGAAAACCATCTTTCTTATCCTAGAATAACACTGGAGCACTGAACGAGGTCTTAGATGGTTGAATCTTTCCCGACTCTAGTAGTTCTCCCAACTACTTCAATTCCACCAATTTTTTGGTGACATTCTATAGAAGACTTTGGCAAGAAAACTTATTCCAAGCACTAGGTCAATCTTTTAATCCGCAGCATATCATGGTGGCAACCCCTTTGGCAACATTAAGGACATGACATCCTTGAATTTACGCAAAATTGCTGCCACCTCCATTGGTACCTCTGTAGTCTCATTCGGGCCCATTTCAATGAGAGCAGTAAGATAGGTCGTTTGGCCCTTCTAACCATGGGCTAATTGTATAGCGAAGACCATCTCCATCTTGGATTCGTGAATTTCAGCATTAGTAGGAAAGTTATGCCCTATTGCCCAGGTGGCTATCCAAGAGGGGGGTGAATTGGGACTTTAAAAAATTTAAAGCAGATAATGTGCACTTAAAATCCCCTTTTGAAAGTGTTGTGTGTTGTGACTAAAAATTAAGTACAGAAGCTAAAAGAAATTAGAGAATCACAATACAAACAAACAAGATTTATAGTGATTTGGAGCAACCCAGCTCCTACGTCCACTACCCAAGATACCACTTGGGATTTTCACTATATTCACACCCGAATACAGTATGATTGATTTATAGGATCACAATTCAAAACCTCTATACTTTGGTTTTAACAGGATCATCAAAGAAAACCCAACACCCTTTGATTTTGAGCAGGCTCACCAAATAAACCTAACTTGGTTTTACCAGGATCACCAAGAACCCAACACCCTTTGGTTTTGAACAGGCTCACCAAAGAAACCTAACTTGGTTTTACTAGGATCACCAAGAACCCAACACTTGATTTTTATCAAGGCTCACCAAGAACCTTTTTGGTTTTTCAACCGGGCTCACCAATAACCCAACAATTAAGTAAAATGAATTGAAATAAATACAACAAAAATGACAAACTCAATTTATCGGATAGTTGCCGGTGCAGCTTGATAGAAGTCCACTTGACTTATACTTGAATGAGCTTTAATTGCTTCAGTGGCTTCTTTCAAAATTGCTTCAAGCTTCATATCAGAGTTGGTGAAGACTTGAAGGCTTGCTTGAATGCTCTTGTGCTCTCTTTCTTGTTGGTAGGTAGGATATTCAATGTAACTCTCAAAACTTTGAAGAATTCTCTAGATATTTTTTCTAGGAAGTTCAAATCCTTCAAATATAAGGTCTTCCATCACTTCAAGACAATTCTAGCCATTATAGACCGTTGGAAAGTGGTTTTTGACCGTTGGAGCACCTTTTGGCATTCAAAACTAAATTATGGAAATAGCCGTTGGATACCTGAAAGCGATGTTCGAGTCAGCTTGGATTCCTTCGAGTCGGCTCAGATCCTTCAAGTCGATAAATCGAGTCACCAAATCTTCAGTGCAGTCACCTCTTTATCTCAGGGCACAAAACTTCACTCTGAACGAGTCGGCTCTTTGTAGCTCGGGTCAGCTTGAACTTATATCTTTAAAAAACTTGAACTCGAGGAATCGGCTCTTTTGATCATTGGTCGGCTCTTCTTCTCGGGTTCTAAAATCATCACTCTGGAAGAGTCGGCTCGATGCAGTTCAGGTCGGCTCACTTTCTCATGTCTTCAAAATTAGATCTGGTAGAGTAGGCTCTTTCTGGTTCGGATCGGCTCGCTTGGCTGTTCTCAAGAAATCATCAAAAACCGGACTCTGGAGGAGTCGCTCGGACATATTCTAGTCGACTCGGATTAACTTGAGTCGGCTCGGTAACCTTCGAGTCGGCTCGGATTTCTGCGTACCAGAATCCTTGCTGCATGCTAGTAGGTGGAGTCGGCTCTTTAACGTGCTGGGTCGACTCAAGTATTTTTCTTCAGGATTTTTACAATTGGACTCAAAGAAAAACTCTCACCAACTCTCTTACATTTTTCAAGCAAACCAACTCAAAATTATTTTAAGGCACACATACACAAAAGTAACCCTTTTTACATAATTATTTCTTAGCTTTTTCAGTAGGTTCTTCTTTACAAAAATATATTACAACACAACTCAAACAAAAAACAAAGGTGTAGGAGTTGAAGTTTGAACAATTAACTCATCCTACAAAAACTTGTAAAATACTTGAAGAGTTGTTAGAAATAAATATACATGCTCCAATGTTTGGTTATCATCAAAATCACTTATGGGATCAACAATCTCCCACTTTTTGATGATGACAAAATACTGGGCATGAAGAATTCTTTATGCTTTACATGTATAAAAGTATTTGAAAGTTAAGTATTCACATGTATCAGAGCTAATTAAATTTATAAATAATTATTAGAGCTCAAGAGATGATATCATTGTATATCATCAAGGTATTAACTTTTCATGCTTCATAATATTATGATTAGCACAAAACATGAAGTATCAGAGTTTTGAAAAAAATATTGACAGAATTAAGATTAATTTATAGAGGAATAGCAATCAGAGTAAAACCATTCAAGAGAATCTCCCCCTTTCTCTAAGTTTTAAAGTAATTAAACAACAGTTAGATCCAGTTGAATACAGTTACTTTTGTGCTCTCCCTTTTTCATTCTTTTTATGCACTTTAAGAATAATCAGTAGGAAACTCAACATAAGTAAAAATTTTTATGACAACACATTTCTCCAACATATTTCTTCCCCTTTTTGTCAATCAATCAAAAAGGTAATTTCAAATAAAGCTCAGATTTTGAAATAGATTGAGAAAGTCTTTAATATTTATTTGAGATAATTTCACTTTCTCAAATTGAAAATTCTAATTAAAAAATTTGTCACAGTTGTATCAAAGCATTGTATCAGATAATACAAAACAATAAAGAAAATTGTTAAAAGATCTTTCATTTCATTAAAAATATTGCAATACAAAGTGAGAAGGAAAGTACATTCATATTGTAAAAGATAAAAAGTAGAGCATTAACAAAGTCAGAAGTACAATCAAAAGACTAGACAAATAATCTATTCTTCTTCTCCACTAGAAGAAGAGGAGCCTACCTCTATAACCTTATCAGAGGTTTTAGTTTTCAGGGGTTTAAACGTTAAATCCCTGAACCTAGTTTTAACAGGGGCTCTAAAAGTTTTAGTCTTCTTGGTTTTGGATTTCTTCTTGGTCTCAATAGTTTTAGGTAAGATTAAGGGTGGATCAAATGAAGCAATAGGAGCTGGAGTCTTAAGAGACTCCTTGAAGATCTGTACAGGAGTATCTTCAACAGCAACTGATTCTTTATGTGATAGTAGTAAGATACTTTTGATTTCTTCTTTGAAATCCTTCATTTCCTTTTCAATTTTCTCCTAGTGAAGCTTCTGTTCAGATCTCATTTCCTGCAAGCTATCATTAACTGAACTTCTTATTTCATCAATTGCAGAATTCATGTGATCTGTTACTGAATTTGAAATAGTTTCCATCTTCTGAAATATTAGCTTCTTAAGGTCAGATGGAGTAATCATTGCACCTTCAGATCTTTCTTCAATAGCAATAGCTTCATCATCTTCTGAATAAATAGCAGCAACCTGATTAGACACTTTCTTTATCCATATTCCTTCTTATAGTTTGTAACCCATTATTTTCAGTGAATTGAAGGAATAAGTGTCAAAGTGATGTAGTGGCTTGCCTATCTCATTAGTTAAGTCTATTCCAGCTTCTTCAAATAGTAAGATAAAAACCATACCGTAGGGTAGGCAAGCTTTAACTTTCCTAGCCGCTTCAATCATTTGAATCATTATTATATAGGAAAGGTTGAGAGACTTTTCTTCAATCAAATGACCCATAAAAGTCATGTCTTTCTCGCTGACCCAGTCAAAACGACCAGTTCTGGGAAGAAATATTCTACTAACCATATTGTGAAGAAGCCTCATTTCCTTTGACAGTAAGTTGGCCTAAACATGCTGAACGGAGCTCACGTCTTCTTTCTCCAAAATGAGCTTTAGAGTATGTTCTTTGTCCGGTAGAGTAAGCTCAGTGGCACCATCCGTTGGCATTTGTAGCAAGTTGCTCAACTTCTCTTCATCCACGATGATTTTAATTCCCTTAACAGTTGATTCCAAGTGAGATTATTGAAGAACTATATTTTCGTAGAAAATTCGTACCAGTGAGGGGTAGGTTAAAATGTTCAAAGAACATAAATGCTTCCAACCCTGGCTGTCTATCCATCTTCCGATATTCATGTTCATTTCTTCTAGGAAGGAGAAATCTATTCTTCTTCCGCAAGTGACAGGTTGGTTGGCCATTGAGACATTCTGTTCGGGAGGAGAAGGATTTTCTTCTTCTTGTTGCACAAGAGTAGACCTTTTCCTCTTTTCTCCTTTTCCTTTTGCATCTTCACTGCATGCGCTTGATTCACCTACTTGAAGAATCTTCCGTGCAGATCTTCAAGAAGCCATTGCAGTGAAGTTTAAGAAATCAAGGTTCTAGGAAATGATTTTTGAGAAATTGGTAAAGTTTCCGAGTGGAGTAGAGTGTGTTTGAAATAAAATGGAAGGAGTGAAGTACAAGAAAATACAACTCGGAACTACTTAAATAGCGATTTTCCGACTTTCGAGTCAACTCGTCCAACCCTAGAAATATCCGAGTCGACTCGACCAGAGCGAACTCAGAAAAATCAGAACATCGAGTCGGCTAGGCAAGACAACAGGTTGACCTAGTCGGCTCGACCAGAGCAAGAGTATAAAACTCAGACATTCGAGCCATCTCGACCATAGCAAAATTGCTCGAGTCGACTCGAACAGAAACTTTCCATATAAAATGAAATGATTCAGAAATTGATTTCGATTGAATGAAATTTCAAGGAAAGTTGTTCAAAAATCATGAATAATTATAAGAGTTTTTCTAGATAATTCATCCTTAATCTCAAAGAAAATTAGGTTAAAGAAATATAGAAAGGATTACAAAGCCCTAATTCTCCTCTAAGCAATTCAAATCTATCCTGATTTAGTGGCTTAGTAAAAATGTCAGCTAATTATTTTTCAGTTTAGATAAATTCTAGTTTTATATCACTATTCAAAACATGGTCTCTAATAAAATGGTGTCTAATTTCTATGTGCTTAGTCCTTAAATGTTGAATAGGATTTTTGGTTAAATTTATAGCACTTGTGTTATCACACTTGATAAGAATTTTGTATAGTATAACACCAAAGTCTTCTAGTTGTTGTTTAATCCATATACTTGTGCACAACAACTTCCTGCAGCAACATACTCTGTCTCAGCAGTAGAAAGTCCTACCGAGTTTTGTTTCTTACAGTGCCATGAAATTAAATTCGACCATAGAAATTGACATGTGCCGCTAGTGCTTTTTCTATCAACTTTACAACCAGCATAATCAGCATCAGAAAACCCAACTAAATTCAAAGAAGATTCTTTTGAAAACCAAAGACCTAGATTACTTCTACCTTTCAAATATCTTAATATTCTTTTAGCAGCAAGCATATGTGTTTCTTTATTATTACATTGAAATCTAGCACATACATATATACTATACAAGATATCCGGTCTACTTGCAGTTAAATATAATAAGGATCCGATCATACCTCTATATAGCTTTTGGTCAACATTGGATCCGTTTTCATTTTTGTCCAATTTGCAAGATGGGCTCATCGGTGTGCTCATTTGTTTGCTCATCTCCATACTGAACTTTTTAATTATTTTATTGGTATATTTGGCTTGGTTGATGAAGATCCCTTCCTTTGTTTGCTTTACTTGAAGTCCGAGGAAGTGATTAAGTTCACCCATTAGGCTCATTTCAAATTCTCTCTGCGTTAGCTTAGCAAATTCTTCACAAAAACTTTCATTAGTTGCACCAAAAATAATATCGTCAACATAAATTTGTACAACTAGTATATCATTATTTTTTATTTTGATGAAAAAGGTTTTATCAACATTTCCTTTTGAAAAATCATTTTCAATCAAGAAGGTGCTAAGTCTATCATACCAAACTCTAGGGGCTTGTTTCAAACCATATAAAGCTTTATTGAGTTTAAACACATGGTTTGGAAAAACATGATTTTCAAAACCCGGTGGTTGTTCTACAAAAACTTGTTCGAAGATAAAACCATTTAGAAATGCACTCTTCACATCCATTTGAAAAAGTTTAAAATTCATGTAGTAAGCAAATGCAAGAAGTAACCTAATGGCTTCTAATCTTGCTACGGGTGCATAAGTTTCATCAAAATCAATACCTTCTTCTTGACTATATCCCTTAGCTACTAATCTAGCTTTGTTTCTAATGACATTTCCTTGTTCATCTAGTTTGTTCCTATAGACCCATTTGGTTTCTATGATTGGGTGATTTTTAGGTCTATCAACTAGTGTCCAAACCTTATTTCTTTCAAACTGGTTCAATTCATCATGCATAGCCATCATCCAGTTTGGGTCACTATCAGCTTCTTCTAAAGTATGAGGCTCTAACTGTGATACAAAGGCTAGGTAGTCATGTGCAATCCTACGTGTAGACCTAGTCCTAATACCTTGTGAAGGATCACCAATAATTAATTCTTTAGGATGAAAAGTAGCGTATCTCCATTCAGTTGGTAGATCGATGTAATCCTTACCGTTTCTTCTTCTTCAATTGATTTTTCTTGAATACTCATGTCTTCCATCTCTTTTTAAATAGTACCTGCATCATTGTCAATACACTCATCTTTTCTAAATGATGAGGGGTTAGTTTCATCAAAGATAACATGCATTAACTCTTCAATAGTAAGAGTCCTTTTATTAAAAACTTTATATGCTTTGCTATGTAGTGAGTAATCAAGAAAAATTGCTTCATTAGATTTAGCATCAATTTTTTCTAGATTATCCTTAACATTGCTAAGTACAAAGCATTTGTATCCAAACATATGAAAATAATAGATATTGGGTTTCTTTTCATTCCAAAGCTCATAGGAGGTTTTCTTCAAAATATGATGGATCAAAACGCGGCTTAAAATATAACAAGCAGTGTTCACTGCTTCTGCCCAAAAGTACCTTGGAAGATTACCTTCATATAACATCGTTCGGGCCATTTCTTCCAAAGTCCTATTTTTTCTCTCTACAACACCATTTTGTTGTGGTATTCTAGGAGTGGAGAAGTTATGATAAATACCGTTTTCAGTATAATAATCATCAAAAAATTGATTTTCAAATTCAGTGCCGTGATCGCTCCTAATTGAAATTATAGAAAGATTTTTCTGATTTGAAACTTTTTTGTGAGATTTTTTAAATACTTTGAAAGTTTTATCTTTGTGAGCAATAAACAAAATCCATGAAAATCTGGAAAAATCATCTATAATCACATGGGCATATTTCATACCTCCTAAGCTTGTAGTCCTAGTTGGTCCAAATAAGTCCATGTGAAGTAGTTCTAAAGGTCTAGAAGCTAAAATCATATTTTCAGATTTAAATCTCTTCCTAGTTTGTTTACCCATTTGGCATGCTTCATAAACATGATCAAAATCAACTTTAAACTTAGGCATGCCTCTAACAAGATTTTTGGAGATTAACTTGGCAATAGTATGGATGCTAGCATGACCTAATCTTCTATGCCATAATAAACAAGACTCCTTGGTCTTAGCATTCATCGCAACTAAGCTGGAACTACTTGACATGGCAAGATCATTTAGATCTACCACATAAATATTTCCAAGTCTATGTCCAATGAATTTACTATTAGAATCAAGAGAGTTTGTTACTATATACATAGATGATTCGAAGATAATTTTGAAGCCTTTATCACATAATTGACTAATACTTAATAAATTATGCTTCGACTTATCTACTAGCAATACATTTTCAATGAAAGTACATGGGGTTATTTTGATCTTACCAATTCTGATTATTTTTTCCTTGCCATTGTCTCTAAAAGTAACCATACCTCCTTCTTTTATTTCTAGGGTGATGAACTGATCATTGTCACCCATCATATGTCTTGAACAACCACTATCGAGATACCATCTTTTCTTCAATTTCTGAGCTGCAAGACATTCTTGTAAGAAAATCAAGGAATTCTTATAGGTATCCAAGCTAACTTGGGTCCTTGCAGGTTAGCTGAGGTGGTTCCTTTGAAAACCCAAATTTGTCTTGATTTATCGTGGACATTTCTAATAGTATTGCAGTTGAAAGCTATATATCCTATTTCTTTGCAAGCAAAACATCTGATTCTAGAATTCTAAAAAAATTTATACTTTGAAATTCTAGGTGCATGAAGTGCTGAAATAGCAGGTTTTGTAATTGACCTTTTCGGAACATACACAATGGCTTTTGAAATGGAAGTAGAACCTTTTGTTACAAAAGGTTTTTGAGAAGTAGGCTTGGGAACAAAATCTTTTTGTTTCACAAATGTAATTGCTGAAAATAATTTGAATTTTAAGTATTAAAACCGATTCCAGCTTTATTATTATAAATTCTTTGATCTTCACTACAAAAAAATTGAGCTATACCAACATGAAAAATACATGGATAAAAGCTTAAAAAACATGGATATATGCCTACACCCATGTTGATACACACGTTTGGTTAAATTTGGGTATGTCCAGCGTGGGTATAGCTTATAACCATATTTTTTTTCCATGTGTATAAACATGCTTTACCCAAATAATATCTAACGTAGATAAGATTATATACGTGGATATAAATCTAGTCTATACCCTCATTTATAAAACGTAGATAATTAAATATACACGAATTAGAATTCATTGAAATTAACAAAGCATGAATATAAATAAACCTGTACTATCAATAATAAAACATGAATATATAATTAAATATAGTCCTGCTCAATCCAATTTCAAAAGATGGACCACATGTAATAACAAATAAAAATAGAAAGACATAAAATAACTACAAGCAAGATAATTTTCATCATTATATTAAATATAGTTGAACATGCATAGTGGTAGCCTCACAAAAATTGTCTCAATAACTTTGTTAATTTCATCAAAATCCAAAGAACAAGAAACAAAGCATAATACTGATTTAAAAAAAAAGTAAATGCCAGAACTGAAAACATTTCATAAAACAAGTTCTAACTGTTTTGCTATACCATAAAGAAAATAAAGATAAAGTAAACTTTGCAAAATCTCCATATCTTCCTTGATACCTTCCATTATATTACCTGAATCTGCAAAAGAAAGGAATCATATAAATATACATCATTTCAGAACCAGTATAAATCATTATTAAACCAATAATGTTCATAGATACATGCATAATCTTTCCACTAAATAATGTGAATGCCCATAGTATGTTTCATTAAAGATCGACTTTTGTCCTTTATAAGCAATGAAGCATCGGGCTCAATTGTATAAGAAATAGAAACCTTACAAAACACATCTCCCAAACTTTTGCCTATTAACATCTTGTCTTTATCATCAAAAATAAATATTTTTTTGCCTACTTCTTTCTATGAGATATCCAATAAAATTACTTCTTCACCCTGCAAGTACTGATTTCATATAATATAATGAATAAGTCCTAATGATTCACCACTTAATAACATTGAACCATTCTATTAAAATCTGCAAATTCATTAAAATAAATTTCACTTATAATTTTAGATGATTCAAGAACGGGTGATATGTTCACTTAAGATGAGTTTAGTTCAACTTTATCACTATTCTAGAAATAATAGAGTTAGCCAACTTTTTTAAAAAATATTAAATTATAAGTGTTGCCGATCTTACCACGGTGGCCTGTAGCTCGGGAGCTGGTGCCGGTTCTCAGACTTTCTCATCTCGAGATTTCCAAGCTTCCGGTCCTGCAAAACAAAGTCAGAGACCCGGGCCGGGGATTCCGGCGAGGGCACTCCGACGGTCAAGTCAGAGAGCGGCAAGATGGAACAGGACCTCTAAGGCGGGTTCCCGAAGGATTCCCGTGCCTAGAGGAGATGTAAATGAAAGAAGTATGGGGAAGAGAGGAGTTGAAGCCCAGCTTCCTGTGCTGGGTTCACTGAACTCACGCCTAAGGACTTATTGGGGTACCCCGGATCGTTCTCTCGATGTTCTCTCCCCTTTTCGACTTACCTTTCCATCCGCTTTCTCCGTCCCTTTTATACCACCGGAGTGCCTTCAGTCCACGTCCCCTCCTGGGGGCTCCCCGAGATCTCTAGATCCTCCCCCCTCCTTCTCCTTCAAGCCCGGGAATTAAATGGCCAGCACGCCTTGTCCGTCGTGTGTCACAAAAGGGAAAAGACTGGCGAGACATTGGGCCAAGTGCGGGAGCTCTCCTTTCGGGGCGTTGACGGTGGGCTTCTAGCCGTTTTAGGCTCCTGCCCGCAAGGATTTCATTCCTCGATTGTGGGGCCCTGTTTAACTGGTGTAAACGAGATTTTACGTATCACTGCAGGCCGTACTGGAGCCCCGTACGGGGCGCGGCGCGTGCCGGCTCTAGTGGCGACCTCGTGACCCGTGCCTCTGCCTCCCCGAGGCTTTGCAGAGTATGGCTGATTCGATCGAGGTAGACCCATTAGGGGGTGCCACCTGGCAAAGGAGCAGGGGCTGCCAGCTCAGCCGAGGTGGACCCCTCCTGGGTGGACACCTAGCGGAGTGGCAGAGAGGTGCTCGACTTCGGCCAAGGTGGACCCGTCTTTGGGTGCCACCTGGCGAAGGAGCGGGAGGGCCTGGCTCGACCTTGGCAGAGGTGGACCCGTCTTGGGGTGCCACCTGGCGAGGGAGCGAGGGGCCGCCAGCTTCGACCGAGGTGAACCCCTCTTGGGTGGACACCCGGCGGAGTGGCAGAGAGATGCTCGACTTCGACCGAGGTGGACCCGTCCTGGGGTGCCACCTGGCGTAGGAGCAGGAGGGCCTGGCTCGACCTCGGCAGAGGTGGACCCATCTTGGGGTGCCACCTAGCGAGGGAGCGAGGGGCCGCCAGCTTCGACCGAGGTGGACCCCTCTTGGGCGGACACCGGCGGAGTGGCAGAGAGATGCTCAACTTCGGCCGAGGTGGACCCGTCCTGGGGTGCCACCTGGCGAAGGAGCATGAGGGCCTGGCTCGACCTCGACAGAGGTGGACCCGTCTTGGGGTGCCACCTGGCGAGGGAGTGAGGGGCTGCCAGCTTCAACCGAGATGGACCCCTCCTGGGTGAACACCCGGCGGAGTGGCAGAGAGATGCTCGACTTTGGCCGAGGTGGACCCGTCTTGGGGTGCCACCTGGTGAAGGAGCAGGAGGGCCTGGCTCGACCTCGGCAGAGGTGGACCCGTCTTGGAGTGCCACCTGGCGAGGGAGCAGAAGGCCACCACCTTCGGCCGAGGTGGACCCCTCCTGGGTGGACACCTAGCGGAGTGGCAGAGAGAGGCTCGACTTCGACCGAGGTGGACTCGTCTTGGGGTGCCACCTGGCGAAGGAGCAGGAGGGCCTGGCTCGACCTCGACAGAGGTGGACCTGTCTTGGGGTGCCACCTGGCGAGGGAGCAAGGGGCCGCCAGCTTCGACCGAGGTGGATCCCTCCTGGATTGACACCTGGCTGAGTGGCAGAGAGAGGCTCAACTTCGGCCAAGGTGGACCCGTCTTGGGGTGCCACTTGGCGAAGGAGCATGAGGGCCTGGCTCGACCTCGGCAGAGGTGGACCTGTCTTGGGGTGCCACCTGGCGAGGGAGTAGAAAGCCGCCAGCTTCGACCGAGGTGGACCCCTCCTAGGTGGACACCTGGCGGAGTGGCAGAGAGAGGCTCGACTTCGGCCGAGGTGGGCCCGTCTTGGGGTGCCACCTGGCGAAGGAGCAGGAGGGCCTGGCTCAACCTCGACAGAGGAGGACCCGTCTTGGGGTGCCACCTGGCGAGGGAGCAGGAGGCCGCCAGCTTCGATCGAGGTGGACCCCTCCTGGGTGGACACCTGGCGGAGTGGCAGAGAGAGGCTCGACTTAGACCGAGGTGGACCCGTCTTGGGGTGCCACCTGGCGAAGGAGCAGGAGGGCCTGGCTCGACCTCGACAAAAGTGGACCCGTCTTGGGGTGCCACCTGGCGAGGAAGCAGGAGGCCGCCAACTTCGGCGGAGGTGGACCCCTCCTGGGTGGATACATGGCGGAGTGGCAGAGAAGTGCTCGAATTCGACCGAGGTGGACCCGCCTCGGGGTGCCACCTGGCAAAGGAGCAGGAAGGCCTGGCTCGACCTTGGCAGAGGTGGACCCGTCTTGGGGTGCCACCTGGTGAGAGAGCAGGAGGCCGCCAGCTTCGACCGAGGTGGACCCCTTCTGGGTGGACACCTGGCGGAGTGGCAAAGAGGGGCTCGACTCGGTCGAGATGGACCTGTCTTGGGGTGCCACCTGGCGAAGGAGCAGGAGGGCCAGACTCGACCTTGGCAGAGGTGGACCCGTCTTGGGGTGCCACCTGGCGAGGGAGCAGGAGACCGCCAGCTTCGACCGAGATGAACCTCTCCTGGGTGGACACCTGGCGGAGTGGCAGAGAGGTGCTCGACTTCGACCGGGGTGGACCCGTCTCGGGGTGCCACCTGGCGAAGGAGCATGAATTTTGAAAGAAAAATCCACATGGCACTGGCAGCATCTAGCTGGATCTGACACACGTTCCACGTCAACGGTGTAGCCATATCAATAAGTATTGCAAAAAATAATGATATCATAGATACCTATGGATTATGTTTGCTACTAATAGATGACATTTTATTTATCTTTGGAGAATGATCATTAGTTTCTTTCATGTTGGCAACACCCTATTAATAAATAAGTATAATAATAGATTAAATTTATCAATCAAATAGCAAGTAGAATGAATGATCATCAGGTTCTTCCATGACATTTCATATTTTCAAAAAAGTCAGAATAGTTCTAAAAATAAAGATTAAGTTATTCAATCTCATTTATATAGAAATAAAAAAAGAATTACACATTTAACTAAAGTACTCACCGAAACTGTTGAACCATAAATATTTGCTACTTGGACTTGGAGAGTTCCAACTTGACCTGCCAAGTCATTAACCATTCTACTTGACGATGTAGATGAGAAATGGGTAAAAAAATTTTTTAAATAGAGCTAAAACTAGTTTACCATATCTCTAAGAAACCATGTAGACGAGGGATAGTGGTGTAATGTCCCAAATCTAGGATATAACACGGTTACGCTATTGAGGAAAATAGTCCATGATAATATGAACCAACATTTATAATATTGAATAGAATAAAAGATCCATCACAGATAAAATGCAATATAAAGATTCGATTCAAACCATTAATTAAACCAAGACTAGTTTAGTGCATTTAAATCTATAGTCAAATACCAAAACAAATGTCTCAAAATTTATAAATAGTTGACTATAAGTCCATAATTATCTAATAAAAATTCAATTATGAAATTTCCTAGCTCGCTAGCATGGACTCCAAGTCTAGATCATCTTTTGTTTCTATATATTCCTCCATGCATTATCTTTCCAACGGAAGTTCATAAATAAAATAATAATTCTCAAAAAAAGTAGACTACTAAACTCGACTGTGCGGCATCTGCTGCAATTCGCTACAATTCCTTCAACTGATTTTCATAAATTTTCATTTTTTTCATATATGACAATTTTTTTATTGATTTCAGCGATCTTCTCATTAGCTCTTTCTAGTTAAGATTCAGTAGCAGCGAGTCAATCCCTAAACTCATTATCATGTGAGCTTGATATGTAGGTTAAACTTAAACTTTTAACTTTAATGCCATGTCCCATCCCTCTCAAATATCCTGACTTTTTGCCAAGTATACTAACCAAAATCTGATTTTCTGACCTTTGATCTACACCTTCCTATAAAGTTTTCAAAGATACATTAAACCTTAAGATAAATTTTTTTATAAATAAAAAATATAAGATAATAGTTCCCTAGAAGTGATAGCCTTGTCCCATGATGAAATCAATCAACAATTGTTGCATACATCAACTAAATCAATTGAACCTGTAACTAAATCAATTGTTGCATATATATATATATATATATATATATATATATATATATATATATATATATATATATATATATATATATATATATATATATATATATATATATATATATATATATATATATATCATGCTAAAATATTTTTACAATGCCTTCACAAAAAAACCCACCACAATGATATTTTTTTCTATTTCATGAAAAAGATACATGCCACGGTATGTTTCCCTAATAGTTTTATGATGTGAATTGGTACAAGCAAGCAAGGCAAGAAGAGTTGGCATGTTTTAGAAGTACATTGCCTTAGAATTGGAAACCTTGGAGGAGAGGAAAGAACATGTTGCAATCCTCTTCTTCTGGCCAGCAGAATTTGGCAATACAGAAAGATCGAAGGCAATGTTCAGGAGAAGAAAGAAAAGACTAACCCTTCAATAGGGTGTCAGGGATAATCTTGCTCACCTCTCCTTTCGGAGGGGCAGAGAGCCTTGTTAGCCATCACATGGACTTGGATGAACTACTTCATTCATTTCCCAGTCAAGATGTTTTCTCTAAACAAATTGCATCACTGCTGAGCGTGCACACCTCTAACCTTCATTCCCTACAATAACCCAAACCTTTCTTTTAGCATGGACAAGGGAGCAACCCCATGTTTGGTAACGACAAACATTAAAAAGCCATGGTCTTTCAATTTTCGGTTGTTATACATTTAGATATCTGATCATGGTTAGCGCAAAAAAACCTTTCGATGCTTGCATGGTTCGCATCTTCGAGCTTTTTCTTAAGTTTATCATCTTTTTGTGAATGGTTCTTAAGTTCATTATCACTTATAATAGGATTGTTTCTTAGAAAAAAAAGGGGACAAAAAAAAAAAAAAAAAAAATGTTGAGAGGAGAGTTGGAGAAAAGTATCTTTCAGCCTCATCATCATGCAATGCTTGATTAGGTCGAGACAGTGAAAAGCAAGCGTAGACTTTCTGGTTAAACAATAATTGAAACCTAAAAAGTTCAACCAACGCATGGGTTTCCGTTAATCCAATCTAGATTGATGTGGCATGGAGGCAATTGTTTGGTTACAAAGTTTTCCGGGCCATGGTCAGTATCCTTCACGATCATATCATATTTCTGGTCGGGTGTTTCATAATGTTAAGCGATTGGTCGAGTGTCCGGATGCCCTCCGACCTGCCTCTGTGATATTCTATGGATGGGAAAGAACATGATTACAAGTCTTGAATCCAAGAGGTGGTTGTGGAAGAGGTTGTCAAGTTACTAAAATGTCAGAAAACATCTCGAATGATACATGCAACATGTGGTATATGGCATGGCATGAAACTTTCTCTACTTCAGAACTGCATGAATGTAGCTTTTGCAAGGAAAGGAGGAGAAAAAGAGACTTCCAGCTCGATCATTTCAATGGCATGCAGCTCCTCTAAAATTTTAGCTGTTTGTTGATGTTCTCTCCCATTTGCACCTTCTAACATGCAATCCCCCCTTAAAACTTATTCCAACTATAGATTGGATTCGCAAATTCAAGGTATTTCATTTAGCACTTGATCTTCATTATGTTTGAACCAAAATACGAAACAAGTTTATAGTTGTTTAGACGCAGCAGAAAAAATTACTCGCATCAAATAAATCAAATCTGAAATTAGAAGCATCATAAGATCATGAATGACATGCCCAGATCACCATGATTGATGAACCTGGCACTCTGATCCTGGCTACCACGAGTCTATAAACACCTAAACTCGAGAAACAAACAAAACAATAGCTTGGAGTTATAGCTGTTCTTGGCATTGAGATAATCCGAGTGTCCTCCTTTGAGTTCACGGATGCACTATGTGACATGCTAGCAAGTAAAAAAATATAGGGACACTGTAAGGAGGCTAACAACGAAGGGTACATGGAAATGGACTCTTTAGCTTGCGAACAAAAATGTAAGTTGTGCTTTATCTTACCAAGAGTGCACGCAGGCCTTGGCATTGGCAGGAGGGGGGCAAAGAAAGTGACATGACACATCAAATAAAACCTCGCTTGTTGTCCCAAGGGGAGGTGAAAAAAATCTAAGAAAAAAATGTAATATGGATCGGCGAAATCAAACCAGATTTCCAAATGCTCGGCTGGAATCAGATCCCTCCCCCACTCCGGGACGAAAAATATAATGAGGGTTTTTTTTAAAAAAAGAAAAAAGAAGAAGCCCTCGTGAAAGCAAATATTCCCCGAATTTGTTACCTACTTTATATCTATGGACGTAGATAGGAGATCGTGGGAGCCTTCTTTTGATAAAATAACACCGCTCATGATCCATATCTTGCTTCTTTTTCTTATTCTTATAAAAGATGAAAGAAAAAGGACATCAAGAATATAGACTGAAATTATTTATTTACAATTTTCATAAAATATAAGTTCAAATTCATCTTTCTCAAAACATATATGTGCACAAACAAATCCAAATATGCATATACCTACATACATACATATATATATATATATATATATATATATATATATATATATATATATATGTTCAAATTCATCTTTCTCAAAACATATATGTGCACAAACAAATCCGAATATGCATATACCTACATACATACATATATATATATATATGTATGTAGTATATATGTATATATGTAGTTGTAGATTTAGATAAGGTCGACCGAATTTGGATTCAGATTTAGTTAGATCAAAACTAGACAATGAGGGTGTTATGGTAATTGTTTACATGGTCTCAAGTAGAGCCGTCAAAAATAGGTTGGGTCCATTAAAGACGAGCCAAAAAAAGTTTTTTTAATAAATGGGTCATCAAATAGGTAGTCCGGTCCTGATCTTTATAAGTGAAGAGCCTAAATGAGCTGACTTTTATAACTCACCAAAAAAGTTAAAAAAATTTAAAAAATTATAAAAATTGATAACATAGCTAAAGTTTCTAAGAAAATAAGATATAAAGAGATCCATCGCTACCTCTTAAGTTAATTTAATTCCTAGAAACTGAAAGTATTTTTCTTTCTAAATATCTTTTTCTTGTTCAAAATGGAATAGTTTAGATTTGGATTTTGCATTTATTGTTGATGAATAGTACCAGCCCACGGGCTAGATGGGCTAGCCCATTACCAGCCAAGTCATAAAAAGATCGGGTTAAAAAGGTACTTTGTTAAATGGGCCGCCAAAATACTAACCTAACACTACTATTTTAAGGACCTAAATAGGCCAGCCCATGGGCTGTGGCCCATTTTAACGGCTTTAGTCTAAAGGATCAATCAAGCTATCGACTAAGAAGAAAATAAATAAGTAAGTAGTAATGCCAAGTGACCACAACATCCTAGACCGAAAAGCTGTAAGCAATTGGACCTGATTAGCATGACATTCCTTTATGCACATTTATCGAGTAACTACTTGGATCCAACTAACTGCGCTAAAGTAGACTTAGTCGAGTCCTTTCTATCAGCAATGAGCAAGTTGTCCTGATGCTTGAAGTCCATGACACCCGAGCAAATGGCAGATGCAAACCAACTACAATTGTCTCAACAGAAATCATGGTAGATAAGATCTCCACAAAAGCTGCCATCCCAATGGAAAGATGCCAACAAAAAGATCTAAGAGACAAGATTCCAATATCCAACAGAAATTGGTTATCTATGCCAGAGAAGACCATCTCCTAATAGAATTTAGTTATCTCGAGTAACTTTATAAATTGGTAAAAGGGAACTCCCAACGAGGTAACACGTCCTTACCATTTTCAAATGCTCATTCAATCTCTTGCCATTGCTCTCGCTCCATTGCTGTAGCCTATTTTCTCTATTGACTTAAATATCGGAGGGTTCCTTGCCGATAATTACTGATCAAGTGGGACTGTCCTTGCAGGTTCCTTCCAAGAGATGCCAAAGAGCATGTCCTCATCCCAAGGAGAAGGTCGAGAGACTTAGGCATTGTCGAAGTTCCAAGAGTGGGAATTTGATGGCAAGAGAGGGTCTTATATTGATTGTCCAGATTTAATTAGATCAAAACTAGACAATAGGACTCCCATATCGATAATCTAAGCCATTAGATATGATTTACTATTTCAAAGCTGCTTGTACATAAAAACTTATATAATTTAGAGACTCTTGGCTTATGCATCAAGTGATCAAAAATATAATTAATTTAATTATATTTAGTCCATCTAGTTTTTGACTACTTTGAGCATAAGCTAAAGATCTCCAAATTATATGAATTTTTATGTGCAAGTAGTTTTAAGATAATAGATGACAACCAAAAGCTTGCATTATCAATATAGTACATTCATTATAGAATTTTAACTTTATTAGATCTAAATTCAAATCCGATTGACCTTATTTTATTTAGCTCTCTCTCTATATATGTGTGTGTGTGAAGGTGCATATGTATGCGTATGTTTAAATATGGATAGAATTATGGTACTTCGATAGGAGTAACTTTTTAACTTGTTTTTATAAGTTACTAACAAATTATCCATATTATTGCTTTATTCGGATGTTAAAATTTACATCCATATTAATTTAAATGGATATATACACAACTCAGGCCATGCATGTAACAATGTAGGCATAAATTGCATATTAATGGGGGATAAATAATTGAATTCCATTCAAAAACTTTCCTTAATAAAAGCATTTTTTTAAGCTCTAAAATATACTAGATACAAACTGGATATTAGTTATTCATACCTATATCTTTTTTATCTTACAAATTAAATTTTATTTTTTGATAAAATACCTCTTTTAGTACTGAAAAATAGATTAGATAAGATATGAGTTGCATGTCATTATTCATATTTATATTTATTTTTATTTGCTAAATTACATTTCAAAATTTTTCTTCGAATAAAAGCATCTTAGTGAAAAATAAATTGGATATGGATTACATATCAATATATCTATATATGTATCTCTTTTTTATCTAAGAATATGGATACTTAGATGCTACAATATATATTTATTGTTAAATGGATATTGTTGGCGTAGAATTCCTTTTCCGACCGGGCGGAGCTGCCGGATCATAGGTCCGCTCCCAGGTTCACCTACAAAACAGACTTTTGGCCGGATGTTCTCTGGCAGGGGACACTCCGATGTCTAAGTCAGAGGCGGGCTCCAGTCATAGAATGGAAAAGATTCTGAGAAGAGAGGATGGCGAGAAAAGGAACTCTAGATTTGTCAGGGTTTAGTTGTGCCTTACCTGGAGTGTCCCCTCTTACCAGTATTTATATTGGCTGGCCTGGCCTGTGGCTCCATCCACTTTCCTGCAGTTATGATGGGGGGTTAATTGATTTCCCTCTATCTGTAACCATGGGCGGTTATTGGAAGGTTCCGGTCAGGCCAGAGGCGTTATAGTTGAAGTTAATGACCACGTGGACACTTCGACATAGTTGTGCTTTGGGGGTAATAGTCGATTGTAACCGTTGTCCCCCACGTTCGTGTGGGCTTGAGATAGGTCGGAGATCTGTTTTCGGACTTTTTCTCCATTTGCTAGATCAGAGAGATGCCTTCGTTCCGCGACATCTTCATCTTGAGATGCCTTCAAATTGGCACCTGAAACGGAGGCCAAAGATCGTGTCTTCAGCTGAGACCGAAGATCGTGTCTTCGGTTGAGATCGAAGATCGTGTCTTCTACCGGGGGCAAAGATCGTGTCTTCTACCAGGGGCGAAGATCATGTCCTCGGCCGGGGTCGAGGGCTACGTCTTCGGCTGAGACAGAAGACCTTTAATCCTTCAGCTTCTTATGGGAGCTTTGGTTTGAGGTGCCTGGTTTGGGAAGGAATGCATGAGCGGTCAAACCGGTGGTTGATTTATGTCTGAACCGACATATCCTAACAGTCATCCCCCACTCTCAGTTTTCGAAACGGTGATCTGCCTCGAAGATTGAGAGTATCACTAGATTATCATTTTCCTCTGGGGAGTGGTGTGGCTGATGATTGCGAAATCTCTGATTTGATCATTCGCCATAACTGCTGGTTGATTCGAGGATTAGGTGGTGGCCAGCTATCATCCCTTGATTGGAGTGCGAGAAAGGAACGGGCAGACCAGGAGGTTGCCTCTCCTTTTTCTGTTTCACGGTGGTTCAGTCGATCTTTTCATTGGGATTTGGGTGGAGGTCATGGCCTCTTTCCGTCCCTCAGAAAAGAAACGAGCTCTATCTTCGTCGTTGATTGGCGTCACGCGGATCATGACCTTCGGTCCTTTCCGCATCAAATCAGCTTGGGGCTGCTTGGGGTTTCGCGTCCGTCTCTAGCATCTGTGGCGGACTCAGAGAGATGATCCTTTCTATCGAGATGGTGTCCTGGAGTCTTCATGTCCCTTTATGAGGGGAAAGGGAGGACTGGCTGAAAAAGCTTCTCCACCTTTGTTCGCTTTCGCCTTTGGCCCAGCTTCTCCTGTTTTGGCTATCAGTCTTTCTCACAGGTGGACCTTTCTCCCGCTCCCTCGTTTCTTTTTCTTATCATGGCCGAGACCTTGGAAGCTCGAGGGGGGAAGGCTCGGTCTTTCGGTATTGATGATGTGGTGAGTTTGGAGCTAGTTTCGAGCTCCATTTCGCTGAGGAAGATAGCTTACCTTCGAGAGCGCTATCATGTCCCCGAAGGGTTTCCTCTGATACTTCCGATATCAGAAGAGCAGGTGCATAAGCCTCCCGTCGAGTGTATCGCTGTGTATGAAGATCATCTAAAGGCTGATCTTCGTTTTTCGCTGTACACTTTCTTTGTCAAAGTCTTCCACATGTATCAGATCGTGCACGCGCAGTTGACTCCGAATAGTATTTGGAATATCTGCGGGTTCTTGGTCCGATATCATATAGCTAATGTAGGGCCTGGGACTAATTTATTCACTTCCCTTTTTATTCTCAAGAGGGACTTCCACGGTCACGGATGGTGGGTTATCGGTCCTCGGCCTGGCCGCAAATTATGAAGGACATGCCCAGCGCCATCCACGAGTGGAAGCCCAACTTTGTTTTTGTTTCTTCCATCGAATCATGGAATTTCAGTAGTGAGTGGAGGGAGCCACACCTGGATGCCAACACTGGGAAAAAGATTCTGGCAGCCGATCAATCTGATTATGCCTTGCTATCCGGTTCAGAGATCATTTCCATTCGTGAACTGTTGGAGGAAAGGAATCACCATCTCGCCAGGATCAGCGGGTCCCCGGTGTTAGGTATAGTGATAAGGGTTCTTGGCTTTCCTCTTTCAGTTTCTCCATGGTCCAGTTGATTCTGAAGGGTGTTTTTGTTTGTAGGTGGCGGAATGAGGCCTAACTTGGGCTGGCTTCGTCAGTCTTCCAAGAGAAAAGTAGCCCAGGCTCCCCCTTCGGGATCAGAAGTCCAGAAGAAGGTCCGACGGGATGATCTCGACAGAAGCAAAAGCGCTTCGTCCTCCAGAGGGACATCTGGAGGGGATGGGGTACCGATGATGGCGGCTCCAGAAGGGCCTCCGCCAGCTGAGTCTTTGCCATCGGTCGATTCTCCGGTTCGAATTAGGGAGAGTATGTCTCCAGTGGCCGATGCACCATCGCCTTGCCCCCCTGCGGCGGACAGGGGCAAGGCACCGCAAGTCGAGGAGGAGTCTATTCAGGGGACTCCTCTGGGTGGAAGTTGTCCTGCGGACCCTTCGGTGCTTTCCACCATGAGGGGTCTTTCAGTCCCTGTCGTCGCCAGGTGGGTATTGAAGGGCACTTTGCTACCCCATAATTTGGCAGTTATCCAGGGTTGGAGCCTTGCCAGGGTGTCCGATTCTGCTTTTTCCTCTCTACTGCAGGTAGAGTTTTTATCACTCCTCCCGTGTCTGGTGGGTTATTTAGTTATGACTGATCTCATGCCTTGTTTTGCTGGTGCAGCTGCTCTACGACATCACCTTTCTGGAAGAGAGTCTGGGGAGCATTGATAGCATTTTCATGGCTTGAAAGAGGAGCTCCAAAGGGGCCAGAGCCAAAAAGGAGGTGGCCGAGGAGCTGAAGCTATCCATGGAGAATCAGCTTACCCATATGGACATCGAGGTTTAGGGCCTGAAAGGCGAACTGAAGAATGCCCATCTGAAGATTTTTGAACTGGAGGCGAAGCTAAGGAGGGAGAAGAAGTAAATTGATACCCTGGAGCAATCTATCAAGGAGAGCCAGGAGAAGGCCGAAGGCCTAGCTAGGACGGCTAAGGAGGCGATCAGGAGGGCCGAAGAGGCATCTTCGAGGGCTGAAGAGGCAATTCTGAAGGCCGAAGTGGTCACGAGGGAGTCCAAAGCCATGAGAGAGCAGGCTGTTGAAGCTGTTGAAGACTTTAGAAAGTCTTCGCAGTTCAAGATGGAAGTAAATAAAGCAAGCCTGTTTAGTTATCAATATGGCTTCAATGACGATATTGCTAAGGTCAGTGAGATCTTCCCCGATCTTGATCTTTTCGATATCCCTGCATATGATATTGAGGAGGAAAGAGAGGAAGAGATCGAGGCCCCTGCCGAAGTCGAAAAGATGCCAAGCCGAAGTGATGAAATCCCGGTCGTAGCTGAGGAGTTGGCCATGGCCAATCCGATAGTTCCAATGCAGACTGAGATGGAGTTTCAAGCCGAAGATTCCTCAACTTTGGCTCAGATTGAAGAAATCCTCCCTGCCCAAATTGATGAGATACTCCATTCTACCGACACTGGGACTCTCTCGACTGATCCGTAGGGGCTTGATAGGTTTCGAGCTTTGTACTTCTTCTTTCTTCTTCCTTGGCATGTAATCAATGATTTCTCATGGATTAATGCATATTTCTCCCTTTTCCCTTTTGTGGATGCTAAGGGACCCCGTTGAGTATAAAGTCTTCGAACTTAGCCTTGGTTGGGTCGTCGATTGTAGTGACAGACTGGCTCATGCAGCCCTTTGCTGAGTCACTTTTTTCTGAACATGGGCTCATCCCTTGGATCTTAAAATATGTAGGGGAGTCTTTACGTAAGAGAAAGTTTCGGTTCACCGGGGGTTTGGCGATCATCATGTTGCTGGTTGGAGAGATGATGGCAATTAGAGTCATAATGACAGCTTGGAAAAAAGAAGGATCATTGTGGTTGCAGCCTTTTAGTGGTCCCTTCCAACACATGATAGTTCTCCCCAGTGATCCCCTCCATTGCACAAATTGGGGCCCTGGTTAATGAGGGCAAGCACGCGTGGCATGCCCAGGGGCTTGTTGCAAATGAGGGCATTTGATCTGAGCCCCGCTAGTCCTGATATAAGGAAGAGGGCCTTCTCAGATCGAATGTCATTTGCTCCTGGCAAAGCCTCTCCCAACACCATTTCCGTCTCCTCACCCCACGTGGCTCGAAGGACCTTTTTGCTGTATGAGGCCGGACCTAGCGCAGCTCAAGCGGGCGGTAAGGGGGAGGCCAGTGAGAGGTTTCCAGGTGAGGAGGTCGGATCGGAGGCGGAGGTGTGTATTGGCATTGCCGTTTGCCCAGGTTGGGAGTAGTGTCCCAATCGAGATCGATTCCTCCTTAGGGAAGAAATCGGCTTCTCCTGGGAGGGCCGTGCCGGCCAGGCCATCTATGAGGTCAAGTTCGCGGGACATTGGTGGGGTTCCCTCGCATGTCGAAGATGTCAAGCTAATGGTTCTGGCTGCAAGAGGAAAGGATCCCGCGGGGTGTGATGTACCTGTCACTAGAACCGGGAGACAGGAGTTCGGGGATCCTTTTTCTGCCGTCCTTCTTGGAATATAACAGGTAGGCTCCGACATGTTTGTTGCCAGTCTGTGTGTATCGGCCAGATTAACTTCGCATGTGCTCTTCTTTTGATAGGTTTCTCATGGCCTTTCCTTGCTGGAGAAAGGCGCTCGCGAGTCCGTCAACTTTGGCGAAGACCTCCGAAGTCAGGTGACCTCGGCTATAGTTGAGAAATATGTTGCCGAAAGACTCCGAGCCACCGCAGAAGAAGAGTTGAGGAAGGCTGTCACCTCCGACAACATCCTGAGAAGACAACTGAGAATGCTTCAGGCGCAGGCGGCTGATCTTGAGATCAATGTGCAAAAGAAGAAAAGGAAGGTGATATCCCTTGAACTGTTGCTGAGGGAGACCCTTTGGGATGCTGAGAGACTGAAGTCCCAATGTTCCAATTTGGGAAGGAGGATCGATGAGATGAAGACAGGCCTTTCAATGGCCAACCAGAGGGCTGCGCAGGTCGAAGGGAGATCCGTCGAGGCCGTCAAGGCCTACAAAAGCTCTCAGGCTTTCAAATATGAAGTGCACGAAGCTACATTGGAGAGCTACCTTCTGGGTTACGTTGACTGCCTGAGCAAAGTTAAGAAACTTTACCCCAGCTTGGACTTTTCCTTGGCAGCCATTCTGGGGAACGAAGCCGAAAATTCAGAGGTTCAGTCCGAAGTGGCATCGACGCGCCCTGGTGAAGGCAATGGAGTGGTCACTGGCAAAGCATCGATCCCTGCTCCTGTTTTGACTGCCAAAAGGGCTGGCGGAGAATAAAGTTGTTGTATTTTCCCTTTTGTCTGCCAATTGTAATGTCTTCCTTCTGGATGAGGGTTTTCCCGCCTTGAAATAAATGACTAATTTTCTTTAAATTAGTATCTTTTGAGTTGATTCCTTTCTGGTGGGTAAGCCGAAGACTGTCCAATTCGAGGCCGATATTCTTGGCTTAGTCAAAGACAAACTCCGAAATGGGATTGTAATGCTGTTGTTGATTTCCCTAGTCCGATTGACCAGATCAAAAAGGGCCAGACCAGTTCCTTGGACCGAGATTAATCTCAGTTGGACTGATGTCGATTATTCACCATAATTGTCCTTTTTGCCTTGATGATAACGCGGCGAACAGATGTCACCTCGCCATTAGTGGCTGGTTGGGGGACATTGAGCACATTTTTTGCTGTCCGCGCTGAGCACGTTGGTATTCGAACGGTTGTATCTTCGTGCATCCTAGTTGCCGCCAAGCTTTCCTTTCCCAAAAATAGGTCATTAATGTTATAACCGTCCTAGGGAAATCGCTCGGGGTTCGAAGCACCGCCGGCCTCTATCTTCAAGAGCAGTTACTGGCAACTACACCGTTCCCAGAGCAGCCATCTGGGTTTTGATGCGTCGTTTTGACACGTGGCACCCTCTGGCAAGCCTGGGGACAGGTGTGGAGCACGTTTTTCTATGGCTGTCCGTGGGTGCAGGATCCCTTTAAATAGGGCCCAGCTTTTCCCTTTTGGAGGCCATCGAGATATCAAACTTCTATTTCAAAAGTTGTCTTCCTTCTTCTCCTTGGTGCCTCACAGAGATAAAGCTCAGCATTGCAGAGCTTCGAAAGATGGCTCGGAAGAGGGCTTTCGGTTTCAAGACAGAGGGTGAGCCTAGCGGGAAGGCTCGCCGGGGTGAGGGCGACGACCATGGGGACATGGCCTATCTAAAGAAGAAGATACGGGTCCTGGAGGCCCAGTTGGGGGAGGCCAGAGCCCAGGTTGTAGAGGCCAAGAAGGAGGCGGTGGAGGCCATCGCAAAATTCATGGCATCATCAGCCTTCAAGGATGAGGTCGCCGAGGCGGTGCTGGACTCCTATCACAAGGAGTTCCGGGAGTACAAGGACAAGGCCTTCCGCTACCATAATCTGAAGGGCCTGGAGAACATAAGATCCTTTGTCCCCTTCCCTGGTCATGAACATGACTCCGACTTTGAAGAGGAGTCGGAGTTCGAATTGGAAGGAAAGTCTGGAGCCTCCCTGTCCTCCTCTCAAAGATTTGACACCCCCCACTGGCCTGGAAAGGGGCCGGCGAGTGGTCTTTAGATCTGCCTTTCCACTATCTGCTTTCTTTTTTTTTTGTAAAGTTTCCGAGATGCAATGAAAAAAGTATCTTTCTTTTCTCTTCTTTCTTTCTCTGTGAATGGCGTACCTCGAAATATTGCGGAGTGTGGGCTCTCCAATATGACAGCCATGTGATAAACTTGCAGAGCCATTTGGGATTTGCTGATGAGATGGGATTGATTAAGTCATCCCGTGAGGCATTTATTGTTAACAAGGTGAGTGATTTAGACTCACTTTAGTACGTCTTCGGATTTACTATAGGGTAAGGCGTTTGGGCCATCTCTGTGCCTCTGTTGGAGTTAAGGTAGGCTGATTAGGCCCGTCCCGACACATCTTTGGATTTACCGTAGGGTAGGTTGCATGAACCGCCCTTGTGCCTTCTTTCAAAATTAAGATAGGCTGATTAGGCCCGCCCCGGCATGTCTTCAGATTTACCATAGGGTAGGTTGCGTGAACCATCCCTACGCCTTCTTTCATAATTAAGGTAGGCTGATTAGGCCTGCCCCGGCGCGTCTTCAGATTTACCGTAGGGTAGGTTATATAAACCATCCATGTGCCTTTGATCATTTGGCATCCTGATTGGGCTATCCGTTGTGCTCGTCGGGTATACCGATAAGGTGAGTAGATCAGGCTCACCTTTGCGCTTTTGGTCGATTCCGTTGAATGGATCATTGAGACCATTGTTGCACCATCGAGATGGTGGGCTATTTAGACTTAAATAGAGTTTCATAAAAATCTCTAAGGTATGTTTATTGATAGTATTTGCGAAGGTTTTGTACATTCCAGGGCCGAGGCAGCACAACGCCATCCAGGATCTCAAGTCGATATGTTCCTGGACGTATACTTCTTTGACTTGGTATGGTCCTTCCAAGTTGGGGGAGAGTTTACCCTGCTCCATCGACCTAGATATTTCGGTCCTTCGCAGTACCATGTCCCCAGTGCGAAAGGTTTGCTCTTTCACCCTAAAGTTGTAATATTTGGCAACCTTTTGTTGATACGTTGCCATTTTCATTTAGGCCTGGAGCCGGATACTCTGCAGTAGATCCAAGTCCACCCTCCTGCATTAGGAGTTCCCGTGCTCTTCATACTTGTCGATTTTTAAAGACTGCAGGATGATTTTGATAGGGAGGATTGCTTCGATACCGTAGGCCAAGTTGAACGGGGATTCGCCGATGGCCATTCTCGGGGTTGTCCGGTATGCCCAGAGGATGGAGGTCAGATCTTCTATCCAAAGTTCCTTGGCAGCATTCAACCGTGTCTTCAGGCCATGGAGAATGGTTCGATTCATTACTTCAGCCTTCCCATTAGACTGCGGATGGCCGACGGACGTCAATCTGTGCTGCACATGGTACCGACCATAGAAGTCTTTAAATTTGGGGTTGTCAAACTGCCTCCCGTTGTCGGTAATTATAGTGTGTGAAATTCTGAAACAGAATATGATGGAATTCCTAACAAAACTTTCGACTTTACCTTCTATAATGTGAGCCAGAGGTTCGGCCTCGACCCACTTGGTAAAGTAGTCGATGGCCACGATGAGAAATTTTCTTTGCCCGGATGCTGGTGAGAACGGGCCAAGGATGTCCATGCCCTACTGGGTAAAGGGCCAGCAAGCCGTCAGCTGAATCAAATGGCTTGCTGGTTGTCTTTGGACATTGTTATACCTTTGGCACTGATCACATCTTTGGATAAAGTCAGCTGAGTCCTTTTGAATAGTGGGCCAATAGTATCCCTGGCATATTATGTTATATGCCAGGGACCTGCGCCCTAAGTGATCTCCGCATATGCCTTCATGGACTTCCCTCAGGGCATAGTCGGCGTCCGATGGTCCCAGACACTTCAGCAAAGGCTGGGAGAATGATCTCTTGTAGAGGACCCCATCTAAAATGACATATTGGGATGCCATCCAGCGGGTCTTCTTGGCCTCTACTTTGTCTTCTGGTAGTGTACCCTCATTTAGGAATTTAAGGATGGGATCCATCCAATTGGGCTCAGTCTCGATCTGGTGCACTTCCAAAGTTTCTTTGGCTATACTTGGAGCCTCAAGGTGTTCGATGAAGGTGCGATGGAGGAATTCCGAATTGGTGGTGGCGATCCTAGACAGTGCGTCCGCCCGGGAGTTCTCTGATCAGGGGACATGAAGGATCTTGAAAAACTCTAGTTGAGAGGATAGGGCTTGCACCTTCTCTAAGTATCAGATCATCATAGAGTCTCTAGTTTCAAACTCGCCTATAACCTGATTTACCACTAGCTGGGAATCTGAGAATATCTGAAGTCTCTGAATCCCCAAGCTCTTGGCGATTCGGAGTCCTGCAAGTAAGGCTTCGTACTCGAGCTGGTTATTCGACGCACGGAAGGAAAATCGAAGTACGTACTCCACTGTGTACTCGTCTGGTTTGGCTAATATGAGGCCCGCTCCGCATCCAGCAGAGTTGGAGGCCCCATCTACATGGAGTACCCAAATGGACTCCACGTCCTTCGAAGTGACTCATTTCTCTTCGGTTGGTTGTACCTCATCTTCAGACTTCCAAGTGCACTCAGCTAGGAAGTCAAACAGCACCTAGACTTTCATAGCCGATCGGGGCTGGAAGCTGATGTCAAACTCACTTAACTTCATGGTCCATTTGGCTATCCTTTTCGAAGTGTCAGGATATCAGAGAACAGCCTTAAAAGGCTGGTCAGTCAACATCACGATAGCATGGGCATGAAAATACGCTTGTAGTCGCTTTGCTGCAATTATCAAGGAATAAATCAGCTTCTGCATCTTTGAATATCTTGTCTCAGCATCGTGCAAGACTTTGCTGATGTAGTAAATTAGCTTATGGGAGCCGTCCTCCCTTTTCGGACAAGGACCGAACTGACCACTTCGTCCATAGTGGAGAGGTACAGATAGAGTGTTCCCCCTCTTAAGGTTTGGAGAGCAAGGGTGGAGTCTCCAAGTATCTCTTCAACTCTTCAAAGGTAATGCGGTAGTCCTCGGTCCATTCGAAGCCTCGAGACTGTCGGAGTACCTTGAAGAAAGGGAGGCACTTTTCAGCTGACCGGGAGATGAATCTGCTCAAGGAGGCGATCCTCCCCGTCAGCTGCTGTACCTCCTTGCAGGAAGGATGTCTCATATCCCTAAGAGCCTGGATGATGGGGGACGAAAATAAAATGATGAATGGAGAGTTTTAGCAAGCTAACCAGCAAGCAAACTTGAGCAAGTAATTATCAAATAAATGGGCTAAATTAATCCAAGAAAAGAATTTTCATAAGGAGGCTAGTTGATCTAATTTTTAAGACCTGCAATGTAGATCTAGTTCAAAATAAGGATTAGGATCTTCATGGCAAGAAAACCATCACTACTAGGGCAAGTTAATCTTCAAATGATCAGATCTAATGAAGCTTAGGAAGATTTTTCCTACCAACAATGATAGCTAATTATTTGGTGGAAGAATGAGCTCTCATCACTCAAGGATTGAGGCCTAGAAGTCAAGATTGGCACTCTCTACTTTGAGACTCACCTTAGCCTTGATCCACGGCATGGAGACCTTCATCCTTGACCTAGGAACCCGAGAGAACCTGCAAAAAAATTTTGGATTAAACATGGAAGAAGAATTGAAGTTGGAATGGAAACAAAGAAAAAAAAGGAAGAAGAAGAAAGTGGCGGTGGATTGGGACTTGGAGCTTGATCATATATCCATCAATGGGCATCCCATCCTTTACTCCTTGTAATGGCACTCTTTACTCTCAAACTCAAACTTAGAAAACTCTCATTCTCTTCTTGGATAAGGATCTACACACTCAAACTAGCTAGAAAACTTTCACTCCAAATAATAACTCAAAAAAACTAGAACACAAGAAAACAATCCTTTCATTAATTCAAATCATAGCATAGAATGAATACAATGAGAGCCTAGGGGCCCTATTTATAGGCTCCAATGCTAGAAATTTCGTCCAAAGGTGGAGAGGAGGGGATAAGGATGGCTTAGTTGGCTCCAACAATTTTTGGATAAATGATTTTAACTAAAAATAAATTATTGGTAGAATGTTACAACCACTTGACATGTGGCATTCTAGAAGGTCTTCATGTGGTTGTCAAATACTGATGTGGAGGCCTAGGTGTCATTAAAGGTGGCACCCCATATGTCACTTGTTGGAAGGTATCTTTATGCTCTCCATAAAAGTCTTGATGTAGTGTAATTTCTTCTCCCCCAAGATTTCTTGATGAGGTGTCCCTCCATGTGAAAATTTGGGCTTCAAGTCTTGGCTTGAATTGGGCTTTGAAGATGTGGCTTTCCATCATGCTTTGAGCTTGAGTCGACTCATGAAAAATTATCTTCTTCCATGTGTTGACTCATGAGTATACTTCAAAAAAAATTAGGACTTGTTTCATGGCTCAAGATTTTATTAACTATAGCTGCAAAAATAAAGTTAGTTAATCAAAGTATATATTCTTATTATTGATGTCCCCATCAATTCTCCCGGGATGGAAAAAAGGCTTGACTCCATCGAGTAGGAATTCATCTAGCTTTGGTGATACTCTAAGAGGTTAGGGTCGATTCTTTATAAGTCCTCTCGAGTGATCCATGAATCTTTGGAATCAAATCATCCTTGCCAGTGAACCAAGTAGTGTTGATAGTCTTTATTTTAAGTAGTGACAATCTTATCATCTAAGATTCGCTCATTCTTATCTTGCCGCTTTGGTAATATGGCTGGTGGACACTCAAGGGTTGGTTCACTCTCAAAGGTGGAATCAGGCTTGAATAGCTCACTAGGTATCATTGTTGGTTTCTTATACTTTACTAGATCTGAAATGTTGAAAGTGAAACTGAAACCAAAGTCGGATGGTATATCTAGCATATATTAGGTCCAATTTTTCTTATTATTTTGAAAATAACCTACACCACGGGCATATAATCATTTTGAGCTTAATCAAGACATAGTCTCTTTCCTGAAATTTATTGGTTTTTTTTACAAAATTTAGACATATGCTTGTTAATTTCATTGCTCAAAATTTGTTTTATTAATCATGCTATGCATATGACTCTCGTAATCATGGATACTTATGTATGGGACACCAAATAATAAGAGACAAACATAAATGATACTAAATGGTAAAAGACAAACAAAAATAAAACAAGCTCAAATAGACTTTATTTTCTATGGACTAAACTTTAGTGTTGGGCTAGGAAACAAGGTTCCTAATTTTTAATATTCCCCTCAATGACTTTGAAGACTCTGGCACACAACTTCAGGTAAGTGGCAGTGAATCTTAATTTAGTTCCTAATATATGCCATAAAATCTTAAAAAAGTAACTATTGAATATTACTGGGACCAGATCAATGGTATGGTGGATGTCCCAGCTTGGTGGAATAGAAGAGTGCATGTAACGTAGTAGTGAATCAGGCTCAAGGCAATTATCAGGGAATACAATTTCCATCTTCCATCTCTTATATTTCCATCTTTCAATTCCTACCATCTCTTCACTTGCGATCCTCATATTAAATTCTTTTGCAGAATCTACAATTTTTTGGGGTTGTTCCTTTGGAATTGATTCTAGATTTTCTCTAATGATCAATACCCCATTAGGTGATCCTTCATTAATCTCTAGATTTAAATCCTCAACATTGATTAATTCCAGGTCCTCTATTATCTCCTCGAATTATTCTTCATGGCTTTGTCCCTGGACTTCATTTTCTTCAAGTAGATTATTCCCGTTGTTGATTTCTTTAGGCTGAGTAATTATTTTATCTTCAAGCAATTGTTCTTGTTCATACTCATCCATAAGGTTAGACCCAGCTTCATAAACTTCTTCCTTAAGTTCTTTAATGGGTTTAGGATCTTCTCTTTCTAGCCCTTCATTTGGATAAGATTTTAATTCTATTTCATCTTTAAATTCTTCAATAGGTTTAGGAGATTTTTCCTCTAATTCTTCCATGGATTTAGTCTCTTCTTCATCTCTCTCATACTTATTGAATTCAGCAATATATTTTCGTCATCTTGTCTCGATTTGTACCATTGGGTTAGAAAATTTTGCTTATAAGATTTGCTTAGGTACTTTTCCTTCAGCTTACACTTCATATCTCTCCAAGTAATTATTTTATCTCCACTATAATAACTTTTATGCTCAACATGTTCCCAATATGACTTAGCATGTCGGACTAGCTTTAGTTTGACAAATTGACATTTTTTTACTTTCAACATTTCATCAAATTCAAAGTACTGATCCATTTTCTTCTTCCAATCGACATACACCTCAGGGTTTCCATCAAAAATAGGTGCATAGGGTCAATTGCTCCCAAAAACTCTCTCCTCCTAATACAAAGCCTTGGCAGGGGTATTTAAGTTTATACTCAGGGATGAGATCATGATAATGGGCTCTTGGACCAATGGGAGGTGATTTAGGATTAGTACGGGTCAAGCAATCTTTTTCAAGATTCTCGATTTGATTATTTACTTGCCCTAACTCTTTGTTCACTTGTCTTAATTGTTTAGTTAGGATATCAAATTTTTCAGTCAGGTTTCTCATAAAGAATTCAAGATTGGGATCCATGGATACGTATAGGACTGTTGGTATAGGGCTTCAGATCAAATGGGCAAGCAGTACAAACCTAACTTTTAGGGCTCCTAGACCTAAAAGTTCAAAATACAGGAATTGACTAAGTACTAGTTAAAGTTGTAATTACCTTTTCCACTGGCCAGGTAAGAGGTGGGGTTGTGGGAGGCTCCCCTCGCTTTCACGAGGTCCTAATTAAAAACCGCAAGTCCACTTAAGGTGTTTGCCATTGGACCTCTTGCCTTAGACACCAATTTCAAGAAGTAAGTACAAACTCAACTAATATTTGATCTCATCTAGCACTTGAACCTGACTTGTGGATGTCCCTGGTTTTAGGTGCCTACTCGATTTCAATTATGGTTTAGGTCAATGCAAATATGGGTAATTGTTTTGGGCGAAGGAAAGGTAATGACCTCCTTCCCTTATGTTATGATTGATGCTCTTAATTGGATTTAGAAATGGATGCACAAATAATCAACTTGCTAACAAGATATCTATACTAGCTCAAATATGTGATTCAAACCTGAATTAAAAAAAAAATTAAAATTAAAAAATTTAATTAAAAAATTTAGATTTTGAAGTCCAGAATTTAGAAATCAAATTTTAAAATTTAAATATCAAATTATGATTAAAAATTTATTTTAGAAGTTAGAGTTTTTGCAAGATAGTTTCAGCCCTAACAACTTCTAGTTAACTAGTTTTAAAAATTCAAAATTAAAATTCTAAAATTCTAAAAAAATTAAAATTAAAATTTGAATTATTAAATCTCTTGGTAAAGATTCCATATTCTAAATTTTAAAATTTAATTCCTGAAATGTGGTTAAGAAATTCATTTTGAAAGCTTGTTGTAAAATAAACTTTCAACAGGAAACAACTTTCAACTAGCTAGTTTTAAAAATTCAAATTTTAATTTTTTTAAAAAATTTAAAAATTTAAAATAAAACTGATTTGGTTAGATCTTAGATAAAAATTCTTTGATTTTAAAGTTTTGACTTCAGATTAATTCGAATTTTGGTTGAGAAGGTAGTTTGAAAACAGTTGCTAGAAGATTCCAGCAGTTTAGCTAACTCTTAACAACCTGAATTCAAATTTCGAATTACAAATTTTAAATCCTTCTAAAATTTAAAATTCTAATGAGAAATAACAAAACTCAAAGTATGAATCTCATATCTAAAATTCAAAATCTAGAAAAAAAAAATTTGTATTTTTTTGAAAATTAAATAAAATAGAAGGCAGAAATAGAATACTGGACATAACTTCAGAAATGATCTAAGAACTTACATTTTTAAATCTAGAAATAAAAAGAAAATATTTTTTTTAATTTTATATTTTGAATTCTAAGATATTAAGGTACTGAAAAAGTATTTTTTGGATTTTTTTTATCAATGTAAAAAATACTAAAAATCATAAAATTTTGGATGAATACTAGAACAAAACTTTCAGCAATCAAATACTTGACCTAATAAACCATAAGCTCTGGTAACAAAAAATTGATAGGGAAAAAAAATAAAATGATGAATGGAGAGTTTTAGCAAGCTAACCAGCAAGCAAATTTAAGTAATTAATTATCAAATAAATGGGCTAAATTAATCCAAAAAAGAATTTTCATAAGGAGAGTAGTTGATCTAATTTTTAAGACCCGCAATGTAGATCTAGTTCAAAATAAGGATTATGATCTTCATGGCAAGGAAACCATCACTACTAGGACAAGTTAACCTTCAAATGATCAGATCTAATGAAGCTTAGGAAGAGTTTTCCTACCAACAATGATGGCTAATTATTTGGTGAAAGAAGGAGCTCTCATCACTCAAGGATTGAGGCCTAGAAGTCAAGATTGGCACTCTCTACTTTGAGACTCACCTTGACCTTGATCCATGGCATGGAGACCTTCATCCTTGACCTAGAAACCTGAGAGAACCTGCAAAAAAATTTGGGATTAGACATGGAAGAAGAATTGAAGTTGGAATGGAAACAAAGAAAAAAAAGGAAGAAGAAGAAAGTGGCCGGCGGCTTGGAACTTGGAGCTTGATCATAGATCCATCAATGGGCATCCCATCCTTTTCTCCTTGCAATGGCACTCTTGACTCTCAAACTCAAACTTAGAAAACTCTCATTCTCTCCTTGGATAAGGATCTACACACTCAAACTAGCTAGAAAACTTTCACTCCAAACAAGAACTCAAGAAAACTAGAATACAAGAAAACAATCCTTTCATAAATTCAAATCATAGCATAGAATGAATATAATAAGAGCCTAGGGGCCCTATTTACAGGCTCAAATGCTAGGAAATTTCGTCTAAGGATGGAGAGGAGGGGATAAGGATGGCTCGGTTGGCTCCAACAATTTTTAGGTAAGTGATTTTAACTAAAAATAAATTATTGGTAGAATGTTACAACCACTTAACATGTGGCATTCTAGAAGGTCTTCATGTGGTTGTCAAATACTGATGCAGAGGCCTAGGTGTCATTAGAGGTAGCGCCCCACATGTCATTTGTTGGAAGGTATATTTATGTTCCCCATAAAAATCTTGATATAGTATAATTTCTTCTCCCCCAAGGTTTCTTGATGAGGTGTCCCCCCATGTAAAAATTTTGCTTTCAAGTCTTAGCTTGAATTGGGCTTTGAAGAGGTGGCTTTCCATCATGCTTTGAGCTTGAGTCGACTCATGAAAAATTGTTTTCTTCCATGTGTTGACTCATAAGTATGCTTCAAGAAAATTTGGGACTTGTTTCATGGCTCAAGATTTTATTAACTACAGCTGCAAAAATAAAGTTAGTTAATCAAAGTATATATTCTTATTATTGATGTCCCCATCATTGGATCTTCTCAGGGTTTGCCTTGATCCCTCATTTAGAAATAAGGAACCCTAAGAACTTGCCCGAAGTTACTCCGAAAGCACATTTCATCGGGTTCAACTTTATATGGTGGCATCGTAGGGCACCAAACGACTCTTCCAGGTCCTGGATATGGTCTTCTTTAAGGAGGCTTTTGACGATCATGTCGTCGACGTAGGCATCTATGCTCTTTTCCAGTTGTTCTTTGAACACCTTATTAATCAGCCTTTGGAATGTCGTCCCAGCATTCTTCAGTCCAAATGGCATCATTTTATAGCAGTAAAGACCTTTGTCGGTGACAAAGGCTATCTTTTCCTCATCATGGGGATTCATTCGAATCTGGTTGTATTCAGAGAAGGCATCCATGAAGCTTAATAGCTGGTGGCCGACGGTGGCATCAACCAGTTGGTCAATCTTTGGAAGGGAAAAGCTGTCTTTCAGGCAAGCTTTGTCGAGGTCTGTGTAGTCGATGTAGATCCTCCACTTACCACTAGCTTTTTTCACCATTACCACGTTCGCCAGCCATTCAGGATAGTGCGCTTCTCGAATGAATCCTGTCCCAATGAGCTTGTTTACTTCTTCGTCTATTGCCTTCTGTCTTTCGGGGGCAAAGCTCCTCTTCTTCTGTCGAACCAGCTTGTATCTGAGGGAGACTTCCAGTCGATGAGTAATCACTTCGGTTGGGATCCCAGGCATATCTGAGGCTGACCAGGCAAAAACATCAGCGTTGTTTCTGAGGAAATAAATCAGCTTCGCCTTGGTTGCCTCATCGAGCATGCTTCTAATTTGCATGACTCTAGTGGGGTCCCCTTCAATTAGTTGTACCGGGATGGTTCTTTTCATGGATTCACTAGAATCTGCGGTTGGGTCCCTTGGATCTAATTGATCCCATGTTGTGGGATTGTTGAATTGCCTGTCTTGAATCATCAAGCATTGTCATACCGTTCTCTGATCTCCCTTTACTTCTCCGATACCACTCTCGGTGGGAAAATGTACCAGGAGGTGATAAGTTGATACTATAGCCCGAAATTTGTTCACGACGGGCCGTCCCAAGATCACATTATAGGCCAAAGGGGTTCAAACTACCGTGAAGTTAATGGGTAGTGTCTTCTGTCGGGGTTTGGTGCCGAGGGTTACAGGCAGTACCATTTCACCCTCGACATCGACCTGGTTGCCTCCGAAGCTAGTGAGCAGTATAGGGGATATTTGCAATTTATTTTTAGGCAGGCACATCCGAGAGAACGCGTCGTAGAGTAAGACGTCAGCAAAACTTCTATTATCGACTAAGATATGCCTTACATCATAATTGGCTACCACGGCCAATATTACAATAGGATCATCATGCGGGAGTTGGACCCTCGTGAGGTTATTGTCAGAGAAGAGTATAGTATTATTATCTTTGAGCCGCTTCGAGGCATCATCTTCGGTCCTTCTCCGGTCGATCGGTCGATGCAGCATTCTCACGTTCCCGCCAATGGGCTTCTGGTTCAGCAGTTTGGCTTCTTCAGGGGCCCTCTAGGGTATTGTAGCTTCCGACCAAGGTCCTTGGCGACCAATGTACCACCCCAAGTGACCTCTCTTAATAAGATCTTCAATGGCATCTCTAAGTTGGATGCACTCTTCGATGTTATGGCCGTGGTCTTGGTGGAATCGGCAATATTTGTTGCTGTTCCTTATAGAAGAGAATGCCTTCATGGGACGGGGCCGTTGGAAATAGTCTTCTTTCTCTATCTCCAGCAGGATATTTTCACTAGGGAGGTTGAGGGGGGTATAGGAGTCAAATCTTCCGCCCGGTGCTCTGGGCTTGGGACTTCGTCGTCGATCAGAATATTTATTGTTGTTGTTGTTAGGTGCAGGGAGGCCTTGTCCCTTGCTATTCTTCTTTTTTGGGAGGGGCTTCCCTTCGACTAGTCACCGGTTCGTCGCTTGCTATTCGGCGTCGGCGTATTTCTGAGCTCTCAACAGGAGCTCAGCGTAGCTTGTGGAAAACTTTTTGTCCAGGAAAAAGTGAACCTGGACGTACGGAGCCCTTTTTTAATGTAGACATGGCCACGTGCTCATTGAGATCAGGGATCTCGAGTATAGCCGAGTTGAATTTGGAGATGTAATCTCGCAGACTTTCTCCTTCATTCTGGTGAAGGAGGAACAAGGTATCCGTGTTGCGGGGGATCTTGTGGCAGGTCCTGAAATGCAAGACAAATAATTTTTCTAGCTCGAAAAAAGAATGATGGTACGTGGATATATGCTCGAGTACCACATCCGAGCGACTTTGTTCAGAGTGGCCAAGAATGCGAGGCAGTACAGTGCATCTGAAGCCCCTTGAATCATCATGTGGACTTTGAAACTGCCCAAGTGATCAAGTGGATCGGTGGTGCCGTCATAAGACTCCATCTGAGGGTCCCTAAAGTACCGGGGAACAACTTCGGCCATGATGCGAGCGATGTACGGTGGGCGCAACTCACACGCCATGAGGTCTCCATGGTTCTTCTACTCCTGAAGCTTCGCAACCTCCGATTCGAGGGCCTTAAGCCTTCCCTCGTAATCGGGGTGGACTTCCTTCGGCAGGTCCCTTTCGGGAGTGGAGTCCTCGGAGGAAGCAGAGGGAGATTGCCTATGCCTCTTTCCTCTTTGCAGCGAATCGATGGGTCCAGCTATTCTGGAGCTTCGGCCCTTAAGAGAGGGTCGAAGATGGAGGGAAAGATGAGTGGACCTCTCTCGAGGGGCTCTTTTCCTCCGGGATCGAGAGCTATATCTGAAAGTGGTTGGCGGATGCCCCACTTGGAAGGTTTTATCTTGAAAGTTCTGAACCATGGTCGTGAGAGCGTTGACCTGGTTCAGAAGAGTCTCAAACTGTTGCTGTCCCACGATAAGCGTGGGAGGTGGAATGTCGTTTCCTACTGGAGGTTCACCCCCCTGGGAGGGAATACGACTTCTGCTTGTTGAGGCGTTCTGAGTCTTTCCTCTCGCCATCGGAAACTCCTTACACTTCTCCTTTTTCTTAAGGAGGGGAGCTAACAGTAGATGCTTACTGTGCTCTTGCCGTCTCCCCCTACCTGGCATGCCAATCTGTTGGCGTAGAATCCCTTTTCCGACCGAGCGGAGCTACCGGATCACAGGTTCGCTCCTAGGTTCACCTGCAAAACAGATCCCTGGCTGGATGTTCTCCGACGGGAGACACTCCGATGCCTAAGTCAGAGACAGGCTCCAGCCACAGAATGGGAAAGATTATGAGGGAGAGGATGGTGAGGAAAGGAACTCTGGATTTATCAGGGTTTAGTTGTGCCTTACCTGGAGTGTCCCCTCTTACCAGTATTTATATTGGCTGGCCTAGCCTGTGGTTCCATCCTCTTTCCTGCGGTTATGATAGGGGGTTAATTGATTTTCCTCTATTTGTAACTGTGGGCGGTTATTGGATGGATCCGATCAGGCCGAAGGCGTTACAGTTGGAGTTAATGACCATGTGGTCACTTCGACGTAGTTGTGCTTTGGAGGTAATAGTCGATCATAACCATTGTCCCCCACGTTCGTGTGGGCTTGAGGTAGGTCGGAGATCTATTTTCGGACTTCTTCTCCGTTTGCTAGATCGGAGAGATGCCTCCGTTCCGAAACGTCTTCATCTTAAGATGCCTTCGGATTGGCACCTGCGGCGGAGGCCGAAGATCGTGTCTTCGATTAAGATCGAAGACCATGTCTTCGGCTTAGACAGAAGACCGTGTCTTCTACCGGGGGCGAAGATCATGTCCTCGGCCAGGGTCGAGGGCCATGTCTTCGGCTGAGGGTTATATCTTCGGCTGAGACAGAAGACCGTAATCCTTCAGCTTCTTATGGGAGCTTTGGTTTGACGTGCCTGGTTCGGGAAGGAATGCACAAGCGATCAAACCGGTGGTTGATTTATATCTGAACCGACATATCCTAATAGATATGAATACAAATTAAATGTTGATCATGAAGATAAAAATGCATACATAGGTTGTTTATTCGGTTTTATAAACAAATAAATAAATAATATTTCTGTTCAGAAGATAAACTAAATTAAAAAATATATGTTTTTTTTTATAGAACGAAAAGGGATGGGGATAATCTCCAGCATAGCTCTCCCATTGGGCTCCACCCCAGCAGGCGATTGTTCGATTCCGATCGTAAATTTTATGCATACCCTCTTCATCAATCGATGAGTACGTCAGCATGATAATTAAATATATATATATATATATTAATGTAGTCGGAAAGATGCAGATATTTTTTTTTTTTTTAGTGCAATGGGATGCAAAATAGCTGCCCATATTTTAGTAGATGCTGATATATCCATTAATAAGTAGAACACATTCCCCATTATCCATCTATTTTAGTAATACATTGTACTTGTAGGGATATGTGCTGCTACTGATTAAATAAAGGAAAGAAGCCTTTTACTAAATATCCATTAATAAGTAGAACACATTCCCCATTATCCATCTTTTTTAGTAATACATTGTACTTGTAAGGATATGTGCTGCTACTGATTAAATAAAAGAAAGAAGCTTTTTACTGAAACAGATTGTACTTGTAAGGATATGTGCTGCTACTGATTAAATAAAGAACAGAAGCCTTTTACTGGAATAGCACCGTATAGAAATATATATAATAAATTCTGTTTATTCGGCTGATGCTAGTGATAGTCAAATTGATCTACTTATTTTTGGATGAAAAATGGTTACAAAAAAATTAATAAACAGCGTGCATCAAATATTTTCTGATTGGAGTTGAAAAACCGTATGGGATGACCACGGTCGGAGTTTAATTTTTTTTTTTTTATAAAAAAAAAAAAAACAGCACCGTATAATTCAAGATACAGTACTTTTAATTTCGGAAGTGCGACAAAAGTCGTGAGAGCAAATGACTGGAGCCTCTTCCAGGGTTCACGTGGGGCGCGAGGGATGCAGGGGATATTTAGACCAAAGAAATAATGACGGTCCGTGATATTTTTTACCTATAAGCATAACCGGGCTCTCTCTTTTACGGTGTCAGTTATATCGTTTGTCGACCCGCGTCCCGAGGATCCGAGCCGTATTGCTGCGGTTGGTGCGCGAGGAAAATAATAAGAAAACAAAGTAAAATAGTAATTGTAACAGACTTAATAAATGTAAATAAATATACTGCAGCAGTCCTCTGCGCTGTAGGATGGCCGTACGCCCATCGGAGATAAATCCCACGGTAAAAAAATATAAACAAAAATGATAAAACAATTTTAGAGAGAGAACGAGAGGGAGAGAAGACACTTTAATACTTTATTGCTTTTTTATGCTACAAGCATCCATGGCAGAACTATAGGGAGAAACAAGAGTAGTAGAAGAGTACAGGGTACTACCGCCAGTTCCCTCGCCCCTCTTCCAGCTACAACATCTTACGACAAAGGGGGGAAGAAGGAGAAGAAGAGAGGAAGGCGACAGAGGCATAGAATAGAGATGAAAGCGGGTAGAAAGGAGGAGGAACAAAATCTGGGGAGATCAAACTGCATGGAGTTCTACAGTGTTTTGATGCTATTATTTGCTTCATAAATGCAGGGAAGACACGAGAATAATCCCAGTCTATTGTTAGACCATATAAAGCCATCAACACTTTCAAGAGCGGAGTACAGGCTAAGAGCCGAGCTGTAGTGTTTGTGTAGCATTGGGCTTGGTGGCTTGTGGTGTTTTTGTGTGCAAGCTTTTATTATCAGATGAAAGACATGCCTTTTAGTGGCGAAGGAAAGAGGGCCTCGGAAGAAGTAGTAAGGGAATCAGGGCAAGGAGAGGAAGCTATTTTTGTTGGAGATAATAAGAAGCAGAGGGTTGGAAGCAAAGAGGGGCTGGAGCCGAGGTCGGTGCTGGAGACGAGGAGAAGCCTGAGCCCCCCGAGCTCCAGCTCCACCCTGTCTTCTTCGATGTGCTGCGGCGGCGGCGGCGGCGGCGGCGGAAGCGGAGGCTCCTCCGACACCGCCAGCGTGGCCGCGGCGGCGGCGGTCTCGGATGCCCCCGCGGCCCAGAGATGGCCCATCTCCGGAGAGTGCGGCGGCGCCGGGCCCCAGAGGAGGGAGGAGTGGGCCGCGGAGCTGCAGCCCATCACGGCAGGCCTGGACCTCGGCTTCGATTGCGGCGAGAGGGGCGGGCTCGGGGTGGAGGACTGGGAGGCCGTCTTTTCAGAGCCCGCCGCCTCCCCCGGCCAGGAGCAGACGTTCCTCAAGTGGATCATGGGTGACGTTGAAGTCCCCACCACCTCCTCCGCGGCCGCCGCCGCCGCCGCCGCCGCCGCCGCCAGAGGCCCGAGGCAGCAACCGCAGTTCTCCCCGGGGTTGGCGGAATTCGATGGCCACAATTCTGGCTTGGGATTCGGCGGACTCGACGACCCGGGCTTCGGCCTTGAAGCCATCGGAGGGATGGGAGGAGCTTCATCGTTCTCCCCTTCCTCCATTACTCTCCCTCCTCCTCCTCCTCCTTTCTCTTCTTCCGACCTTTCTTCCGGTGGTCGCGGGCTTTCACTTTCGAGCAGCAATACCAGCAATAGTAGCAGCGGTATTCCTCCACCGCCGTCGAGCTCCGGCATCCAAGCTCCGAACATTGGCAGGCAAACTAGCCACACCCTCTTCTCGCCGGCCACCGCCATCCCGCCGCCGGCTGCGGCCGCGGGGGTGTTCCTCCAAAAACCCAACTTCAGCTCCAACCCTCTTCTCAACCGCCAGCTCCAACTTCACTCTCCTTCCAACCCGGACTTTTTCGTCCCCGTGACCTCCGTCGCCGCCGCCCCGCCCGGGCACCAGCCCCCGCCGACGCCACAGCCCCTCCCACCGCAGCATAAGCGCCGCCACTTGACGGTCTCCAACCCGGCCGGCCAAATTCCATCCAGACCCCCCTTTCCGAAACCCTCCGGCACGCCAGACCCGTTCCCCCAAAGAAGCCACCTGGCCCAGCAGCACTCGCAGGGCTTTCCCCTATCTCACCAGCAGATGTCGGCGCCGGGTGACGCCGCCGCCCAGCAGCAGGCGTTGGTGGACCAGCTCTTCGAGGCCGCGAAGATGGTCGAGGCCGGAGACTCGGTTGGCACGCGTGGTATATTGGCGCGGCTCAATCACCAGCTTCCCTCCCCTCAGGGGAAGCCCCTCCTCCGCTCCGCTTTCTACTTCAAAGAGGCTCTCTACCGCATCCTTGGCGACACCTCCGATTCCCACTCGCGCCGAGTCTTCCCGAATAATCCCACGAGGAGCTCTCTGGAGGCCGTGCTCAAGCTCACCTCCCTCAAGGCCTTTTCCGAGGTCTCCCCGATTCTTCTGTTCACCAACGTCACCTGCATCCAGGCCCTCCTCGAGGGCCTCGCCGGCGCCGACTGCATCCACATCGTCGACTTCGATATCGGCAGCGGCACCCACTGGTCCGCCTTCATGCATGAGCTGGCCCAGAGGAGCTGCACGGATGGCGGACCTCCGATGCTCAGAATAACCGCCTTCGTCTCGCCCGAAGCTTACCATCCCCTCGAGCTCAACCTTGCTTGTGGCACCCTTACCTTCTGGGCTGGCCGCCTTAATATTCAATTTGGATTCAGTGTCATGAACCTCGACAACTTCGACCCTACGGCGATCCGCAACCTGGTCGACGCACCCATTGCCGTGAACCTACCCGTCGGCTCTGCACAAAACATATCCCCGACCCTCCTCCGCCTCGTGAAGCAGCTTACCCCGAAAGTCGTGGTCTCGGTGGACCTTGGGTGTGACCGCAGCGAGCTGCCATTCTCGCACCACTTCTTCCATGCTTTCCAGTCTTGCATGGTCCTCCTCGACTCCATTGATGCTGCGTGCACCGACCGGGATGTGGCCACCAATATCGAGTGGTTCATAGTGCAGCCGAGGATTGAGAGCAGCGTCCTTGGCCGCCACCGTGCCGACAAGATGCTCCCCTGGAGGATACTCTTTGCATCAGCTGGCTTTGTACCCCTGCAATTCAGTAGCACCACCGAGGCGCAGGCTGACTGCCTCTTGCAGAGGGTGCCTGTGAGGGGCTTCCACGTGGAGAAACGCCAGGGTTCACTTTTCCTCTATTGGCAGCAACGAGAGCTTGTCTCTGTGTCTGCTTGGGGGTGCTGAAGTGCTCTCCTCCTCCAATCTCTAGTCAAAGGTGCCGCTCCAGTTACTTGTTCTATACTGTTATGTCCAATTGATCTTGAGCTACGATTGTTCAATACTGGTAACCTCTTTTTGTGTCATTAGCCTCTTCTGGTTTCTCTACTCAATTGTGATGTATTACTGGAGATATTGTTTTTGAGTAAGAAGGCATTTGACAATTTGGAAGGCCGGGTACATTTATAATTTATCTGTTGGACATGGGAAGTGATCCTTATGCAATTTCGACATTTAAGGAGCAATTCCAATCCTAGTTATGGTTACTTTATGCATGACATGAAAGTTAATTAGATTATAAATTTCTACAGACCAAAACTATGATTCCACTTCAAGTTTTTGGAAGGTCCATCGGGCTTTCATGTTTTAAAAGATTGGATGGTGTAGGAGATTATGGTTCATCCATCCATACCTTGCTATCATTCTTTATGCTGCATAGATAAAATTAAGGTGTGTATGTGGGTTTAACTTTTATGTACTAAGAAATGGATGGCACAAAAAACCTAGATAAGGGTGTGTTACATGCAGTTAAGGTAGCAACGTGCTTTGTATGGACTATGATTGTGTTTAGGTGCAAGGGCATAAGTGTTGCATGATTCCAATATTTAAAACCTGCTTATATCTCTATGTACAAATTCCATAGAGTCAAGCATCCTCATAGCAGCTTCGATCGTAGACACATCTCCTTTAATTTAGGAGAGAATTTAGTAGCTAGCTTTTTGAATTTCAGGAGACACCTGTGGACTGTGGGACTATCATATGGATGTTTATTATTTTGCATGCATGCCTCACAGATATATATGTAAAGGACTTTTTGGAGAGGAGCATGTTGTTGAAAAATGTGACAGTAATTACGCAATCAGATAGCAGTGCAGGGACTACAAAACATTTGTCAACTGCAGGAGTATCTTATCTTATGGATCCTTACCAAAATATCATATTAATAATGACATCTAAGATTCGAGTGTGGGTACACAAAAGGATCTAGGTAACATAGGTGACAACATCGCTGCAGCAGCTTCCATTATTTACATGCATCCCCTATAATTTAGGAGAGAATTTTAGCTGATGGATCTTTGGTATTCTGTGGAAACCTATTGTCCATGAAATCATTAGATGTCTATTGCTGTCTTGTCGGATTAAGTGTCACCACATTTGGAAAGTCATATTGGAAGGGACTCAGTTAATGTTAGTGTAGCAGTGATGCACCGAGAATGATATTGCATAGAAGATTCTGAAGGGAGATGGTTATGTGCAATTGTAGTAGCAGATGTTGAAGAACTAGGTATGCATGTCAAATGCAGGTGTGCAAGGTTGTCACTTCCAATGTTTAATAATACTTTCTTATGGACCCTTACCCCAGTGTCATATCGTACTGACATCTTAGTATTGGGTGTGCATACCGAAGGTTTAATGAAAAGATCTGAATAACAAAGGTGACAGCATCTCTATGGCAGCTTTCATCATTGATGTGTCCCCCTATAATTTTAGGATGGAGTTTAGCAACAGACTCTAAATTTCAAGAGAAACTTGTCACTTATAGAGCTATCATATCAATGTTCTGCCTTGCTGCACTTTGATCTCACCAGGTCTGAAAAGGCATATTTGGAAGGTATCTTGTTTATGCAACTAGGGTGGTAGATATGCTTTGAGAATGACATGATATATAAGATTCAAAACAGAGCAGGTTACATATGATTGGGCAGCAGCCTATGTTGCATGGACTAAGATACATGTGTCAGATGTAGGTGGCTGAATGTTGTTAGTTTTAATATTTAAGAATTTCTTCTGATGGATGGTTACCAAGTATCGTATCTATATCAACATCTAAATATCAACTATACCTAAGGCTAAATTCAAACTATCTGGGTAATATATGTGGCAGCATCTTTGTAGCAGCTCCATTCACGGATGCTTTCCCTTGTAATTTAGGAGTGAGATTAGTATTTAGATCTCTAAATATCAAAGAAATTATGCTGATGTTCAGATACTGGTATATTCATACATGTATCAATAAATATTCTAAGTATCAAGGGTGGATACCTAAGGCTAATCAAAATATTTGGATACTGTAAGTGGCAGCATCTTTGTAGTAGCTCTATTCATGGATGCTGTCCCCTATAATTTGGGAGTGAGTTTAGTAGCTTGCTCTCTGAATATCAAGAGATTCTTTTTGATGCATGGACTGAAAAGGATCGGTACAATTAGATATTGATATATCCATATACATATCAATATATACTCTGTAGATATGAATATGGATACAGATATTAATGTATACTAAATTTTCCCTACTAAAGTAGATACTAGACTTCGTATTTATATTTGTTCTTGGATGCAAATTAGATATTAATCATATCCATGTTTCTCCTAAATGGATATGGATATAAGTAAGATAATGCTTCAAATACAAATTGGATTTTTAAGCAAAATTTGATGAGGATGGGTTATAAAATTTAGATGTATAAATGTTTTCAAGGAGCAGGAGAATGCAAAAACCTTGCATGGAGATTTCATATACTTAATGCTCTCTACTTGGTCATCACAACTGCATGTTCATCTATTTAAATGTTAGGCAAGCCCAGTATCTTTTTTACTGATATGTTAAGTATCCAGAATATGAAAAGGTATCTGAGTAACTGAATATCTGAATCGGAATTCAGAGAAACCCTAATATCTGGTTATTTTTATCTGAAGATGAATGTTAGAACCCATACCCATGTCCATATCTGAGATTTTTTGTATCAATTTTTGATCCATAATCAAATCTGATCAGATGCAGATTTTTTTGAACGGGAATTTGATCCAAGCAAATCCAAATATGGATATTCTCAGCCTAGAGATGGAGCTATCACATGGATACTGCTACCTTATTGCACTTAGGTCTTGCAAGATTTTAAAAAACATATTCAGAAGGAAATGAGTTAATGTGATTGAGGTACCAATTCTAACCTAAGAATGACAAGATTTTGATGGAAGCAGGTTCCATGTCATCAGCAGCAGTCTATGTAGAATGGGCTAGGTGAAGTGTCTCAGGTGCAGGTGCTCACCTGTTGTATATCCTAATATTTTTAGTATGGATCCTTACCCAAAATGTTTTGTCAATGCCACCATCAACAAGTCAGGTTGGATAACTAAAAATGGAAAAAATGATCTGGAAACATAGGTCATAGCATGTTTGCAGCAGGTCCAATTGCTAACTTGTGTCTGCTAAAATCTTGGAGAGTTTAGTGGTTGGCTCATTGAAATTCATGGGAGTCCGGTCATTATTGGTGAAACTATCATATGAATGCCGATACCTTGTTCCATGCAAACCTCGATTGATTTGAAAAGGTTGCTGAAGGGAGCAAGTAAATATATATTTGTAGTTATGCACTGTGAACTGTGTGATATTGAAGATTCAGAAGGGAGCAGGTTACATGTGATTTAGATGGCAGCCTATATTGCATGGACTAAGGTGCAATTGTTCATTATTTATTCTTCTAATGCTTAAGAATTTCTTCTTATGCATCCTTTCTTTGATCATTCTGGACTAATTATACGCAGAAACAGAGAGAGATGAATGAAGGCATGTCTAAGAGGACTGGTGAATGGTGGGTGAAGTGGAAAATTCCTTCTTTGGAGCAATGCATTCACCTCCATCTTTTGAGATGCTGGGTAAGAAATTAAAGACAAGACCAAGGTTTAAAGAATTGAATTATGTGTTAGAAAATAGTGGGCTTTGGATGCATAAGCATTTGCATAGATGAGATTGATGGAGTGACTCTGTGATGAGACGGTTTAGAAATCTGTACGATTGAAATCTGTGGGACTTCAAGAAATTTAGTGCTGATAGACATATGTACCGGTGGGCATCTGCAATGAATATTTGAAGAAGCACTGGTAGTACAAGGGGCATGGAGTTGTTATCCAGAAGTCTTGCGAAGTGAACTGAGATGACTTGGGCTGGAGTTTGAGAAATATGCAGAAAATAGTACCTTCATGGTAATGGAAGGCAGCCCTTCACGGAAATAAATGGTAGTGGCTAAATTATAAAATGATCCAGATTGTCAAATTTATTTATTTCATAGAATTCGTTATATGATCATTCTTTTTGGTGGCTATGTACAACATGTGGATGATTAAGAAAGCCACATCTAAAGCTCTTAACATCTTAACATTAGTATTTTGTAGTTAAAATGCAACAAAGTTCATATATATATATATATATATATATATATATATGCTTCTCCCCTTGTTTCAGTGCTTTGTTATCCTGCAATTGAAGCTCGTTCTTGATGTTGTAAATGGAAAGTACCCTTTTTGGTAATATTAGAAAGTAGGTTTTTATGCTTTTTTTTCCTCAAAGTAAAAGAGTTAGTTTTTATGCTACAACATTTGCTTTACCCAAACGTGCTTATGCTGTTGAAAGATTGCCTCTTCCAGGGTGGTAGCAGTTTTGGCTCATCATTTCTTATAGTAAGTTTGTTCTTTCTGCTATTCTGATATGGACTAGTTTGAACTACAACCCTCAAAAATCTTGTTACTTAACAACTTGAGATGAATGTTCACAAAGTAGGTGTTCATTTTATCCATGTTCTATCTTCTTTCCATGACCTTCTTGAAACATCCTGACCTGGAACAGGATGGGACCCTTGCTGTTCCATGCAGAATTATTTGAGTCATGTGGTTCCTGTGGAATGTATCTCCAAGCAGGTTTGTCTTGGAACACAGACATTAATGCAATTGTGTATGTTTCAGGTAATAATACTCATCCTCAGAAAGCTGTAAATATTTCAATTGCCTAATTTGATTTTTTTTTTTTCTTAAAAAAAAAATTCTGGTCTTTTGATTAATACAATAGCAACTATTGCATAAACAAAAAAGTTCACTGGACATGGTCTGGAGTCTGACCGGTACTATTATTGTAATGGTTTTGTTTTTTCTTGAATGTATATAACTGCATAATGCATGGAGAGCTCTGATAATGATTTCTATCTGTGATGAGGTTTCTCTTGAAATTGAAAGCATCATCATCTTTATGGGTTCTTTGGTTGAAATAAACCTGGCTATGCTAGGAACAAGTCTAACTAATAAATATTTTTATCAATTCCCACTTGTTTAGTTGAGTACATCCTGCATTCGATGCCTATTCTTTCCATGTTATGCAACCTGTTTCTCCCATGGGTCCATCTAAATTAGAAATTACCTTGGTAATAAGTTCAGGATAAATTAATTCAAATGCCTCGGAAGATCAGCCATGTTTTTGTCCATCTTTTTGTAAATATGCCTAGGCTCAAAAGTATAGAACTCTTGTTATCCATGGCTGGCTTTTGTTCCTTCAAATTAGATACCTGGAACAAAATATCCAGAAGTGCTCGAGAATAAGTTACATTTAAAATCAGTGTGAAAATTAGCTGATTTAAGTACAGAAGTTAACATTCTTTATTTTGCAATACTTGTCCCTTTCAGGTGAATCCTACAGTAGATCAGCTGGTCATTAGAAAATCAAATCCATCCATCCCTCTTTGGAGACTACATTTTTCATGATTCACTCATCAAATCTTCTTATATTTTAGGTCAGCCTTTTTAGATAAAAAATTCATATGACTGTTTGTTTTCGAGTTTGATCTCCATATGTTTTCTATGATGTTTATTAGCCTGTTCGGTTGTACATTGAACTTGGTTAAGCTATCCAGTTTGAATCTTGTTATCCAATCTTCCTTTCATGATATAGTGTCATTTAATTGGCCATCCATCTCTTTAGTTTTATGTCTCTTCCTTCAGTAGTTGACAAGCTGCTTTCTCCTTCAGTTTTAAGTCAACTTTAGGAGATTAAAAATTAGAAACACCATGCCATTGGCGAAATTGAAGTTACAACTTCCATTACTTAATCGGAATTAGGACGATATACAGTTTCTTTGGGAACATGCCCTTGAACATGGACAAACAGTTCCACATTTAACTTCATATTCCGCATTTCTTGGATTTTTTTTTTTTTTAAAAAAAAAGCTTGTTTCTTTCTCTGTTAGAAGTCCTAATTTCATGACATCCATGTTTCGTACACTCCCCCATATTGCTTCCCAAATTTCGGATAAAGCTACTTCTGTTCCCTATCTGACATTTTTCAACTCTCTTATTCTGAAGGCCTTTTGGATTTGTGATAGTGTGTTTGCTTCTTTTGACATAATGTTTGCTTTCACCATCAATGCATTCCATGCTTTTATAGCGTGTTTGCTTTCACCAGCAATGCATTGCATGCTGCTTTTAGTTTCATTCTTTCCAACTGTTGGGAACTTTAGTGTGTCAGACGAACTGTTTTTGATGAGGTACTTCCTACCGTTCCAATCACCATTGGCTCAGATAAGTAGTCGACAGAATGGGTATGGTTAGTCTCGTGAAGGTAACGATCAGTTGCATCAACTTAATTGCTCCTACTGTCACGTAGATCGTGACAAAGCGTCACAATGCATCTGACGGTTCAGATATCATCAGTTTCAGAAATCACAAATTGGAGGGGCATTCTGTCCGCATCCCTGGGCCCTCCAATTCTTTGATCACTAAATGGTAGTGAGATTTGAAATGGGACTTCCACGGGGCTTCTGGGACCACAGCCTTCACTCGAGTGGGGGAGTGGTTCTGGTGTTGTCCCCAGCACGATGTCAAGTTAAAACAGTGGGGTATGAGGGTTGTCCTTCGTGCAATGTAAAGTTAAAGCGGTGGGTTGGGATTTTTTTTTTTTTTTTTTTTTTTTCCGGAAGGATATCTTTTCGGCGGAGGGGGAGGGGGACTGGGGATAAAGCAAGGAGACCCCGAAGGTAACCACTTGTTTAAGCTTGTGTGGTTTCTAGTTGCTGCCAGCTGAGGACGACCCGGTTCAAGCACAGCCACCAGGACCAGCACGTCTGCACAAAGGATGTGAACAGTTAGAATTGGTTGCTGATATCTTGAGCAAATTTGTTAAAAAAAATATATATCTACAAGAATCACTTGATATACACCTTTTCTGATCATTATTGATAGAATTATATAAAATCAAGAAATAAGATTTGCTATATCGAGAGATCGAATTGCATACCAAATTTTTGAAAATCATAATTTAAATATATAATATTTAATTAAAATGTTTTTTTTTTTTTTTTTAAAAAAAAGGGTTAACTTTTTAAAATCTACATTGTGCGATGTTGTGATATCTTTCTAGGGTGCTGTGTTTTAAATAATTAAATTCAAATTTTATTATTTAGATTTCAAAATAAATTGAACGGATCAAAAGAAAATTTAGTAAATGGTTTTGACAGGATATATTTTTTAATTTAAGAAGGATTTGACAAAGTAACAAAAAAATAAAATCGATGCAGAAGTTAAGATTTAGATCTTACAGGACTTTAGCTTTTTTATATTTATTTTTATTAGTTATACAACTTTTTGAGAAATTAGTCCTATTCAAACTATGAGAAAAATTCTAATTTGAATAGTACAAGGGCATACCTCATTATTATTAATAAAGGTTATATAGTTTAATTTTTTTTAATGATCAATGGAGAAAAGGAAATTTAAATTCTACATTCATCGATCGTTTCATTTTTTTTTCTAATTTTTTTTTTAAGAGATTCGAATTAAATAAGCCGAAAGAATTTTTTCTGCTCCTCGATCAGATTAGAAAAATATTAACTCACATAGGATGGAGTTGCATCTAAAAAGAGTTCTTCATATTGATTTGCATGAGATAGATATTGGAGAATAGATAAATTTAATCTGGCTTAAAGCAAGGACGTGAGGCATGCAAGTAAATATATCTTGAGTTTAGAATTGGTGATGGCAGAATTAATCAAGGCCAGGATACTCTAATTCTGGCTCCTAGGGACATGCCTTGCTTGTGTTAGACGTTCGCGCAAGTGGCTGGTAGTTTGCAATGTCATTGTTTTAATGTAATATGCTCTTTGAGAGCTTTGAGAAAAGTTTCATGCAAGCTTTTGCAACCAATCTTTCCAGAGAAATAATCAGCAAAAGGAACCATCAAAACTCCTCAAGAAAAATACTACAAAATATAATTATGTATCAAGGCAAAACTCTTCTTCTCAATATTCAGCAATTCTTCCACAGGCTTCTTATATCTTCATTGCAAATGCCAAGTTTAAATCACCACCGGTTCTTTTAAAAAAATTCAAGAATACCTTGTAACAAGGAATCACTGAATGCGATGTAAAGTGCATCGTCTCCATCACCCGCTTGCCACCCAACTCATCGTCATACTTGCGAGGTCTTTTTTGCATGCTTGCCTTTAGGTCACCTCAATCTAATAATAAAAAAAAGATTCTTAAAGGAGAACCACGAAGAAAAAGTTGGGCCTGTGTGGAGACCGGAATTGGACCAGAATCCAACGTGCCTCCAGAGGCCAACCAAGTGTCTCATGGACCAAGGTTCTTTGAATTCAATGGATTTAAACCTCCAAAGGTTGGCCTAACTTTTTAATGTAGCCCTTCCCGAGGGGGGGGGCTCTTCCTTGAAAAGTGTTAATGGTACACAACTTTTCACTACCGAAAGGTAAGGGAGAGCGGGGAGGGATAAACGTGCGGGCAGAGGGCATTCGTCAGGGGGAAGCCTCTCCTTGGAGTGCGGGATTGGGTTTCAACTACAAAGCCGATGGACGGGGTCACCAAGACAATGAGCCAGCCTTTGGCTAGACCTTTTCTATCTTCTCACGGTTCTCAAGGTTAAAAGTGCCTAGATTTCAACAAAATCTTCTTGATAAACATTCTGAGTTGGATCTTCCCCAAGTTTTTTTTATTTTTTATTTTTTATTTTTTTGTACAGAAAAAAGAAAAAAAAAAAGAAGAAGAAGAAGGTGTCTGGAGAACTCTGATTACTCCAACCTAAAATACAGCCTTTTATCGTTTGAACAAGTTAAATGTGCATTGGTTGCTTAAATTACCACCTAAAAAGGGTGACCTAGGGTGACCTAGGAGTTGGGAGACTAGGGCTGGACCGGGGCCTATTGTTTCAGAAAAAGTTATATTCACGTGAATAATTGGCTTGATATAAAAATGCTTTGCGATTAGCCCCTTGGTTTATTCACTCGTTCATTATTAGTTATAACCAGAGTTATTGTATATAGGTTGCCAATGTGCAAGCTGTAGCTAAAATGAGTTATCTTATGTCAATCTAAATAGTTTCTTATAGTTATGAATTAGCACGATTTTATAAAGTCCTCTTGAATCCAACTGTCATGTCTATACTTGACATTATTTAACCATGCTTAACAATGTTTTTATCTTTAATTTTGGTATGCATTTTTTCCTTATATTTTTCTTTTTGGTCAAATTTTTGGTCCAGCAAAATTTAGAATAAGTGCATGTTATGTTACGCTTGGATATCAAGTTAGAAACTAATCAATATTAGAATAACAAGCATGCATGATAATTACGATCACAAGTACGATCAAAATTTATTAATTAATTAGCACCATCAAATTAATGGCTACACTCCAGGAGGCTTGCACAAAGATTTATATTCGACGAGAGTGGGCACCATCATTGATAATAGAAAATCAAGAACCTAAAGCAAATCAACTAGGGCCATTAGGAGAGCATTTTTTGTCATGGAATAGTGTCCCATGAACTGGACTTCCAAACCAAAAAATCTTTAGTCTTTCCTGGGGTTAGAAAGCTCGTAGGCCCACCGCCGCTTAATCGAACCCTTTAATTATTGTAATGATGGCGGAGGGGCGGTAAATTAATCCCTCAACTAGCTCTAATAATTACGTGGCCATAAAAACCCAACTCTACCGCCCATGGGACTACCAAGTTACCGATCCATTCTTTCAGCGGAAAAGCATTTGATATAGAATGAACACCACAGGTCCCTCGGCCAAAGACTAGGCAACAAAACTGTTTGGGACCAGCACTATTTGGGTGGCGACCACGACGGAGATTGTCGCCGACCAACTCCGACGGCCACACACATACGCGTACTGTCTTCTCCTCTCGATCTCTTCCAAGGCCAAACCAAAAATGGACACCATGTTACGTGGTGGTGTGTAAGGCCCGAAGAAAAGCGAAAGATATTTGAGTTGGATTTAGACAAGGAAGGGATCATTCCTTTGCGTGCGAAACAAAAGCAGGGGTTGTGATCACACGACCCTTTTGGACCCCCCTTCTTTTTAGATGCTTTTTTTTTTTTTTTTTTTTGGGTTGTTGGGTTGGGGGGGGGGGGGGGGGGGGGGGGCGCGAGGGGTGTAAAATTCTTTTTAGATGCTTTGCCAACAAAAACGCTTTGCTCATCTTCTCCCCACGTACGTACTCGACTTTTTAAGGTTGTAGAATGCCATGGGCGCGCGTAGAACCAACGCTTCCCTCCCTTTCCACGCGTCTTTACGGAGCACAGCCCAGAAGGATGGACTCATGCGGATCAAAAGCCACAAGATGACGAGGCCCGATCGTTATTTTAACTTGTTCTCTCCTTCTCAACTAAGACTTCCTTCTCTCGTTCATCATATGATCCTCTTCAATCCAACTGATTTTGGCCCTTCTTTGAACTGCAACTCTACTTCTACTGTTGCAATAACCAAAGTTAGTAGAACTTGGTGGAAAGGTGGCTCCACCAGCCCATAGGATTCATTGAATGGATGACATTGCTCCCTCTCATTATTTTAAGCAACTCAGGTCAACTCTAGTCATCAATTTTCTATCCATCACTGCTACTCATGTCTCTTTCATGGGCTTTTTCTTTTTCTTTGTTCTCCAAGCATGATTTCTTCGAAGTTTTCTCTAGTCAATGTTAACTCCCTTCTCTTCAATGATTTTAATGCCTATGAGAAGAGCTGGAGTGCAAGGATTGGAGACCACCCATAGAAGTTCACGTGGAGTTTTTAAGGGGCTTTTGGTGTTTGTTTTTTTGCACTCATATTCATAAGTTACATCCTTTTTCCTTTGCGTGGGCGGTTCGATTTGAGATAAGGGTGAGATGAATGATTGGTCTCTCTAGTCTCCTCGCTCTATGTAGAGAGGAGGTGGGCTACAATGTTGACATCATTTAGAGCGGAGTCTCTGACTCACTAATGGAGAGATCATTAATAGAAGGACATTTGTACCTATATAAAATCAATTGCACCAATGTTTTAGTAGTAATGATTGAGAGGGCCTAGATTTTAGATTATTGGTGGGCCAATTCTTGGCAGGCCATCTTGTCACAGTACGTCCCGACCACAGGTTGGGTCTAGTTGTCCCAGCGACACGCTCCACAAGTTGAGATATAGGTCAACTTGTATAGGGGCTTAGGTCAGGTTGGGGAGCTTTTGGGGCCTAAACTAAGTCCAAGCAAAATATTGACAAGTTTCTAGAGAGTGACCAAAACCTAACCCCGTCCGCGTTAGGAGACAAGCTCCAGGGATACTAGACTTCATAGCTAGGTACCTGGTAAATAGTCAAAGAAATGATTCGAATTGGGCTCGTCAAATATCTAAATTTCTGGCATGTTGAAATAACTACATCGATAGATTTTGTTGGAAGATTGAGAATCAGATTAGGTCTTATTGAAATTTTCTTCTTAAAGGTTTTATCCATGCCTGTAAAAAAAAAAAAAGAAAACCTTTTTTAAGTTTTTTTTTTTTTTCCTTTCCTCCCTTTCCTCAAGAAATTCTTTGATAGACTTAGTCCACCATGTATGCTCTAAACAAAGTTAATAAAAAAATGCCACATCAGCATTTTGAACTTAGAATATTATACAACCATCTTAACATTTTGTTAAGGTTGTCAAGTAGTGGTATGTTCAGATGGTAGCAGAAACTTTCAACTCGAAATCCTTATATGGCATATTTATATTAGCTTTGTCTATAGCACACGTGGTACACAAAGTCTATCCAACAATTTCTCCTTCTCCTTGACTTAGTATGATCATAATGTATTTAAAAGGTGAGGAGCCTAACCAACAAAGATCTCCGCCTACATCTCCCCTCAAGTGATGAATGAGAATGACCATATTCATGAGAAGTAACCTTTTTTTTTTTTTTTTTTTATTTGCAAGAAATTTCTGTCTTATAGAGTAAATTAGTATTCAAATATTAGTAAGGTTTTAGATTTTGCCTTGAAAAACTTATAGAAGATCACGAGATCTGCATGGAAATACGGGATCCGTGTTTTATAAGCAGTGAAGGGGCATTTTCTTAGTCTTATAAATTAGAAAAATGATAACCGTCCACCTCGAAAGCTTACCTCTGGCAACACTGGCACAATTCAGCCATTGGCTTGATACAGTGTAGACTATAGAATAACTTGATCATTAAAAATTAATTGCAAGTCTGAGTCAAGATGTACATAAATTGCAGCAAAACATTGCATGACATATGAGTTATGGTAATTTCACCCTCAACATTCGTGCACTACATAAAAAAGCATCACACACTTGAGGAAAAAAAAAGGAAGAACATTGAATTCTCTCAGCATTCTATACAGTGCTTTAGAGTGATCATTCCTAGGCCTAGCTCACTACCAAGTAGCTATTACTTGCATGAGAGAAGGCAAGTGGATAAACTCAAGAATCTGCAAAATGAGCTACCATCATAGTAAAAACTTCTGTGTAAGTGTGCGTGACCTGCAAAGATTGTGACTAGCATCAATATGCTAATCATTGGGGCATCACAACAAAGATTGTTAATTTTTTTCATAATTAGCAAGAACTCGTTCCATGGCTTGAATCTTATAATTGTCATCTGTTACATAACTTTTTTGGATGGACATTTTGCACACAAGAAAGCATCAATTAATCAAAATTTAAACTATTTTGCTCGGATAACAAATGGTACAGTTTAGGAGATCATGGTCATCTAGACATGAGTTTCACAACCAAAATCATAAAACAATAAAAAAAGTTGTTTTTCTAGATCCCTAAGACAAACTTGTCTCAAGACCATGATTCTGACATCATGTGCTGAACAACCCCAGCAATCAACAAAATCGCATGGATTCCAAAAGTCAAAGGGCATCAAAGATTTTATCCTTACAGTCCTTTCTATAAAGAAAATCTTTTTAGTATAGAAAAGTGAAATACCCTTCAAATTTTAGGCACATCATGAACAATGCCATGTTTGCTAATTTAGACATACACCAACTATCTCCACTCTTTATGGAAAGCTCGATCTGTTATCCACCAAACCTGATACCATGAAAAAAAAGGTTGGAAAACTAATAGTGAAAGCTGGACAAGATCATGGTATTTAGCTGCAAAAGAGTGCAATTATTTTCCAAAAGTTGGCTAATGTGGATGTCGACCAACTGTCAGAGTTATTGTAAAGCAAAAAGAATGGATGATGAAGATGCTGTTTTTCCTTGCACATGAAGGTTCTCCTAACAGAGAAAATGTGTCAGCTGAGCATCTGAGAAAGAAGCTTTTCATGCGACTAAACCATATCTTTATGAATCTTAAAGGTATTATCATTTGCACGCGAACATTCAGGTTCTGAAATCAACACTTGGGTCGGTAAATGGATGGTAGAAAATGGACATGATGGCTAGCAGCTAGGCAGCTAAAGCCCAAGAATAACTAATGTATATCGCTAACATGCTCCAGTCTCCAGAATCTTAATTTTGAAAGTTGACGTGCTAGGCCCAAATTACTGCCACATGATGTACATTGTAGACAGCATCTCCGGCACCTACTACCAAAACTTAGGATTGTGTGGCTAAGAGACACCGAATTGATCATTTATTTCTCTGCCAAGAAATAGAATAATTAAAAGCAAAACAAAAGATGCATGGATGTCTTTTTTTTATAAAGGAGCTATATGACTGTCAGCTAGCATGGATCAGACTTCATGAGGTTAAACAGGCTGAACAGCGATTAGATAAGAGTATGGAAGAGGAGAATATAAATATTGTTCGTTGGTGAAGGGACAAAAGTTCATAAGAAGCTAGGAGAAGAACCTCCAGAACGTGTTAACTGATGATACTAGTTTGGAAGCAGAGAAAGTGGGCAACAAGGTTCACATCAAGGATATCGGTTTCTGGGCCTAGCAATTCTCTCAAGCAAGGAAATCTAGAACATACGACAAGAGAAAGAGATGGCTCAACATGTGGCTGAAATTGCTGAAAACATAGAAAGAAAAGAACGATGCTATGACACATTACTATAGTATGCATTACAGTATGTGGGTGGAACTTGAAGGTCATGGTTATGGTTAAAGACTTTACCAGAATGGGAGAACCCAGCACTATAATTTCAAAACAGAAACCCCTGCCCATTAATCGAATCTCAGACCCTCACATCGAATGATATTTGTTTGAATAACGGTAGAGACTTGTGAAGACTGATGAAGCAAATTGCATAGATATTATTGCAAGCAAAACATAGTAGTTGCGAAAGAATGGAAATTCTGAAGTTACTATCAACAGAATAGATAGAATGCATGTGCAATAATAATCTAGGTAAAAACAAGTTAAGCGCCTGATTGTATACACATCGCTCCATCAAGCTGTCTCATGGATGAAATAAGTTTCCTGACACCATGGACATGAACACAAAGGCACAGCAGAATACTAATATTCAAACAGTCTTTGGAGTATTTCCTCCAAAAAAATAAAAAGCAACAAACAGCACAAGAATAGAACATATACCAAGAAGTTGAATGAAGTTAAAATTCCATTGATTCATGGAGTTTTTAAAGCTTCTTTCCAAACCATGGGAGAACGAATGCTCTATTACTAAATATGTTTACATATCATCTTGTGAAGTGCTATAGATTCAGAGTAGCTCCAGGTCATTCGGAAACTCATTGTAGTTCAGGGTTAACCACAGCCATCGAGAATGAAATATCTCTTTGTACAAGGTTGTAATCATAGTATCATACCATCAAGATTGAAACGGAAGAATAGCACACTGCAAGAAACCTAGTACACAGTTTTCCTACGGGAGGTTGCTAGTTTGCTCTTTTACTACTATTTAATAGACTGGAAAAATAAGAACTTGCTATCATGGCATTTCCTTTCTTTCAATTGCAAAATGAAGAGGAAACAACAGGAAACCACAACTCCTCTCAGCACGGGAACTTATACTGTACTTGGGTGCAACCATCCTTTAACTGCAGCAACTCCACTTGCAGTCGGTTGGGCTCAAGTTGCCATGCTGTATTTGGGTTCGCCTTATTAGGATAGAATTACAAGTGAATCAGTGACCACAACAAACCAAACTCCAAAAAAGACCATTAATAATCATCCATACAAATCAAGCTCGTAGAAGTTCTCAAACTAAACAGACACCGTTAACTTTTGAATAAAATTACTTGATGTCGACATCCTCAATTCAAATATCATCGACCTTCTACAAAGGGTGTCTAAGTTCTGGCTCAATCTATTTATTTATTTTTTTCTCTAAACAGTGAAAAATCTTCAGAAACATTCATCTCTAACAAATACCTCAAAGTCACAGTAACTGTCACCACTAAACAGATTCTAAGAAGTCATTAATAGCTCAGTTGATTATTGACGTCAGAAGCCACAAAAGCTTTGTACAGGAATAATTTACAGAAACCATGAACATATATGCGTGCAACAATCTAAAAACATTTATAAGAAACGTTGAGGACCACAAGTTAATGCTAACAAGTCCAGCCTTCTCAGTCGGATCGTATCCCACCCATGAAGGTCCTGGGGTCAGGGCAGGTTCCCGTGAACTGAGCCTGAGAGAAGTCAAATCCTGGATTCTGCAAAACCAAAACAAGCAAAAGCAAAAAGAGGAATTGATACAAAAGTATATCGTTTATTTCGAAGGAAAAAACATGTATTAATAAAAAGATTGTTGAATAGGAAAAGAGCTTGCAAACTTGGAATCAAACTTAGTGTAGTTTCAAAAGGGAGTGGTTTCCATACCAACTTTTTTTTTAAACAAAGAAAATTGGTTTAACAGTATATAAATGAGTAAAGTAGACAATTTCGTTAAGGGAATGGATGGAAACTTCATTATAGTCAATTTAATAGCTTGTCTATCTGAAATACGTTTTAAAAGAATATTTTTTAAATATTTTCTCATTGAATAAGTGGAGTTATGTCAATTTTTTCAATAATGTATCTTGTTGATCTCAAACACATGCTGGCCATCTCTTATTTTTAACAATAAATATGTTAGGCTCCTCTTAGAGAAAAATCTTGGCTCTGCCTCTGTATGTTTTCTGGCTAGATTTTCAAGTAGTCTATATAGAACTTCAATGTTAACTTGTAAGTTATGGTAACGGTCCAATTCTTTTACCATATAAAAGACTAATAGCGACCGTTTTTACAGTGGAAAAAATTGACTAAAGCTTTCCATATGATACATGCACATAAGGTAATAAACAGGACATGAGATCATGCTCACCAAATGCAGAAGTTTGAAAATCCAATTTTGGAAACGTCATCATATTAAAAGCTCCAAACCAGTGCTCTTAACAAATAATTACAAGTTTATCTTTGCAAAATCATGTTGTGCATGGACCTCATTATATTTATAAATGTAGACAAGGAAGGTTCTCCAGCAGGTTATATTCAGCTATGATGCAAATATAAGAGGACTTACAAGACAAACAGCAATAATTTTCTAACTGAATGGTTTGGTTTGTTGCATTTTACCTGTTTGATGATACAGTATCATTTATTGGAAGACAAACAAGTTGCTCGATATTTCCCTCAGGGTGCGTTTACAAGGCAAGACACGGGATGTTAGATCATGCCCACCTTAACCACAAGTTTTGAAGCTCCATTTCTAACTTGCCATCAAGTGTTCTCAAATAATAAAGAAAGTTTAACTCAGCAAAATCATGTTATCTATGGACCTCATTATATTCATACAGTAGAAGGTGATATTTAGCTATAATGTAAACATGAGGTTTTCAAGAAAAATCAGGATTGGATTCTGAGAGTGGTTTTACAGTCTAGTCAGGAAACAACCAATAATTACGAAGGGAATGACTGGTATATGATTTGGTTTAAACATGAATTGCACTGGAAGCAGAGAAAATAAAACTGAATTTTGTTGGGTGTTCCTTAAAAGTGAAAAGAAAAAATTTGCTACAATTATCGTGGTTCATGGTACTGTGCAAAGAGCAACCAGCATCTTACCAGAGTTTTCCAGACAGCCAATAGATAAATGAATAATAATCATGCTACACTATTACTTGATTTAAGGATGCTTGATCAAATACTGAAAGGTCCAATGAATTATAAGCTTCATCAGCTGGATGGCTCAAATTGGAAGATACCACGGCATACTGACACACCAGAGTGTTTGAAAACTTTCTGATGAATGGCATTGATTTTTCAAGCACGTATGAAGGGAATTGTACTAGATAGACATGTAAATTATTCTTGCAGCTTCTGCCAAATAGATTCTTTGGTATTTTTCATCTGCATGGGTCCCTTAAGTCATCATTTCTTTCTTGTTGTCAATGCAGTTCTCATAGTCACTTGAGTAGGTCACCCTTACAAGCAAGTAGATCTCTTTTTTGTCAAACTTTTGCTCTCTTTCCAATCAGCAAAAGAAATTGTGTGAATAGAAGCTAACACATGTTAATTGTTCAGGATGGTAAAGAGGTAAATATAATCATGCCAATCAAAAGACAAAAAGAAAGTTTCGAATGTTTTAGCATTGGGATTAAATCATAGATTGTAGAGATTCAGATTAGATGATGGATAACAGAATTCTTTGTACTGCTTCAAAATTATTTAGTCATTAGGGGAAAAAAAAAAAAAGATAGCAGCCATTGTAAATCTTAACATGGATACACGAAGTGCATTTACGGATCCTTTTAAAGAAATAAATGCGCATTCATGTATGTATATATGGATACATGTATGTTTGTCTATATGTATGTATTATGCATGTATGCAAGCCCAGCTTCTTGACACAGGATAATGATATAATGGGAAAAGATGCAATTCTTTGGACCAATAACATATGATAAATACCACAAGGAGTTAGTGCTAGAGCAAAGGTTATCATCCCTGGAGCCATTTGATGTAAACTCAAACTACCAAAATCTCTTCATAAAGTTTAACGCTCAGGAATCAAAATTATGCTCCAGCAAAACTTTTCCATTAAAAAATAATCAAATCTTTGAAAACATAAGCATGTAACATGATATTGCCATGCAGATATTAACTAAAATAATAACAAATCCAAATAGACGATAAAATACGGAAGTCAGTCCTTACCTCTTCTTGAAACCTCTGCAGCATAAGGCGCTTCTGTTCAAGATCCGCTGAATAAGGATCTAGGAGACCCTGACCGAGTATTGGAGATGACCATGTGTTCCCCTTGTCTCTCTTCTGCAGTGTCACATGCATTGTCCCATCCTCTGTAGGAACAAGAAATAATAAAAAAGTTGAGGGAACAGAAAAGAGCTATACCACAAGGAGTAAGAGAAGTCTGATACTTCCATCTAGCTAACAACAGAAGACCATCTAAAGAGACAAGGGAAGGGTTGGCAGTCTGAAAATAGATAAGGATGACTTGATGCTACTTTTCATGGAAGGGTATCTGCAAATTGAAGTGACCTTTACGGCAAAATCAATTTGATGTTGAGTACAAGAGAACAGGATATTTCTCCAATGCAGCCATTCAGAGGCAGCACTTCATAAACCTTTATCCCAATTTGTCACCCAAGTCCTATCCCTCTCTAGTCTCACCTCCTCTTCATCTCCTTACCCAGTCTCCACTTTTTCCACCTATCAACTACCAACATCAAGCCTTGTCATCTCTATAACTCCTTGCTCTCTACTCCTAGTCCTCTTCCCACCCTGCAAAAACAAGCTCAAGGTTCTCCTAGAAACCTAGTCTCCTCTACAGCATCCTATCTACACCATCTCTCTCCAGTCCCTAAGCTTGGACCGAGCATTTATTCAGGCTTAAAGTAAGCCTATACTAAAAAGAAGATAAACCTAAATGGAAGCTGATCTTACCACCAACTTCCTCTTTGTCTACAGTCTCCAATTGTGAATATGAAAAAGTTCCCAATGAAGGATCATGGAATGTCAAATCAGCTGAAAAAGCAAGTGATGCTCAAGGACTCCTTGGCCCACAGGGAAGAATTGAAGATTAGGCATATATTGTCTAAGATTGGGATCGCACACAGATTTTGACATCTGTGCAGAGCCGAACCCAAACCCAGGAAGTGGTTTGGGCCTTCCGTCATGGGTCATCCTCTATGATGCCTTCAGGCAAATGAGTTGAATGCAGAGGGAGTTGCATGTTGAATCCTTTACTATACAAGTGTAGAAAGCACCTAGCTGGAATATACTACAATAGAAGTTCCTTTTAAGAATATCAAACTGGTCAAAATATCCTCATCTTCTGCTAAATTTAAAATTAAGATCAATTAAGCATGATCGACCAATAAGCAAGCTAAGCTAGATAGACTCGCCCTTGTTTTGATCTAAAGGAGGAGCAGAGCTGGTCCTCAAGAGGCCTTCGCAGCCGTCCAGAGGCCTCCATTGGCCTCTCTCTCTCTCTTCCTCTCTCCCGTTCTCCCTATTCCCTGCCCTCTTTGTTGTGTCAATTCAAGCCCCAACACACAATGGCATAAGAGCGTACCAAATCATGCTGTCAACCGATCGGTCTAGGCCCTGATACCAACACAAACAACCTTAGTTTTAATAAAAACTTCTATTCATATATAATAATTTACTAGAAAAATGAAGTAGATAGAATATCTAGTGGCACAATAGTGGTACAGTTAATAAATGTCAATAGCTAGACAAGATTTCAAGACCAAACAATAGATCTAGTGATAGTATAATGGATGATTTTAGGCAACAATCAAGACTGTGATCAGATTTGTTGTCTTGGGCAAACAAGATAGAAAAAGTAAAAGGAGAGAGGGTAAAAGGGGTCAAGGTAGGAAGGTTTTAAGATTTCCATGATAACCACCTTGATAGCTAACCCTCACCTTTTCTTCAGAGGCCAACCACCGAATTTCTACCTTGAGCCCTTCAAAATTTTCTACAATAAATAAAATGCCCTAATTTCTACTAAGAACCCTTCAAAATTTTTACAATAAATAAAATGAAAGTACAACCAGCATTTGTCTTGCATCTTGGATAACCTCTACTTTAAAAGTGAAAGAACAATTGTGAGAACCTGTATAGGCATGTATTTAGTTCTACATCAGTTATTTACTTGAAAAATCTTGGATATACAAAATCAAAGAATCCAAAACTACCTTCCGACTAGCCATTTTGGATAAGGTCCTACGTTGTTACAAATGGTATCAAGATGGACCCGACCTATAACTCATATGGACTAGGAAATACTATAGCACGGGTTCATAGGCTAAACATAAGTCGATCGTGGTGTTTATGAATGAAAACATGGATTTGGATCCTTGATGGAAATCAAAAAAATTTGCACATATTTCAGAAAGAAACGTTATGTGTTTTGAGAAATCCTAACTCTAATTCTATTCTAAAATGAGGATTTATTTAGGATTTTCCTTATTTTCATGTTACCTTTATTAGAATTTTTAATTCTTTTAGAACTTTGTAATTTGACTTCCATTCGGATACAATTTGTTGCTCTATTTAAGGACTCCAGTTGTATAGAGAAGGTCAAACTTGAATATTGCATTGAATATCAAAGTTATTTTAATTTTTCTTTCTTCATTAATTTTTATTTTTATTTTATTCTTCTTTTTTGTTAACGTCCCGCATCAACCCTTAGCCTAGTGAGGATGCCATGGTTTAAACAAGTATGTGAAGACCCATGCAGGCGTGTATTTAGTCCCACATTGATTATTTGCTGGGAATGTCTTGGATACTTATACAAGACCAACGAATCCAAAATAACCTTCCGGCTAGCCTTTTTGGGTGAAGTCCAGGATTGTTACAACAATGGATCCAATAGCCAATTTACACACCTTTGCTTCTCACATTTACAATCTAAAACTTTGCTTAGCTATCTTGTAAAACATGTTTGCTAAAACACAACATCAAAAGCTCTAATTTAGTGATTATTTATGTTTTTGGCATACTCAAGCCCCAAGATTAAATCAAAGCCTCCGAAGCACTCATGGTCAATTATATCATGAACCCTAGCTAGACCTCAAATCTCTTCATTTCCTAGATTTACAAACATTTCAAAGGATCATCTCCACACCTTTTGAAAAACTTGTTATAAGAATGCAATTATACAAAAATTCACTACCCGGCTTCTCAAGAAATAGAAGTGAAACTTTGTGTTTAGTCAACTTGTAGCACCAAATGCACCATATAAAATCATAGTGAAATAAAAGGTAAGACACGATCTCCCCTGCAAGCCCACCAAACCTTTTAGATAAATTTGGCCATGTCAAATGAAGTTGAGTTTAAAAAATCAAAATAAAAAATTGACTTAAATATAGGATGCAAACATGGTCCTAATTCAACAAGTTCAAATCACACCAACTTTAGCCATTTTCGCTTATCAAATCCATATTCAACTTTTGTTATCATGTGCTTGAATGTTATATATCTTTAAGACTATCAAATGCTAAATGGAAGGATCTAGTGCTGATAAAACACTTTGACAGCTGTCAAAGAGGAAGACACATTAATAGATATATTTGTAGATGAACCACTCCTGACTTCATAGCAAGAGTATTGCTATATTGTAGTATCAGATTCATGTCTAAATAAATATTGCCTTTCACCTATAAATAGGTAAGCAATAATAAATATTATCCAACTAGTCAAGCATGACTATACTAACATGAAAGGACTACAATATCGTAAGATGTTTGTTAGTCCCATGGCAAAGAAGGTTAGAATTGCATTATCTTACCCTAGTTTGTTCCAGATCTGATCTCAAAAGCATGTTCACAACATCAATAGCTTTCATTTTCTTTATAACCCAACATCGTCAATAAGTTTCTTTTCTAATAAGATTTATGCATATCTATGATCTACTTGGGTATCTTATGTCCTATAAATTTTCATAATAAGCATTTTCCCCTCAATGGAAATAAGGATCATGACTTATATAAGCTTACCAACAGCCTAGACAAGTCTCACAAAAGGTACAATATCCAATAACAAGATCAAATGCTCTCCATAATTACTGCAAAAGAACTATTACCATTCATGCCTAGGTCTTAACAGAATCCCAAGTGAAAACAAAGAGAACATCCTATCATCTTCATAATTAACCATCTTGAGAATTAATAAAACTCTCTAAGGCATACAGTGTGTCACAATACTTGGAAGTGGGCTGTAACATATTCTGAAGTGACAAATTAGTGGAACTAGAAGATAGAAGATATAACCAGTACAACTAGCAAGACTTCACGAAATTATCGAGAATCTCTGTAAGCATTTGCTGGTGCATCATTGTTGTTCTACCATTTTTTTTTTGTTCAAATAATGCAAAGTTCACAAAAGCATTCAGGTAAGCAAGGTTTTAAACCCCGTGGGACGGGGTTGTCCCAATTTTTTCATGGAACGGGATGCAATGGCATCCCGTCCCGTCCCGATACTCAAGACAGGGGATGTCCCAGGACGTCCTAATTGGGATGGTGGGATGGAACGTCCTGTCCCAACACATAGGATGGTACCCCGTCCCGATATCCCACGGAACGTCCTATCAGGACCTGAATCCTTGCAGGTAAGGCATCACCTACCAAGATCCTAACGATTTCATAAGTTGCATGTTTTATTGCAAGGAAATCCATGGAAAGAAATGGATTCCTTTTTCATGAAAAAAAAAAACTTTCAAGAAATTTAGAGAAAAGCTTTCCATGTTTGTCAACATTCTACGGAACAAACAAGTGAAAAACTATATTTGCCAGGAAAGACATGTTTTCCAGGCAGCTTTTCTTGCACAACCAAAACAGACCCACAGTCATTGCTTGGTTCCCATGTGCATATCCACAAGTTCCAAGAGACTTCCATGCACTCAGCCTCTCAAATACAAACACATACAAAAAGAGCTTAACTACGACAATGCACAATAAAAAGCAATGAGATCAGCACCCTGCAGGATATCAAACCTATACTATCTGATACACTAATTTGTCCGGACTCCAATCACATAGACACCAGATAATATCGTAAGTGGTCATCAGTCACTACAATAAACCAAACTGCATCACTCCGAAGCTGCTAACTGAACTCATCACAGCATCCGAAACAATACCGGTAAATTACTTTGGAACAGTAGCCCACCGTTACCAATCAAATCACTCCAAATACCCAAAAAAAGATTTTTGTGCTTCTCATGAATTAGTTACCTGATATCCAGCATTCGTTCATCATTTCCCATAAATTTAACATCTTAATAATGAAAACTCAGAGAAAAATTACATAGGTGGGTTCAGAGAGATGCATTACCGAGCGTCCAAAACGACGAATCAGTCTTTACGGCGCAGGCGAGATCATGCTGAGAATCAAATCAAGAAACAAAGGAAAAGACACTGATAAATAATTAATCCAACACCAATAAAGAGGACAAAGATGAGACGGAGAGGAAAGGGAGGGGTTAGGGCGGGGCGCGGACGGACGTTGAGATAAGGGGGGTTGCCTCTGATGCCGACTTCGATATGCTGTGACTGGATCTTGCAATAGAATAGCTTCTTCGGGACATTCGGGGGGAGATCGAGGTATACGTTAACCTCCTCCAAGGTTTGATCCCATTCGAACACCTTGTGCCCTAGAGTTTATTCCAGAATCCAGTTGAGAGGAAGTGATCGAAACCAACCGATACGAGATGAGAGGACAGGGGGCTTCGAAATCCTAGAAAATGAGGAGGAGGAGGAGAGAATGTACCGTTGTGGACAAAGTTGTGTCGCTTGTCCGGTGCCAACTTCTCCGCCATGTTTCCCAGGCGGAAGCTTTCCCTTCGGGCAAACGCCTTTTCATTCCTCTTCCACAGAAATTTCTTTTTTATTTAAGGGGCTGATAAAAAAATAATAATGCACCCTAAAATTAGATTTATTTTTTAATTCTTAGGATTGCATTTGGTACTTGTTGCCGGACCGTGGTGCGGCATCGGGAGTCACCCTCCTCGTCCGGCGTGTGTGTGCCCGGTCCTGTAAAAAAAAGTAAAGACCTGAGCCATGAATTCCGGCGGGGGCACTCCGACGATCAAGTCAGCAGGCGACCCAGAGACAGGTCCCCCTCGGTGGATCCCGATAAGGTCTCCACGTTCAGAGGTTATTTTGTAGAGAAAAGAAAGCGAGAGAGTGGGAAAAGAGCATCGGTGGAGAAGGAGAGCCCGAGCAGAGTTGGCTGTGTCCGTGGAATTCTTCCGACGAATTCCCCGGTAATCTCAGTACGTCTCGTTTGGTTTGCTCTCCCCTTCTGTGTGCCGACGGTTACCTCGCTTGTCCCTTGCCTGCTTGTGGCTTGCCCTCTGTTGTGTGACTTGTTCCTAGGGCTGGAAATGGGCCAGCCCAAAAGCCCATTGTTTGGAATTGGACTGGGCCAGCTCAAAAAACTTCGGGCCGGTCTGAAATCGGTTCAGGCTTCGGATCAAAATTTAAGCATATTGGACTAGTCTTAAGGCTGTTAAATAGAGTCCGTTTAATTTTTGGACCAAAGGAATGCCCGGATTCGGTCCAAAATTTTTTAAAATATAGTCTTTGGGCAAGCCCAATGGGCTTTAGGCCGGCCCATTTCCAGCCCTACTTATCTCTTTGTTTGATTCGTTACTTCCTCCTTTTCTTCTCGGTCGAAGGCCCCTTTTATTATGGAGAGGCAGTGTTGCCCCTTGAGTTTGCTTTCCAGATGTTTCCTTTTTGGGGAAGTCCCGAGGGTTGACACCAGGTAGCATGTGGGAACTGTGCATGAGCTCTCCTTTCTCCCTTCGGGGTAGGGAGTTATATCGCTGGCTCTGACATTCTGGTTGGTCGCCATGTTTTAGGAAGCTTGGCAGAGCATTGGCATGCAGGCGGCCGTCCCAGCGTTTGAATCCTCTGGTGCGACCTTCTTCTTATGGGTGATGCAGACGGTAGGTAGAGGGGCATCGCGCCTCGAATGGGGCATCCCTTCCTGATCGGTGTAACCTGGGGCCTGAGGGGATCCTGGTGCTCCAGCAAGGCATCTCCCTCCGTAGGCCTAAGGTGGCGGGCCGCCACCTGCCAATTGTACCATCCCAGCGACGGGGTTTTGATGAAGACAACCCTCTTTCCCACCATGATTTGAATCGCTGTCATCCTCCTTCCTTCAGCTGGTGGTAGTATAAGCTCAACCCCGACCGGGAGCTGATCTCGGCAGGGGGCTCACTTCAGCTCCTCGCTCGGGTACCATGCTCAGGTGGCACCTCCACCTGCCAGCTGATAGCCGGCGTCCAAATGGACTCCACGTTAGTGGATACAGCCGTATCAGTTGCCCCCCACTCTCGAGCTCGAAAGACAGTACGATGCTCAGAGCGTGGAGAGTAATGATCGTGCTGACGTGGATTGAGACGTCTCTTGCATTTTCGACATCTCCGCGCGCATGTGCTTCGTAGACCACGCCTTCGCATTGATGGGAGTTTCATGGTACTTGGCTTTTCGTTGGCGGTCATAAATGCTTCTCCTGGGTCAACGCGAATCCTTTGGGAACGAAGCATTCGGGTCACCTGACGCCAGTACGTGACGTCTTATGGCTAGCCTGGCAATTAATGAGATGCATACCTTCAATCAGTACGAGAGAGCGGCAGGATTTGTTCCAGAGATGGTGTCCCTCGCCTTTTTAAGGACAAATGGATAGGCCTTTACATAGTCTCCTCTTTTCTCCGGTGCTTTTTCTATTTAACTCTTCTTTTCTGGCTTATGCCAAGGGAGGTCTTCTAGTGAGTTTCAGGTCCTTGAGTGAAGGGCCGAGGGACCGCATGATGTTTCTCCGGGGACGTCTGGCCGGCGTCCTGGTGGGGGCATCCCGGTCGAAGAAGAAGTCCACTGAGCTCGAGATTCCCCCGAAGGAGGAGGAAGTGGAAGGCCCTGGGGGGCAGAGAAGGTGGTTGCCCGTGTGATGGGAGCAACCTACCTGTGAACCTCCTGGGTGTGCCCAGTCATGCAATTGAATGGAGGGATGGCCACGGTTACAATCACCGTGGAGAAGGCCGTGGTTTCCGCGACACTACTGAGAGTGGCCTAATGAGGAGCGGCCGCAGTTGGTCTTGGAATCACTAGATCGATGAAATCTAAGAAGGACGGTGCGATCGAGGGGGATGTGTTGCCGTATTCCTTCCTCAGGTGTTCACTTGAGGTAGGGCACCTGCATCCTCGGGGTGCCGGAGCCGATGCCTGGCTCTAGGGACTCGACGAGCTCTTGGGGAGGACGGTGCGCTAGAGGCGGACGCATCATTGTTCTCCTTCCAAGCAAACTTGGTTAAGGGAGGGACTGGCGTACTTCTAGCTGCTTCCGAAAGTAGGACCCATAACTAGGGAGGATCCCTTCTTATCTATAATTTAGATCTCCGGGAGGCTTCCTGACCTGTTGGGAATTTTCGTAGGATGTAAGAGACTTTTAATCAATGAAGGCTTTTGTGTAGGATGTAAGAGACTTTTAATCAATGAAGGCTTTTGTTTTGACCATTGTGCACTTCTTCTTCTTGTCTCATTTTCTTCATCCTTCTCTTCTTTTCTCTGCTTGAGCTGCTCTGAAGGAGGCCCGCCAGGGGCATGAAGGGCTTGCTTCCATGACTTGGTTGAGGGGCCTTCAGGATTTGAAACCGAGTGCCAGGTCGTAGTTATGCCTGTTGGAAAATGTGTCCCAAAGTCAATTGTCTACTGTAGATAGTTGTACATTTGATGTAATTGTATATGAATTATATTATTGAATAAAATATTTATTCTGGCAGTTCATCACTATTTCATATTTTTGTAATGAGTTCTTGAGTGATGAAGTCCTTAGGACTATTTGTATGTGATATAGAGAGGATATATCATATAGTCCTAAAATTGTTCGCGATCAAATGATACACTTATTTCAGGACGATAGTATATCAAGTATAGGTCGTTGTCTGCCATAGTCATTGGTTGTCCTCTTAACCAAGGAGTGTGGAGACACTGGTATGGCACACAGATGTTGTATTTGACATTTCATCGAATGTGACATGTCTGTACTTTTTCTGTATAGAGGTTTTGATATGGACGTAGTTATCCCTCAAACATGAGATCGTCATGGTAGCTTGCGAGCAACTCACTGTACTTTGGTGCTGGACTATTTGGATTTCTAATCTATGGACGGAAGGTTTCTAGGTGCAGTTAAGTACTCGTGTAGCAGTGGTCGGATCAAGATGGGATTGACCCCTCCAAAGTGTTTGGAGCAGATATCTTACTGTGTTTCAATTTAGCAAAACCTTGGCCAGGGTAGTCTCTGTAAAGTGTTACAGGACTTGTGAGGTTGAGGTACATTATTGATGGACTTTATGGGTTGGGCAGTTTAACCCTAAGTCTTCTTGAGCGTTGAGGTCAAAGGGATTAATTACAGGGTTTCCGTATCTCCTAGTTCTTGATTGTTGCTCTGCAACTTCGACCTATCCGGACATCGGGTGTCATTATTAGATGGCGACTTTGACTGGTATTAAAAATGTTCCGGTGCTACCGGCTTAGTGTTCGAACCTATGGGATCACACACCATAGGGATTTCTACTTGATCTAGTGATCGGAGAACGATTGGGAATCATTCGTGGATTCACAAAGGAAAAGTGTTTTTTTCCTTACCCTAGTGTCGACACTTGTGTAGGTGTCGACACTTGTTGATTTCGCAAGTGTAGGCACTTGATGTTACAAAAGTTGTGACATAAGATTTTTTCACTAAAAGTTGGTGATGCATGGAGGTGAATTAAGTAATGAGATTACTTGATAGCCCAATTTGATTGAGCTATAAAAATCTGGAATGAATCAAATGGGATTTGGTTCAAAATCGGTTTGGGTCCAATTGGGTCGAACCCAATGTATGAACACTTGACCCAATTGATTTCAGTTATGAACTGAAATTAATTGAGACATTAATCTGAATTTAAATAAGTTTAAATTCAGTTTTGGAGAGTTATGTAAACTCCCATGACCATAACTTCCCATAACCATCCATAACCCCTCCATAACCACCCATAACTCCCCACTCTCCCTCTCCCTCTCCACCTATATAATGGGCTGAAATGGGAGGATGAAAATAACTGATAATTCAGCAAAGAAATGCTGGAAAAATCAAAAGGGAGGAAAGAGAAGAAACTAAGAAAGGTTCTAGGTTTTGTATGGGTGCGAGGACTTTGAAAAAGAGTGTGCATATTTGTACCTAGTGATCTAGGTCTAAGGATTGAGTGTTTGGGAAGGGTTTCAATATCTCATCCTCCATCTCTTGAGTTTCATTATTCATTCGAAGAGTCCGGCATCGAAAGAAGAAAAGGAGTCCCGATCAAATCGTTCCACAACAAGCTAGCACTTAGAGTGGAAGTGGATCTTGAAAGATCCCCGGTGTGAACCACCTATAGAGGCCAGACACGTGTGCGGCTAAGCAGAGTTCTTCTACCTCCTCCTGGATCTTCCACAGCGGAGAGCGTCTCCACTTCATACGAGGTATGGTTTTACATATAGAGATATGTTGCTTTGAAATGTTCATAGCATGAGTTCATGATTTCATAGTTTATATTACTCATTCATGCAAGATCTTAGGCTAAGTAGCATAGAAAAGTTCTAAAAGCATGCTTAGATTAAATGTTAATTTTCTTTATTACGCTTCCGTTGTATATTATTTTGAAAAGGTTTTAAAATAGAAAGCATGCTCGCTACGTTTTTCCTTTCAGTGCCTTCCATGGATGTGCACTTTAGGGGAGCTAGCCCAGCGAGAGAACTTGAAGAGAAATTTTGGCTTATGCTGGAGTCTCGACCTGGGGGGAGCTAGCCCAGTAGAAGGTGGAGTCCGGCTTCGACTAGAGTCTCAACCTGAGGGGAGCCAATCCAGCGAAAGGACTTGGAGAGAAATTTGGCTTCTGCTAGAGTCTCGACCTAGGGAGAGCCAGCCCAGCAGAAGGTGGAGTCTGACTTCGACTGGAGTTTCGACTTGGGGGGAGTCGACTCAGCTGAAGGACTTGGAGAGGAATTTGGTTTCTGCTGGAGTCTCGACCTAGGAGGAGCTAGCCCAGCAGAAGGACTTGGAGAGGAATTTGGTTTCTACTAAAGTCTCAACCTGGGGGGAGCCAGCCCAGCATAAGGACTTAGAGAGGAATCTGGCTTCTGCTAGAGTCTTGACCTGGGGGGAGCCAGCCCAACAGAAGGTGGAGTCCGACTTCGACTGGAGTCTTGACCTGGGGGGAGCCAACCCAGCGGAAGGACTCAACGAAGAACTTGGCTTCTGCTAGAGTCTCGACCTGGGAAGAGCCAACCCAGCAAAAGGTGGAGTCCGACTTCGGCTGGAGTCTTGACCAGGGGGGAGCCAACCCAGTGAAAGGACTCAACGAAGAACTTGGCTTCTGCTAGAGTCTTGACCTGGGGGGAGCCAGTCCAGCAGAAGGACTTGAAGAGGAATCTAGCTTCTGCTAGAGTCTTGACCTGGGGGAGCCAGCCCAGCAAAAGGTAGAGTCCGACTTCGACTGGAGTCTCGACCTGAGGGAGCCAATCCAGCGAAAGGACTCAACGAGAAACTTGGCTTTTGCTGGAGTCTCGACCTAGGGGGAGCCAGCCCAGCAGGACTTGGAAAGGAATTTGGCTTCTGTTGGAGTCTCAACCTGGGGAGAGCCAGCCGAGCAGAATGTGGAGGCCGACTTCGACTGGAGTCTCGACCTAGGAGGAGCCAACCCAGCGGAAGGACTTGATGGGACAGAGCTTATGGTTGCAATCTCTGCCGGCTAGACCTGAGCAGGGCTCGATGATGTCGCTTCTTCATTTGCCTCCTGCTCCTAAGTCTTGACAAAACGTCGTGCTCAAGGCTAAGGATGTAATTGCGAAGGTGACATGGAAAGGCTGAGATATGGTGCCATTGAATGCCAAGATCGCCGCCACTTCGCGCATCGTGCCTTGAAGCCAATATGGGGGTGCCATATCAGCGGGTTCGAGGAAGCATAATGGTGGATGTACGACCCGAGGCTGTCTCCATTGCATCGAGACGTCGCCTTTGGCTGATGTTGCCACATGGTGGCCATCCGGTGGCGGGAGTGCCAAAAGGATGTACGGCTGCAGTCTGGCCGCTTTGAAAAGAGGGTATGCTTTCCCCTAATCACCCCTTTCAAAACTTTCTTGCTCGCCGTCGGACTAGAGCTTCTTCCTTCTCCCGGCTATCTTTTCCTCTAACAATCAGGTTAGTCTTCCTTGGTCTTCTCCTTCTTCTCTGGTTAGGCCGAGTTTTCCTGTAGGGTTCCCAGGTCTTCTTTATCTGTACACTTCCTTTTTTCTTTGATCTTGGATGGCTCCGTCCGGTCGAAATCATCGCTCTTCTCGGAATCCCGATGAGGCAGGGCCCTCTCGACCGAGGACTCCATCTTCTAACGAGGAGGAGGAGGTTCATCTCGTCATCTGTAGGAACCTTCGCCCGATCAGAGTGGTCATAGGTGGGCCTAGGGCTCCTCCTGTTCCTTCTGTTTCTTCCACTCCTGTTGCTTCTTCTCGGTCTTCCCATATGGTTGGGCCTTCTGGCATCGCTTCGATGATGATCAGGGAGGATCTCTTTGTGATCCGGGCCACCTATAGGATCCCGGACTCCGTCCGACTCTCGATTCTGGGATCAGGGGAGTGGGTCACCTCTAATGACCCAGGTCGAATAGCCCTTACGAGGAGTTCTTTCTCGGAAGCCTTCGTCTGCCTTTTTACCCCTTATTTCTCTCTTTTCTCAGCAACTATCGTCTTGTTCTGGCCCAGTTGGCTCCCAACGCCATTAGGGTCATTAATTGTTTCATTGTTTTCTGCCACTTCCATAAGATCGTCGCTTAATTCTCTCTGTTCAAGGCCTTATTTATCCTAAAACGCTACCCGACTAAGGACAGGTGGTGGTTTCTTTCTCCTCGCCCGAAGGGCATAAAGTTTGAGCACCCCTCTTCCATCAAAGGGTGAAAGAGTAAATTCTTCTTCACCTCCATCGAAGGGGTGGACTGGGTCTGGAGTGATCCAGACCGGACCCCAAACCGAAACTCCCATATCGAGGCCTTTGATCAGGAAATATACGACCAACTCATTTTCGATCAGATCCCCTCCCTCGAGATTTTGTTGTCAGAGCAGAACTTGTTCGATGCCGGGATTAGCCCAATCTGGGGGCTAGGTGAGTCTGGAGGGGTATCTCTTCTTCCATGAGTCCTTTTCGGTCTGGTGTTGACCTCTTTCTTCTTCTTCTTATAGGCATGAAGTTCTTGGTGGAGGAGCTTCTGGAGTCCGCCCAGACAAGAAGCCTACCGTCCGGGCCTGGCGAGGCTCCACCAAAGAGGGTCCGTGTCGAGCCCAACCAAGGGACGGGGCTTGCTTCAGTCCCTGGCCCTGCGAGGCGAGCAGTCATGTTGGCCCTCGGGTCTTCGAGGCAACGAGCCTAGCCCCCAGCCCGATAACCTGGCATGGGTGCATAGGCCAGGCCGGCTACTGCCATTGCGGTCCAGCCTCCCACAATCATCGAGGTGGACAGGGAGGGAGAAAGGGTGGTGGAGCAACCACTGACGATGCCACCACCCGTGGCAACGAACTCCCCCCGCTGGATGAGATGCCTTCGAAGGTGGTTCCCCTTGACGCGGCGGCGCCCCCAGCACCAAGGAGGGCCGCCGCCCGAGGGTAGCACCTGGGGTGAAACCGAACTCATCGATCACCCAGAATCTTGTGCTTGTGAAGTGTATGATGGAGTTTGCGGTCCAGTCATGTGATCGCCATAAGAGGGGAGGCAGGAAGCTGGCAGAGGCCCTTCTTGGCACCCTCCCCTTCCTCTTCATGATAGTCTTCTTCTTTTCTGTTGCTTCAATCTGGTTGCCGTAGCTAACATCTTTAATGATGCAGATCGGGATCGACATTCTTCTCATTTGCGACTACTGCACTCAGTGGGAGAAGAGAGATGCCCGGTATGAGCAAGAGAGGGCATCTCTAGCAGCTAAGGCCCGGGAGCAAACTGACAGGGCCCGGGCCTTGGAGGAGAAGGATAGGGTCCTCCAAGCCAGGGTAGTCGATGCCAAAAATTGAGCTAGGGACCTTGAAGTGTCCTTGGCTTAAGAGAGGGATCGGGCTTCCCACCAGGCAGAGGAGCTCAAAGCAGAAGCTACTCAGGTGGAAGAGTTAAGGAGTGGCCTCCAAGCACGACTGGAGGCAATGTAGGCTCGGCTGTCAATAGTCGAGGAGAGAGCCGCTGGGGTGGTGGCCCTGATGGAGGCTGCCAAGAAGGAGGCCGCCAAGGCAGTGCCCATGTTCAAGGCATCGGCAACATTTTTCGATGAAGTCTGGGAGGCGGCCATCGATTCCTTTATTAAAGGATTCGGGGTCTATAGATTTCTGGTGGCTCAGCTCTTCCTGGAGCCGAATCTGGACAAGGTCATGGTCCCGGGCGGCCTTGGTGGAAGCTCAGGGGGAGCTATGACTTTTACTACCATGGCTAAGGTGGAGCCTACCCTTACCGCTAAGGAAGTGCCGCCAACGAGAGCTGTAGAGGCCCAAGAGGGTGCCGGTGCGCCTACCCATCATCCTGGGAAGGAGCCTGCAGATGGATAGGCTCCGATTTGCTTCCTGGATCTTCCTTTTTGGTCTGGGACCACCCGGCCTGTCTAGAGTCCGTTGATGATGTAACTTTTTCATGCAACATCAATGAAGTTTTTTTTGCTTCATTGAGTTTTTATTTTTATGGTTACTTCAAACCTCTTTAGTAGCTGCTTGTCTTGGGAACTCTCCAATTGAGCCAAGAGCTGGCGGATAGCTTGAAGGGGGGCCTGAGCAGCCGTGGGAGACCATCAAGTTAGGGAGCTTGATTGGAGGGGTCTCGAAATTGTTTTCACCGACTCTGAGTCCGACCAGCAGAATGTGGGCCTTCAGGAGTGCCCTGCTTTATCGACATTGAATTGGGGGTCCAGTGGGTTGAATGCTAGGCTTCAGGAGTTTCCTGGCTTGATGTGTCGAGCTATGAGTCAGGTGGCAGATGGTGAAACTTCTGGAGTATCCCGCTGACATCTCCGGACTGTGAGGACGGCAGCAGGTGCAGGGCTTCAGGAGTTTTTCAACTTGAGATGACGAGCTGAGTCAGGCGATAGATGGCAGAACTTCTAGAGTGTCCTGCTGACATCTCCAGACTGCGAGGATGTCAGTAGGTGTGCGGCTTCAGAGTTTCCCGGCTTGAGATGCCGAGCTATGAGTTAGGCGGTATATGGAAAAACTTTTGGAGTGTCCCACTGACATCTCCGGACCGTGAGGATGGTAGCAGGTGCGGGGCTTTAGGAGTTTCCCGGCTTGAGGTGCCGACCTATAAGTTAGGTGATAGATAGCGGAACTTCTGGAGTGTCCCGCTAATATCTCTAGACTGTGAGCACGGTGACAGGTGTGGGGCTTCAGGAGTTTTCCAGCTTGAGATATCGAGTTGTGAGTCAAGTGGCAGACGGCAGAACTTCTGAGGTGTCCTGCTGATATCTCCGGACTGTGAGCATGTCGATAGTTGCGGGGCTTCAAGAGTTTCCCGGCTATGGTGCAAGGCACTGTGGCTCCCGATTTTGGTGCGGGACGCTGTGGCTCCTGGCTTTGGTGCGGGGCTTCAGGAGTTTCCTGACTTTTGTGCGGGCCATCGGAGGTTCCCGGATTTAGTGCGGGGCTTCAGGAGTTTCCCGATTTTAGTGCGGGGCGCTGTAGATCCCGACTTTAGTATGGGGCTTCAGGAGTTTTCTGGCTTTGATGTGGGGTGTTGGAGGTTCCCGACTTTAGTGCGAGGCTTCAAGAGTTTTCCGACTTTGGTGCGGGGTGCTGCGGCTCCAGGCTTTAATACGGGGCTTCAGGAGTTTTCCGGTTTTAGTGCGGGGCACTGTGGCTTCCGGCTTTGGTGCAGGGCTTCAGGAATTTCTCGACTTTGGTGCAGGGCTTCGGAAGTTTTATGGCTTGAAGTGGCACGGATGCCGAATTGTGAATCTAGCTGTGGACAACGGGACCGCCGGGATTCCCTGCAGATATCTCCGGACTGTTAGCATAGCAGATGCCAAGCAGCTGTGAGCCTCACGGTAGATGGCGAGACTTCGTTTAGTCACTGCAGACATCTCCAGACTGTGAGCATGGCAAGAGCTGAACTAAGAGTCAGGCAGTAGACGATGGGGGCCTTTTGGAGTCTCCACAGATATCTTCGGACTATTAGCACAGCAGTTGCCAAACTGTGAGCCCGCAGTAGATGGCGAGACTTCATTTAGTCACCGTGGACATTTTTGGACCGTGAGTATGGCAGGAGCTGAATTGAGAGTCAGGCGATAGATGGTGGGATCCTTAGGGCTTCCCGACTGGCATCCCTGGCCCGTGGGCTTAGCAGCAGGTGCGGGGCTTCAAGAGTTTCCCGGCTTGGATCACTAAGCCTGGGGTCGGGCGATGATCTCATGCAAGGCAAAGACAACATTGCACGAAAAGGAATCCTTTATTGAAAGGAGGGGGCCTTACATTATTGGCGGTGTGTCCTCAGACTTTTATTGTTCCGGGTTTGCATGGACTGGGCACCGTCAAGTTCGGCGAGGTGTTAGGCTCCAAGGCAAAGGGTCTCGACTACTCTGTAGGGACCTTCCTAGTCTGGGAAGAGTTTGTCCCCCAACATACCATACCAACGGGCTTCTCGATGGGCCGATTGTTGATTGTAGGGACAGAAGGAAGGGCTACAAGTGCCTGAAGTTCCACAGGGGTCTTGCCCTCCATGAACTTTCTGAGGTAGCCCCTCATTAGATCTTCGATTTCTCTTTTAAGGTGGCGGCATTCCTCGGTGTCGTGGCCGTGGTCGCGGTGGAACCGGCAGTGTTTTGTCTTGTCGCGACTGCTGGATGGCCCCAGTGGGAGAGGGCGATGCAGGTAGCGCTCACCCTCGATCTCCATGAGAATCTTTAATCTCGGGGTGAGGAGAGGAGTATATACTTTTTCTAGAGCAGGACCACTCTTCAGCTTGGGCCTCGCTCGGGGATTTAGGCTTGGTCCAGGCTTGCATGCCCCTGGGGCTTCCCCCGGGGTTTGTTTCTCTAGTGGCCTCTCATCCATCTCTCTCCTGGTGCGGTCCGCCTCCTCAGCATGAATATACTTGTGGACACGGAGGAGGAGGTCAGAGTACGTCTTCGGTGGCTTCTTGTCTAGGAAGTAGGTCAGGCGAGAAGTCCGAAGCCCTCCCTTCAGCACCAGTATGGCAATGGGCTTGTCTAGATTGTAGATTTCCAGTGCGGTAATCTTGAAGCGGGCCACATAGTCCTGCAAGGACTTGCGGTCTTGCTGCATGATGGAGAAAAGACTATCAGCTTCTCACGGCACCTTCTGGTAAGCGTCGAAGTATGCCACAAACTTTATTTCTAACTCTGCGAAGGAATTGATGCTCTCGGGTTCAAGATGAGTAAACCAGACTTGAGTAGCCTTTCGAAGAGTAGCGAGGAAGGCCAAGCAGAGGAGGGTGTCTGTTGCCCTCTAGACTCTCATGAGAGTCTTGTAGCTCTTTAGGCGATCCAGGGGGTCGGCGGTCCCATCATAGGGATCCATCTGGGGTAAGCAGAACCGACTCGGGATCGGCCCCTCTTGGATCTCTCGGGAGAAGGGTGGTCGGGCATCATGGCTCGCTGGCTCACGAGAGGAGCCTTGCATGTTGGCAAACTGGCGGGACAGTCCCACCAGCCTACGCTCTTGTTCTTCCAAGCGCTTTTCTACCCTGCACCCGATAGCCTCATCGATGGAACCTTCCGATGAGGCTGCTGGAAAGGACAGAGGTGACTGCTGAGGAGGGTCGTGATGAGGGGCCTTGCTCTGACAGCATCTATGGTGCATGAGGGCGGCATGCTTTAAGACTGGGGACCGACTCTCCTGATCGACCGATCCACTCCTCTATCCCTTACCGGGGTTTGGAGGCTACCCTGGGGATCAATCATGTCTTATGGTTATGGTGGCCTGCTTTGGAAGGATCACAGACTATCGCGGGGTCGAGTGGCTAGGGCCGTAGTTGTCTCTGGCCGTTGTTGGATGGCCAGAGACTAGTGCTGATGTTGTAACTGCCGTACGGCCATGGACAGAGTTTGCATTTGTTAAGCGAGCATGGCGAGCTGAGCATCCGCCAGGAGTAGTTGCAATGGAGCGAGGAGCTCCCCCTCTGGGCTGCGTGGGCCTCTGTGAGAAGGAGGGCCTCCCACACGGCTGGTGGAGGCTTCCCGCACGTGTGTCACCACCATACCTCAAGTGGAGCTGTTCTTATGGTGGGGGGATTGGTTTGACTGACGTTTCTGCATCCTGCCCCCTACCTGGCATGCCAATCTGTTGCCACCTCGATCACCATGGCATATAGCTCGGGTGCGGCATCGAGCATCGCCCTCCTCGTCTGGATATCTTGCACGCGTGCTCAGTCCTGCAAAAGGAAGTAGAGACCCGGGCCGGGGATTACGGTGGGGGCACTTCGATGATCAAGTTAGCGGGCAATCTAGGAGAACAGATCCTCCTCGATGGATCCCGGTGAGGTCTCCATGTTCGGAGGTTATTTTGTAGAGAAAAGAAAGTGAGAGAGTGGGAAAGGAGCGTCGGCGGAGAAGGAGAGCCCGAGCAGGGTTGGCTATGTCCGTGAGATTCTTCCAACGAATTCCCCGGTAGCCTTAGAGCATCTCGTCTGGTTTGCTCTCCCCTTCTGTGTGCCAATAGTTACCTCGCTTGCCCCTTGCTTGCTTGTGGCTTGCCCTCTGTTGTGTGACTAGTTCCTTTGTTTGATTCGTTGCTTCATCCTTTTCTTCTCAATCAGAGGCCCCTTTTATTATGGAGAGGCAGTGTTGCCCCTTAAGTTTGTTTCCCAAATATTTCCTTTTTGGGGAAATCCCGAGGGTTGACACCTGGTAGCATGTGGGAACTGTGCATGAGCTCCCCTTTCTGCCTTCGGAGTAGGGAGTTATGTCGCTGGCTCTGACATTCTGGTTGGTTGCCATGTTTTGGGAAGCTTGGCAAAGCATTGGCATGCGGGCAACCGCCCCTAGATTTGAATCCTCTGGCGCAACCTTCTTCTTGTAGATGATGCAGATGGTAGATGGAGGGGCGCCGCGGCTCGAATGGGGTGTCCCTTCTCGATCGGTGTAAACTGGAGCCTGAGGGGATCCTGGTGCTCTGGCGAGGCGTCTTCCTCCATAGGCCTGAGGCGATGGGCTGCCGCCTCCAGTCGTACCATCCCAGTAACGGGATTTTGATAAAGACAACCCTCTTTTCTGCCATGATTTGAATCTCTGTCGTCCTCCTTTCTTCAGCCAGTGGGCCCACCATCCAGAGGTTACTTGGAGAAGTAATTGGTTGAAGAACCTACCTTTAGACACGCATGGGTGGGCCGGCCAAAGTCGGGCTCATGTGTTGTCTATTGGACTCTGGTACCCACCATGGAATTAAAGTAATTTCTCGTATTGGTGGTAGAGGCTACCAGTCTGAGCAAAATAGTGGGAGGGACCTTTAGACTAAAGTCCATGTCTTTAGGTTAATAATTCATATACACTAATTAGCTTTGGTTTTCCTTTTAGATGTCTTCCAACCTGTCGCTCCGGTCTCTTCTCGACAATGAGAAGCTCAATGGATCCAACTTCGATAGCTGGTATCGAAGGTTCAGGTTTGTCTTGGAGCATGAACGGATCTTGTATGTGATATCGGATCATGCACCTGAAACTCCTGCTCCCAATGCTCGGGGTTCGGTCAAAGACACTTATCAGAAGTGGCTCTCTGACAAGATGACTGTCCGATGCATAATGTTGGCAGCGATGAACGATGAGTTCAATCGCAAGTTCGAGGAAGCCCAGATAGAGGAAATCCTTCAAAGGTTGAAGGAGTTCTTCGGGACACCAGATGACATTGAGAGGTACAGGGTTTCCTGTGCTAACTACAATGCACAGATGTGTGATAGAGCCTCGGTCACTGATTATGTATTGTACATGATCGAGATGATTGAGCGCCTGGGCAAACTCGGATGTCCCTTACATTAACAGCTTGGGAAGGATGCGATTATGAATTCCCTCCCCTCTTCCTATCTAGATTTTCTTGATCATTATAGAATGAATAAGCCTGCAGTTAACTACCACGGTTTGTTAGGGTTGCTACAAACTTATGAGAAAGACCACCAACTGAACAAAGGGATGGTGAATCTAGTGGGAGGATCTTTGGGAGGGCGTCGTCCCTTTAAGAAAGGGAAAAAGAAAAACAAAGGGAAAAAGGTGTTGAATGCTTCTGGGCCCACTCAGGCCAAGAGGGTGAAGGCTGATCAAAGCCATGCAGAGTGCTTCTTCTGCAAGAAGCAGAGTCACTGGAAGAAGAACTGTCCTCTTTACATTGCGTCCCTTGACCCGAACAGGTCTAAGAAGAGAAAGCAGCAGACAGTCCTGGACAAGGTATTTATATGATAATACCTTGTAGTTTCTCTATTTGCGATACTACTAATTGGGTATTGGATACAGGAAGTCCAATTCATATTTACAATTCTTTGCAGGGACTTCAAGTTAGTAGAAGATTCAAGGACGATGAAAGATTCTTGAATGTGGGAAATGGAAGTCGAGTTCTAATCCTGGCGTTGGGAGTCCTCAAACTTGTTTTCGAGTCCTGTACTGTTGTTTTGAATGATTGTCATTTTTGTCCATCTTTTATTTTGAATGTCATTTCTGTAGGCCAATTGGCCATGTATGGTTATGAACTATCAATAAAGAATGATGTTTGCAAAATCATTTAGAATGGTTCTGTAGTAGCAAACGTCCTAGGATGGATAATATCAGCGAAGCGTACCTGTGGCATTGTAGGCTAGGTCATATAAACAGGAACATGATAAACAAGTTGAAAAGCGAGGGTCTCCTCGATTTTAGTGAAGATAGTTCACTTCCAACCTGTGAGTCCTATCTTCTTGAAAAAATGACAAAGTCACCTTTTACTGAAAAAGGTGAACGAGCCAATGAGATTCTGAGTCTGGTACGTACTGATGTATGCGGACCCATGAATGTTAGTGCCAAGGGTGGGTATGGTTATTTTATTATATTTACAGACGACCTTTCGATGTATGGTTATGTCTTCTTGATGATACATAAACCTGAATCGTTTGAAATGTTCATACGATATAGTAGTGAAGTAGAAAAACAAACTAGAAGGTGTATTAAAATCCTTCGATCCGATCGAGACGGTAAATACCTTTCGGGTGAGTTTATGACATATCTCGAGGATAATGGGATTCTCTCTCAGTGGACACCTCTAGGGACACCTCAATTAAATGGAGTGTCTGAAAGGAGGAATCGAACCTTGTTAGACATGGTTCGGTCCATGATGAGTTTTGCTTCTCTGTCGCTATCCTTTTGGGGATATGCTCTAGAATCAGCCTGTTACCTTTTGAATAGGGCTCCAAGTAAGTCCGTTAGCAAAACGCCATATGAGATATGGACTGGACGTAAGCCGACACTATCACACCTTCAGGTCTGGGGGTGCCCGGCTTATGTAAAACATTTGGAAACAAACAAACTTGGACCCGGGTCTGACCGGTGTCTATTTATTGGGTATCCAAAAGAATCTAAGGGGTATTTCTTCTACTTAGCTAAGGAATAAAAGTTGTTCGTCAGTCTTAGGGCTATCTTTTTGAAAAAGGAGTTCCTTGGTAAAGGGACTGTAGCCGATAAGATTGAACTTAGTGAAGTTCAACAAGTAGAAGAACCGACACACTTACGGGACAACTTAGAACCGGTTGTGATTAGATCACACCCAAAGCCTGCACAGGAACCATTAAGGAGATCCGGTAGGGTACCGAGTCGACCAGACGGATACTATGATTTCTTGATCTAGGATGGTGATCCCATTGAACTCGATGAGAACAATGAGGATTCGATCACCTATATGGATGCGATACAGAGGTCCAACTCTGAGAAATGGCTAGGAGCCATGAAATTCGAAATTGAGTCCATATAGATCAACAATGTATGGACATTGATTGATCCACCTGAAGGGATAAAATTCATTGGGTGCAAATGGATTTTCAAGAGGAAAAGAGGCGCAGACGGGCAGGTGGAGATCTACAAAACCCGTCTGGTTGTCAAAAGATATCGTCAACATTATGGTATTGACTATGATGAGACGTTCTCTCCTGTGGCAATGCTCAAATCCATTCGGATCATGCTTGCTTTAGCAGCGCACTTTAACTATGAAATATGGCAAATGGATGTCCAAATAGCTTTCCTGAATGGTGACCTGGAAGAGGAGGTGTATATAATACAACCTGAAGGGTTCACATCCACAGACGAGTCAAAGGTGTGCAAGTTTCAAAAGTCCATCTATGGACTGATGCAAGCATCAAGGAGTTGGAACATGCGATTTGATAAGTGTATCAAGTCACATGGCTTCATTAGGAATAGAAAAGAACCTTGCATTTACAAATGGGCTAATGGTTCTGTGATTGTATTTCTCGTGTTGTATGTAGATGACATTCTCTTAATCGAGAATGACATCCCAGCACTACAAGGAATAAAGGTCTGATTATCATCTCAGTTCTCTATGAAGGACTTGGGTGAAGCCTCTTACATACTAGGTATGAAGATCTATAGAGATAGATCTAAGAGGCTTCTAGGACTATCATAGTCTACGTACATTGATACCGTGCTGAAACGGTTCAGCATGAAAAATTTCAAAAAGGGCTATCTCCCGATAGATACTGGAATTGATCTCTCCAAAAGGAATTATGCGACAACTCCTAAAGAGAGAGTGTATAAGTAGAATCATATATGCTTCGACAGTGGATTCTATCATGTATGCCATGACATGTACTATACCAGACATGACATACTCACTAGGCATAGTGAGCAGATACCAGTCTGACCCAGGTGAAGCTCATTAGAAAGTGATAAAGACCATCCTTAAGTATTTACAAAATACTAAGAACCAATGGCTAATTTATGGAGAATCTGGCTTGAAACTTATGGGATATATTGACTCCAGTTTTCAGTCAGATAAGAATGATAGCAAGAGTGTGTCAAGATTTATCTTTACCCTGAATGGAGGAGCTATTTGCTAAAAAAGTTTCAAGCAGCCTACTGTGGCGGACTCAGTATGCGAAGCAGAGTACATTGCAGCATCAGATGCAGCAAAGGAAGCTGTGCGGTTGCGGAAGTTTCTTGACGAGCTGGGGTGGCACCTTCCCTGGATGGTCCTATTCCGGTGTACTGTGACAGCACTAGAGTCATTGCTCAAGCCAAAGAGCCGAAGTCTCATCACCGTACAAAACATATTCTATGGTGCTATCACCTTGTACGAGAGATTGTGGAACGAGGTGACATTGACCTTCAAAAAATTGATGGAAAGGAGAACCTAGCTGACCCCTTCACTAAAGTTGTCAGAATTCAAGAGTTCGACTGTTGTAAATGGAAAATGGGAATGAGATTCTGTACCTATTGGCTTTAGTCCAAGTGGGACTTGTTGGAATTGTGTCCCAAAATCAATCGTCTAGGCTGTAGACGGTTATGCTATCTTGTAACTATATATGATTTTTTTAATGAATAAAAGTTATTCTTTGGCTGTTCATTATATTTATATTTTCATGAAATGAACTCTTATATGATGGAGTCCTTGGAACTACATTGTTTGATATAGAGAGGATATATCAAATAGTTCTTAAACTGGTTCACAACCAAAGGTTACATTATTATAGGACGACGATGTATAAAGTATAGGTTATTGTATGTCACATTTGTTGGTTGTCCTCTTAACCAAAGAGTGTGGAGACACTGGAGTGACATGCAAGTGAAATGTGTGATATATCACTGAACGTGACCATTTACGAAGCTCCATTCTGCCAAAGGGTTGCTCGCGAAGGGATATGGGTATATGTGTCCCTCAAACCTGAGATCACCATAGTAGCTTGCAAGCAACTCACTGTACTTTGGTGCCGGACTACCTGGATTTCTAATCCAGTGATGGAAGGTTTCTGGGTGCAGTCAAGTACTTATGGAGCGGTGGTGGATCAAAATGAAATTGACCCCTCCAAATAGTTTGGAGTGAATAACTCACTATATCTCAATTTAGCAAATCCTTGGCCAGGGTAGTTCTTGTGAGGAGTCACAGAACTTGTAAAGTTGAAACATGATTTGGATGGACCAAATTAGGATTGGCAGTCGAACCCTAGGTCATCCTGAGCATTATGAGGTCAAAGGGATGAATTATGCGGTAACCATATGCTAGAGGTTCTTGTGAGGTGCTCTGCATCTTCGACCTCTCCGGACGTCGGGTATCATTGCTAGATGAGGACTTTGACTGGTACTAGAAATGTTCCAGTGCTAGCGGCTTAGTGTTCGAACCTATGGGATCACATACCATAGGGATTTCTATCTGATCTTAAGGCTGATCGACGATTGAGAATCGTTTGCCATCACTGGTGGTCAATATGATTGACCATGTTCCAAGTGTCAACACTTAGGGAAGTGTCGATACTTGGCATTTTGCAAGTGTCAACACTTGCTGTGATGAGCAGATTTCTGGAAAAAATTTCTAGAATATTTGGCTTTGAATTTTGAACTCGAATTTCAGTTTTTGGGCATTTTGGCTCCAAGCTTTCTTGGTATGATTGTCATACTTACCTTCTTTGGCTTGGACCCATTTGGAATGGCCCTTGACTCTCTCCCCCAATCACTCCTCCTTCCTCTTCTCCCTCTCATGGCTGCCCCTATAAATGAAGGTCATTCTAGAGGTTGCTAATGGTTACTAGAAGAAAAGAAAAGAAGTAGAAGAAGGGTTTTGTGAGGACTTGAGATTGGGTCTGAGAAACCTAGCATTCAAGTTAGGTCTTGGAAAGAGCGTTTCTTGGGAAGGGTTCCACCTCTCTTCCTTGTCTTCCTGGAAAAAGAAGATCGGCCCGAAGGATCCCGAAGAGCTAGCACTCCGAGAGAGTTGATCAGTGTCGAGCGCTGGTGTGGATTACCTGTAGAGGCCAGACGCGTGTGTGGCTCGGGCGCCTTCCTTCTCTTTATAGTATTTTCAAAGATATAATGGTAAGGTACTTTTATATTGCTGTTTCTTTCTTGCTGTTGATGTATTCCTTGCATGCTAGACCATTATACTAGATCCTGTTGCGGGCAGATCTGTAGATCATTTTGATCTATCTATCGAGCCTTCAATTGTGTATGTTTTAAAATAGTTTTAAAATGCATTTTTTCTACCCAGTATGCTTGAATGTTTTCCCTTCAAAGGGAATGTCTAAGGACTCTTCCAAAAGACCCTTACAACTCTCATTCTCATAACGACCCCTCCGAACACGGTGACTCCACCAAGTCCCGTAAAGGAGGGCCTGTTCCGCTTGATCGCCTCCGATCGATTAACCCGGTGACACTAACGGGGAGTCCACTCACCTAGGCCACGTAAGAGATGTAGGCCACGATGATCTAGGCGGCAACATTCCCAAAAACATGTTCAATACCATTTTATGACATTCCAAAGAAATTCTATGATATCCTAAGGGGTTTCTTTGATCCCTTGATATCTAAATAGGTCACATAATCAAGTTTGGCACAATTCTATGCTATCACAAGGAGATTTTATAATATCCTAAGATAATTTTATGACATTTTGGTATCCAAATAGATCATATAATTTAGTTTGATACCATTTTATGACATCCCAAGAGATTGCTATGATATCTTAAGGGGATTTTGTGGTATGCGACTGGTCCGATAGGTGCCATAGCTTCTGAAGTTGCACGCTATCATCCCGACCGCCCTCGACACCATCGTCGCACGCGTCGCAACTCCAGCACCCGTGTGGAAGCTAGAACCCGCACAAATAGTGCTCAAGTAAATGATGCCATTGCTGGATGTCACCACCGTAGCTGCACAAGGACATGGCCGTTCTAGTCACCACCATCGTGCTCACTCAGATGGATGCCCGGATGGCACGGTGCCACATGCTTACTTGCCTACCAAACTCAATGATGGTGCGCGCGAGTTGGCTGGTCGGCCTGGCAACCATCTTTGGAACCCTTTCAGATAGAGGAGGCATGGAAGTAGGAAGAAGAGATAGAACATGAGTATGCCTAATATTTTAGTACCAATAGAAAATGGGAAAAAAGACTCGTTTTTGAAGGAAAGGACATTTTTATCCTATATTTTTTGAAATTTGGGTCAGTTTTGACTTGCCGCATGTGCTTCCATTTTTCATATATACTTAATTTGATACCAAAAGAATGGAAATCTCATCATGTTACGTGAGCCCAACGTGGCCCAATCGAGAAGCACAGTGTGCACCATGTTATATTTTCTGCATCGCCCCAGGTGTACAAAGAATTACTCTTAGTGAAATAAGTATTCCAAGAGTACTTCTTTGTTCATCGAGGGCTTATAGAAAAAATACATCATGAAAAATGGTTGGACCACATAAATCCTATTTTTTAATATACATTTAATGCCTATGATTTTATATTTTTATTAAGTTTTTTTTATGATAAAAATATCTCTTTTTTTAAAAAAATTATGATATTTCATGACTTGTGTTATGACATTTCATGATTTAGATTATCATACTCCTATATCATAAAACCGAATAATATTTTTGTTATTAAAAAAATAATTTTTTTTTAATGATAAAAATATTTTTAAAAATATTTCTCGATCTTATGATATATGAGTGCCATTAGCTAAACCACGAAATATGATAACATAAACTATAAAATATCATTTTTTTTATTTAAAAATAATATTTTTATTATTTAATTTTTTAATAAAGATAAAAATATAAATATTAAATATATATGAAAAAATAAAATTTACATGATCCCATCAAAATATCTGATCTATTTTTCAAAACCTGCACGGTGTTCAAAACTTTCTCGTATTCCAATATCCGTGAGGTAATACTTGTCCCGGTTGCTAATACGTAGCCCGTAGGCCAGGTGAACCACAACCTTGGTTCCGTTTTGTCGGCCCGTCATTCCTCCGGTTACTTCCCGAAAGAGCAACCTTGGAACCTCCGTTCTCGCGGGAGAATGGAAGGGGACGAAGCCTCCTCTCCCGAGATCTCGAGCCCGGAAGAAGGCCGTGACGAGGGGATATCGGAGTACGAGAGGCAGCGGCTCTCGAGGATAAAGGAGAACAGGGCGAGGCTCGAAGCTCTTGGGCTTCCCCAACTCGCTTCCTCCCTTATCGGTTCTCTCTCCGAGCACCGGCGGCCCGGCGAAGAAGGGAAGGGAAAGAAGAAGGCGAAGAAGAGGAAGGGAGTTGGACGTAGCGGCGCAGATGATGAGGACGATGAGGAATACCAACCGTCAGATGAAGATAACGAAGAAGAAGAAGATGACAGGGAGAGTTCTTCCTCAAGCGAACAGGAGAAGGAAAAAGACAAGGGGCCTCCTTCTGGTTCGCGTCGAAAGGTGCGATTTTATTTTATTTTATTTTTTGGGCTGTTGTTTTTATTACTCGATTTTTGTGGATACAAGGGATTATTATTTTATATTTGCATCCTTAGATTCTTAAAAAAAATTCGATTTTGTTGTCTTAATTAGGTGGTAGTTTGTTGATTTCCTTTATGGACATATGAATGGGAGTATATAATCTAATATTTGCATTAAAATTTTCTTCTGGACTAACAGATCCAAAGACATAGTGGTGAAGGGGTGGTTGGGTGGGTCATAAACTTACATATCCCAAAGAGCGAATTCCAGCCTGATGGTTCCGAAAAAGAAAATTAGTTAGTTTTTGTTGAAAGCACACAAAATTGAACTGAACATTATGGGTGACATTTTCTGACTCGATAAGGTTGTTAGTTTCTGCAGTTCAACTTATTTGATGACCGTGAACTGCTTTCTTCTTCTTTTTCCCTTTTTTAGTATGTACTTATGCTTTGCTATTTGAAAACTAACAAAACGGATTGGTGCTTCAGTGAGTAGCCTTAACCAGCGTAATCGATATTCTGGAGATTCCCAGTAGTGTTCATACTTTATAATAATATCTTCTACATGCGTATTGTGAATTCTAAAGAAGGTCATTGTTTGTTTTCTTTCTGCTTCTTCTTCTTCTTCTTTAGTTTCTGTTTTCTACCTGAACAATTACATGGAAATGAAATGAATAGAATATTTGCTCCCAGCATTGCCAAAATGTGCGTCATAAATGAAAATTTTAGCAGACATTCTTTGATTGTCCATCCCCCCCCCCTCTGCTAGTGTGTGTCTTTTCCTTCATGCCTTGCAAATGTCTTCATTGGTGTTTTCTTAACAAAAGTCTTTGTTTCCCATGGTAGTGCTGTACTTGGCTCCTCTGTTTGAATTATGTAGATGCATTCTTTGTAAAGATCAAGAAATAATGAGTCAGAACACTTTTAGTAGGCCCCAGGGGATACTCAAGGAGGATATTTTCCCATTTTTAAGGACCCATTCCTGCCAAGCTCGTTAGTTGATATTTTAGTTCATTTTGATGCGACATTTTTGCTAACCTTGTTAGTTCACTACTCACTTAAAATTTAACATTTCATGACTTGCCAAGGTTTTCTTCCATCTAATAAAGCACACCAGTTTAGATAGTCACAGAACCACAAGAAATATGGACTCAGTACCCTTTGAGTGTTCAAGCATGAAGCGCTTGGGGCTTTAGCTAGTGGAAAGAGGATGGGAAGTCTGGTCTTTGGAGCATGCCCATGGAAATTTGGCTCTCATGACATTGCTTCATAGTGACTTACACCTGGGTCTTAGACCCAATTACTTTACCAAAAGTATTGTTGTGTTCAAAGTGTTTTCTTTAGCCTCAAGTGTAAAGTTGGTAATGTAAGTAGCAAGCATGCTTTGCCAAGTTCTGGGAAACAGGAAACCATCACATGGGAGAAATTCTTGCTATATTTTATTGTTTTCAGAAAAGTTGAAAAATCATAAAAGCTAACTGGTTTGTTGCATCATTTCATCTTCCACCCCTCTTGTCATGGACTTCTTGCATATTAGGTTTTTAACATAGTGAAAAACAACTTTCTGAGTTTGCTGTTCCCCTATGACAAGTTACAGAAAGCAGGAAATGTCTACTTCAGAAGGATGGTTCAATTAATTAGAATAGTCAAACAAGTTAGGAACTTTTGGTCTGTGAGTTTAGCATCTAGCTTCTAAGTGGGAGCAAAATGGACTCTTCCATACAAATGTGGTTACACGTGTGTTGCAATCCAAGGTCTGTTCACGAGCAGGATCACATACTAATTTGAAGGTTAATGATAGCTTTCCAGTGTTCCATGGAGTTTATATTAGCTAGATTCTATTTTATTTGCTTTATTATATGTTTTATTTCATGGTTTGAATAGCATGATCATGAATTCATATCGAGATTTTTAGTTCCTTGCACAGCGTCAAGGTTTGTCATACCACCAATGTGCTATAAAATTTTTTGCATGATATGTTATTTGATTTATACCAATGTGCACTGTTCTTCAGTTCTAAGTCAGTGATTTTTAGTATTTCTTAGCTTATACCAACTTTAGTTCTTGTTTCTAATCCAGGGAAAGAAAAGAAATTCCTTAAATGCTGCAAAGGCCAGGAAAAGTTTGGATGGAGAAGGGGACATGAAAAACTCTGATGATTTCATTGATGATGATGCAGCCATAAAGCAGGTGGATTTAACTTTTTTGACAAAAAACTGCTATGGTTAGTCATGTTCCTCTTTAGTATCTTTGAGCTAAGATATTGCGTCAACAATAAAAATCCATTTTCAGGCAATTGCTCTCTCACTCAGAGAAGCGGAGGAGTCAGCTGCAGCAGGATTTTCTCAAAATTCTGGTACAAATGTAGCTGATTCTGGTCCTTGTGGGAAAAAAGTTAGGACCAGCTTACAGGGAACTATTGGGAAAAGGAAGAACAAAAAATTGGTTTGTTATTCTACCTATACTTTTATCTGTATGGTATGTTTTCTTTGACACCCTTTTACGGTATAGTCTGCCTTCTGTCCAGAGTAAGAGCAGGGTGCAACTAAGTGAAGATGAAGTGGTTGCTTACTTCTTTTCTTTTGATGGTAAGTAAATATTCTTCCATTATATCTCATGGTTAGTGTCATTTGTTCCTTTCTTCATAACCTATACATATCTGCTTGAAGGTCTTACTACCAAGGTAGTTTTTCTTTTTTTTTTTTAAAGCATATGTTGCTTCCCTAATTCTCCCATATTCTCGCATTACTTGTATGAAATCTATCTGGACAGGGATGGGCTTAAACATCCAAGAGGTTTTCCCCTACTTAGGCACATCCAAACTTTGTAAACATAACTGTCATGCCCTGACCCAATGCCCGAGCCAGGCGTACGACAGACAACCGCATCTTCTCAGGCTTCACTCCCAATGGAAATGCAAGGCCTATCCTTCAAATCAATATCCAGGCAGTGATAGAGAACAAATTCATTATTTATTTATTTATAGAGTTTTTCATCAAAACTAACAAGTACATACAATTTAACTAAAAATTCAAAATACAGTGTAAACAAAGTTCAACTAAAATTTAAGATAAAACATTAACTAAGAGATTAACATCTAAACCTTAATTCCTCACTGATTATCCCAAAGCTCGATTGATCTTCTAGAACTGTAAAAAAAATATAGAAAACAGGGGATGAGCTTTACGGGCTCAGTAAGTTATCATCACCTCTAATATATGCATAAATATATTAACAACAAATTGCAAACATTCATAAATCATACATCACAGCACAACCAGCTCGTGACGAAATAAAATGCAATATCATGTTAATATGCATATTCAATTACAAATGACACGACTATAGATGGCTAACCATTTACTTTACTCTCCTAATCCCTCTGATTATGGCCACGATCGGTCTATGGCTAGTCTCGAAAGAGATTAGATTCTGATTATACATATTAACAACCGGTCATGTAGTACGTGATCATCCCATTGAAGGCCCGGAAAGAAATTAGCTTTGATATCACACGAGAAAACATGCATCCTCAGCATATGCCAGCAACCGCCATGCATGGCTAAAAATAAAAGGCAACTAGCTCCTGACTACATACCGTATATCGGTCATGTGCCAGTGATCGCCCTACTGGATGTCCAAAAAGAGACTCGGTTCTCGTATGATCATAGTCGGACTAGAGAGCATCAATACCAATACACAACAATATATGCAATCGAATGTTGATCAAATTATGCTACACATACTTAACATTTCATCACATTCATAACATTTTTAGCATGTAATACTAGATATCAAGATAACTTACCTGAAAGAACTCTATCAATATATGGCCTGTTCGAGTCCCAACTCTGATACTACTCTATCGACAAGAAGATAAAAATGCTGACAGGATTAATCATGTAATCAATTTTCTATCTAAAATAAATTAACATAGAAAAAATGGCTCTTAGTCCAGTCTGGATCTCGATCTAAATCACTAAAAGAGTTGGTTCAAATTTTATTATTTTTTTTGATATTTTATTTTTCTTCTTCCTTCCATTTTGTCTCTTCTTCTCTCTCCTTCTCTCTCTCTTTTCTTTTTCTCTCTCTCTCTCTCTCTTTCTCTCCTCTTTCTCTCTCTCTCTCTCTCTCTCTCTCTCTCTCTCTCTCTCTCTCTCTCTTCTCTCTTCTCTCTCTCTCTCTCCTCTCTCTCTCGCTCTTTCCTCTTCTCTCTCTCTCTCTCTCTCTTTTTTCTCTCTTTCTTTCTTCCTCTATCTCTCTCTCCTCTTTTTCTTTTCTTCTCTCTCTTCTTTCTCTATTATCTCTCCCTCTTTCTTCTCCTCTCTCTATCTCTTTTTCTCTCTCCTCTATCTCTTCTCTCTCCTCTCTATTTTTCTTCTTTTTCTTTCCTTCTTTCTTTTTTTCCCTGGATTCCTTCTTGGTTTGGCCCAAGCAAGCCTCCCTTGCTTCAGTGAGCTGGAGGAGGGCGGCAGTCCACCGGAGGCTTTCCGGATGGAGCAGGGACGCGGTCGGCCAGCGTATCCATGGCCAGCCCGGCCACCGGCAGCAAATTGGAAGAGGCACGAGAAGATCCATCTCGTGCAGCCCAAATAACCCACAATCAAGAGTTTAGAAAGAGGAAAACTTATCGGCGATGGTCCAGGAGTGGTTGGCTACCAGAGAAGGGAAGAAGACCGATGGAAATCTTGGTGATGAGGGGGAATTTTTAAAGAGGAAGAATAGTGGGATTTTCTTGCTGTATGGCGAGAAAATTGATCAATCAGAAGTTCCATCTCACCCTAACACGTCGCCGACGATCTCCCTTCTTCCCACGGTGTTGATCTCTTTCTAGTTCGGCGATCATCGTGTTCGATCAAATAAGGGAATGAAGTCCCATGTTTCGCCCCTTCTTTTTTTTCGGTGTTGGGTTGAAGTCGACTGGGCCTACCGACTTTAGTCGAAAAGCTTGGTTCTCACATTCTCCCTCTGTTAAAATAATTTCGTTCTCGAAATTAACTTGCTTGAGGCTTAAATTTTGGAAATACTCAATCTTTTGATCGACTTTAAATAATTTTAAACCACCACACTTCTACTGCATGCTCTGATATAATTTATTAAATCCTCTAATTTCATTAGGTAAATTTCTGACGAGGATACCATTTTACATTAGGGTCTAAACAAAATCTAACCTTCAAATATTTTAAATAAAACAAGATCAAATTATTAAATTTCCTTGTCCTTATTAGGTCTTGAGCATATCACATCAAATTTAAACTTTAATCCATTTTCTATGTTTAAAAGTCTTTGAATAAAATTATACCATCCATTCAAGACATCAATAATTCTAGTTCAAATCCGAACTATTTATATTTTTCTTAACAATTAGTTAGACAATCTGAATCAACTTTTCTCGTAAAAAATTAATATTAATTCTAACAAAATAAATAACTTTAAATCAATACTCTTATGAATAGGATCAATCATATTATTACTCATAGAATGATCTTGCTATGATACTTAGCATCAATTAACAAATCATCTAAAATATTATTTCTCGTAGATTAAATCCATATGTCTTCTAATATCCATTTCTTTGCTCTATGCAACATCAGTAGCACAGTAATTTAAATCTTCTCATAGATCTTAAATTTGACTTGAAGTTCAACATATCCAATAATCTCTAATATATATATGGAAGATCAAGTAATCCAATCCAAAACTGTTAACATAAGCCATCAAAGATTCTACCGAGATATGCAGGCTATGTTCATATAATATCATTTAACCTGCTAATAACAAATTACAAATCTATGCAGTATCTCAAATATATTTTCTATTACATATTTTTAATAATAATTTTCATACAGATTCATTGAAACATTGTCCTTAATATCATTGAACTCTTTCATAACCAACATCCTAAACATCTTGCAACAGTCCCAAAATTTATAATCCAGTAATTAACAACAAAACTCGTATGCTATCATGATCTCCATTCATATCAAGTTTAGGTTTTCAAACTCAATTAATAATTGAACATATATATTCAGCTTAACATAACACACTATACTTCCAGGCTAACACTTCTGAAGCTTGGTCAAATCCATTTATCAGAGGTAAAGAGACGCCTTCTTCAATATCCATAATATGCTTACTTATCATAATCAAATAGTATAAGTTATTCAACTCTTTACACTCATCCAAGATCAATTTTTTTACTTATATTAAAAACAAAAATCATGTTTCTCCTTCGCGCTAATCATATGCCAGATCTTATACATAATACCTAGGGATTAGAAATCCAAACTTCGAATCCTATCCTTGCAACTTTTATCATATTCTAACTGATTATAATACTAAGTTCAAATACCTCTTAAGTCACCGTCCATGGTGATCACAATCTAAATTTTAATATCACTCAAATCATATCCTAATTATTTATGTCACAGTCCCAAGTGATCATAATCCAAGCTTCGTATCATTCTGTCATGTCTTAATAATCATCATGTTAATTTCTAATTACTTATATCACAGTCTGCCATTATATCAAAATTAGATTTTCAAAGTAAATCAAATTTATAATATAATTCAAAATATATATTCATATATCCATTGTAAAGTCTCGATAATATTCTTCCAAAAATTAAGCTATGAGAGTTTAATCCAATATTTTGTTCATTCAGGCCTTCTATACTTAGCAAAACCCTTGAAGCTATAACATACACCTATCAAAAAAAATTAAATAAACTTTTAGTATCAATATTTATTTCAGAATATTCAATCAAAATCCTAATTCTACCACATTCTCACTAACTAAATCATCTCGATCTTAAACCTTTGCTTTGATATCATTAAATCTGTCACGCCCCGACCCGATGCCCGAGCTTGGTGTATGACAGACGGCCGCATCTCCTCAGGCTTCACTCCCAACGAAAATGCAAGGCCTATCCTTCAAATCAATAATTAGGCAGTGATAGAAAACAAATTTATTAATTATGTATTTATTTTTAGAGTTTTTCATCAAAACTAATAAGTAGATAAAATTCAACTAAAAATCCATGATACAGTGTAAACAAAGTTCAACTAAAATTTAAGATAAAATATTAACTAAGAGATTAACACTTAAACGCTAATTCCTTACTGACTGGTTCTAAAGTTCGATTGATCTTCCGGATCTGTGATAAAGATATAGAAAACTGGGGATGGGTTTCACAGGCTCAGTAAGTTATCATCATCTCTAATATATGCATAAATATATTAACAACAAATTGCAAACATTCATAAATTATACATCACAACACAACCATATCATGACGAAATAAAATGCAATATCATGTTAATATGCACATTCAATTACAAACGACATAATTATAGATGGCCAATCATTTACTTTACTCTTCTAGTCCTTCTGATTATGGCCACGATCGGCCCGTGGCTAGCCCCGAAAGTGACCAGATCCTGACTATACATATCGATAACCGGTCATGTGCCAGTGATCGTCCCGTTGAAGGCCCGGAAAGAAACTAACTTTGATATCACACGAGAAAACATGCATTCTCAGTATGTGCCAGCAACCGCCACGTGTGGCTAAAAACAAAAAGCAACTAGTTCCTGACTACACATACCGTACATCGGTCTTATACCAGTGATTGTCTCATTAAAGGCTCGGAAAGAGATTAGGTCCTCGTATGATCATAGTTGGACTAGAGAACGTCAACACCAACACATATAACAATATATGCAATCCAATGCAGATCAAATTATGCTACACATGCTTAACATTTCATCACATTCATAATATATTTAGCATGTAATACTAGAGATCAAGATAATTTACCTGAAAAAACTCTATCAATATATGGCCTATTCGAGTCCCAACTCTGATACTACTCTATCGACAAGAAGATGAAAATCCTAACAAGATTAATCATGTAATCAATGTTCTATCTAAAATAAATTAACATAAGAAAAATGGTTCTCAGTTCAGTGTGGATCTCAACCTAAATCATTAAAAGAGTCGGCTCAAATTTTATTATTATTTTTGATATTTTATTTTTACTCTTCCTACTTTTTCTCCCCTCTCTCCTCTCTCTTCTTTTTCTCTCCTCTCTCTCTTCTTTTTCTCTCCCTCTCTTCTCTTTCTCTCTTCTCTTTCTCTCTCCTATCTCTCCCTCTCTCTCCTTTCTCTCTTCTCTTTCTCTCTCTCCTTTCCCTCCTCTCTTTCTCTTTCTCTCTCCTCTTCTCTCTTCTCTTTCTCTCCTCTTCTCTCTTCTCTCTTCTCTCTCTCTCTCTCTTTATCTCTCTTTCTTTCCTCCTCTATCCTCTCTCTTTCTCTCTCCTCTTTCCCTCACTCCTCTCTCTTCTTCTTTTTCTCCTTTTCTCTCTCTTCTTTCTCTCTCCTCTCTCCCTCTCTCTCCACTCTCTCTTTTTTTTTCTTTTTCTTTCCTTTATTTTCTTCCCTTCTTCCTTCTTTCTTTTCTTCCCCAACTTCCTTCTTGGTTTGTCTTAAGCAAGCCTCCCTTGCTCCAGTGAGCCGAGGAGGGCGGCGGTCCACCGGAGGTTTCCCGGATGGAGCAGGGACGGGGGTCGGCTTGCGTATCCATGGCCGGCCCGGCCACCGGCAAAAAATCAGAAGGGGCACGAGAAGATCCATCTCGTGCAGCCCAAATAATCAACAATCAAGAGTTTAGGAAGACGGAAACTTACTGGCGACGTCCAGGAGCGGTCGGCCACCGGAGAAGGGAAGGAGACCGATGGAAATCTCGATAATGAGGGGAAATTTTTAAAGAGGAAGAATCGTGAAATTTTCTTGCCGTATAGGGAGAAAATTGGTCAATCGAAAGTCCCATCCCACCCAACACATCGCCGACGATCTCCCTTCTTCCCACGGCATCGATCTCCTTCTAGTTCGGCAATCATCGTGTTCGGTCAAACAGGGGAACGAAGTCCCTTGTTTCGCCCCTTTCTTCTTCTTTTTTTCCACGTTGGGTTGAAGTTGGCTGGGCCTACCAGCTTTGGCCCAAAAGCCCGGTTCCCACAATAACAATGTCAATTACTTTCTTGGTTAAGCATAGATCTAATATCGAATCCTCTGGCAAGGTATCTTCATACATCTATACCTAGAAATCCTCCCCAATTGACCTACATTTAATAAATTCATTATTTACATAGATTGCTTATGCTAAATCTGCTGATACCTTATAAAAGATATGATGGGATGGGCTGTGGTATAATGTAGAGAATCTGTTTATAAAATCAATGCTTTTCTTCCATATGCGTGAATGCTACAAATTTCCCAGATCAATGTAAATAAATCCTTCTTTCCTTCCAAGATTAGTGCTTAGGTTTTCTAAGCTTTAGGCACATCCTATTCATGCATCAAAATGAAATTCATATGATTATCATATGTCAAATATAAAATCTGGCCTGTACTTTTGCATTATTTTCTGATGATAGCTTAAAGTTTTAGTTAGAAAAATAGCTGTGTTACCATGCTTTCATATCAAAGAAGGGATAGAAAATTGCTAACCTTTTGTCCTTTTTGGACCAATGTATCTTTTCTTCAAAATTTGTTAATGAAAGAAAGCTTTATCCATTCGCCCATCAATAAACCTTCTTTCTGTTGTGTTATCACCTTTATCGACCATGTAATCACTTCTCTCCTATTACAATTTCTCCTGTAGATAATAGCAGAGAGATGTGTCATCGCTCTCTTCATGTCCTTCTCTTTTGTCAACATAGGTCTCTTCAAGCTAGGCCTCCTTCAATGTCATTTGCGTTGCAGCTGTTGTCTAGCATCTTTTTCTTTCCAAAATCCCCTACTTGAGTGCTTCACCTATATCTCCTTTCCCATATCTTATATGCCTCCCTGATTTTCTTCTCAAGTGTATTCAAACTGCCTGCTCTTTGTAGAGGTAAGTCAATATCCTTATCAGCCTGTTTGCATGGTTCTTTCTTCATCAGGTCCCACTACATGTTTGCTCCCTCATATGAGGCTTTGCAGTTCAACGGTGCACAAACGGTTCCTCTTTTATTATAAGCATCTTTTATATATGTATGTATGACACTGATTTTCATTGTGCATGAACAACTTAATTCCCTATGTTTCTCTAATGTACTCATTTGTACCTTTTCCTTCTAGTGCTCTCTGCAGGCTCATGAGTCATGGCTGTAGAGGTGTGGCAGTTTTAAATTTGCTAATACTAGTTCACATGATTTGCCTTTATGAGGCCAAATTTATTATGACCTATTTCTTGACATATACTGCCAAAAATTCCTTTATCATGTACCAAGTCATCTGATCAATGATTAGAGGTTTGAACTGGTGGGCATGATATTCTTGCTTCAGTCGTTTTGCCAGCTAATCTTTTGGGCTTCTAAGGCAAGTATCATACAATCTCCAAATTCAGTTGTCTAGGGCCATGGCTAGATGGTTGATTGAACTTAAGGAGTTTGCATTGATTAGAGATAAGACTGCTACACATATCCTTGATAATGCTGAAGGTTTAAGGATGGTGAGTGTAGTTGACATCCTGCTGTAAGTATCCTAGTTGATAGTTCTCTGTATGAATGGTAAATTCTGACATCTGAAGTCATCTTATTAACTGGACCAAACTGCTAAATGATTGAATGAGGGGAACAAAAGCCTATGTTAAGTGTGTGTGTGTGTGCACACATGCCATTGGATTACTTATGTTATTGAAAATATAAAAGTAGGCAAAGTCAAAATTTGGCCTTCATGATTATTTTTTGGAGGTACATTTGAGCTTGATAACCATTTTCCTCCTATCATTTGCTAAGATTTCCAATGTGGCATTTTAAAATAAATGGCTAAGAGTTTGAGATTTTGATGTATATATTCATTCATTTGCATACAAACTCATGTGAATCAGTATGATTTGATGTGCAGAAGTAGGAAAAGGCCATATCACAGTACGGGATCTGCAAAGAATGGCCATTGCTCATGATTTTACTTGGACAGATGGTGAAATTGCCAATATGATTCATTGCTTTGACAAAAATGGAGATGGAAAGGTTAGTATATTTTTTCTTTCTTTATTTTTTTTCAGTATGTTGAAACATGGGAGGAGCATTATGTAACCATTAAGTTTGGGCTTTTGGACTTGTGGCACTATCTTTCTTTCAAGATGAATGACTTTGATTGTCAAGGTTTTGTACATCTTATAGAAGAATCAGCATTGTACAGACAAGGCTAGTTAGCAGTTAGGAATGAGGATGTAATTCAATGTGTGTAGCTATTCTTTCAAAATGCACGCCAATTTTGTATGTCTTATAAAAGAATTGGCATTGACAATCAAGGTTGGTTAGCATGTAGAAATGAGGATATAAATCAGTGCGAAGCCTTCCCTTTCTCATAATGAGTGTCATTGATTGTTAAGGCTTTGCATATCTTATAAAAGAATCAGCATTATACAATCAAGGCTAGTTAGCAGGTAGAAACACTTTTCTTGTTGCTTTATTTAATGTCAGCTAATGCGACCTGGCTTGCAATGGTCTAGATGAGGAGGGAAGAAGAATTCCAAAGGAGTTGCACTCATCTTTGCTGCACAGATTATCAGCCAGAAGGTCAATGACAATTAATTTCCATGTTTATCATACAAATCACAAAGTCTTCCTGGAAAAATGGTGTGCACATTATAATTCAAAAGGTCGAATGACAAAATTAATTTTCATGTTTTAGCATACAGATTACAAAATCTTCCTGGAAATATGGTCTTATGCCCTTAAAAATGTCACGCTTTTCACCTTTGTTGCCTATTAAGGGATATTTTATTTGTACTGAAACTGTGCAATTAAGGTTGCTATTACATCAAAAAACATGTTACCTGCATTAATGAAATCAAATCTTCTTTCACCACGTCACTTGGTAATCTGTTCCCTAACTAATGCTTGACTTTGACATGTTTGAATATTGGCAATGGAAATTGCATTTCTTTTACCAGTCATTCTAGAAAAAATCAAACCTTATCTTTGTACAGTGTTTGTAAATTGAGTATTTATTTTCCAAGTATTTGAATATAGGCAACGAAAGGGCATTCTTGTCCTATCAGTTTTAGCTAGTTCAAAGTGAGTCAGTCATGCATTAGCAAAGATTTTATGAATGTGTCACCATTATTTGAATGAGGTCATCCTGCATTGTTACATCATCTTTTTTGGATCAGGTCAAAATAATACCATCTGCTAGAGATCAACCTTATATTTCTGTTCTTTAAATTTAGTTGTTTAGGCAAACCTTCTAGAGTTTGCAATTGTCATCTTTTACTTTGGCCTCATCATTAAATTTTGACTTTTGCAGCTTAGTTTGGATGATTTTCGAACCATTGTATCTCGATGCAACATGTTGCAGGAGCCTGGAGAGGGTTGAAGTTGTGGTTGCAGTTCTGTTTATGAAGACAGAAATTCCATTCTCGGGGAATATTATTTGGCAGGTGCATTTGTTTGGCAGAATTGCTCCGTCTAGCTCAGTTGGAGATGCTTGTCTATGTATGTTGAATGATGGAGAGAACCAAGGGAAGAGAGGGATGGATAGTTACAGCTTCCAAAGTATAGTTAAATGTTGTTTTTGTTTACTATAGATAGATGTTGAGTTCTCTCTCTCTCTCTCTCTCACACACACACACGCTCTCTCTCTCACGCATACGGTTCTATTAATTTTCTTTGAAGACTTCTGGTCAAAGTATCGTAGATGCGACTTTTATTTAGAGCTCCGAGTGAGAAGCTTGTCTTACCACCAACTTATAGGAGACCATGAGATCTGGTCAAGAGGCTGTGGTGTATTTTGTCCATGAATCTCCTACATGTTTGTATGTTGTCATTTTTACTCAAAATGGAATCTCAAAAAAATAAAATAAAATAAAATTTGTAAATACAAATTTCATTTATTTAATTTAATTAGCATTATCACATGTTCTCCTATTTGTTGTGTGATGACATGATACAATTTTGTGTAGATATCTTTTATTATATAAATAGGGCACTTGCCTGGTAATATTTGCTGAGTTGATTATCTGACGTGGGTAGAAATGCTTTGTTCTTTTGAGGGTGATTGCACCACTGATTTATTTACCTGCCCTTGGCTTAAAATCTACCCAGGATGTTTCCTTGGGCATCCACATAAATAATTGATAACCTTGTTGCAATTTATGTTGCCAATAGGAATGTAAATGGTACCCGGAAACCGATATCCTAATTATTTTATATTATAACAAGCAATTTAAGTTTTTGATAATCTTATTGGATTGATATTGGACTCCATTTTTTAGGATTCGATTTCGTATTGGTGGCTATATTTAAATCTGGAAGCTTGACAATACGGGTATGTCGGTATATATGCAATATATAATTATGCAGGTATATAAGCAATATATAATAATTCAGAAATTTAAAGAGGATTGTCTAGCTGATTTGTGTTAATTTCTTTTCTCCATGTTTTAATTTATGTTTTTCACATGTACTCTATAATTCTTGTCTATCATTAGTTCAATCCATTACTTCTTGCTAGTACATAGATTTCGATTCTATTTCACTCAAATCAACTATAATTGAAAATTTAAATTTGTTCTTAAAGGACTGGAAGTTTTTTTCAAATCAATCATCTACTTTCCATATCGTCCATTTTTTTGCATGTAATTTGCTCAAATTTACTATGCATGGATGGTTACTGCAACGAGAGACCTTTTGTTTTTATACTTTTGTATGTGTGCTTTTTTTAATTTTTTTTATTTTTAATAGATGAATGGTTACACAATTTTGATGTGGATGCAATCCCAAAGGGCCAAAAATAGAAAGTCTTGCATGACTTGCGAAAGGTGTCATTTCGATGCTAGGTCCGGTCTCTAAAATACTTGATCATAAAAAATATACTTTAATGAATCCTTTTGATTTTGAGAATTGTTAACTATTAGCTAGTTGGTTTATTAAAATCATGTGCTGAACTGTATCTTAAAAAACAAGCTCGAATCCGATAATTAATTAGTTTTAGATAGGAGTTCGTATTTCACTCATTTTAATAGATCAGGATCCGAAACCAAACTTGACTTATTTTATCGAGTTTGGATGTGGACCTTACTTAACCCAAGCACATCCTAAATTGCAAAGAAGCCGACTTTTAGAATATGCTACGGGAGAAACTACTAGTGCAATCCCCCAAAAGGGGTTCCACATGTTTAAAAAGAATAGGGTCCAACTTATTGACGCCCGAAACAGAAATCAAACATTTTTGAAGTCCCAATTTTGTATCTTTTATGCAAGGGCGGTTAGGGAGTTCCCCTTTTGAGAGAGGAGCGGACAACCGGTTCGGCACGCTTGCCTTTTCGGTTTTTCGGTTTTTTTTTAAGCCTCGTCTTCTCGGACCCATCCCTAACGCTTGCCTTATTGTCATGTTGGTTTAGCGTTTGAGGTAAGCCCTAGTGAGTCAACTTTTGACTGGTCTCAAAAATCTGATGCGCGTCGCAACGCATCGATTTGAAATCTTAATTTCACTAATCTAAAATGGCAGAATAGCGGGAGCAAGGGTTGAACCCACAGAAACTTTCGTGCTATTTCGAAAAAGACTTTTCTTTTGCTTAAAAATAAATTAAAATAAATTAATGCAAGTAACGGATGGAAATAACGGAGGATATAAGAAAATAATATTACCTGTGAAGACAACCAAGATATAATCTATCTTAAGAGTACGGTTTGTACCCGTAGATCATGGCCCATTCCTTAGGTATAGATCAGTCAAGGATTTCTTCACTTTAATAAAAAACTTACCTCAAATCCGTATCCCTATCATGACTTGTCATAGCATTAAAATTACTTCATACAAGATAAAAAGCATGAATCAATATGAAGTAAAATAAAACATTCATTGCATAAAAATTTGAAGTACATATAAAATAAAGATTTGAGGGAACAAGGGTCCCTCTCTCCCTTTTTATGATTTCTTTCTGACTCTCTGCAATGGGAAGCGACAGCAGCAGGGACCAGGGAAGTAGAGCTACGAGCGATAAATCTCCAGAATTCTTTCCGGAGCGTAGAATGACCCGAGAGATTTATAGATGGGAAACACCGTGTCAGGCCCGTGTGAGAACCGCGGTGCTGTCCTCATCCCAATTTGCTGCTCGGTGTTATCTGCTGGATCAACTCAATAACTTTCGATACTTATACTTGCATCCTCCTCCGCGTCCATTTAGAAATCTTATCCCGCACCCGTCGATCCGATCTTCCAAACTCCGCGTCAACGAACAAACTCCGCGTTCCTATCTTCTCATTCTAATGCTTTTGGCATTCCTCTTCTTCGGACATCCAAGTCCGAGTCCGACAAGCATCAGCAAAGGGAAAATCGACAGCAAGGAAGAAGAACGGTGAGGAGGTCCGGCGGCTTGGGTGGCGCTCGGGCAGTGGTTTGGCAGGAGCTGCAGGGAGGAAGATCGTGGGAGGCTCTTGGCGGCACGGGACGGTGAAGATGGCTTCCTGGCAACTTGGGTGGCATTGAGGATGGTGGAGATGATGAGAAATGGGCCAGCGGCAGGGACGTCGATGGGCGGCTCGTAGCGGCGACTGGCAACGGGCGGCGGCTTGCGGCAGCTTGGGCGATGGCTGCATGGTGAAGATGAGACGAAGAAGATGAAGAAGGGCAGCAGCATTTCCGGCGATTTTCTAACCGAACGGAGCCTCTCCGGCCGGCACGGAGGTTGCCGGTGGGTTGGGCAGCGCCGAGGAAAGCTCTCCGGCAAATTCGGGTGCAAACGGTGGAGGACGGTCCACGGTTCTGCCCGTGGACTGGCAATAATTGCTGCAGGCGGACCATTGAGCCGGTCCACAGTGAACCGGCTGAAAGATTTTAGGAGCTGCTCCAGAAATCGTGCTGCTTTAAAAATTGTGCTAAATTCTTCTAAAATTAATTTCAAGCCCATATGAACTTTGATTTGGGTCCGGTTCGTGCCGTTGAATTCCATAATTCGAGCTCTACACAATGATGACCTTTTTTTCTTACAAAAGTATCAATTCTAAAGATAATTAATTATTAATTTAATACTCTTATATATATATAAAATATAATTATCACACCCTCCAACTTGAACTTTGTTCGTCCTCGAGTAAAGGAAATGAATTAGTCTTGTATACTAACTGGGTCCATAAAATGAAAATTATCTTACTAACTCTAAAATCAGAGGATACCCGGTTAGATCATTAAAAATATACTTCATGGGATTACCAATTTCACCCATTTAGTGTAGAGTGAAGTCCATAGAAGTTTTTAAGAGATTTTCTTTTTCCAACTTTCTATCTCACTCTCTAAATCTTCCAACTTACTTTGATTTTGGTGTAATATTTATTTAGTCCCCACTTTTTTTTTAAAAAAAAGTCGTAAAGTCAGTGCAATGTCCTAACATCTTGCTTTCCAGTTAACCCTTGTAGCAAGCTTTAAGCCAATGACTCCCAAATCAGTTGGCTTTAGGGTATTAGGTGTAAAACACTCCTCGGGCTTACTGACTCGAGTCAAAAAGGCTAAGTCAAGACTGATTCTACAAAAGATTTCTTTACATCCCCACCTTTTGATGCGAACAATAATGTTTACTTAGACGAAGGGACCCGGTTACTCAGTGAGAGATGCTAAAAACCTTTATTACTAAACTTAGGGACTTTTTATGATGCCCATACCATTATAAGTAGGATTCATTATCAAGATCGATAGGTCGAAGGGTCTGGAATTACTCTTCTAAAATTTTCTGGACTACACTCTACCATTTATAGAGTTTCTTTGATAAATCATCCCTCAGTATCTCTAAAATTGTCTAAACCATTAATCACTCCTCATTTAGCGAGCTTGATTATTTTTAATTCGAGACAAAGTTTGTACACAAAAATTGATTAAAATTTTACTCGAGGATTAGATTAATTAAATTATCTCCCTAACTTAATTCTATTGTCCCCGATGGAAGAGGATACTAATAATGTAACGATTAGGAAGGGTACAACCTGATAGGGTATGAACGTTGGATGTCCTTTTGTCGCCATGTTCCTCGCAATCTTCTTTTATTATTCCTTTCGATTTACTCTAAAAACAAAGAACTTGAAGTTAAAACTAAAAACATGAAATGGGTTGCTAAAAGCATGAATTAAGGTAAAAGCCGGGCTGCCTCCCAGGAGCGCTAAGTTTATTGTCTTCGGCCAGACTAAGCCAATCTTTTACCATGGTGGATGGTTGGACGGAGTCCAATCAGTAATGTTCCACATGATATTTTTTTTATATACCTTTCAGACTCGTTTCCAGATTAATAACAGGAGTTGGCTTGATTTACAAGGAAAATACTGGTTCTAGCGTAAAAGCTAGGTAAGTGTTGGAGGATGCTACAAATTGCTTATAATTGGATATCTAAGATAGATCTGATAGATCACTTAGTTCCATATTATCATCAAATCTAGGAAAATCATCAAATCCAGTAAAATTCAGATGTTTGGAAAACAGATCTTCAGTCAAATTATCAAAGCTATTGTGCTGACAAACTGTACTACTTGAATTCAAGATTGTTTCTCTCATAACTTCTTTGAATTCATTCGATGAACCTACCAATTGGATTTCCTGGTCAGGAATGGCATCATGCTCGAAAGAGGGGTCATTTACCATGATTAGGTATGGCTCATGTTTTAATATAGGTATGGTCTCAAATGAAGAAGTTATCGGTGTATCAAAAGGAGAGGTTATCTACTTATATTTCTTGGCCCATGGGGGAATGGTGCAAAAATCAGGTACTTCTAATATGTTCACTTTTTCATTATACCCATCAATATTAAAATCATCCACTTCGAAATGTGTTAGGCATGCTTGTAGATGATCTGAGTCAAGCAAACTAGAAGTTTTATCCTCGATAACATCCTCTAGCACTTCCTCTACCATGTTTACCTCGTAATAATCATATGAGGGTGGTCCTTGGCATGCATTGAAAATATTCAACCTCATTTTCTTGTTTCCAAATGAAACATCCATAACCCCTGTCCTACAATTTGTACAGGCATTGGCAATTGCTAGGAAGGGTTTTTCAAGAATGATTGGGATTTGGCTAGGATTATTGCTTGTTTCCATGTCCAAAACAAGAAAATCAACAAGGAAGTAGAATTCATCTACTTTCACCAACACATCTTCTAATACTCTACGAGGTACTTTGACTGATTGATCTACTAACCGTAAAGTCACCGTCGTGGGTTTCAGTTCTTCGAATCTAAACAAATCATACACTGAGCTTGGAAGAAGGTTGACACTCGCATCCAAATCTAACAAGGCTTTCTTGATTGTGAGTTTCCCTATGATACAAGATATAATTGGGGTACCAGGATCTTTGAGTTTGGGTGGGGCTATTTATTGAAAAACTGAGCTGGCTTGCTTAGTTAACTAGATTTTTTTAGGGATGTGTGCTTTAGATTTCTGTTTTTGTGTGCAGGTCCTTAAGAAATTTGGCATAAGCCGGAACTTGCTTTATGGCATCGAGGAGAGGTAAGTTTATTTAGACTTGCTTAAATAGTTCAAGCATCTCATTCATTTTCAGATTCTTCTTATCCAATGGTAAAGGTGATTCTAGAGCACTAAGGAATGAAGCTTTAGGTGCAGGTGATTGACCAATGGATTCCTTCTCCTCTTCATTCTTCTTCTCTGGCTTAGCCACTTCTACCTCTTGGGTCAGGTCAGGTTGGTTCAATGTTTTCCCACTTCTTAAGGTTATGACAGATTTAGCATGTTCATAAAAATTTGCAGGTCCAGTGGAGCTCTCAGCCATGTATTGACCTTTAGGATTGCTAATGGGCTGGGCTAGGTAACTTCCCTTCCTCCCTCCGATTGAAAGCTGTAGCTAGCTGACCTATATGGGTCTCTAGCTTGGCAATGGATTGTGTGTGGGAGTGGAAGAGTTGGGTATTCATGTCCAAGCCTTTCAAAGCTTGAAGCACCTTCTCTAACAAAGGGTCATGATTGCTCGACGGAGGTTGTAAAGGCTGTGAGGCACTTTGGTACAATGGAAATGGTATGCTTCGAAAGTTGGTCTCCTGATAGTTGGGCCTAACAGATGAATTGATTCCAGGTTGGGGTTTCCAAGAAAAATTTGGGTGATTGCACCAGCCAGGATTGTATGTGTTTGAGTATAGATCGTTTCTTGGTCTAGCAGCCATTCGGGTTTGGGCTTGCTGAGCTTGCTCCTGAACAAGCTTAGGAAATTGGTAAGCGGATGGACAATCACCTAACAAGTGGGTGGGACTCGAGCAGATAATACATACATCATGATTGTGATGAGATGAGGAATTAATTCCAGCTTGCAAAATTTGGTCGTGCTTCTGAGATAGCTCATGTACCTTGCTGTAGATGTCTACAGCATGACTAATTTCATACATTCCCCCTCTCTTGGGTCCTATGGGAGGATCTTTACGGGTAGCAGACATATGATGTAGAGAGTTTTCGCTCAGGGTTTCAAATAGCTGCCATGCCTGATGTTCATTTTTAAGCATGAACGTTCCTCCACATGAGGCATCCACCATTTGCCGGTGCCTTTCCGACAGACCGTCGTAAAAGTACTGGACTAATTGCCATTTTGGTATGGCATGGTGAGGACATTTTTTGATCAACTCTTTCAATCTCTCCCAGGTTTCATAAAATATTTCTTCGTCCAATTGAGAAAAACTAGTAATGGCTTTTCTAATTTGATTCGTCTTTCCTATGGGGAAATACTTCTTAAGAAACTCCCTCTGAAATTGATCCCAAGTTGAAATAATCACAGTGTCTAGGAAATTCAACCAGTATTTAGCTTTGTCTTTCAAAGAAAAAGGGAATAACTTAAGCCTTAAAGCATCGTCGGAAAAATTTTGTATCTTAACGGTTGAACAGATTTCCAAGAATTCGTCTAAGTGTTTATATGGATCTTCAGTTGCAAGTCCGTAAAAAAAGGATAACATCTAGATTACACTGGATTTGATTTTGTACTGGACAGCATCCACGGGGGTACTTGGATACAAGGTGAATAGGTGTATTTTGAAGGAGTGAAGTACTCTTTCAGTGGAGGGTCAATTCCTTGATTTCCTTGATTGGGATCCATAGTACCTGGGCTCTACTGGAGCTTTCTATTTTTGGATCTAGGGATATGTGTTTAGATTCTCGAAGTCGACGCCTAGAATACACTAACATACACCCTCCTAAAGCAAACAACAATTCAGATTTTTTTTTTTTTAAATTAAAGAAAAGTGGAAGAATAAGAAGAAGTCTAAAGGAAAATTTTCTAAGAGAATCCTAGGCTAGAAAAGAAAGTTATGTTAATTAATTTTTTTTCTTTTTTTCAAGAAAGTGAAACAAATCAAAATCACTATCTTAGGATTAACCTGGATCTAGACAGCCCCTAACTGATCCAAGGTTACCTTCGAGCACTCCAAGCCCAAGATCAATTAACTGAGTCGGCCAGGTAAGTGTAAGGTTAGTGGGGGTCCCCCCGTTGCTTGTCTTAGACATCAATTGAAATTGGCCAGGTAAGTGAACGGAACTAATTAAAGAACCACCTTCCTTCGGGCTCTTGTCCCTGAACCACTTTCCTTAAGACACCAAGTAGCAAATGATTTGAACCCGGTACAACTCTAGGGTTCCCTTGTCCTATTAAGCTCGAAATTCTTAGGGTTGACGTCTAATTGATTTTAAATTTAAGGTTTAAGTCAATGCAAATGCTGGGCGGTGGTTTGTGGGCTAAGGAAGGATATTGAACTCCCCACCTTATCTGATTAATGGGTTATGCTCTTAAGTTGATTATGGTATGATGAAATGCAACAAGTAGGATGTCCAAAATAAAAGTTATAAACAAACAAAATAAAACTAAAACTCTTTTTTTTTTTAAGTTTGGTGATTAAGTCTTTGGTCCTAAAAAAATTAAGAGATGTCGGGTAAATTTTTTTGATTTTGCAAACAAATAAATTTACCTAAGTGAATCTAAAAAATTACCTAAGTGAATCTAAAAAAAGGAAAGTAGGCACAAATTTTTTCTTGCTCACCTTTTTGTACCCTAGGACAACCATTCAACATAACCTCCCAGTTATGCCATGGCAACCTTATGTTAGGGGACTCAAGATTGAAAATTTTAATTTTTAAATTTTTTTAATTTTCAAATTTATATTTTTTGAAATTCAAATTTATATTTTAAATTTTGATTTTTTTTTTGATTTTTGATTTTTGATTTTTTTTTATTTTGTGATTTTTTGATTTTTTTTAAAAAAAATAACGTCAAAAGCCTCCAGCAACGGTGCCAAAAATCTGATGCACGTCGCAACGCACCGATTTGAAACCTTAATTCCACTAATTTAAAAGGGCAGAATAGCGGGAGTAAGGGTCGAACCCACGGGAACTTTCGTGTTATTTCGAAAAAGTCTTTTTTTTACTTAAAATTAAACTAAAATAAATTAATGCAAGTAACGGATGCAAATAATGGAGGAGATAAGAAAATAATATTATCCGTGAAGACAACCAAGATATGATCTATGTTAAGAGTACGACCCGTACCTGTGGATCATGGCCCGTCCCTTAGGTATAGATCAGTCAAGGATTTCTTCACTGAAATAGAAAACTTATCTCAAATCCGTATCCTTATCATGACTTGTCTCAACATTAAAATTACTTCATACAAGATAAAAAGCATGAATCAATATGAAGTAAAATAAAACATTCATTGCATAAAAATCTGAAGAACATATAAAATAAAGATTTGCGGGAACAAGGGTCCCTCTCTCCCTTTTTATGATTTCTTTCTGACTCTCTGCAATGGGAAGCGACAGCAGGAGGAACCAGGGAAGTAGAGCTACAAGCAATGAGTCTCCAGAATTCTTTCCGGAGTGTAGAATGACCCGAGGGATTTATAGATGGAAAACACCGTGTCGGGCCCGTGTGGGAACCGCGGTGCTCTCCTCATCCTAATATACTGCTCGATGTTATCTGCTGTATCAACTCAATAACTTCCGATGCTTATCCTCGCATCCTCCGCGTCCATTTAGAAATCTTATCCCGCACCCATCGATCCGATCTTCCAAACTCCGCGTCAACGAACAAACTCCGCGTTCCTATCTTCTCATTCCGATGCTTCCGGCATTCTGATTCTTTGGACATCCCGGTCCAATTCCGACAAGCATCAGCAAAGGGAAAACCAGCAGCAAGGAAGAATGGTGAGGAGGTCCGGCGGCTTGGGTGGCTCTCGGGCAGTGGTTTGGCAAGAGCTGCAGGAAGACCGTAGGAGGCTTTTGGCGGCATGGGACGGTGAAGATGGCTTCCCGGCAGCTTGGGCGGCATCGGGGATGGTGGAGATGATGAGAAATGGGCCAGCGGCAAGGACGGTGATGGGCGGCTCGCAACGGTGACTGGCATCGGGCGGCTCGCAGCGGCGACTGGCAACGAGCGGCGGCTTCGGCGACTGCTGCATGGTGAAGATGAGACAAAGAAGATGAAGAAGGGTAGCAGCGTTTTCGATGATTTTCTAACCGAACGGAGCCTCTCTAGCCGGCACGGAGGTCGCCGGTGGGTTGGGCAATGCCGGGGAAAGCTCTCCGACGGATTCGGGCGCAAACGGTGGACGGTCCACGGTTCTGCCCGTGGACCGGCGGTAATTGCTGTAGGTGGACCGGCGGGTTGTGGGTGGACTATTGAGCCGGTCCACGGTGAGGGGCTGCTCTAAAAATCATGCTGTTTTAAAAATTGTGCTAAATTCTTGTAAAATTAATTTCAAGTCCATATGAACTCTGATTTGGGTCCGCTTTGCATAGTTGGATTCCATAATTCGAGCTCTACACAATGATGACCTTTTTTCCTATAAAAGATATACAAAAGTATCAATTCTAAAGATAATTAATTATTAATTTAATACTCTTATATGTATATAAAATATAATTATCACCAGCCAGCTACCAAGCAATCTAGTAATCTCCTGGGGTCCCTATCTCCTACCATTATCCGTCAGAACTGAGAGATCCGAAGATTATCCGCAAGATCATTGCTCAAAAAGATGGGCTACCTGGAAAGAGGTAAGCAAGGATCCATGCGCCGTGCCTCACATCAACCATGGACCCATCCCCAATCAAGCACCTGATCTGAGCTAACACATCAGGGGCCTGGACACATATCTCCTTCCAAACAGAGGAACAGCCTCTCGAGGTATAAATTTGAGCTCCTTGACTCTAGGAATCATAACGAGCCCTCATCATCCTGCTCCACAAACAATCATGCTAAAGGAGGTATCTCACTGCATGCTGGGCAATCAACACCTTTCTCCTGAGCAGAAGTGACTGGATCCCTAGGCCACCATCCCTGACCAACTAGCAAACCGTTTCCCAGGACATCAGGTGAATTCCATTTTCGTGCTGTCTGGAACTCCACAAGAAATTTCGAAACATATGCTCCATCTCCCTCAGGCACGAAGTAGGCAGCACAATATTCGATAATAGGTACAGTGGGATGGAACTCAAGATAGATTTAATGAGGGTGATCCTATCCACGATGAAAGGAGAAGCTTGCCAACCCTGAAGACGATCTTGGCCTGTTGAACAAGTGGTCTACATTGAGATTTTAGAAGCCTCCCATTGTTTTGTTCGAGCCTTCGTTCTAGTACTGAACAAAATAGTGAACTTCCGCCAATTCATCGACTGGCTAGAGAAACGACAATATGTCTCAACAATAGTTGCGAAGCAATTCGCATTCTGGACAATAGCCTGTCCTAAAAAAAGACAATCATCTACAAAAATAAGATGAGAAAGAGCCACAGCTCCAGAAGCCGTCCAGTAGGGCTCGAGTAACCGTCCCTGGACCGCACTTAGAGCACGGGAGAGAGCATCAGCACATAAAATGAGCAGATAGGGAGAGGATAACTTTGACGAAGACTAACCGTCGAAGAGAAGTACTTAGCAGGAGCACTATTAATAAGGATGGCAAAACTGGAGCCTTCGACATAGTCCATAATTCACATGATCCACCTATTCTAAAAGTCGAAATCATGAAGTCCTTTGAAGGAAAGGCCAACTCGCCCGGCCATAAGCTCGCTCCATGTTCAACTTGATCGTCATAAGGCTTCACCTCGCAAGAACCCATCTAAGGTCATGCATGAATTCCTGGACTAGGATATTATCAGTAATGCATCGTCCATTGATAAAAGCACCTTGCTCAGGACAGATAAGACAAGGCACAATCAGCTGTAGTCGCCTGACCAAAACTTTAGTATAGATTTTATATAAAGTGGTACAAAGACAGATCGATGTATAATAGCTAGGAATAGAGGCATCCGGTCTCTTAGGGATAAGAGTAATGAAGGTCTTCTTCCAGTCAGAAGGGATATCATGAGTGAAAGCTGCCTGCATCGCCTCCATCACTTCTCTCCCAACAACAGACCAGTAACGACGGAAAAACAATGAGGGGAAACCATCAGGACCATTAGGGCCTGGGGTTTTGTCCTCTCTAAGAGCCTATAGGATTTCTCGGACCTCCACAGAAGACACATAATGAGACAGAAATGAATTATCCTGGTCGAATACATGTACCATAGGCTGGCAACCCTGGATAGAAGCATCGTCCCCCAAGGCAAGAGTCTATCTTGACCTGAAGAACTGAAGACTCTGTCTTCTAATCTGATCACTGTTCGTCGCCAACATACTATCATCCTCTCTCAGCTGCCTGATATGGTTGGCCGACCTTCGAATCATAGTGGACTGGTGAAAAAAATTGGTATTACGATCACCCTTCCTGATCCATTGAATCCTAGACTTCTGCCTCCACAGTCTCATTCTACCCAGTAGGGAATGATGGAGCGAGAGGCTGCAATGAAGTCTCCCAAGATCAACCTCCTGAAGGCCCTCCTCCAGATCCTCACGCATTTAAAGAAGAGCAATGTCAAACTCCAATCTCCGGGTGATTCGGTATCTCGCGTCCCCATAAATAAGCATCCTTCAAACTGCTATAATAAGATCCCAGGATCTCGGGTAGAAAGTCCAGAACTTCTCAAAGCGAAAGGAGGTCTATACAGATAAGTGCCATCTGTAGTAATCAAAATCGAACAGTGGTCCAAAGCAATCTTGGGAAGGTGCTGAACCTAGTGCCCCAGAAAACGCTGCATCCAGCTCACTGTTGCAAGAGCCTAATCAATCCTCTCCAAAACTCTAGCAGTGCCGGACCGATTATTATACTAGGTGAAACGGGAGCTCGAGTAGTCGAGATTGATGAGACCAATATCTTCCATAAACTTCCTAAACTCCCTAGAGTCAATACTATTAACAAACTGCTTACCTCTCATCTTCTCATGGGACCCTGCAATACAGTTGAAATCACCAGCAACAAGAGAGGGAATACCCTGAGTCAAGAATCTGGATATCTCATCCATAGTCTTCACCTCTCCCTGTACCCTGTACTCTCATACACATCGGATAGAAGCCACGGACCACCTGTCTGCTCAGAAATAACCATGGCAACTTGCTGCTCACACATGTGAAAAGCATCCACCCTCATTAAGTCTCGTCTCCACATCACCAAGATGCCTCCCGACAACACTCTGAACTCAATGACATAGATGCCCCACACCTGTTGAAGACGCCTCGTACCTCGATCCAGACTCCTCCCCGAAAGTCGAGTCTCGAGCAGGATGCAAATAGCTGGATAGTGCTGCTGAACCAATCTGCTAAAAAAAGTCTGGAAGGCAAGTTTCCCCACTTCCCGGGAATTCCAAATCAAAACCCTCGTGATGATATCTGGAATGGAGGGGTGTCCACTCCTGGAATCCCCTCAATCTGATCCACCACAGTCTCCTCTGATGAGACAGCCATCGTTGGAGGTAGTCTCCTCCCTAGAGAGCCTCTCTGAGCCGGCCAACAGCATCCTCATGGCTCAAGTCTTGAGCCTTTTCCATCAACACTGGTTCTCGCGATGCTGGTCCTCCCTCCCAGGGTGTCGCTGTCCCGTGGTGCCTCATGAAGCAGTATAGAACCCTCTACCCCTGGCCCCCGGCAGTGAAAATAAAGGTCCCTTAATGAACTCTGTCAATAGGCATGGAGTCCCCGACCGCAATGGAGCCCGACTCCGTGCTTCGTACTCTATTTTTCCTAGCCTTTTGCTTGGTCTCACATCAGATTTACTTGTTCTAGGCCTGTTGCCCCCCGGAGTCGGTGATAGATTAGAAGACCTAGCGCGCTTGGACTGGCCCAAACCCATGGTCCCTTCCCTTCTAGGCTCTTTTTCTTCTATATTCAATCCCAATTCCAACAACCTCTATCTCGGCGGCCCAAATCAACCCACCAACTTCTGATCATCAGTCGAGCCATCCTTTCTAGAGAAAACAATAGGTCGAATGGGGGTTCACCGGCAAGCCACCTTTGCCGGTTTGACCCACCCATCACCTTCCGGCACGATGTCATCCCGACCAGTAGCTGAAATAATCGGCTCCTTCCACGGCCACCTAGGAAGCAGATTCACCCAACCCTGGGTAGAATCCTTCCGCCCTCAGTTGGTTTGCTAGTGAGAAAGAGTTACTGTGACCCATATTTATTCTGTATGAGATTTGCTCTCTAAAATTCTAAAAGTATAGATGATGAAATATAAAATAATTTTATATCTCAATATTGAACAGCTAAAATAAAGAATGCCAAATTTCCATGCTTTGAACAGCTAGGAAACTGATGCCATGAAACTCTTCTTGCTAAATTTTAAATATTTAATTTATTTTGAACTTCATGGTATGGACCTTCATGATTATTGAAATTTTGAGTATTTATTATCACACTATGAGCTTAACTGCTGAATTTATAAAGCTTTCTATGACCATGTTCTGTGCTTTCATGATCTAATATATATTATCACACTATTAAATCCTTTTATATTATTAGCCTTGAATACTATTAATTCAACGCACATAATATAGTTCACTTAGTGCAATCTATGTTTTCAAATAAACATTAGATTAACTTTATTTTCTTTGCTCCAACTATATTCAATGACAGCAGCTCTATGCTTATGCACCCAACAAACACGCCCATTGGTTACTCAACAAGCACGTTGATCAATAATGATCACAAGAAGCTCTTGAAAAATTATATCTGAAAATAACAAAATATTTATATTCTTGTTTTCAGTGGATAACAAGTCAATATGTTCTATTTCAAAGAGGGAGATTTTCATCATCGAAGTGCTCCAAATTTCATTATTTGAAATCTATACCCTCCATTATATGGTGCAATATATTATGTCATCAAAAGGTACAAAAATTGCATCATCTATGAAGCTACATTGGCAGTTGCATCTAATATGGACTCTAACCTATACAATCCCTTAATGTATGTCTAGCTTGCAGCTAGTAGCTATATCTCCTTTAAAGTGGCAAGTGGTAATTAAAAAACTCAGAAACATTTACTGAAAGATCTCCAGTTACCTTTAGGATTACTAAAAATTTTTATAATTTAGAAGGACCGGCCAGTAAGTCTGAGCACCACGTTCTCATGATGGTACAGGATTCTGGTTGCTTAGGGCAATTCAGAAGAAGACAAGAAAAGTACAAGTATCAAAAACAGAAAGTACAAAGGAAAAGAAGCCCCGTGCAGACAACCATACTGAACCATATTTTTTAGCATCTCCCAGTAACAAATCACTTGAAATGTAAAATTTATAGCTTCAGTTAGACTAAAATGAACCACCTCTAAATTTGAGGAGATTGCAAAATATAAACCAACCGCCTCTAACATCTTTTTCTAGCGGGGAACCAACCTCCTCTTAACTTGAGGAGATAAGTTGCATATATGTAACAGAAATGTATTGAAAAATACGTAACTGTTTGGGTCCTATGTAAAAGGAAAATGGGATCAATCTAAATTCTATATTAATTGGATTCAGCAACATGCCATGAGATTTGGGAAGCATTTACCTTAAATTTTGTTACAAACTTACAATGCTAAGCTTTTGGAATTTTGCTCCACTAGACCTATAAAGATTACCCACTGTCTTTACAGATTGTGCAAGCATTTTGGATGTGAACATTGGAGGAAGGCAGCACATGCAAGAAGCTAGGAGTTGAATTAAGCCGATGTGTAAAAGATCCCTGTTCTTCTCCTGGTGCTCTCCTTCCCCGCAGATCTATACATATATAAAAAATGAAAAGATGAAAAAAATGATCAATCTCCCTCGGCAAAGGTCTTACCTTTTGATCTTTTTCATCTTTCCTTTGTTTTTTCTGTCCGTCTTTCCTTTGTTTTCACCCTGGCTTTCCTCTATTTTTTCCATCCTTAGATCTCAATCAGATGGGAGGCTTAGAGCATCGAACAGGAAAGCATAGACAATGGTGAAACAGGGAAGCATGGATGGTTGCCCGAAGGGGAAAAGTAATGGAGGCTTGGAGCAATCGAACAGGGAAGATAAGAGATTTTGAAGCGACAATTTTGCGCAGGCGTTCCCACAGTCCCATCTCTTATAAATGACAGATTTTTTTTATATTAAATCCAACTAATTCATTAAATAGTTTGAAATATCTTTTTCGTGAGCTTAAAATCTATGCATTGCGATCGGTGCTTTTTCAAAAAATCCAATAGCTGAGTTGACCTGACTTGGCTCCAAATCCACCTATAAGGAGCCAAGTCTCTCTCTCTCTCTCTCTCTCTCTCTCTCTCTCTCTCTCTCTCTCTCTCTCTCTCTCTATATATATATATATATATATATATATATATATATAAAATTTGGGAACTTGCCATGTCAGATACCTCAACATTTTCTAATTTTTTTGGTGTCCGAGCAACTTGTTCTTTAAAACTCTTGACTTTGTTTATTTGGTGTCCGAGCAACTTGTTTTTACATTCATCTGGAGTTAGTTCCATCCTCAAATAAGATTTGGTGTCCGAGCAACTTGTTTTTACATTCATCTGGAGTTAGTTCCATCCTCAAATAAGTTATCATGGTATGATTACTTGTTCTTTTCAAAGGTCGTCTCCTAGAGATCTTTTCCCCTCCGTTGGTGTCTCTTAGACAATACTGTAACAAACTTTGATAATTTGGATTCAAACAATCATATTACTTGAGGCAATTTGATTTCCGTGCAGGAAGAATGATTCGATGAGAAGGCTCGCAATACCTTCTACAACTTGGCCTGCAGCAGTACCTTGACCAACTCCAGGTCCAATAGAAGCAAGCCCTACGGCCAATGCAGCAGCAATAACTGAAGCGGCAGAAATCAGTGGATCCATGGTAAGTTCCTTGCACCAAAAAAAAAAGAAATGGTTAATGATACAATCAACCAATGAATTTTTACTTAATTTTTTTTATCATTTTTTTTTTGTCATTAAGATTTTATCATTAAGATCTATCTGATTAAGATATATCGGGTCGAAATAACTAAAAACTCCGAATTGAAATGATAATATTACTGAACCGTCAGAACTATTTCGATATCTCATTTTGAGCTTCTACCCATTATGGAGTTTTTGTGAACAAGGGCTCGCTTCTACCCATGATGGAGTTTTTGTGAACAAGGGCTCGAATATGTATGTACATTTTTATTTTCTGATTCTTAGGTTTATGATGTAAAGAGCTGTACTTTGTGTTAGTTTATCCAAAATTAGAGAATCAAGGATCCCGGATCAATATGCTGATGTGACCTCTGAAATGGACGGTTCAATATGAGGAACAAATCTCTAGTATCACCAGGATGCTATGATCTTATTTGCCTTTTAAATGTGAAGAAACACCATATCTATGTCAAGCATCAAGCATGACTTTTTTCTTGGTAATGGCTGCTATACAAAGCTCTCGAGTATACACACGAGAAGACTCAAAGGTCTGGCTCCAGCATAAAGATCACAGCCTTGCTCCACCAGCTTCCAGTTAGCAATTTCTTGATATTTATTTTACATCACCCTTTGTTCTTGACCATTGTATCCATTAAATATGCAATTTCGGCCCTTCGCTTTGTGTCTGATTATTTCCTAATCACAAGTTCCATGGAGTGAGTTTTTATGAGCTTGCAAAATAGCAAGTTTAACCAATAAAGACTTTAAGTTAAAATAAGAAATAACATGCATGTTAAAGTTGAAATTCCTGCACGTCGTGCAAATGCAAGATGGTGCAACATTAATCATGTTATGCTTGAAGGTGGAGAGGACTACACGTGGACCAAGAAGCATTTTACAGGCTAACAACAAAGGATAAGAAATATAAAATTTACTAGCTGCATCCCCTTCCTGACCTACTCATCTTGGTTGCATGATTCTTTTAGATCAGTTTGGCATCATTTGCATTGCTTTTGTATCTAGGTCAACGGGATTCACCTAGGACAAGAAATCGAAGCTTAAATAGGAAACTCTGTAAAGAAAGTAAAATTGTAACTGCAAAGCAAAACAGGTGTTGGATCCATGAAAACTCAGAAATTCTGAAAAACAGATTGTACACTAGAGAGACTCGGGAAATGAAAAGATACATATCAATAAATGTGTTAGGCCTTTTTTTTTTTTTGACGTTATACATGAATCAGCATCGCGCAACTAAGGAATGCAAAATGTAATTTTTTGAAGGATATGCCGATAGAAACAACTGGCTTATTTTTTATTTTGTCAAATGGGATTTTAGCATTCACACATTTCCCAATCATCTCCGCACCTTTCCCTTTGAAACTCTCCATAAGCAGATTCCCTCTTTCACACAATGGAGGTTACAGATTCCCTCTTTCACACAATGGAGGTTACAGGTTTGATTAAGTGTTTGAATTTGATGAGTTTCAAGATTTTCCGATTACCGCAGTGCAATGCTACCGAAGAGAACTCTTAGCAGGAGGTTCCTATAGATGCAGTGTCCATAGTTAGCTTTCTGCTTGAACTCCTCTGCTCTACGATTGAACTACAGCAGTAACAACACGACCATCGTCCATATTATCATAACTTCAAAGTTCTTTTTCATGCGTGCACAATGCATTAACATTTGGTTTCAAATCATCAGCCATTCAATACCCAGTTAACCATGCACCGATGGATAGTGGTGCAGGATATCCCTGAACTGGACATAACCTCTTCTGCACTAACCTCACCAATTTAAACCAAGACATCAGATTTTCTCAAATTTTTCTTGGTATCAAATTTTAGCAGTATTTTTATATTTATATTCAAATAATTCTAGCATATTTTCTTATTCATGAATCTTATATCCAAAATGATTTTATGCTGGGTTTAATGCTCAATCAGAAGTAAGATCCTATATATGCTTCTAATACATTATATCAAGGGATCAGCTTTTGACATATTAATAAAAATTCTCTGAGAACTCTCCAGTTTGTGTTTTGATCTCTGAAGTTTCACCCTTTACATTGCATCACATACTATCACAACTTTTCATAAAATAATTGCAATATTTGTTTGCAAGGGTATGGCCATGGATCAACAAAGGTAGTAATCTTGCCATAGTAGTAAATCACTTTTTAATAAAAAAAGAAAATGGAGATCTTGTATTACCTTCGTATATGTGGATTAAAAATCATCACCTTCCATGGAAGCCCCATCATTCTTGTTATAACTTGGATCTGTCATCTTGACAAAGACAAGAAAATGCGACACACAAAAATATGATGCCCTAAGAACAAAGTCAATGGGCATGCAAAGATGAATCACAGCAGCATAGCACAACTCAAAACCCTATTTTATAAGAAAAGGATGGAAGGATAATTGTACCAACCTCAAATGTTTTCCCTTAACAGAAAGATGTTATGATTTCAACCAAACTCAAAACCCTATTTTAGAATATCAGCAGAGTTTTAACCATGATGGTATTTAACATAAGCACTTGAAGTGCATCTAAGAAGAGAGAATAATCTACCTCTTCGGTCTTAGAACTTGGAAAAATTATCCACACCACTAGTTAATATGGTTGAACTGGGCTCCTTGATGACCTCTTATACCCAAGCCTGACAGGAGAACGCGATCTGCTCCTTCCTTGAGTCCTATCTTGTGGTATATCCCCATTTCTGTCTCGATACCTCTCCCTGTCCCACTCCCTTACATTTCTATAGTGGTCATGCCTCCGATCTGATCCTCTCCCTCCATCCCTGCTCCCTCTTTTACTCCACTCACAAAATCTCTCTCTTTCAAAATTCCGGCCTCGGTACCGATCACGGTCACGATCCCGCTCTGCATACCTCTCTCTACCATTCCCCCCAACCCTATACTCATACTCCTCCCTCTTTTTTCTTCGATCTTCTGCTTCCTTCTCCCTTGATAGTCTCTCTTCTTCTCTTGCCTGACCCTTTGCAGCCTGCAGAGCAAAACATGCCAACCATTCAATCCACTAATCCACTAAAACAAGACAGTATTAAATTTTGACTCAAGGACCTAGTGTTAAATATTTTACCTTGAACTCATTGAGAAAATCTCTCACCATTCCATAACCAACATGCTGCTTCCCAGTTACATGAGACTGGGTCCTCTCAACAACATCATTCGCTACCAAAAATGAGCCACAAATCTCACAAAGTGCCATCTTCTTCTCTTGTGGAAGCATCATCACTTTGTCATTAGATGATTGTTGGGTCAAGGCTGTCTTCTCAGCATTCAACATATCCACCTGTAAAAGAGGATCATTTTCATTTTGAATTGTATGGTTAACTGTAATCAAAATAAGGCAGGAAACTTTGTACCTCACCTTTCTCATTAGTGCCTCAGCTTCATCAACCTTGCCAGATTCACCAAGCATCTCAACTTGCTCTAATAGTTTCTTTATTTTCTCTTCTACAACCAAGAGCTGCTCAGATTTCTCAGCTGAGATTGGAGGAGGAGGTACTTCTAACTCATGGGCAAGACGCTCACGACCACGCTTGACTTTCCTGTCCAAGTCCATCACCTGCAATACAAATTTGTACGTTAAAACCTTCACCCTACAGGGAGTGAACCATTGTAAGTAAAACATGACTGTCTTGCTGTGATAGGCTCACTAGTTTCTCACAACGTTGCGCAAGCTCTGCTTCAAACTTGGGGATGTAGGAATCATGTCTAGGAGACTTCTCAAAACTGTAACTCAGAAAAAAAGAGGAAAAAAAAAAAGGTAAATATATACCCTCACTACAATGCAACTAGGGCAAACAAAACCATATTATTAATAGCAGCAATGGATATTAGCCCAAAAGACAAGCACTGTGAAGTAAGGAAAGTAAACAAACATCTGAATTTTTTTCAGAGGTGATTTTTCTTTCTGCTTTAAAACATCCCCAAAGGTAAATATATTTCTAATAATATGACACTGGTCTAATGAATATCTGAGTTATTCACAAAAGCGGAAAGGAAAAAAAAAAAGAAGAAGTGAGCCTCAAGAAATATCAATTTTGCATAGTCTTCAAGAGGAACTTAGATATGTAAGGTAATTGGCTGTGAGGATGAACTAGAGGTACAAATAGTAGATTTGATCAACCTGGACCCAATCTAGTAAGAAAACTTATTACAACTTTTTTCTTTCTAAAATAGGAAGATATAGCAAATCCCCAATATATCTGTGGCCTGCATCCACAGTTTACACAGAACCAGCCCAATTCAATCATAGAACAGACTTGATTTCTTGTTTGACAAGGCTAACCGGATTGTGCTAAAAGTCATGCTAACATGTTTGCAACCCCAGAAAGAAAATATAATAATCACCAAGAATAAAGGGGAGAGTATATAAACAATTGCTCATATAATGCTAATGTAGGTGAGTTTTGTGGGAATTAACATCTGGATTTCTGATGGAACAATTTTCAATCAAGATGATGTTAGAAGTTGCCTTGACCTGTTTAGAGAAATTACAACAGAATAAATTTGCAGGGGAACAAAAAGAAGATTATATGAAATATTGCTATTTAGTAAAATTCTGGAAAAAAAAAAGATTAAAATAGAATCTGAAATAACAGACTAAGAGATTACCTACTCTTCCACATCATATAAAAAAAGTCAGCTGGAGTTGGAATAAAAAGAAGATTATTGTCACAGTACTCGAGGTTACTCAAGAGATACAGTCAAGAGTCATATTTTAGAACACTTCTCAGAAGATGCATGGTGCTCTCAAGAAGATGGGCACCAAACTGACTGTAGTATTTTATTTGAAAGCAGCTCTCGACGTTACTCAAGTCCAAAAGTTGGGTCTCACCAGGTTTCATGGTATTGACCATTAATAACAAGATACTCGAGGTGGCAAATAGTGTTACCAGGTTTTAACATACCCCTTAATGATAAGAAAATTATCAAGGTAGCAGAGAAGAGTATCACTCGTGTAAAGCAGAAAGCAGCAATTACTTTATGGCTAATAAGTCAGTGAACTGTTTGAAGATAAGGTTCTTTTAAAAGAAAATTTTGCAGCATCAGATGCGGGATTTCCTAAATTTTCTTGCAAGATGCTTCAAGAAAGAGGAATTCTGTATCCCAGATCAGATAAAGAAAGCCCAAATAAACTACTGCTTTAGATCACTTCATCTAAGCATATAAACATGAAGGCAGAACTCAAGAAAAAGAACAAAGAAAAATTCATCTCCAGGTCTTTTGTAATCTCATAAAAGCGAGACTTCAAATGGTGCAAATGCTTGTTATCTGTTACAACAAAGTCAATACTCTCTATCCAAGGAACAACCCACAAATTTCATCTCACACCTTGAGGCGAGGCATGGTAAACATATTATCAGAATTATTTAAAAATTCCCAATTACATAGATTCTTGACTAGATAATTCTTGACACAAATTAATCGACAATCCTTCAAATTTTCACAAATTTCACTATTTATTCACTAATTATACAAGACTAGCGAAGAAACTTTGTGAATTACAGATTCGTAGATGACTCTATATTCTTACCCAAAAACAATCCTATATGTTGCTACCGATGATGGCGTTATCATGCTATTACTTTTTTCCCCTCTTCCATGCTTGCTTATCACATGAATGAAAATTTCAGCAATCTTACGTTCTTTACCTATGGTTATTTTTATATTTTTATTTACTTGAATTTATTTGAATATCTTCTTCTCTTTTTTTTTTTTTTTGCATTTTTCTGAATTCCAGATCATTACCTCTAGCCTAATCATTCCTGAATGCTGGATTTTTGACTATGAGGTGACATCTTCCAAAAATGCTTCGATGTTACCCAATGAGGCTTTATAGCACAAAGACAAAGGGTAAGAGGCTCATGTGAAGTGCACATTTCAATCTTTTAATTTAGAACTTAAATGAGTGCACGTTTCAATCTTTCAACTGCATAAAAAAAAATAAAAAAGGAGGCGTACATGTTGGGTTTTGATTGACTCCAACTGATAATCATTAAGAAACAATCTCTCCCTATCTTCTTGCGTGGCATGTGAGGCAAATCCTGTGGTCTGATACTGTACACTAATCACTAAACTTTATGCACAATGTGCACTTGGCATTTGGAATGCGTCAATAACAAATATCTCAGTCAAGTCTGAACCGAACATCCATCATTTTTGCTTTTTTTTTTTTTTTGATAAGACGGTGCAATCATTGCAAGGAACGAGAATGAATACAACCTAGATAGTCAGACAGTAAGATATCCCTAAGCTGTACAGGAGCTGTGTGCCAATCCGACCAAACAACAGAAGCAGTATGAAAAGCAACATAGGAGACTACCCAGTCGCAACCGAGTTAGCCTCCCTATAAATATGACGAACCTCACAAAAGGCACAATCCCGTAGTAGTATGCCGATGTCCTAGATGATAGGATGAGCCGATGGAGCTCGCCGCGACTGTCTGATCCAGGAAACCACAGTCGCAGAGTCCCCCTCAATAATCAACCGGTCAAGATGGAGCACGAGATGCGCGAACCTGATACCCGCCAAAGCGGCATATAGCTTAGCTCCCGGAATAGAAGAATCGTGGACCGGGAAACCACCCGCCGCCAGAAATCCAATAGTCGAACCACGAACAACGAAGGCAGCACCCCCATGCCTATCGCGGAGGCTCCCATCGAAGCTGACAGTGAAGAACAGAGGAGGGGGTTCCCAAGAGAAATAGACCCTACCGGACGCTCGAAGAGCAGAAGAGGAACCCCAGATCTTCGCAGACCTCACGGACACGCAACGATACTCCAGAGCACAGGCCTGAGCTCTCTCGATGACCATGGCGAGAGAATAATTGACAGAATTGAAGAGAAACTAATTCCTTGATAGCCAAATATAATAGGCTAAATAAGCGAAAAAAGAAGCAGCCGAGTCAGTCGAGGCCGAACGCAGGAGGGTCAAGAAAAGGTCATCCAACTCGTCAACCTGCTAGATGGATACCTGAAAACCAATCCTCTGCCATACGACCGCTGCCCGACCACACAGAAACAGAGCATGAACCTGCTTCTCTCTGTCAGACCTGCAGACATGGCAAATAGGAGAAAAGGGGAGACCTCTAGAGCTCAGAAAGTCAGAAGTAGGGAGACGATGCCAGGCAAGTTTCCATAAGAAAAGGGAAACCCTAAGATGGACCAGTAAAGACCAGATCCAACCAAAGTCCCTTGGCATCGCTAACTCTGGGGCGAACATAGTCATCAGATGGGGCATCGACACCTGAGTAGAAGTAGACTGTCTCCAGATTATGGTATCAAGACTAGGGAAGATCGGCAAAATGATAGATAAGACCCTGTGGCCGAGGATATGCCCAAATATAGACTCAACAGCATCGGATCCCACTAGGACCGACCCGGAAGGAAAAGATCGAAAATAGTGGACTCCGATTTATGCATAGATATAAAGGTCGGCCACATTATCAGAAGAATATCAGAAATCCAGGGATCCAGCATGAATCTGATGGAAGAGCTGTTACCAATAGCCCATGAAAGATGAGGGATAATCAGCAGAGCCCTAGCAATCATCTCTCTGCATAATGCCGAGCAATGCCTAGAAAAAGTATACGAGTTATCAGGCTGCATAAAGATATCACCATACCTTGCTCTCATCAAAGATGACCACATACTGTCAGGACAAAAAATATCTAGCAACATACCTAGCCATAAGAACCTCTCCCAGCCAATAGAGAGTGAATCCCTAAGCCACCATGCTGAATAGGTTGACAGACAATATCCCATCTCAACAAATGAATCCTCCTCCGAGCCGAGGATGAGTCCCAGAGGAAAGCACGAATCATCTGCTCCAAGGTGAGAATAATAGTCTTCGGGATGATTGAATTAGACAGAAGATAAATGGAAAGAGAAGTGAGAACCGAACAGATAAGGATGATCCGTCCCATAGAAGAGAGGGACCTGCCAGCCCTCAATCCTCTCCCGAACAGCCATCACCAGCGGAGCACAATCTGTCTTGCTCAGTCTAGAGCCAGATATAGAAACACCCAAATAATAGAGCGGGCCAACACACTCCTCAATACCAAGAGCTTCCCTGATTCTGTGACGAAGCCTGGCTGGAGTCTTTGGGCTGAAGTAAATACTTGATTTAATAAGGTTTATCTCTAGCCCAAAGTCAAACAATACTCCTCCATCACTCTCCGAAAACCCAGAGCACAGATAACCGAGGCCCAACCAAGGAGCAAGCAATCATCTGCAAACAAAAGATGCGAGATCGGTAGGGCAGCAGGAGCAAGAATATACAGTTGGATCATCGAATCCTGCACTACTACACGCAACGCTCTTGAAAGGAAGTCAGCACAAATAATGAAAAGATATGGAGAGAGAAGGCAACCTTGACAGAGACCAACTATAGAGTGAAAATACTGCGTAGGAGAGCCATTAATCAGAATAGAGAAGGAAGGCCAGATAATACATGACATGACCTTCGAAATCTAGGATTGGTGAAAACCAAAATCTTCCATGGCTATGAGCAGAAAGTCCCAATTGATGCAGTCACAGGTCCTTTCCATATCTAGCTTGATCGCCATCAGACCGCGGCGTTGAAGAACCCGACGAAGATCATACATGAATCCCTGGGCGACAAGAACATAATCATATATACTCCGGCCTCCAACGAAAGCACCCTGCTCTCGACTTATCAGCTGGGAAAGAATTTATTTCATTATGTTGGCCAGAAGTTTAGCACAGACTTTGTAGAAAGTATTGCATAAGCTGATAGAGCGATAGTGGCTGGGCTGAGAAGCATCAGAACGCTTGGAAATAAGGACGACATAAGTACACTTCCAATCTTCAGGCATTGTACCAGAGAGAATAAATAATTGGACAGCAAAGACAACGTCAGTGCGGAGAATATCCTAGTGAGACCTGAAAAAGAACGGAGGAAAGCCGTCTGGTCCCGGGGCTTTATCCTCCCCCAGCGACCAAAGAGCAGACTTAACCTCCTCCTCAGAAGCATGAGCAAGGAGCATGGAGTTTTGTATAGCTGAAACAGAAACCATTGCAGGATAAGATGAATTAGAATAAGAAAGGTGGCTAGGAGCCGTCCACCTAAAAGTAGAGTATAGCATAATCGCCTCGGTAATGGCATCATGATCCTCGAGGCAATCCCCATCCATGGAAAATAAAGCGCGAATTGTATTTCTGTCCCCGGATAACAGTAGCTTGATAAAAGAAACTGGTGTTTTTGTCACCCTCCCTCAGCCACTGCACTCTGAATTTTTGTCTCTAGATCACCTCCTGATTATGTAATAGAGTGATGCAAAAATAGATGGGACCGGAGTACCTCCATATCCTCCTAGGATAAGGACCCCAACCTGTCCTCCTTGACTTGCAGGGCATTGATGGTGCTCTCAACTGACTTGATCTTGGCCATGATATTGCCAACCTCGACTCTATTCCATCTGAGCAAGCGCCTCCTGAGCAAATTCAGCATATGAGAAATGCGATAAGCTGCATCGTCTCGAACTGGAATCCTCCACACCTCCCTAATCTCTCTGGCTCTCGCATAAGAAAGCCAAAATTTCTCAAATCTGAAAGGCATGGCTCTCTGGATAGGGTTTGCAATAGTAAGAAGAATAGGACAATGGTCAGAGGCAATATGGCTAAGATGATGAACATAATACTCCAAGTGCAAAGAGAGCCACAACGGAGTAGCATAGCATCTGTCAAGCCTCTCCCACACTGGCATTACCCGACCTGTTGTGGCACCAGGTGTAGCGAGGGTCCACATAACCCATGTCCACCAGACCATTATTATGAATAAATTGACCAAATTCCCTAAAGCCAATATCCTCTGAAAAGGATCTGCCCCCACGCTTGTCCTCAGCCAGATCCACTGAATTAAAATCCCCGACAACAATAATGGGCACCCCCTGATAAATTAAAGCCGAAGCCTCTTCCCAGACCACCCTATGCTCCCTATACGACGTACTAGCATACACGCCGCATAAAAGCCACATAGGGCGGTTGGGTTCCGAAACGACAACAGCAACCAACTAAGAAGATCGACAGAAAACATTGACAGTGGCCGCACCCAGGTCCCACATGACAATAATTCCACCTGCCAGGCCCCTGGACTCCACAGAATAAAGACCCCAACCCCGGGAAACACGGGTTGCATACGCTCCAGACTTGGCCCTGATAGCCTGGTTTACAGAACACAGATCTGGGGATGATTTAACTGCAAAAACCTACCGTAAGCAAAAGAAAATGAGGGTTTACTAGCCCCCCTTACATTCCATACAAAGATTTTCATAACAAACAGAGACCTAAACCGAGCCCGACCCCAGTCCAGGCTCAACCCCTGACCCCATACACCCAGTTGACTTCCTCCCGACATCAACAAAGACCTACCCCTCTAACTCCCCAGCACCTTCCCGAATACCCAATCTAGCAGAGAGCCCTCCCACAGAGTCCAAAACGCACTTTAGTTTCCCACAGATAGCCACATGCCCGAGCGAGGCCCCAGGCACTGAAGACCCTATGTCCCCCACCTTCCCAACACCAGCAGACAACCTTCCATCAACCAGACTTTTCCCAGAGCTAACAAAAACCCCAGAGAAGCCAGAACCACCCTCAACAACGGGTTCACAAGGTCCCTCCCAAGCCCTCCTAGAAACCCTTGTCGCCCCTGAGAACCCCAAGGAACTCTCCATAACCCCTAAGCCCCGAGGAGACCCCTCCGACCCAGAAGCTCCCCCGCCCTCTAGACCCCCAACCACCCCAACACTCCCAAGAGCCCCCACCACCACATCAGAGACCCCAAAGGCCCCAGCAACCCCTCCCACCTCCAACACCCTTGTCAAAGCAGGAGCCTTGACAAGCCCTCCACCAACAATAACAGCTCCAGCCCTACCCTCCCCTGTCTTCCCCCCCACCCTCGTGACCCCCCTCCTTTGCTCCCCTGATTTGCTCACAACCGAAGACACGGCTTCACGGGAAGCCTTGGAATGCAGTAGTAAGATCCCCTCATTGATTTTCTTCCTCCCCTTATCCCCCAACATACAAGGATTCGGGGTGCTAACCCGAGTTGATGAGGTGGCCATCGTCTTCGGAGATGGAGGCGAAGAGGACCCGGAGGGACTGCGACTCCGCTTCAAGGATACCATCCCGTACTCCACCATCGCCAAATCCCTTGGACCGATTTCAATCGGGACCAATTCCATGCATTCCGAGAGCGGCCCGAAGATCCCTGCCGCCCCCTGCTTCGCTTCGCTGTTATCGGACAAATCAGTAGATCCTGCTTCCGACGAGCGGCGACGGGCCACTTTTTTAGGCTTTTGCCACCCGTCAAAGTCGGGTGGCGAGTTGGGAGAGGAAGATAAGGGAGCCGAAGACGACCGTGCGGGGATGAGAAAGATGGGCTAGAAGAAGGCACGTGATTCTTGCCCCTTTCTGGCTCCCGTCGGTCGAGGTTGACGGCTCCTCGAGGTAACCAACCACAAGCCAAACCGAAGACTCCCTTCCCCCAGCCGACAGGCCCTCCTACAGACCCTCCAAACCCTGTTTCGGAACAGCTTCCCTTCTTCGACCAACAGGTTCCCAGGACATAGCCCTGCACCTCCGGCTTTGGACTGCGAAGCTTCATTCGATAACCGACAGCCCTCCGCCAAATGACCAATCCTTCCACGGTGGAAGCACACCGATGGGAGATTCTCATACACATATTGTTGCCAAAATACCGACCGTTGTCCCTGAATTTTGATCCCTGGTGGCAGAGGCTTGGACACGTCCAACTCCATTCGAACTCTGGCAAATCTCATCTTCCTCATCTTTTCAGTGAAGCTGTCTATAGAGATGGGGTGTCCAGCTTTGGCCGCCACCGCCAAGATGGCAGACGAAACCCAATACTCCAACGGGAGCGCCGGGAGTCGCATCCACACGACGGATCTGTTGATCGGCTAACGTCCCGGGAGAAAGTCCGACTCCCAAGCAGAAAATGCCATCAGCTGGCCTCCGACGAACCACGAGCCTCCTTCCAACACCCTAGCAAAGTCACCTCCTGAGCTCAATCAAAAAACGAGGTGGTCTTCTCCGATTGGAAACACCTCTGGGTCGTAGTCAAGGCTCAGCCATTGCCGGACCTCCTTAACCACCCAAGCTGCCGGAATACGCCATCCCAAGCTTTAGAAAGTCACTGCAACTCCCTCCCATTTCCGACGAGAGCCGTCTAGCACCGATCCCGGCATCACGAGTATCTTCGAGAAGCTTTGTTCTAACTGTTCAATCTCCGTTTCAGAGAGCTTATAGGATGACCATCCCAGAGCTCGAGCTGAGCCTTGGACCACTTTCACCCAAGTTCTCTCACCATCGCCCTTCTCCTCAGAGTCCGAGACTCCGATCGGACGGCGAGGATCCCCTTCGGACATCACTGAAAACAAGCAAAACCCCACTAAAAACCAGCAAAACCCCACTAAAACCCTAACCCACACAGCAAACAAGGATGATGGCACACGAACCGAGTCAGCAAACCACCCTCAAAGCGAACTCACGCTGAACATCCATCCTTTGTCTGCATTTTTTGACACTATTTTTCTCACATTTTTAAACCTCTTAAGCTTATATTTTACCTTACCATCAAGAGTCTAAATGTCATACTTTATACCATTGCCCTAAAATTTGCTCTTTCCACTCAAATGTCAAATTTTCCCATCTTTCCATGAGTAAAATACACTGGTCTAGCTAAAGCTACCTATCTCTAAATTGCAACCAATGTTTAATTGAACAATAGCATGTCTGGTTTAACTCTCCAAGTGATAAGATGTTTCATGTTAGTCAAATACACTTCCATGCTAATTGTTGTTTCATTTTGTAAAATCACAGTAAATAACACAATTGATCAATAGATGCACTATACAAATAAGAAACATAACTCAGACTCCACTAGTTAAAAAATTCTTATCATCATAGACTTCAAAATTTCACATTCTCTGGTCCGTAAATTGGTTAACTTGTTGAGATCAACATATGTATTATGGACTTATTAAACATCCCCATGTCCTGTCACATGATGTTTGATACTTTGTTTGTGTCTAAATAAATATTTACGGCTTGTGACACCAAGTACAACAAGGAACTAAATATCCAAATATCAAGTCCTCCAACATGCTCCTAGAAAATCAATTTATGAACTAGCTAATTGACATAGCTGAGACTTTTTTTTTTGATAGAAAAAAAGGGTGAGGGGAGGGGGGAAGAACAACCCCCCCCCCCCGGTGTAGCTCCCCACTCGGGCCCCAACCCATTAGACCTTTGTTCGATTTGGGCCGTAATTTTTCCGCGTGCCCTCCCCACCAACTGGGCGAGTATGTCAACCTAACTCCACTACGGCGCCGAAGTTTCGGCCGCTCAGCCCCCCAGTCACGTGCCCCAGAATTAATCTGGAATTTAATCGAGTCACCCGCGGAATCATTCCTCGAATCTGTGATCAATGGATTATTCACAAGAGCTGAACCGCGCCTTAACCAACCGAGCTACCACCGTAGTGGTACATAGCTGAGACTTGATCTACACTACTTGGTTTATGCTTGCAAACCTATTTAAAAGCACACGAATCACCAATTGCCACAAAGCGCTATAACATCTTGTTGCTCTCCATGTAAACCTCTTGGCTACTCTCCATGTGATCTCATCTACAAAGTGTTGTAACATCTTGTTGCTCATGAGCAATAACTAACCACACCATAATTCCTCAACCCAATGTGAAACAAAGTACTTTTTGTTAAATCATCTCATCAAGCTCAGGGTATGATGCATTATGGCAATGGCTGATTCATTTTATTTCCACTTCGAAAACCATGTGTTGAGGGTATTTTTATAAATCCATGCATTTATTTTAGCATCTCGTTCATCATCATGCAGCACATGTTACATAAGGAAAAGGAATGGTCTGAGAATGCACACGTCACTTGCTTGCTTCCCCATGAGTTTTAAAAATCTACACATTGATTTTGGTGCACATGGCCTCCCAAGAGTCATTTTCATGACAGTTTTGAATAAAATCTAACACTATACTATCTATCAAGGTTTTTGGAACCAAAATAGGACCTTATTCTAGCTAGCTGATGGTACAAGTCAGTATGGCCCATACAGGACCGAACGAACACAAAAATGAAGGTACAAACCGAGGAAAAGAGAGGAGGGAAGGAAAGAAGGGATGAGGCTGCTGGAGAGTCACAAAAGCCTCCATGGTACCACATCACCTAAAAGGGCTCAGTTTAATTGAGAGAGATAGAGAGAGAGAGAGGGAGAGTGAAAGTACTGAAAGGTGGGGAAAGCACCAGAGAGCCGCTAAGGGTCACCATGGCCATCGGACGGTGGATAACCTCCCGCAGCCTTCAAGAGTTCAAAACAGGGACAAGAAGTCCTTATTTATCAAGATTTATTTTTTTTAAATGGAATTCACAGTAAAGTCAGCAATGGATAAGTGAAGTCGACAAACCAAATGCCGACTTCACTATTCATCATTATTTTTTTTTTTAAAAAAGCAATGAATAAGGGTTTCTCGCCACTTTTCCACATTAGCAGCTTTATGGGGGCCTTTTCACCGCCAAGCGGCACGGCAACCCCCTACGACTCTTCGACAACCTCTCCAGCACCTTTGTTGCCATCCGATACCCTCTCTTTCCCTCTCTCTCACACTATCTCTCTCAATTAAACCGAGCCCTATTGGGTGACATGGAGCCGTGGAGACCTCCATGGCCCTCCAGCAACATCATCCCCTCTTTCCCTCCCCTCCTCTTTCTCTCTTCCTCTCTTTCCCTCTCCCTCGTCTGGTGCTTCGATTTGGAAGGTGAAACTGTCCCAATTTGCCACCGGTACAGCTTAGAATGTCCCAAATCCGGTGGTCAGTCCGGTTCCAAAAACCATGCCGTCTATATTAAAAACACCTCAACTCTTAACAGAACTAATGATATATTGCATGACTTACTACTCTCAAGCAACAATCTCTTGATGTCACATATTAGTTCCACCAAAATCAAACACAACCAGGCTATGTTTTGAATCAACATTTCAACCTTTTCCTCTAAAAAAAAGAATCCACATTTCAACCCATCAATATTGGTTTCTATTAGACGCATATGAGCCCCACTTTACATAGCATGTCGCATACGTAATTCAACTTAAAGATCAAGTATTTGCAAAGACAGAAGGATTACTTGTAATCACAACCACTAAGCCTTTTCCTAGTGTTCACAGGTATTGCAAAGTGCATGTCACATTCATATATGATATGTATCAAATACCAATACTTGTTGGATACAGCTAACCTAAGTGTTGAGCGCTAAACTTAAGCATCCCATTAACTAAAATTTGAAAAAGGTCTCTCAATACTCCTCAAGTATGCTGGAATACTTTCCAATTGCTTCCAGAAATGAGAAAAGATTTCTCTTTTCTTTTTTGATGAAGTTCACCTTTTAACTGACATGGTAGGGGGCTAATGCTAGAGTTTATGGTGTTTATGCTATTTTATACATTGTGGGCTTTGTTATTCAATAACCGATTTTGCTTTGTGAATACATTACATGTTTGCAAATATTATTTTTAGTATCGTATACCAGTCATATCGCATCCTACTTTTCCCTGGTCATGCTTCATAGGCCTTACCCTTATTCAAGGAGTACACTTCATAAGCCCGACACCAACAATTCGCATAAAATAAAAAAAAATTTGCTATTATCACAAGCTCTTCCAAATTCTTTTGCTATTTCTCACAACTCCATCCATGTTCCTTTTGGTGTTCACCTTATTTTCTACTACTACAACCTAAATTTGCACCCTGCCTTAGGAAGGCCTCAGTAATTATCATTGCATGCACCACCCTAATCGGGTTTACCACTTAGTTTCTTAGCAAATGCAACTCCTAGCCATTTCTTAGTGTACATTCATTAGATATCCTTCTTGGTCTTATCATATATATCCAGAATATAACTCTCATCCCCTAACAACTCATCTTGTTCACTTGTACCTTCAATTGATGTAGTTTAGTTTTGAATCCTTACATATACATAAATTCTTGATAAAACCATTTCTTGAAGCCTCTGCATGTTTCTTCAATGTTTTGTATGGATCTTCCTCTACCTCTATGTACTTGACATCATCTACATCAAGAAACTTTCAGAATAACCTCTCTATAGAACAATGATCTTATTATCCTGACACATAATCCAATACCAACCAGCAAGGTTTGCCAACTCGGTACCGCACTCGTGCCAATACCATGTTAGTACACTGTTGGTACACCTAGTATAAGGATCAGTGTAGCATGTCGAGACTTGATACACCCCTCATACCGAGTCTCGATTTGGTAAAGGTATGATACAATATGCCCAGTACGGGAGGTGCACACCCATACAATGAACCCTGCCAACCAGTCTTGTCAGCACCAAAATGTTCCATAGTGAGGATGGCACAAGGGCCTATTGTGGGACATCAATTTGGGAGTCAAACAGGGAATCCTACTTGGAACTAGCAAGACAAGCTGGTACCATGGTCAATTTGGCTAGTACCAGCCAAGACTCTATTGGGTCCCTTTGTTTTGAGAGAGAGAGAGCAATGCACCCTTGTTGCTCTATCTTATCTTGCCTTTATTCATAAGAGTGACATCAAGTTTAAAGAGAGAGAGAACAAAAGAGAGAGAGGAAGAGAAGAAAGGGAAGGAGAGAGGCTCAACCCAGATCCAGCCATCCCTCATCGAGATCCTTGATGTTGGAGACCTCTTCCATTCATAAGGTCCTTCATTCATTTCTTGCCATTAATTTGGCCAAGAATTAAGAGAGATATGGAAAATGATATAAAAATTTTCATTTGGCACAAAATTCAAAAATGTTGTAAGTGGGTATAATTATAAACCTAAAATACAATAAACTTTCATTGTATATTTTATTTTTAATTATAATATTCCTAGAAATACCATATTATTTCACCTTATTATCATTAGAAGTTGCACTTTTCAATTCCTCTGCTGTATGAGTTTTATATTGATCACTCAAACTCTAACCATTTAGTTTTCTAGTGCCAGCATTTTTAACACATTTGCAGCTTCTTCTATGCTACTTTCATCTTGTAATAATCAGTCATTCTTGGACAAATGATGCAAGCATCAGGTCCAAGCATAGCCAAATTAGACAAAGGAACATCTTAAAAATTAGACAAGGGGACAGGACTAGATCTTACATCTATATGTAAATGTGTAATGAAGTATGTATATAATAGATAATGGTTCATAAAACTGATAAAATATTTGTGAATTGTTCTGTTAAACTTGATAGTATCATATAGAAGAGCCAAAAGTAAACATGTAACAAAAAAAATAAGATTTTATGGCATAAAGTTTCAAGAAAATATCATTAAATTTTCCAAGTGTCAGGGTATCTAATATGTCAAAAAAAAAAAAAAAAGAGCCTTTAGGGTGCACCAACAACATTGATTCTTGGGAATTTGCTATACTTCACCATGTCATTATTGTTATAGGTGATTGCCTATTACGTAATATACAAAGCATAGATTGCCTATGCAAGACATAGCTCAACCATTGTACATACATACAAACATACACATAGATATGTACGTATGTGTAAGCATTATATGTAAATACATGACCATATATATGCATATGCACAAATTTGTAATATAGTATATTCATAATCATATGCACATAAAAATATTTAGAAATATATAAAAATATATGTATTTTCTTGTAATATTTCTTCTAAAAAATGATAGATAAGCTAATAAATAATTAGATACTTTCAACTGAACCCTAAGAAAATATTGCATTGATAAATTAAACTAACACAAATATAAGAGTTAAAATTAGCAGCCACAATAGCCCCCAACATTCACCAACCTTCAAAAAAATGGATAACCAAGGAAACTTGGCAATCCCTACTACACATCAAAGAGACAACAATGGCATATACTATTACTTCTAACAAACTAAAACAAATCTGACAAGTGTTTTTGATAGGTCACATTTGTCATGCAAAAGCAACAACTAACAAAGACATATATAAATACTATTACTTCTCTCTAAGCACCTAGGCAACTAACAAAGTGATAGGCTAGTCTACGGCATTCAGCTGTCTGGGCTTGACAACTAAGCATTTATTATGCTTCTTTACTCCTTTATTCTTATGCATGTCCATAGGTACTAAGCTATAATGGTTGTCATATGATCCCAATAAATAAATTTAAATCTGTTGCATATTGTTTGTTCCTTTCCACCACGAAGAAAATAATCAGTTTGTAAAGAATTCATACCATTGTTGAAAAACCCAATTCATAAACATATCTATTTCTCACTACTATGTCATACACACCAAAGATTGAGTTAAATCCCATCTCATTTTAGTTCCAAAATAGAACCCTCCACATGATCTTTCATATCTCTTGTTATCTTCTCCTACATAGCCATATAGTCTTCAAGACACACCCTCTCTTCCTATGGGAATCCAGGCAATGATATTTCCACTTCATCCAACCACTATCTATAATTATTCCCTTAAGACCTATGAGCAGTGCATACAATAATAACAACAAACAACTTTATCATCAATTTAAATAGTTTAAATTGTTGAGAAATTACTTGGTCTCTTTTATTAGTCTACATTTTCTTTCCTCCCCTCCTATCCGTTATTTCTATCAATAAGAACTGCTCATGTATGTCAAGCTACATCAATCATCCACCTCATTATCATAATCACTAATAAGAATACTTGAATCAGCAATTTTGCCACCCATCAAGTAATACATATTTGACCCGCAAAGTGTTCTCGAACACCGATTACATCTAATATGAAAGCAAGGTGTTCGTTCCTAAGTATGAAAAGGTGCTGTTCTACATGTCATCTCCAAGGAACACTCTTCATTCATGATAATAAGTCATGATGTGTTTCCTTTAGAGGCTGCCTCAGATGCCAAAAACCTTTGCTTTCCCAAATCAGAGTTAGCACCATGTGGGCATATTTATGAAATTGCCATTTCATTTTTTGATCAATTATACTCTAAGCAAAAAGGCATTCTTCATGGATTACGATTTAAGGAGAAAAATTTACATCTTTGGATGTCATGTTTGCAAGGCAGTTGACTGCTAGCTGTGTGAAAATACTCCTTTATATAACAATGACTTCGAGCTAGTTCACATTCTCTTTCACTCAATGTGTGCTTTCTGCTTCCTATAGATATGCATAGAAATCATTATTGAGAATTAAAGATCTAGAAATAGATCATGTTATATGGTGCAATTTATTTAAAATATTTATGGTCCAAAAAAATGAAAACAATTAAAAAAAGCATTAAAAAAATAATGAAACTCAATTTTCTAAAATGTTATGATGAGAAAGACACAAGGCAAGGACAGGAACATATGCCTAGAAATTATAGAGCAAGCAATTCTTTCCACTCATTTAACATGCTTTCACAAACATATCTATTTATAAATACATGTAACTTCAGTTCATTCCATGTTGCTCATGAGGCTGCTGACATTGGGATATGCCCACAGAACCTGCATGTTATATTAAATTTCCAAAATGTCAGTTTAAAAGCTCATTTTTGACAAATTCAGCACTCGGAGTGAACTTCATGCCTAAAGGGCCAAACTAAACTACAATTAAAAATGATGGATCAAGAGTCATGGTAACACTGATGGACAGACCAAAAAACATGCACAAAGCCCTGAATAAGGAATAAGATTCCCTTATATGGTTCCGTGCAAGGATCCGATCAGAAAGCTTTAGACCAGTTACCTCAAAGGAAAAACAATGCAATAGCCATGGAACTCCAAATGTCACATTTAGCATAGCACGCCAGTAACCCATATAAAAGTTCCCTCCTACATGACACATGTATAGCAGCAATCTTCAAAAGAATTCTTCCAGTCATAAACTAAATAATAGCAATAGCAAGTACTAGTCATCCACCATGCCCGAATAATCAAGAATAATTATTAGTTCCAGAAATTGCCAGGCCAAGCCAAAATCATGGAAAAATATAAAATTACGAGTCATGTTGAATTGCATAAAAGATCAAGTACTAACATTCAATAACAAAAAGCATTCTACAAAACCAATTAAAGAATTGGATGATAAAGTCCCAGTAATGGAGAAATACCAAGAGGTATAAAAATAAAAATTAAAAAAAACGCACACACTGACCCTGGAAAACGTTATTCCACAGATTTAATTCAAGGTATTGTTCAAAAACAATTTCAAAAATTCAAGGAAGTTGGTAGCGTAAGTATTTACCTCTCTTTGAGCTTCAGATCATGGATTTTAGGGCAAGGTCCTGACAATGAACCCAAGCATAAGAACTTGCAAAATAATTTGAACAAGAAACAAGAGAAGGAACAGATCAAGAGCTCACCAAGATCGCTCTTCGTGTTCACAAAAAGATCGTGCGGGCAGAATCGAACCATGAACGAACCACATACTTCCCTATCGTCCCAGCGGATTTCCTTGTACCCTTTCTTCTCCTCCTCCGTGAGATTTCGAGCTGCGAACACCGTCAAGGATAGATAAATCGATCAAAAAAGCTAGGCCAAGAGGTCGACCGCGAGCGATTACCTGTCCCCATGAGTTCATCGAGAAGAGCTCTCTGGGCGTCCATGGCCCGAGAAGGCCCTAGGTTTTCCAGAAACGAAGGCAACGAGGCGAGTTCGAAAACCAACCTTAGCGATGAAGGAAAGGATAACGGTATAAAGAACGAGCGGAGGGAGGATGCCAGAGGGTTTTATAGTACAGTCGAAAAGAGAAGAGGGCAGAGCGTCGTAGGCGGTGGAGGAGCCCTCGTCTTGCACTCCCCTTGGCGGTCCCCTCACCGCCCGAGGAGTTTATTTTTTCTTTTCGTCTTCTTTTTTCCTCCTTAAATTTCTTTTTTCCATGTGAATCCTAAACAAACTAATTTTTATGTGCATTTTATAAAAAAAAAAAAAGGAAAAAACAAACAGAAAAAAAAGATGGTGAACCATGGTGTGAACTACCCTTCTTAGATTGCCCGGGCCGGGTTTACGTGCCATCCAACGGCAGATAATTGTACATTTAAAATATATAATAAATATTTGTTGGTAAGATAAAATTTGAGGGTACATTATTTTATTTGCCCTTTTAAGTTAAATTTATTTTTTAAGATCTAAGACGGGTGAAAAACCCAACCAAAATTGAATGAAAATGAAATTCAAACCCAAATCATGGGCATTGACACTCAAAGACTAGATGTTCTTAGATTTGAACTCATGCATTCAAGATGATTAACCAAGTAACCGCATGGTAAAATCTTCGCCAACCATATGATCTCAGCATCATTTCCACTGGCACAAACATCCAAAGTTTCTACTACGTTTCCCAAAAATAATGCACAATATTGATCCTGTCCTATTCGGTCACCTTCTAGGTTTATATCCATGAGATCGTGATGGTGCATGTGTGTGGAGCGAAATTTGCCACAAAAGACCTACGAGCCATGGCTGGCATATTTTCCTGAAGGCTTGGCTTCTGGCCTCCGGGAGAGACCTACATTTTTTACTATGGTGATCATATTGCTAAAAAAATTGGTACCAAAGTATTCTCTTCTGAAAACTTAAACACTTACTAAACCCAAGTTTGTATAGATTATTATACTGCTTGCTCTCAATTCATTTCTACCATTAAGCGTATATATTCTCCTACCCCAAGCTAGCAGTGCAGCTTGAGCACGATAGGTTAAAGAGGGTTAGCTAATAAACCTAATTAGTATGTGTTGTACTCAACCGACTTTTTCTGAATTTGACTGGCACGGATGGGTCTCTGGCTGGTCCGGCTGGCCCCCTCTCTCAAAGGTCCGATCGATCGACCCACTGAAATCTGACCGGCCGACCCACTGAAGGCCGGCCCAGAAGGTCCGACCAGCCGACCTACTGAAGGCCGCTCCACTTCACCAGAAGGCTGACTGGTCGATCCACTTCCATTGAGATCCGAACGATCTACTACCCTTAAAGACTTGACGGATATTCTCTTTCGGCCGGACGACTCATCTCTGTTAAGTCCGACCGACTCATTCCCATCCAGAGAACCGCTCGAAGGCTTCAGAAGCCCTTTCCAGCTGGTACCGAAATTATGTTACAACGGACTCCACGACGTGGCCACGTCTCCACGCCACCTGGCCACCACTATGATTCTCCTAGGGATAAATCGGGATTTTTCAGCCTATCCCCTAACAGAATTTGGCAGCATTGCACACCTATTTAAGGTGATCGGGGGACCTCCGCTGAAGGTTAAGTACACTCTCTCCTCTCCGTGTACTATTCTCTTCTATTTCTCCATTCTATTGCCCTCAAACTCCTACTAACTTAAGCATCGGAGTATCCCCCGCCGGAACATCACCGGCGCTCAGGAAACTTTGTTGCAGGTCGATCGGGAGAGGAGCACTCCAGCGTAGCCGATCGAGCCCGGTCCAGGAGAAGACGCGACAATAGTATGTATACCCAACCTTGATGGTATAAATAAACTTACCGTGGATTAATCTGACTCGGCCTCCAGAATTTTCAATCGAGTTGGTCAAATTATTATCGGATGTTCATCTTTGATAAATATTTAATAGAGTTTCTAGTTCTATATTATTATTGAATTTAAGTTTAGATTGCGTTGCAAATAGTTAGTTGCAAACTTTGGCTTTTATGTGGACCAAATGAAACGTGCAATTCTAGAAATATGGATTAAGCTCAACTTGATCAATTTGTTCGAGACTTCAGTCATATATTGATCAGATAAGAAAGCATGGTCGAGTTTTCTTACCTAAACCCATAAGTTTAATTGTATATGCTCGAGTTAAACCTAAAATATGACTATTATTAAGCTTGATTTAGGTTTCGCACTTTTACCTTGAAACCTTCAATTTTAAAGCTAATTAAAAAAATAATAATAAATTTCATTACTGGGCATTCTTTTGGGTTTTTGTTAGCATATAAACCTTTCTTTACCATATCTTCTAGTATAAACTAACCTTGAATTAAGCTATGTTGTTACAACAATCATCATCATTTGTGCCCAGACTTGCCGAGAAAATATATAAATAATTGTGAAAATCACAATTTCAATCTTTCAATTTTTTTTATGATAGCAGTGATGTCAGTCTTCATTTTGTAATTATTATTATTATTATTATTATTATTATTTAAAAAAAAACACTTCTATGATTTGAACCTTTGAACTTAGGCATGCAACGAAAAAACCAACATTTGTATAGAGAGTTTTGACGGAGTAAGTACATCAAGTGACCCATTTCCGGCTGTATCATCACAAGCTGACATGAAGATAGGTTATCGAGGGTCTACCGTCACATCCGAAATTTTGACCTAGGCCTTGACTAGAGTGTATGTGAACCAGGCCTGCGTTCGACCCGTACTAAATAAGTCCAAGTTCACTGTAAATAGATTTGGGGTCAGAAATAGATTGACCTGGTTAAACTCATTTCTATTAAACAGGTTAAGTTCTGGTCAAAGAATATGATCCGAATGACCTATATCAACCTGTTTATTATATGAATAAAATTGGTTGGACCCATCTACGATCCAAACATCCATGCATTCAAGATATAGTCTTTGTATTCTCTATGAATTTGACAGCTAAACCTTGCCCCACCCTCCGTATCAAGCCCAAAGTCCGATGACTCGCATCCACTTCCCCTCTTCTCTTCTAGAATCCTTGGGTTTCTTTATGTTCGCTACCTCTCTTGCAAATTGCCCATGGCCACGGCCATCCGTTGCGGTCTCACCACCATCCTTTCAAGGCAACGGCCCTTCTAATATACCACACCGATCTCATTAGTGCCTTGTCTTACTCTTACCCGTTACCTTGCTCTATTGGCCGTAGCATGGCCAAGGGTTCGGATGCAAATTTGGGGTTGGAGGGAGCACGAGAGCATGCTATATTTGCTTCAAAGCAGGCATCGCTACAATATATATATATATATATATATATATATATATAGGGGAGACTGGATGGCCGGCCATTCACCACCGTCCGCTTCTGCAGGATCCGACGATCGGGATCGACATGAGACGTGCATCTGTGACCCACCGGCCATGGTCGACGTGGAGGACACGTGGCAAAATATCATTGGCATGGTGTACCTCTGGGATGGCACACCAGGTGTAGGGTATAATTCTCAGCAGTAAGACGAGACAATTTCCACAACCACAGCTCCGTTATCAGGCCACATAAAATTTTCTTGGAGGGAAACAGAGCTCTCTCCTCCCTTATCCTTATTCCTTATCACTAACTAACAGAGAAAACGGAAAATATATGTATATAATTTTTTTTTCCTGGTCCTGGCGGGAAAGCATGGTAGCCATGAAGTGGAGGAGGTACTTATCCAAACATACTTCTAGTGGTGCACACGAGGACTCGTACGCCTCCACAGATTCCTCTCCCCTTCTCCTTTGGTAGCCCATCATCTCCCAGTTCCTTCTCTAAAGCTATGACCGACACCGTCGACAAGCTCGTCGTCTTCCTTGCGAAGAGGGATGGCATCGACAAGCTTGTGAAGACCTTCCAGTATGTCTCCAAGCTCGTGCACTGGCACGTTGAAGCCACCCAACCCGACATAGCTAGAAGAGCCAAGAACTGGGAGGTGGCCTCTGGCCTCAGCCGCAAAGCCTTTCGAAGTGGTCGCTTCCTCACCGGCTTCAATGCCGTCCGCCGGAACCCCGGCTCCACCCCTCTCTTCCGCTTCCTCGCCGTCTTCGCCAATGCCGGTGAGATGGTCTACTTCTTCTTTGACCACTTGCTTTGGTTGTCGAGGATAGGCGTAGCAGATGCTAATCTAGCTCGAAGGATGAGCTACATCTCAGCCTTTGGAGAGGCACTTGGCTACGTTTTCTTCATCATAATGGACTTCATCATGATTAGGAAGGGATTGGTGGAGCAGAGGAAACTTGAAGCTGCGGAGAACAAGGAACAAGTGAGGAAGATCAGAGATGACAGGGTGATGAGGTTGATGGCAGTGGCAGCAAACATTGCAGACTTGGTGATAGCTATTGCAGACATAGAGCCCAATCCTTTCTGCAATCATGCGGTCACACTGGGGATCAGCGGGCTGGTCTCGGCTTGGGCTGGTTGGTACAGGAACTGGCCGTCGTGAAAAGAAATCCGGCGATCATCGAAAACATGTCAGAATTGCTAGATTGAAGACAGAGAGAGGCAGCAGGGAAGTCCAAAGAACAAAGAGCGCATGAATCATTTTGTGATTGTATGGTTTTGTTACTGAGATGATACATGATACATGCCAGCAAAAAGTTGTATGCAATGAAAAGTTGAGCAGATGCGCCAACACTGGATATTGAATGATTGGCTGTTGAGATAGGATTTCAATTCAAGTTCTCTAACCAACTCTAATGGCTTTATGGCATAAGGAAAAGAATAGATGGCTGATAACAATAAAAATCTTATCTCGATTTGCATCAACTTCCCCTCCTAAAAAATAAACGTAAATACTTCAGCTTCTTTACAAAAACAATGACCTTACATTTTGGATCTTCAAATGCTCATGAGGTGTTGTATATACAGTCAACTAAAAAATGAATTTCATCCCAAAAAAAAAATCCTGCAAAAACAGACTTTTGTGCATATAACATAGATGATTTATAGTTAGAAGGTAATATTTCATAGTAAACTTGCTTCATGTCAAACAGAGATTTCCCAAAAATAAATCCATTACAAGAACACCTGACAAAGAAGAGCAAAGAACACAAAAATGATGCAATAAAATCCGTTCCCATGTGTAATATTATGATCTTTGTCATTTTATTTATTTATTTGAATTTACTGAATCTCTTTAGTTAGCACTAAGAGTGAAAGTAGTATAGTTAATATTCGACCGGATCCAATTTCGTATCCGAAGCTATCCGAATATAGATAAAAATTTGAGCATCTAACTAATATCCGTATCCATATACATATCTATAAAAAAAAATGTATATGAATAGATAACTATTTGATCCATATCCGAACATACAATTCTACTTATGATATTATTTAATTTTATATAGTACTCATTAATTTATAAGAACAATATATAAGTACATTAATATTTTACTAACTTGATTTATCTTTCACTTAATCATATCTTTGGTTTCATAGTCATAAAGTTTAATTATCCGACATATATCCATATTTTTAGTATCCAATTTAGATCTATATCCATTTAAAACAAATATGGATATGAATTTTTGTATCCGATTAATATCCGTATTCATATATGTATTCATCAAATAAAATAAAATATAGATATAAATACATTAGTATCTAATCCATATCCGATCCGGTTTTAATTCTAGTTAGCACAGCTTGGGCATCTTCAGATCAACATATCATAAAAGGGTTCTTGAATCTCTGTCAGCATGCACGTACACATAATGGCTCTCATATGCTAAGATTTGATGCTGTTAGGTCCTCTTAAAATTGTCTTCGGAGTCCAATCAACACATCTAATGTAATCAATGTGCAACTTTTGCAAAAGTGGGTTTCTAAGGTGGAGATTTCTGCATATTTTAAAGTCAAGGAAGGTTGCCTCTCACTTAACATGGGTTGCAATAAAAAACTGGAACTGATTTGTTTTTTATCAAATGTTCTCTATTTTACTAATAATCAATTCAGTTTTGTAACCCTCTAAACAATTTAAAAAACTTTGATAAACACAATTTTAGTCCAGACAGTTTCAATACTAGAAATTTAACACTTTCTAAATACTAAAGATGAAGAATTAGAGTGTACTGCTATAAACTAATATATCTTGAAGCAGAAGTCAAGCTACCAAAGGCGAGGAATTTCAATTCTATTAACTAGTAGCTTGGTTCAACTAAAATGCAAGTAAAAATCTAAAGTACATGGCAATTTAAGCCAATGTCCAGCATATATTCAACTGGAAAGTAAGCTTTACTTGAACAAAATCACATTACATTTAATTGGCATGTGAGCAGTGCTTAACTGGATAGCGTTTCAAAGCTGGAATTCATGATATATATGGAAGAAATTTAGAAATAGATTATTCATCTTTCTCTGAAACAAAGCAGAGTTTTAGAGCTGTTTCACTACATTTTCCAGCATCACGAGACTCACAAAAAAATACCATACATATTAAGGATTTATCCATGACTGGTGATCTTCTTGTAAATGAAAGCAAATTTTATTTTAAAAAGAATTACACATAATTGCCTGCACATGCCGAAAATAAATGATGCATTGTTATCAGCTTTATGTTGTGATGAAAACCTGGCCTTGTATTACCATTATTTGCTCTTATCTGAGAGGCATGCTTAAACCTGAGATCAAACAAGCACTTGATTATTAAGTTTCAAAGAGATTTTAAGAGCTAGAACACTCAAGCAAGGTCAGATGTCCTTACCGAGGCCATTTCCTTTAGCTGTTCTATATGTTCTGTGAGATCTTGCTGCTTATGCAGAAGTGTTTCTATGAGCTGAGAGGATGAAAGCAAAGAATGAACTAGCTCTTCAATTACCATACTTTGGTATGGTTGATTAATTGCAACTTCTTTACTCACCTCCTTGGTGTCCACAAGACAATCCTGAATTTCTAAAATTTTCCGTGACATATTCTCGGCAACGTCTTTTGTTTGCATCTCTTGTTGGAAACCATCAGCATCCTGCATCAAAAATGTTCATTCTATCATAACTGTAGTCATTAAGCCTTTCCACCACTATTTGAGGCTATTTTGAATCCTCCTTCACCATCATTCCTATTATATATAAGACATTGTGTTACATCATACTGTTTTTTGGAGAGAAAGTACCTCTTAAAACTCTAAACAACAGATGCTTTAATCAAATTGAGTAAATATTTTTTCTTAAATAGTATTCCCAATTACATCTTCTATGACCAATGACTTGTTTTCATGCCTATCACCCTTTCTTAGGATATCTCCCTTGCCACATGAAAGTCACCAAGTAGAATAAGGGAATGAGGAGACATAATCAGCAGAAGTCATTGCTCCAGAATTTCAAGTTTTCAGGACATCAGGATCCACAAAAAAAGGTGATATCCGGTTTCCTAAAGATATTGGGATTGTGGAATCCATGAACTGCCCCAACCACTCCATAACATTCATTATTCCACCTCATATCTTCATATCTTCCTACCTGAGTGGAAATATATGCAGATATACTGGCAAGCCAAAGAGGCCCTAAAGGACAAAATGCATCAATTTTGTAGAGCATCCAAATGAGACATGCCTAGAAGAAATAGGATCACTTGAAAAACTGGAAATACATAAGCATCTTTAAGACTTCAACAAAAAGAAGAATGAAGGTCTTGGCAATTCCTAGCATAATCAGTGTTCTCTCATGACTTAGAGAAGCTAACTGTAGAAGTATGGTTGGTATTGTGAGTGGCATGTATTATTTGTCTTGCAGCTATGCTTTACTTCATTACAAGGACTGATGGGTTAAGAAGTGAAGATTATATCAAAATCTGGAAATGCATGGACTTTTAGATCCAGTCATGCTTATCATCTTAAAAGCTTCTATAGGTAGGTCAAAGATTCTGGCTTCTTTTTTTTTTCTTTTTTTTTTTGTTTGGCGGGGGGGTGGGGGGTGTTATGTTTGCTCTTTGACAGTATATTTTCTTCAGCACAAGGACCTCTTCTTGCCAATACCTTCAAAAATATATAGTTCTAACCTAGTTACCTTTTTTTGGGAGGGTATGTTTGCTCTTTGACAGTATATTTTCTTCTGCAAAAGGACCTCTTCTTGCCAATACCTTCAAAAATATATAGTACCTAAATCAGGAGTACAAGCAGAAGGAGGCAATTGGAGATTTTATAATTTTTTAGAGCAAGGAAAGGCATAGCAAGTGGGTGCAGGAGCGAAGAGAAATTACAAAGCAGACATGGCGCCCTAAGTAGGAGAAGGTTCCAGTACAAGAGTCCAGGCTTTCTCCTGTGTAGTATAACACATTTTCCTATTAATAAATTTGGGGACTTCAAGTAAGGGCAAAAGTTAATCTTTTCTAAGGACGATAATTATACTAAAACACAAAACAATAACACTTCAATCAAGTCACCTATGAGTACTACATAGATGTGATCAACCTTCATATTAAGAATCACAACTCAAGATAGCGAAGGCATTGATTTTACTGAACAGGACTAAGATAAACAATATAAAATTAATCCTTTTAGAACAGTTCTTTTCACTCAAATCATTTCCAATACCATGAACAACAAGCTAATCCATTTCATTAAGGTGTTTTGGAATCCCTACCTCCCACCACTCCTATCTAGGATTCCGAGGTCTGTAGTCCCTTTACTCCCCATGGCCTTCTGCTGTCTCGGGCTTTAACATCTTCATCATCACTCCCACCTGGGTTTCCTTATGTATTCCTTCCCTCTTTAAATCCTCCAGCCCTTCTTACTTTTTGATTCCCTCCTACAATTTTTGGCTCACAATACATAACACACCTTAATTTTCTAACTCAATGTAAGTCCCCTAAAATCCTTTATCACCACTGTCATCCAGGATTTCTCAGCCTGCCCCAGCTCTGCAAATTATCAGAGGATTGCAGTGGCTTGACTCGTAAAATGTTACATGAGCACCAAAAAATGTGCTGCTGTTACATTGACATAAGGTGTAAGAATTGAAAAACAGAAGTAATACATATATACCATCTATTTAAAATTTAAGTGTAACCAGCAAACATGTAACAAAATTCAATTAATATTACATTGGATAGACAAATTAGCATGCTTATCCAATGTATACAAGAGGGAGAAATCTCTGCCCTTAGCATCTCAAGTTCTGGTCATTTGGGCTTTTTCAGAAGTTTCCAAAATCTAACTAAAGAAAAAAGATCCAAGAGCTCATGTGTGCCCAATGCCAGATAATAGGCTATTGATGAATTTATGCACAGAGCCAACATTACTCTGAGCAATCTATAGTCCTTAGATTTCCTCCATAAAACAAGATATTTTTTTGATGAAAAGGGAGGCAAAAAACAGCCACCTGGCCTTTATCAGAAACCAGAAAAATTTACACCAGATGTGAATCAAGGTTTTGAGTGGAACAAACAAAGATCATTTTCAGGAGGGGTGTTAACAGAAGGAAGAATCATCATTCAATGTTGTGGAAGTTTTCCTTGTATACTTTTGATTTTGAACCTGATATCTCCAAATTGAGAGAGAAGCTTATTGTCACAAAGAGTTGACCCGCCATTAAATAAACAAAGACCTTTTGAAGCTTTAAATTATTTATTTATTTCCATAAAACAAAATATGTACCCATTTTTTGTAATACTTTGGTTTTGTGCAAAACAGCTGTGTTAATCATGAATTAAGCTTATTCCCTTAAATCTCACTAGACTGGAATGCATCAAAACATTGTAAGAGGAATCATGCTAATAAAAATATATGATTATCTAATTCAATGACCTGGCATCAAAGAGAGAGTGATTTTCTGCAAAGTATTCTTGCTTCTTTTATATGCTATTTATTTTGTTTTTATTCAAGTGTTCTGTATGCTTAGGATTTATTTTGTCTAAATGTTTCTAGTCTGCTGAAGAGTTTGAATCCAAATTGAATATTGAAAGCCCATATTTTGCATATTATCTGGCTTCTTAAGTTGGTATCTTTTTATCATCTTGTTATAACCACATGATTTTGGCATCACTCTGAAAGCAATATTCCTTAATATTTAGATTAAGAGGTGAAATTGTTTTGCTAAAGCTTTTTGTTATTAAATGTGGCAAGGCAAGATAAATACGCATTATTGTATTTGGTTTCAGAATTACACATTTCATAGGGAGTACATGCATTATGTTGAACAACTTAATAGTCACAAGATACAAACTTCATGCCAATTAGTAACCTTCTTTAAAACATAATCCATACTAGAAAAGGGTTTTTGGTCAATATTTTGAATTAAGCAGTCTGACACTAGAGAGTTTTATTCATAGATGATCTTTGAGGTAGTCTGCAGTCTTTAAGACACAAACTATTCAAGAAATTGGCCTAAATTGTTTGAGAAAAAAATTTGAATTACTAGGCAAATTTATGTTTGAACAATTTTCTTCTGACAGTTTACCCATCTTCACTAAATGTGTAAGTTTTTAGCTTCATGAGAGTTCCTCCACTACTGGACCTAAGTTGCCTATCAGAAGTTTCCTGTGAAAAGAGGCCAAGCATCCATCAGGAACAAGCTATAGAGACATTCTGCTAAATAAGCTAGAATTTAGTTATACGAGGACCCCCATGAGGAACAAGGATGTTACAATCTGAGAGTCTGACTCCACATAATCAGCAACTTTCTCTCCTTTACTGAGATATTCCTGAAAAAATAGAGTAATTTCCTCATCAAGTAAGGAGGTATGAACTTGTTGCATTAGTCCAATGCAGCAAGATGAAAAATGATCAAAGAAAATTTAACAAGCACCAAGACTTTACCTGCAAAATGTTAGTAATTTCTGGGTTAGTCCATGGTCCCTTATCTTTCAACAGGCATCCTCCATATTCAGAACATGTGCAACTTCCCCCCAAAAAGTGTGGCAAATTACTGTAGGGTCATATTTCATCTGTCAAACAACCATACGACAACTTGTTGATAACATAAGCACCTGTTATATGTACCTTGGGTCTACAGCTTCCAAGAGCTTACTCTGGTACTGGTTTCCCAACACCTAAATATGTATGATTTAAATTGGATTAAGAAAGCTGATAGCACAATTTCCAACTAAATGTACCAGATGTCTACTGTCCTCCTATTCCACAGAAGAATGACAAATTAAAAAGAAGAAGCTGAACCTGTATCTTCAACATTGTTCGCGTATCCAGAAAAGCACTTATCACTTTCCACAGCACTCTAAACCCAGATCCAGCATTGACAATATATAGTCGGTGTAAAGTCTGTGAATGAGCAAAGACAAGATGCATAAATGACTTATGAACAATGATCCATCAACTCCTCAAGTGATTCAACAGCCTTCTTACATATCTCTTGGTTTGTTTGGAAAGAAGTGACATCTAACATCATAACCTCTTTAATATAAAGCAATAGTCAGTGAAGAAATGCTTTAAAATTCTCCACCAAATGTTTTAACGTGTACACAGAAGAAGAAAATTAAATGATCATATTTGTTGTTGTACTTGAAACTGATGTTGTGGATGCTAGTGGTTTGGAATTTCCACTCCGAAAACAAGTACAGGAAGGATGATATTGAGCTGCATAATTCCCGAGAAAAGTTAGCAACAACAGATGTTGGGAGAGGCAAGAGATCATTGAAAGGATGTGAGAAGTTTGAGTTGTCCATAAACGACACAGGAACAAATGATGAAGTATCATATGCAATGAATGATGAAGTATATGACCAACCATGTGGCAAATGACTACAGGAAAAGGTGAAAAACAGTTGCAATCTTGAGAGATAACAGATACAAATGTACAAGGAAAATTTTCAGGAAAACTGAATTATGCATATAAACAATTGACGCAGAGCGGTGATAATAAGACAAAGTAGAATGGTAAGACCATTAAAGAAAAATTACAAGGACACTTCCAAATCATTCAACAAACAGCTAGCAAGGGTTAAAGAGCTTCATGATGAAAGAGGGTGCATTAATATTTTTCCTTAAAAACCCTATATTTTGATTATAATTCCATGGATCATTTTTTCAGAAATCCCTTTTCGAAATTAAATTCATGCATTAATTACAAAATCCCTCATATCACAGGCCATGAACTACCTTGGGTCTTTGTGCAAAGACTATAACTATGGAAATTTAATATCTCAAATAGATATTAACATAATCAATTTAATGAATAATAACCTATGGTCCCGATGCCAACTAGCTAGAGCCAGCTTCAAGGATCATTAGTGGTTGATAGTTGATCAAAAATGTGAATCAAATTATTCCACATTTTGAGAAACTAATTCACACTTCTAAGAGCTAATTTCTACTGCATAATTTGGTATCAAAATGAAAAAGATGCAAACAGAGTATGACCATTAGAGGTAACACGTATGTGGAAAGTGACAACAAAGAGCCAGGTTAAAAGGTCAACAATATTAGAGAAAGATATTAGTGCAATCCATGGAAGGGTTGACACTGGTTGATAGTTGGGTATGCATTTTATATCAACTCATTGACAAGGATTAGTGGTGGTCATTGTTGTAAATATATGCCGACATCTCTCACTCAAACAAAGACAGATAAACATAACAAATAGCTTAAAAATCTACTTATATAGATAACATTTATAAATATTACCAATTACATATGCTTGAGCCGATGAATTTTAAACAGATGCAATTATATGACCAAGCTCTATTTAACCAGGTCCATGCGAATGAACTCTAGAGTAACGATTCTCATACCTCTGGGTAGTAAGTGCTATCAATCTTTTGAATTTCTGTAAAAAGCTCTCTTGCAGGCTTTGAGAAGTTACTGGTACTCTACATCAGGAATTTAAAGTTATCAGATATATTGCATTCCACTCAAGCCTTTATCAAAGCCTCAATTGAGTATTCATACAACAAATTTTAAATTTCACAGATCAGAGTATATACAACTGCAAGAGCAGAAAAAAGTATAGATGAAAGAAACATATTTGTTCAAAATTACAATTATGCAGCATTATTATATAAATGGATTATCAATTGAAAATTAACTACAGAAGTCAACAAAGGAAGACGAAAAAGGTTGTGGATCAAGTTCAAGAAAGTTGCATGCAAAACACTAACAAGAAACGGCTTTATAGTTTTATATAAAATGTTTGCACCTGATTTCTGCAACTATTAGTTCACCAAATGTTAGGAGCATCTTATATTAGAGATGTACATCTTTTTTTTTCTAATTCTGTAATTATTTATGAACAAGATGAATACATTACCATACTAGATAAAAACCAAATAGGATTGCTTGTTTATGGGTTACCATGTCATTTGATTACTCGAAGAACTAGTTTGTAAGTGCACGAATTTCTGTCTCTTCCACATTACATCCTCTGCTGAGTTCACGGAAGCCTTACTTGAGCATAGTTTTTCAGGCAAGGGTCTCATCATTAGGCATAAATAACATTTTAACCTCTGAGAAGAGGAATCTATATTGCTTTAATAAAATTGGGGGAAGCTCCCTGCTTACACTGTTATTCCTCAAAAGAAAAACAAAAACCTATGATAGGTACACATAATCTGTGCCACTGTAATTATCTAGCATACGGATTCACAAATTATCATGATTGCTCTCATAAAGAAATCAAGAAATCTGTGATATTGCATCTGATACATAAGAAGCAATAATTATTTTTCAAAGCAATGAATAATTTTTTCGCCTAGAATTAGAAAGATAGTGATTGCTTATGTTTGTTCCCAGTCTCGCTTGCAAAAATATCACAACATGATAGGAGGGAATCTCCATATTAAAAATGCTATAGATGACAAAGGAATGTTGCTGCCAAGTTATAGTGAACATTGCAAAGAAGAGCTTGTCATGCATCTTCTACAACGTCAGAGATTCATAGTCACGCATCAATGTTATTCTTCCATAACCAAAATTAAGTTGTCTATTGATGACCAGAAAAGCAGGCCTTTGGTAAATATGGTACTACTAAATGATCACCTAGAAGTGATTGGCACACCCTAAATAAATTTGATCTAAAATTTTACTTAATTTGAGGTCCTATTACCACCTGGAGAATTACATTATGGACAATCATTGGTCACATTAAATTGCTTTATACATGTTTATCTGACAAATAGATCAAAGTGCGGTGAGGCCCAGGAGATTAAATCAAAGTGAGGATAGGATGTCAATTCTTTCAAAGCACAAGAGAATATTTATAACAATGACAACTTACCACTCCTTTCACATCTAGAATGCTTGTTGTTGAGGCTATATACTTCCTAGCTGCAAGTGAGCATGCAGGGTACCTGATGTTTAACGTTTTCTCTTGTTCTGAAATGTGATTTTTGATGTAGCGGTCAATGGTAGTTACACGCAACAAGGTATTGAGGTCCACCAACCCAATTCTTTCAATGTATAATGGTCTACCATATCTATCAACTCCATGATATCCGTGTGGATAGCATTTTTTAACTGCTTCATATTCCTCAAACTTGAAATCCTGAAAATAACCACAGATAAAGTGAATCTTGCTAACAATTGAAATGCATGTTCATAATCCTGCCAACTATCGTTCATCTGAAAGCTACTTGAAATAAGTATGGTTGAAATTGCAAATAATTCATGATTTTGTAACCTGAAGTCAATCAAACAGACAGAGCTACGTTATGCACCAACTATACAATTGCACTAATTGATTAAAGCAACAACACATTGAACACCATTAAACACAATATCTGTAAACAAGTCAAGCTATAGTAACTTGCTGGCTGAAAAAAATGATGTAAATTTAGGGTCCATTTGGGAATGTTTTTTTTTTCTGTTTCTGTTTTCAAAAACTGAAGAAGAAAAATGTACTGAACTGGATATATATAAATGATCTAAATACACGTATACTTGATTCACTTTATATGCATTGTAAAACTAGAATATCAAAGTTGCCGCTTATGTCACATTTGAGAAGATTGGCAGGTGATTAATCAATTATGGAAATCTTCAGTTTGTACCGTAGTATGTCACTGGTACACTATATAGAGTCCATATACAGCCTGCAGATTAGCTAGCATATTATGCCACAACTTTTACTAGTCTTGTTTACCTCAAAAAAGTCTTGTTATATGCACTGCTCAGTTCCCACCTGAATTACATAAGATTGCACACGCAGATTTCCTTGGATGTGGTTATGTAAGACATAGAGGATTGCCTGCCCTAAATTTCTTTTAACCAACTTTGCAACACCTCATGGTCCACTGGAAATGCAGCATGATGTTCATCTAATAGCAAATGATTGTCGTGGCAAACAAGAATACAGATTTCTTTATCAGCGTTCAATGTGGAATTAGTGTAGCTTGCATTTTGCCAGACCATGATGGGATAATGAATGCCACTTGAAGGTCAAACTGAAAATTTGAAATGAGCCAATAATTATCATGTTTCTATAGCTATTCCACAAATCTAGAATTTGCTTACATATGAATTGCAGTTAATTAGCCAACCCTGAATGGTTGGGAAAAAGGCTAGACAGTTACATTTATGGCTATGGATGGTCTGATTCTATTGACTATAGCTGTCTCCACTATCTGACCAAGAACTTCTTTTCCATTTGGACATCCTCATCAGCTCTCTCTCTATTCTTCAAATACCCATGCTGGCTTGGCAGTTGGCACCCAACATAATCTTATCATATTGATAAATAATGTGCTGGAGAATATAAGATTATGCTCATGCAGTGCAATCAAGTATAGTTGCACTATGTAATAAGATTATATTGATTGCCTTAATCATTAAATAACCAGTGACCATGGAGGCAAAGAAGATTTTGAAAGAAATTAAAGGATACATAGCTCTATGGAGGGGTTTGAGTAAAGCATGACTCGTTTTTTACCTTTGCAATTCTATCTACAGCAAAATCTTCACGCCACTTTAGCATATTTAGAAATGCATCTTTTGCCTTCATTACATCAAAACCTCTCATTCGTAGAAAACTAGACAGAACAAAAACAAAATGTTTTAGAAAACTTGCATGGAAGTCAATTCTTCTTCTTTAGTTCTCAAAAAAGTTAAATTTTCTTTTAATAATTTTAAACTCAGCTCTCATTTCCTGTAGAAACTCAGTTCACGAAAATTAATAAAACAATCTATCTTTTCCCAAAGAACAAGGGTTAGTGTAAAGAGAAACTTAACCGGTCATACCGTAAAAGTGTATGATAGTCATCGTATTTCTCAGGAAGTTCGCTGGTTGACAGAAGTAATTGCCTAAAAGACTGCACCACATGTTCTTCTTCTGGGTCATGAACACCTTGAAGCATGCTACGGTATGTTTTGCTTCTACTAATCCTCATCAGTGATTCCTGGATTGACTTGAAACTCATCCGTGACAATGAGAGCTTCTTCTTCCTTTCTTTTTGGGAAACTTCCCAATGAGTTTCAAGGGGCAAATTAAGTGACTTGGTCCTTCTCTTCTGATGTTGAAGTTCATTAGAATTTGAAATCTGTTTCTTAGAAACAGCAGCACCTCTGAATGCAACTTCCAATGTGGTGTCTTTCTTCCCACGCGAAGACATATGTCCTCTTTCCACCGATAAAGTTTCTTTTCAAGTTTGTTCGGAAGTTGAAAGAATTTCACAATTTATGTTCTTTAATTCATCAAGCAGAGTACAACCTATTAAACATCATGGCCATCATTAGAAAGAAATATACAAAAAAGCAAATACTATATGATAACTGAGTGTCTTCACCCAGATAGGCAATCTAAACACTTCAATGCTAAAATCTTGATGTAGTGCAGGCCACATTGGAAAGAAGTAAATTCCACTGATATTTTAATATGTTAACTTCTAAATAGCCTGTCCAACTTGCCTGGTACCTGATTATATCAAACACGTGACAAGAAAAGGCAAAAAAGCAGAAGAGAAGCAGAAAAAAAAGTAAGTACGGGAAGAGGCAATGGGAAAGGGTGCACCTGTGTGAGACGAGGGAGAATGCAGAGGAATAGGAGGAAGAGAAGGATCCCATCCATTTCTTTTGTATAGCTTTGGCTGGGGAACAGGATTTTGATTCCATGAGGTGAAGAAGGGAAGCAACCGCCAGAGAATTCCTTTACTTTCCATCTGGACTCTGGGAGATCGGACGGTAAATGTTAGAGCAATACCACGTCATTCTTTCTCTGCTTCTCCGATTCTTTTTCTTTCTGCTCTTCTTGTCATTCTGAGGTTCCTTTATGAAACAGAAAGGGATCGACACTAACAGCTCGTATCCAATGTTCATTTCCTCCAAGGACATCAATACTTTGGAGTACCTGAGAAGTTTCCGATCTATAAAATAGAGAACCAAAAAGGGATAAAAAAAAAGGGAGGAAAAAAAAAAAAGGTGTAACAGGATGACAGGAAGAGCTCCGTATCCCACGTTCATTTGCTCCAGGGACATCAATACTTTGAGTACGTTGGAGGTTTCTGGGCTATATAGAGTGGAGACGGACAAAGGAAAAAGTTTTTTTTTTTTTTAAAAAAAAAACAGAGACCAAAAAAAAGTTCAAAAGAAAACGTGGAATGCAGTTTTGGAACCTGCGCGGCCTGTTTTTTAGGGTTCCGGTAGCCTTTTTCGCAGAAACAAATTAACGGAGAGAGAGAGAGAGAGAGAGAGCGAGCGAGCCAGCAGGATGAAGGGCTGCCAAAGAGTCGGTGGCATGGAGAAAAAGTGCGTCATTCCCTCTATTTTTCACCGGGCTAACAGGTCCGTTATTTTTTTTAATAAATAACGTAAAAATTAATAATAAATTTTTATTTAATTTTTTAAAATTGCATCCCAACTTAAAAGATAATATAAATTATAAATAATATAAATTATTATATTTGATACAGACAGATAATAATACATCATATAAAATTAAATTTTTAAAATATATCTAAAATAAATTAATATTTTATTTATATAAATATATTATATTATATTATTATAATACTATGTATTATATTATATTATATTAATATATTTCTATTAATTATTTTATTTTATTTTATTCATAATGTTATAAAATAAAACAAAATATTAATATTATATTATATTATAATATTATATTTTATAATATTATATTATATTATTATATTATATTATAATATAAGAGAAAAAGATATGCGAAAAATAATATTATCTAAAAATATTTCTAGGAGATGATAATTTGAATTACCTTCTTCCTTCAAAGATAATTTAGATTATTTTTTGGAAAGTAATATATTGGAACCTTGATAATCTGGATTGTTACCAAATATATATATATATCATATATAGTAATGCGGTGGAGACCCTTTTAATCCAAAGTGCCTGCTACTAAAATACAACCTAATCATTTTTAAGTTCATTTTGTCCGTTCTTTCCATACAATTGTTGTAAATAGTTTGCAGCATGCACGGTGAAAAGTTCATGAGCAATTTCTCTCCGGTCCATCGATTATTTTTAGGTCAACCATGATGAAATCCATTAGCGACCAGGCCACATGATTGAACTACCCTGTTTATCGACACATCTTTGACGTAAGGTATATGAACTATGTGCATGCAAGATGGTTGACTTCGAAGTGCAGCTGTTGTCCGGAGGAGAATTTGTCCTTCCCATACAAGCTCCAAATTTGCGATTAATCTTGAAAAGACTAGCTTGTCTGCCTGCTCTTTTTTTTTTTTTTTTTTTTCTGGTAAACCAAAAGGAAAGGAAAGGATAAATCCCGATTGTAGCTATCCCCTTCAGGCCCCATCCCTACCAGACCATGTTCAATACAAGCCACACGTTTCGCGTACTTTCCTCATCTTTCGATGAGTACGTCAGCCTGACACCACTAAGGCGCCGAAATAGAATACTCTCCTACCATCCCGATCTTCATGTACTTTCCTCATCTTTCGGTGAGTACGTCAGCCTGACACCACTAAGGCGCCGAAATAGAATACTCTCCTACCATCCCGATCTCCAGGAAAAAATCCTAGATTTAATCGAATCATCCACGGCTGGATTTAATCGAACATCCGCAGGATCATGACTCGAACATGAGATCTGTGGATAGCGAACATAAATACCTACCAACCGAGCTACCGTCTTAACAGCTACAACTGCTTTTATACGGGATAACATGCACATCCACGACAGTCTCTGGTATTGCTTGGGAAGACGAAAAGTATCGGTGCTAATATGCATGCAATGACAGGTCGTCGCATAACATGCATATGCAAATCAATTATACATAATCATTTTAAGTATCAGTTGGTTTTTTTCATACTGCTAGAGTAAAACCTTTTAAATTGACATCAGTCTTGATTTCATTACAAAAAAAATTGTTTCATGAGTAGTGACTTAATTAAACAATGTCCCATATTACCACTACCCTCTTCCAGTGCTACAAGTTAGGAGAGATGGCGAAGACAAAGCACAGATTGTGCTGGAACTACCCTTTCTTTTGCAGTTTATAATTATCCACTCAGGGAAAGCTGTCTAATAGAAGGCGATTTACGGTTCGTTCTGACATTTTAGTCATGGTTGAACAATTACAGGTTGAGAGCATCATACACTTTAATAAGCATTCCAATTATGTCAAACAGAATGTTCCAAATACTGCAGCTACAAAAACCTTCACAACTACAGGACAGCTACAAAATGTTCAAATAGACATCACAGAGCGATATAAAAACCACTGAAACTGAAGGTACAACAACGCTCCATGCTTCAATGAATATTTGTTTAAACGCTAAGTGGATCTGATAGATCAGCAAACTATCTCCGATCCTCCTATACCCACTCTTTAGAAGCTCAGTCAGCGTACCCGAAACAAGTGGACCACAGAAAGATGGGTGCCCACAGACCAACACAGTAGCACGCATACAATGGGATGTTAAAAAATTGTACTTTTGATGTACTTTTGGAGACCAGTTGATGCAAAGAGCCAGCTTTGGAGACCAGTTGATGTACTTTTGGCTTGCCGTGGCCCCAATTTAGTAGTTAAAATTTGCTGTTAGGCCCCTAATTTTCTCCGGGTTCTTCTCTTTTGTTTATCTTGCTCTCTGTACCTCTCTCGACGTTCTTCTCTCTGACGCTTTTTAGATAACTGCTCATTTTTGGCCATTTCTGCTTCATGTGCTTTCCTCTTTTCCTGCTCCTTGAGTTTTCGCTTCTTCATCTACGGGCACACCCATCATGTTAAAATATAGAGACAATGCATGGAAATTTAACAAGAAGAAACTAGTAAAAGAATAAGCGCACGCAAGTGGAAAAGTGGTAGCTGATATAAAAAGAATCACCAAGCAGAAAACATAACCAACAGCAAAGCACTATCATGGAAAGCTGACAGCCTTTTCTTGGGTAGATTCATACCACTTCCACAACCTTAATGCAGTTGGCAGGCAACATTAAACTGCTACTCTAGGAATCACTCAATTTTTCCTGGAAGAAAGCATTACCTTTTCATTTTTTATCAATTGGAGGTGTTGGACAAGGGCATGAATCTTCCGCTCATGAGGTTCCATAACCACAGCCCGTCTCTTTTCAAGAGGTGGTCGCCTCTGCTTAGGCACGTTCTTTGGTTTTGAAGCAAAGGGAAGAGCTGCTTGCAGTTTTGACGGGATCACCAAAGGATTGAACTTTCTTGGCTTCCGCTCAATAGGCTGTGCAAATGATAATTTGAGACATGTAAAGATAACATTCATAAATGGGGAAATGAAACGCAACCATAAGTGCAGCAAGTCAGAAACTTTAGAACCTGGTAGACCGAGTCTTTGTTGTGTGGAATTGGAATATTATTCTCTCTCCGCAGCTCAGCCACTGTTTTCATGCCTTTCCACACCCGATCACGAGGCTGGAGAGATGTTGAAACAGGATTATAGAAGTGGGGTATGTCAACTTGAGTCCATGCACGCAAGAAAACAATATCACTCATCAGGATTCTGTCCTCAAACGTGCATCTTGCAATCCCTTCGTTCACACTTTCTCCCCTTCTCTTTGGCTGATTGCCTAGTTCTGCCTTTGCAGCCTATCATCAAAGAGATGGTAAATTAAATACTTAAAAAATAAGAACCTCTCATGCATTAAAAATCAAATTTCTAGCCAATGTTACTTCTGAAGATGAAAGCAACTTCACATAAATTTTATGAAAAGTCCTGTGATGAATATTTAACGGTACATGGAACTAAAAAGGGGTCAGAAAAGCCAGGTCAAAGTTATTTATGAATGTTGCATAGGAATAGTTATGAACTAATAGTAAAGACAACCCGAAACAGGGATTTTAATAATTTAGATCATCTCTATGAAAGAAGTGGAATTAGTTAATGCTAAGAAAGGGAAACAACTTATAGAAGTTAAAAATATAAATGAAAAGTGGAGAGGATTGCTTTCAGATTTAAAGCTGATCAGTTAGTGGCTAGCTTTCCAAAATTGAAAAAAAACCTAATACGTACTACCCACTTCATGCTGCTGGTGCAATGGGATAAGCATGATCAAAACCTTCAGCACTAAGAGCATGACGAGGAAATTTGCATACTTCACCTTCTTAACCTGCCCTCTGATCCCGCTTACTGTCCGAACAGCTGCACCTTCAAACCTAGCAATCTCCAGATCTGACGTAAACATGTCCTTGATTAGTGCTGTCTTTTTAAAGATCTTGCATGGAAGGCCAACAAGTTTGATCTTTTTCATTATACGAGCAGCATGATTGAACTCTTGCACCCAACCTGTTGCTGTAATTCGAAATGCTGCCTGAGAAAACAATTTGTAACATTCAGCAAGTTCCCATTAATGCAATGAGAATCCCACTTCCTCAACAAATATGCCATGTAACCAAATACAATATCACATAGTAACACAATACTACAGCTAAACAGATCTGCAATTTCACAATTTTACCATAACATATTTTATATCAAACATGTGCTTCACAAGTTTATCAACCATTGCCTATAGAAGTTCTGGCGAGATCTTGTAGAAATGTAGTTTTGTCACTCCTAGAATTCTCTGACATGCAAGGCTCTTGATGGCAAGCAGGAATAAGTCCAAGGAAAAAGATAATTGAGGGAGATTTGTTTGATCATTTTCAGCGCCATCTCAATGACTTGCATTACAACTATTCAGGATTTCTGACATCTGATTATAGATATTTAACTTCCTAAAAATATTCATAAACAAAGAATGTTTTAATATAAGATATAATAATTCAGTTTACATGTTTGGATAGTGTTGAAGGTCCCTTAATTAAAATAATGAAAGAGATAATATAGAGGTTATATTTAGTAGCAGGCAATCCATCCAGACTGCCGGCAATTTAATAGGGCCCATCACATTACTATATTTTGTATGTTTTTTCTGGATGGCAATCTATCATATCTAGTAATTTGGATTGTCTCGCAAGAGACAATCTAGATTACCAAATTACCCTCCCATTCTATCTTCTTATTCCCTTCCATATAATATAATATAATATATTTAATATTTTATAATAATATAATATATTTCATAATATAATATAATATATATTAATATAATGTAATATATTATTATATTATATTATTATAAAATATAATATAATAAAATATAATATATTTTATATATTTAATTTTATATTAATATAATATATTATTTATTAATATAATATATTATTTTATATTTTATATCATATATTTAATATTATCGTATATAAATTTAATATATTATTTAATATATTTAAGTAATATATTAAATATATCATCTATTTAGTATATAATTTTTTATATTAAATGTATTTAATATATTTTTTATAAAAATATAAAATATATTTTTTTTAAATATTTTGAATATAAAATATAAAAAATATATTTTATAAATAAAATATATATCTGATTTAGTGATATTTTAAAATTTTAATTTTGCATTATACAACATTATCTGAATGTACCAAATACAATAATTCGCATTATTTATAATTGACATTATTGGCAACCCATCTTTATCTTTCAAAATTGCATGACAATGCAACCATAGAAATTAAGGGAGAAAAGACTATTCACAGGTCTAACCTCAAAGTCAGTTACATACAGTGGAAGCAGTCAGACTAAAAATCATAACTTAAGGAACAGCCAGCCTTCCTCTTTACATGAATAGGCCAATTTAAAATTCTATGATTGAAACCTTGAATAAAACCCAATAATTATCAAGGGAAAAACACCATGAAATTAAAGGCAAAAAGTTTGCTAAAAAAATTTTCCAAACTAATGTTTATTTGTTTCCAGAAACACCAGTGGTGATTTATATGACAAGAAAGTTTGATTGAATATTCTGTTATAGAGGTTCTATTTAAGTTTTCTTTTGTCTCTATGCTTTTATTTCTTTGAAATTTTGCAACTTTCAGTCATGTGTAGGTGCAAACTTCAGGAGTGATGTTTCGAGACTTGCATATTGATACCTGCAAACTTCAGGAGTTAAGCATCAAGTCCCTATAGTCTTTCATATTTGCATATTAATACCTGCAAACTTCATATTTGCTTATTAATGCATACAATCTTCTCCATCTGCATGCTAATCTTTCTGCTGGTCATCCAGTTTACTAGAGTTGGAAATGAAGGGGAGGAAATTAGGAATACTTAAAAGAGGGCCAAAGTGAGAAGGGACACCCAGGTTATTTTGTTAAGTGTTTCTCCCCTCTCATCCCACACAGAGAAGAGTCAACTTTCCTAAGAGTTAAAGGTTCATTATACTCTCTTATAAGAGCAAAAACAGTCATTAAACCCAAATCTGTTAGTAAACCAACACCATTAGGGAAATAAACAAGGAATTTTGGATCAGGTCTGGTATCGTTGCCCAAGGGACTTATATGCAAAAGAAAAAGTTATAAGATTGCAGAGATTAAAATGCAAATATGAAGTTTGCAGGAATTAATATGCAAATACAAGAGATTGTGGTGACTAACATGCAATAAATCCCAAAAAAAAGTTTTTTTTTTAAAAAAAAGAGCCCAAGTACAAGTGAATGAACTGAATAGATAAACTGATACTTTACAAAGTTAGAAATTAGATGATCTCTCTCAGCTGAGTTTTTGGTCAAAAATAATGAGTAACATAAACCTCATACTAACAACATTTTCTTCTTGTAATAGTATTATCAAATAGAATAGACGACTATTGCCTAAGTAATAAAAAAGATAAATTCACTTTCAAAAAGAATCTTACTTGATTGTTTGACAAGTTCTGAACAGCAAGTATTCCAGTTTTAGGAGGTGCAAGAGGCCCCCAAAACATTGCAAAGCAATGCATATGCTCTGGAGTATACTTGAGCATGCGATACCGTCCATTTCGATCCTCAATGGCATATGTGGGAACTGTTTGGTACCGCCTCCAACCTACTGAAACAATAACTGGGTCTCTAGTCTTCAGTACTTTCTTATGCCATCTGTGACGCTTCAATTGAGCCTATAGAAAAGAACAGAATATCATTATTAAAACATATCAATCATTAAACAGAAATTACTCAAAGCAAACAAGCATCATAGAGCATAGTCTAACTCATCACATTTAACATCTAATTGTATAAAAATTCATCCAGAAATGCAATAGGAAAAAGATCTCATATACTAGAGTTTTAACTTCTAAAGGAGATCACGATAGAATCTCCATAAGAGGCCAGATGTGCGACACACATGAGATATCTAGATTTATGGTTTTATCCTCAGAACATGTCAACAAGATTGATTCTTCATCATAAACTGTAAGTCTCTGCGAACACTGATTATTGGAAAATGAACAAGCAAAAGCAGCAGTAACAACAATAACTGGTTTTGAACTAACCAAAAAACGATGGTTTTATAGTTTTATAAACTTCTAGACAAGGAGGGTTGATGTGCTGGCCCATTGGTTGCACTGAAAGAGAACAGTGTTCATGAAAAATAGATTGATATATATATATATATATATATATATATATATATATATAAATGTATGTGTATAAGTATGCGTGTATCTGCGCATGTCGGTCTATCGCATGTTCAAAGGGAAATGCTTGAGAAAAAACCAAATAATAATCCAAACATGAAATAGCTAGCATCTTGAAGCTACCCCTGGTCAAGCAAGATCAGGTTTCCAGACTTTTCATAAGTCGCTATCTTCATATGTGTTTCATATCTTTAAAGAAAAGGTCCTTTCACAAAATACACGAATATATAATAATTAATGACAGAAGCCTCAAATTCTGTGAGCCTCTGCCAGCAGTGAGGTTGCTTCATTGTGACCTAGATGTCTTGGGTTTGAAACATGGCAATAACCTCTCCACACGTACATACATCAGACCCTCCCCAAATCTCATAGCAACAGGAGCCTCACGCACTTGGCCACAACCTTTTTTTTTTGAAAGCCTCAAATTTTAGCATTTAAAGCATATATTATAGACCAAAACCTCGCAAGCCTTCATTTGCCATTTCATCTTATATGCTTTTGCACCTAATTGAAAGTTCTTTGAATTTTCCAATAAATAATAATTTATGAAAGATATCTCATATTTTAGAATTTAAAAGAGACACATAAATAACCTCATTAACCTGAAATCAGTTATCAGATCCTCGATCTTAATCCAAAACAGATTTTTACAAAGAAATGAAATCATCAAATAAATTATTACTAAATCTTGAAGATTTTGCTCCCAAATTCAGTTCTCAATTTTGACATATATAAGAAAATATGGATAGATTTGACAGACCCTGACATTCTGTTTTTATATCCATATTGAAAGACCAAAGGTTGTATCTCCACCCACCTTTAATGATGCACCTATGTGCTGAAATATATAGTATGACACCTTCACATAAATAGAAGATATCAATATGTAAAATTGAAAACCAGAATTCAATCACTCAAGCCAACACCATCCAGTCACCCATTATCTGTCATCTGACCATCAATCATGCACCAATGTTCCACAAGGATCTAGGATTCTTGTGTTGCAGGAAGATACTAGATACATTCAGATCTTTTCTTCTTAGTTAACTGGATCTTGATTGGGGAGCACGTGCAAGAGTGGATTTGGCTAAGGGTGCATGGATATAGACCCCGAAATGTTTTTGAGCAAGGATGCACTTAGCATGTGTGCAAATAAGTCTCCAAGGGAATTCTGATGCAGTGATACCCTAGGAAGAAGTTTCCAGGCATTTTACCTGATCATAGTGCATCATCAGAGGATTTCATAGTACAATACCAGCTAATAGTTTCTTACCATAAAGTACACATCTCCTACATTTTTATCCACCCTATGATTTCATCAAACAATTCACGGATTTCACTGCTCATTCTTAATACCACAATTATCTCCCATGCTACATGGAAAGTACTTATCTTGTCACACGTGGTATTTTCAACACAAAAAAGGGTTTTGCTTGAAGGATTCAGAATATTCTGATCAACTTCAAGGTGAGTGGGAAAATTTTGAGGACCAAAATAAGCTATTACAATCCCTTGCATCTAGCTCAACCTCAACCATTCAACCACCACCTACACCATCATTGCCCCTCCACCATTGATTGCTACCACTACCACCAACCACTGCCACTATTGCTGCTTCAGGCATGTTATATAAAAAAAAAATAAGTATTTTACATAGGAACATCAAAAAGGAACAAACAAACCATATTTTCAACTTAGTACTAAATAAACATTTTAAAAAATAAAAATATATTTTCCGGTGTATCGATATAGTTCAATAAGGTACAGCACAGTACTGGTACTGTACTAATCTCCCACCAATACACAATTCACTACAAAAACTATGAACCTTAATTGCCAGTGCTACCACAACCACCCCTTCAATGCTATCTCCATGGTAGCCAATATCCATCAAACATATTCCTCCATCGCCAAAGAACAACCGCAGCCCGCCCCCCACCCTCAAAAAAAAAGAAAACATTTCCACCATCATCAATACTCATGTCATTATAATTGCAACCATTATCACCATTAAAAGTAATTTTAAATTTCAGATTTTATAAATGGAAAGAACTACAACTGCTATGTCCAAAATACTGAAAACAAAATCAAAATAATCATAAATAGAAGCACTAAATAAAAACAAAAAACTGGTGATGATGTCAAACGCAGCCTAGCCAAAGCAATACTTTGTCAGAGAAACAACTTCAAGGCACATACTGACCTGCATATATCCAACATTTTCCTCACCAAGACCAACGCCACCAAGAAGAATAGGGTGGCAGGGATCAAAATATTCAACCATCTCATATGGAACATCATGAATTTCTAATCTCAAATATGTGCCAACTTTGAAGCCCTCCACCTCTATTCGAGTAGCCTCATCCAGATCATTTAGTTCTGATATGTTCATTTGTCTACGGAGTTCAACTTCCTCTTTCAACTGCAAAAGCCAAGTATCAGTTGTCACATGCCATGAATGCAGTTAAATTGTCAGATATTGGCATATAACAAGCAAGCATACTTTGTCAAAATATCCACCACCGTCATTGGTTTGATGTTGGCCGAACTTCTTCTCTGATGATTTATGATTTTCCTCATCAGACAGTTCAGATCCATCATATCTAGGTCATAGTTAAGGTTCATGCATACAAAACACTTCCACACACATACACAAAGAAGTAGCATTGTGTAGAAGTAAGCGCATAAGTAAAAATAAAAAACACTGAACCAAAATGACATTGTTCAAGGCAGTCAGAAGGTCGATAAGCAGATCTTAAGAATTAAAATGCCTGCAAGACTACAACCATTGAAAGAGGGTTGTCATGTCATTGCAGTTTATTTTATATTTCATGATCTGAAAGAAATAATCAACAAATAAAAAAAAACAGTTAAAGGATACTGAGCATCAAACTTTGCACGAAGAGCAAGCTTCTTAAGCCTCCGGTCCTCCACTTCCGGATCATCACCCTTGGGAAAGTTTCCGTTCCCCTCAAAATTATCTGCTGGCTCACTCCTGTACACCTCTCCTGTTTCTAAATCTTCAAAATCACCACAAACAGGTTCATCATCTCCTCCATTATCATCATCTGTTGCCTGACCCCTTCGAGCAGCCTTGGACCAGTCTCCAGTGACAAATCGATCACGGATGCTGCTGACAAGATCTTCATTAGACCAGTCTTTGAGTTGTATGTTGAGGAATTTAGAGCAGTCCTCAGCATTAATGTCATCATGACCTAATTTATCATTCAATTTCTGCAGAACATGTATAAAGAATATCATTATTTTGGATCAGAAAAATTGAGCATTTTCTTCACAAGATGGAAAGAAGAGCTCTTTCAATCCAGGTCTGCCAGGATTTATTGTAAGCGGTAACCGTAAATAGTACATAAGTACAAGTATATTTTTGACAAGATAAACAAATGATTATAGAAAGCCCATGAACAGTACCTTTTCGCTCTTCCCTTTTGGCTTGAAGAAATTTTCATCAGAACCATCATCACTGTCACTACTGTCATGTGCTTCTCGCATGCTGATTGTTGACATAGATGCAGATTGCCCATATACAAGTTGCATCAGATTGACATTTTGTCTTGACAATGTTCTCTCAAACAAGGACTGCTTCCACTTTGAAGCGTTGTCTGTTTCCATATCTGCAATGTAGATGCAAAAGAAGCATAAGTGTTTTCCAACTTCTCATGGTAATTGGATATTTACAATTTGACTAAACATTTAGAAAAAATAAGGAACATTTCGAAGAATCTTCAACCGATCTCACATTTCAGTCATCCAATGTGTTCTACATAAATCAAGATGCAGGATTGCCATTAAAAAAATCAATATGCAAGCTAATAGCCATAAGGAATTATGGAAGGTGCATCTCTTTGCAATTGAAAGAAGCTATTCTATACCACAAATCCATTGCAAAACAGGAAAAGATAGCAGATAACCACCTGAATCTAGGTCCTCCCCACTGTCTCCTGATGATTCTGAACCATCAGCTAAATGATCGTCCATATCATCTTCCTCAGAATCCTGGACACCAGAAACAGGAGGATTTGAGAGTCTAGAGCATCAAAGGCAGAACAATCAATATTACAAATGAAACCAAAAGGACCATAGAAGTATGCAATTCATAGTCCAACTATAATCGAGTATTTTAAATCAAGTCATGCAGATAAGGATATCAAACAGGTGGCTAGAGGAGTCAAAATACACAATCAGATACAAATTACACCCTGACATGAGAAACTGACAATGATAGTGCTTTTAAAAGATAAATCACACAACTCAGATGACACACTTTTTTAGAAATTGGCTTTCAATTAAATATTTATCACAGCAGCCTGGGAGAAAGGGACGAAAAAGCAGATATGCAATGCAATGCATGTAGTTTTGGTTTTTTTTTTTTTCAAGGCACTGATAGCATCAGTATATGTAGTTATGTACTGATCAGAAATGAACAGCCATTGTAGTAACTAGGCTAAAATTGGCTCGTAAGGTTACCAGTAATTAAGCAACTGTTGGATCATTACAAACATATAAAAGTACAGCTAAAGGTTGTTCAAACGTCTGGCTACCAAACACAAATGATATGCACAAATTGGAAATGTTATACGAAACCTTTGATTAGCTGAGACAGGTGGGGACAGGAGAAGTAGACTGTGTAGACAGCGGAGGCCATTGAACCTAGAAACCCAAGTTCCTAGGACACCACGGATCACCTTTTAGATGAATTTTCTGTATGCATTATATGAATGTGGTTGAAGAGTCCAATTCCAATTCAAAAACCATATGAGAAACCATAGCAGCATTAAAATGTCGAATATATCCCTCAACCATAAAAAAGGATCCATTCATATTATAATCAGGCATCCAAAAACTTATTAATGAGGACAATAGAACAAAACATGCAACTAAAATAAGCCATGAATGTCCTGCAGCACATGAATATTCAGGATGTGGCTCAAATGATGCATGTACCTACAGAATAAATCAATATGAATCTGAATGTAATCAGCATTTTGACATTCACAAACTCATGGTACATCAAAAACAGAGAATTCATCTAGCATATATGGGAAGTGCATTGCAGTATGGCTCAAATGAAGAAATCTGCAAAAATGCTCCATATTTTGCACTAAAATATGAGAGTTTATGAAAAATAACAGCATCAGACATTTATCGAATAAACAACAGAATCTAATATAGAGCACAGATTAAATCAACAAGGCTCTACCAAGTACCAACTACTCAACAACCCAATGAAAAAAAATAGTAGTAGTAGCAGTAGTAGTAGTTTGAATAAGTTAGAAAACAAACAAAAGAAGAATTAGGCATTATTTAAATATATATTGTCTAATGTGAATTGAAACAAAATCTTGCTAACTTAAAATACCTTTTTTGCTGAAACAAAATAACAACAGTATATTACTTTTCTGGTGTTTTGATAAACTTTTGCATTTAAAACTAGTAACATCCATTGAAAATATTTATCATTTTAAACTTCTTAAAACCCCATAAATACCTAAATACTTCTAACTTTCTTAGCTGTAAATGTTTCCAAAAGGCCCACTTGTCACCAACAGGCAAGCACTCTTTACCAAGTAAAACGGAAGAAAATACTCACCCTAAAGTAACGGTAATAAGCCATCTGTATGTCAACATCAACCAATAATTTGGAAACATACCAACACTGATCGTCTCCCTGATAAATTCTAATTGAAGCAACTTTCTAAGGTTTCATTAAAGAACTGATATCAGCATCAACCTAATGTCAACCTTCCAAGTGATGTGCTAATTATTCAAAAATAAACTGGCTAGCAAGTAATGGAGAGCTCTATTGACCAGAGGGAAGAAGGCAAAATGTAATAATATTACTAGGAATAAAAATAATAATAAGGTAAAGCACCAAAGACAAGCATGTAAAATACATCTAACCAACTGGGACTGCCATTTTAGACTATCTTTAATATTACATAATTTTGCTTTCCTAAACCTATAATAAGTCTACCAATCTAGAATCCCATCAACTTATGGTGTCTATGACTCTTGATGAGGTTCAAGACTTGGGTTCTTATTATAAATTATTTCTATTTTTGGGTAAGTCAATATTTGAATTTAGCCCCTTGTAACCCTCCAACACCTTCAATCCAGATAAGGAAGCTTGCCCCCACTTTTTTTACCTACTACATGTATTCACAGCCCTTTCCTTCTTCATGCCTCCAACCTCTTCAAAGTTCAAGCAGTCAACCAAATGATGATTCTAAAAAGCCAGCATACCCTCTTCTTTGGCTTTAAGGCATCATCAGAGCACGGAGCAGATGCTATGCAAAAGTGGAAAAGCATATCGGTACAACATTCAAATTGAGGTTATTTAGAGCCACTTTTTTCACCAACAGCTGGGATTGATAATGCAATTTTTTTTCAGCGAGGTGTGAGCCACATAATGATTTTCATTCCTATTGCCCATGCCTATGAAGACTATTCTCATGAAATATATATCTCCAATGCAGTTGGCATGCAGACAATAGCAGTGACATCTTAAATTTGCCATATCTGTTTATCGAAATTCATATTCACTGAGCAATTTCATTTGGATTTTGTCAACAAAGACATAGTAACTCAGGTAAGGACATTGATCATCCATCCAAAAGCTCCACCATCCACATACTACCGAAAGAGGTCAGATTTCCAGCTTCAATAAGAAGTTGCAAGTTCCAACACCAAATAGACCATTAGGACCATTTTCTCCAAGCAGAGCAGAGTCTCCACAGTGTTCGCTGTTGCATAGGTAATCAGTTGACTCTTCTAGATAACAAAATTATCAATTGAGGAGATATTCGAGGTATCACACCTCCAACATGTCCTGAATACTTGTTGTAATCTTAACCACATATACCAAAAACACTCATCTTTTCGAAGACTACAGCAAGTTCCTGTGAGCCTCGATGTTGTTACCCCCTATGTTTCTCTGTCCATGGATGGCTTTGTTGGTTCCATCCACATTTCTTACTTGCATAAATGTTATGATAATAAATTCATCATTCTCTGCTGCCTTAAAGGTAAACATACGTACTCAAACAAATATTACTAACAAAACTTCCTATAAACACATTCATTGTGCTATGAGCATACAATGTAAACTGGAGAATTCATTAAGAATGCATGTGCCATGAAGACAAATACAATGATATCCCATGCTTCTTTCAGAGTAATGTTTTTTTCATTTGCTTATACATCACGTCCTGGAGCATTATATAAGTTATAATTTTCCACGTGAGATCATGCAGTTAACAAGAGAACCCCATACAGGATAAAGACTATGACTATAACATACAACATACAGAATATTGCTACAACAGCAACCTTACAGCACCACAACTCATATATATGTGAAAAAAGAGGAGCTAAGATCAATAAGCTAGAACAGCTATACATTTATATCACCTGTAGCAGTGGTAAGAAAAAAAAGGGCAGACTGCAACATTTATCATGCATAACATATCCACTGGCATTTCAAGCCTCTAGCTACCTCGAAATGAAAAGTAAAACATGTAATGTGCATCGACCAACATCTTGCATCATGCAACACAGAACGGGTCCCAGTAACTAAGGACTTTGGAGCAAACTGCTATCATGCCATCAACTGAAGGAAAATGGAAGATAAAAACATGCATTACCTCCAAATCACCATGATCACCATATTTATGTGATATAACTTTTCTCCTAAGTCTTCCACCATGAAGTTCAATTTCTTCTTTCAAATCTTGATTAAAAGGATCCAACCGATCATCATCCTCTTGATTATCCTCCCAAGCATAATTATTATCTTCGTCAGAATCATCAAGTTCAATTTCTTTTCTTGGGTCCTCATCCTCAGCTTCATCACTCTCTGCAACTCCTCTGCCATCCGCACGATCATTATCCTTTTGATCTGAAATGCAAGTCTGTCCATGATCACTTTGCATTTCACTAGTAGTACTTCCAAATTGGTTTAACATATTATCCTCCGCAATACTATTCTCTGTTAAAATAGGGGGTTTCCTACTAAACAGATTGATGAAGCTCTGTTCCAACTTCTCATCAATAGAAAATCTCGTACTCTGAAGTGTTTTCACCAAGACCTCGCCTACATCACGATCCTTTCCTGGAGGCATTTGACCCATAAGTAATACAGTGAAATAAGATTATGACATAAAGAAAAACCAATGGAAAGTACATAAGGAGCTTTCTTTAAAACTATAAACATCCTGAACAAAATTCCTTGATGCATTGAAGGAAATTGTGCAGAGCTTTTATATTGTCAACAAATAACTGATGCGAAATTTACTAAGTTAATGCTTGAAGCTAAACAAGCTTATGAATACAATGGTGATCAAGATTCGATAAAGCAGTAAATAAGCCTACAGGTACAAGGTAAATCCTCCCAATCCAACAAAGAAGTAATATTTTGAAGAATGGACAATCAAAAAAAGGAAATATTACATCATGGGGGAATGACCTAAAATCAAGCCCAATATGTAAAATAACTGACTGGACATGGTCCGACAATGTAAAATTATTTTCCAGACGGATCAGGTTTTGTTCTAGCTTCTCTGCTTGTCCACAATCTGAACCACCACATCTGACACTCTAACAAATCCAAGCTATTCGTATATTTAAGCTTCAGAGTGCTAAAATCCATTGATTCAGCTTGGATTACTGAAACAAACAATGAGTACACCATAAAAATGTGTTTTTTCTCGGACCAGACTTCAACTTTATTACAATGCTGAGGTTTGGGCATATGCAAGACCTGAGCATTTTTTCCTTCATAGGTTATTAAAAATACGGTGCTCATGAAGCAAAGGAAATCAAAATCAGATACTATCAAACAAGAAGTGGATAACACATTAACTAGCATCTATATGCAGGGAGTAAATGATCATTTTGGGATACCCCAAAATTTCTCAAATTTAGACATTACATGAGACAAGGAAGGCTAGTTTCAAGGTGTAGACATCCCAGGTGCTATTGCTCCCCAATGGAGGGAAGGTTTCTTCAGAATTATTTAAACTAAAGAGTGGATGAAGTAAATTTGGATCCATAGAACTTTTAAGGAAGAAACTCACAAGAGCTAGTTTCTACATCGAAATTGCGCAAGGGTACTCAGACTCCTGGAGATGGAATACCAAATGACCTAACAGTAAAGCCTATCCATGCCTGCATTAATACTGATCTCAGATTTCAATCGTAATGCACTTACTGCAAGGGAAGATTCAAGCATCCATGGATCCACCTATTAATTTTTACATGGTATGTGTCATAAGCTCCTCAAAACAAGTTGGAATTGTGATGTGCTTGCTGTCTTTCTGTGACTTAACATCACTCTTCTTCTCCTTTGTAGTTACTCACAAATAATTTAAATAGATTTATCCATGACATTACAACAAAATCTAGCAACTTAAGGATTAACCTTGGGCTAGGTAAAAAACTCCTCTGCTAACAATATGGTGGAAAGTTTGGGACAACTCAGTAGGCTGTGACAAAAAAAAGGCTGGGAAAGATTTTTAAGAAATTGGACATGGTCTATATCTGGTTGACAAACAATTGGAAGTTGCTTTGGCTCAGCTGGCAAGCTGTCATTAGGGTTATACAGCCATTTTTGCCATTTACCTACAGGTTTGTGTTGTTTCTCAACCTTTTTCCTTATGTTCCTTGTCGTTAACCAGGAAGTCATCCTACCTCTGCAAAATTCATTAAGAACAATGCAAGTCTTTATAGAGTTTTGGAGGGATTGTAATTGTTAATTCTCCTACATTCACTTATTTCATATATCATATGATTAGAGCTCTTAATAGCAAGGATCTTCTACCGAGTGTGCTGAAAACTGGCTCCAAATCCTCATTCCAACACCCACACCTGCTTTGTTTCCACTATTCTTCAATCAAGATACATTAACCATTATCTCTACAATATTAATGAAAATCCTATTCCAATAATTGTACTATTCATTTTCTTCTTTTAATTATCATATCCTGCATTTTTTTCAAAATGTTGAAACAGAAAATAAGCTCTCTGACATTTTATAATATTGAATATAATTTGTATAAATGCTTCCTGATGCTTCTGCACCGTAAGTTTTTTAAGGCATTTGTATGCCAGCCCCAACACTTGAATTTGCTCCCCCTTATGCTTCCAATCCAAGTGAACTAAGCTATCACTAATAATAGAAGAAGAGAATGAAAATCATTGACAACGCATTGCACTTTACAAAACCAATATTTGAAAAACAATGCCAATGGTACAAAGTATCACATATCATCCACATCATTATCATCCAGCTTTGCTATCCCCAACCCTTAAAAAATAAAAAAATAAAAAAAAACACTAACCAATCAGATGGAAGGTCACTGTTGCAACATTGGCAAGCCAGAAAATAAATTATGCCATAGAATCATGAAAAATACTCAAAAGATAGCTCATGTTACCTCCTCTATTTGCTGCACTGTTTTCATCATCAACTTTCGAAAACTGAACAAGATGATCATTTATATTTATGTAAACAGCATCCTTGTCATAGAGAAGCTCCCCAAGACCAGACATAGGTGCATAAAAAAGTTTTTCCTTGTCTCGAAGTCCCCTCTTTTTGGCAGCAGATGGCAAAGGGCAAGGATCAGCCAGACCAGTCACCCCAGCTAAAGAAAAATCACCAACACCAGCAATATGCACCTGTGAAAAATCAGATATCAGTTATGTAGTATAATGTAAGATTTGGAATTAACTGGCAAATCAATGGCTACAGGCACCACAACAAGTGTGTAACAAGTTTTAAGAACAACCAGACTGAACTCAAACTGATTATTCTTGTAAGAATTATGGATCACATCCCTTAACTACAGAATATGTTGAAATCAGAACTATTTGCAAAAATTGCAGAAGTTGATGATGACTAATATGATGTTGCAAAGTATTATTTTTGGATGAAGGAGCTGCAAGACACTTTGTTGATGAGGAAGGATACTAACTAGACGTGCCTAGGCTTCCTCTCCTCTCTTAATGTATTGCTTCTATTTAACAAATCTTCCCCAAATTATTGAGCAAAGGAAAATGAAAGGCAGACAAAGGAAGGATTCAAATGATTGACTATCAATTCAGCTCTTCAAGATATGACTTTGCACCCCTTGATAAGAATGTGCAAGAAGAGTAAATGTACATGCAAGAGGTTAAAAGTTCAACGAGCTGGCAGATATATTCCTCGTTATTAGTGTAAGGCTTGTCAATGTTCATATACGATCTTCCAAACGGAAAGTCAGCATAGAAGAGTAAATGTACATGCAAGAGGTTAAAAGTTCAACAAGCTGGCAGATATATTCCTCATTATTAGTGTAGCACTTGTCAATGTTCATATATGATCTTCCAAACAGAAAGTCAGCATAGACTACAGAATACTTAAGAAGGTTATAATTTATGAATGAAAACAAAAGCATTGTAAGGTACAAATAACCTTGACAATTAAGAAGCTAAAAGTAAGCCAGAAATAAGTTTTCATGAATTACTTATTAAGACCTTTTAAAAACAACAAATGGAAATACTCTGACAATGAAGAATATTAACATAATTTATCCAATCTGTTACCATCATAGAAAATAGCCTAAATGCACTAAAAGCAGCAGAACATGTGACCTGAAGCAATACCTTGGTACCTCTTTCATATTACAACCTCGAAGGTAACCATACAATGTGATGTTTCTATCACATTTACTATCCATGTGCACCCTTTCAGGAGGAGTAACATCTTCAAAACGATCTGCCAATATATACGGATGCGAAGATCGCCATGACAAAGGATGATCTTTCATAACTGAAATGAATCTGGCTAGATTGTGAACTTCACGTTTAGGATATCTGTCATCAAGTAAACAAATGAATAACGTTAGATCTACCATTCAGATCACTAGAAAACTAAAGCTATTGTAAATTTGCAGAGATCAACTTGCAGCTGCAATAATGATAACCTGGAGCTCTCAGCACCAACATTAATAATCAACTATCAAGCATATTTATGATATAAGAGGATGAACCAAATTAATGAACTTGCATGCAACACATTGAAAAACTTACTTTTCATGAATGAGACCAGATAAATAGAAAAGTTTTGCCCCATCTTTAATTTCAGCCCAAAAGCGATGCTTGAGACGCTGCTTAGTTTTTCTCAGTTTCTTGACATCCTTAAATTTATCAAGATGTGTAAGGACTCCCATAACCTTTGGGAATCCATGAACTGACATAATATTAAGAAACTCAAAAGTTTCCTGCAAAAGAAAGACTTGATTGAGTCTCCATGCTCAGATGCAATAAGAAACTTCTACATATAAGCTTATTAGACAGAACTGCCGGAATCTATAGAACATGTAGGCAAAGTATTTCCACATGGAGTGACATCATTCACTTGATTATTGTGTGTGTCCATATTATTGTTAGAAGGTCTTAAAACCTGTTAAGACAGTGGCTGCATAAAAAGCATATTTGCCACTTGCACACCACATGTAATCTCATGATCAACATTTCCTTCTATACACAGCATCCTTGGCATTTAAGCATACTAAGATGAGATTTATAAAAAAAACTTTAAACAAAACACCAATTACAAGTTTTGGTTGCATCATTTTTAGAAAAAACATCAATGATTTCTAACAAAGAATTTTTGTGCACATCTAGAACAGCAATCCTGAAGAAAAAGTAAGAATCTGCATTAAGTAGTTGCAATTTGCATATGCCAATAATTGTGGTATGCTAACAGAGTACATGTCATTTAAAATTGGATTAAGGACATGTATAAGTGAGGACTGACATGCATGAGAAGTGCTTGTGGCAAAAATTGTCCAGTAGGATGAGTCATGTTGATGCGAAAAATGAGTTTCCATTTCCAACAGGCTAACAACAAGGACAGACATAGAACACTCACATTTATTCTAGATGGAAAAAAAAATACAAGAAAGTGACCATATCAACCAACTAATAACGTTAAACAAAAGATGCTTATGGACATATGTGATAGTATTAGGTGGTGGGATTTGACTAGTGGTAAAAGCTACATTAGAGCTAAGAATCTTTCAAAAGAAAGGTTTTCAAGACACTGGAAAAATCTTGAAGAACTAGAATTTAGTTGAAATTCAAAGAAAATGAAGTGCTTGTCCAACTTGATGGTTAAGAGATTATCCAGATGAATCAACTTTGTTATCTCAGTCTACTATAGAGAAGGTTTCAAGAATTTAAGATAAGCAAGGGTTCCCATCCTATACACCAAAAGAGAAAGAACTTAAGATAGAACACCATGGACAACGTTGGCATATGATTTTGCCATGTTGTCTGATCAATCATGCCTAAAAAGAAAAAAGAAAGGAAGGAAGATCTAAGACAACTGACAGATTGTAAGCAGGGATTTCAAATTTCTCATTGATTGCATATGATTTTTGTAGGAGCAAGCAGCGCAGTAATCTATTACATTGGACCCATAAACATGGGATATTGCTTTTTTAGTAATACAATAATTATACAAAAAATACTCAAAGCAACACAAAAAAATCCTGGACAAATTAAACTACTAAATTTCAAATAACTCTTTCTTATTACCTTTCATATTTAGAAAGAAAGATGATCCCTGGCCAAAAAGTTGCAATTCTCAAACAAAAATCACCAGGTTTCATTCAGACTACTAAAAGCAAAACAATCCATAACAAGCTGAGATGGAATGGTTATCCATGGCCTAGACAGAAACAACTCAGTATCTACGATCAACGTAGAACCTCCCAAGATGCTTGTTAGGGAGGCAGAGAGCAGGGATGATCTTTTCCGCAAACAATACAGATGCTACGGCTTAGCCATTGGGATTGGGAGCGAAAGGTAGAAGGATGACTAGTGAACATCCAAAAGTTTTATATGTATCTAACTCAAAGCTAAAGTAAGAAGAGTCTCAAACACTGAGCCATATCTTTCCTGAGTTTACAAGATGGATGACATTTATGAGTATTTGAGTACCAACAAGCTGATATGTTTCCAGTAATGGACCACACGTAATCAAGACTCTAGCATCATACAGAGCTCCAGTTACTGAGCAGCACAGTGTAACTAGCCAAGAACATCTACAGAATGAATGACAAAATTATCAGTGAAATTCTACTTACCATCTCAAAACCATAACTTCCATCAACTAGCAACAATGCCAGATCAGCAACTTTTGCAGCATCTATCATACCATTTATATCATTAGGGCACTCCACAAACTGTACTCTCTTCTGCTTTCCTGGAATCATTGGGGAAAAAAATTTCTTAGGTGCCACAAGAAATTTTCTCATGATAGAAACTCCAAAGCATAAATTCCTCTAAAACTTGAGTTATTCCGAAGGCTAATAAGTAATCAATAAAAGAAAATGCAAGAATGCAGGCAAGAAGTGTCTATGAAAAAAGGAATAAAAAAAGAGGAACCTGAAACGACGGTGATTGGACCTCGAACTTCGGGTAAATTTTGTTTGGTATAGTGCTTTACAAGACATTTTATCAGAAGAGATTTCCCAACCTGCAAATTATAATTATTTAGTTATAAAAATCGAGTCCAAACTTTGTCTCTGGTAAATAGTAGTCAAATTCCACAGCTCTTGCTGGCATTACCTTTGGTGGTCCATGCACAACAACGACAAATGGAGGTGGTTCCCCAGTTGAGCGATCGATTGTTGGGATATGAAGCCTGCGTTGTTCTTTCTCTGAAGTGCGAGATTGTAAGCGCTTGGCCTTTGCTGATGATCTAAAAGCAAATGCCTACAACAATGGATCATAAAAATTATATAATAGTGCTCTTATAAGTTATAACCTAACCAATAAGGTGGTATTGTAACTGTGCACCCTCAGGAACATTATGCATGAATTAACAGATATCAACTTTCCAAAGTCTCATTCACAAAAATGCTAGACGCAACAATTACAGAGCTCATTAGTGGCAGAGTTTGTATAATCCTTTGCACAGTTGTCAAGATGGCTAACATAAACCATATTCTTGATATAAGTTTGAAAATCAAATTCCTCAAGATTATTCAGCTCATACACATAAACATACCTAAAGATGCATATAGACACAGCATGAAGAAGGAACTTGAAGACTTTGTCCATCAAATTTTCTAGCTAAAAAGCCATTACTTGCTTGTTTTACCTATAATTTAGTTAAAGATGAATATGTAACATATACCGCCACATCCAAAAATTCACCAATTTCTTTCTTCCTTCAGAAGTCTTTAAGCCCAAATTTCAGGCTTTTTAGCTAAAGAGAGGACTAGAGAAAAGCAGATTCTAGCCATCCTTTCATTCTTGAGCATCCGTATGCCCATATAAACCAGACACTCTTTTTTCCCTTTCCTAGCCTAATACACAATTACACACTAAGAGAGATATTTTATGATTAAAAATTGTCTTGGTGTTTCTTACAAGAGGATACATTGGCTTGCAATGTGAACTTAATATTTAAGTTTGGGGAAAAAAACAATAGCCTTTTCACCTTCAAAGTAATCCAACGCCTCACTTTCTCTTTCCCTCATCTCTTTATCTTCTTCTTCTTCCCTTATTCTTTTTTGTTATTATGAGCCATCTCTTTTGCATACTTGCTGAATTTTAGTAATGGTAAATTGAAAAGACAAACAAGAACAACATAAGACTGAACTGCATTATTTGATAACTTAAGAGAAGATATTTTAACAAAATGGACTTAGAATCCCATACAAGTTCATAGAATTGCAATGAGCCAAAAGTCACAAGCCACCACAGCCTTAACCTTAAGTAACAAGACTTGCTCCATTTGTACAAATCTACTTGTGGACAAAAATCCAATAAATTGACAAAGTTATATGATTGACTCCGATTTCAAATCAACCCTCTAAATTGGCACTAAAATCCTGGCTAAGGCAACTTTGGACAGGAAAGAGGCTTGCCATGAAACATAAAGCAGCAATTGGCAAGAGGAGAGAGACATAACTTCTTACCTATGCAGTTTAAGCTCATGCAACTGGGAAGCAACCCCTCAAGGTTTCTTTGCTACAAGAAAAGGCATAAATACATGGAGGGAAGAAGGTAACATTTGTGCCCACAAGCATTGATACAAGCAAAAACACCAAATTGAATTACAATACCCTAAGAGATGGTCAACATAATTTCAAATCCCCAACTAAGTTCATGATAACAGCATGACTCCTCAAATATACCTTGAGGAATCCATTTGACCTGTTTATCAACCAAAAAAAAAAAATGTTAATTGACCTCAAACTATACTACCATAAGGAATATGGATTTTGCAAGCATACAAAACAACCTTGCACTCCTAAAAGGGCCAAGGGAGATCGATCAGGTGATTTTTTTTTGGTAGCATAAGTTCATTACTAAAAAAATAGCCTCACAATTACAATTGACTATTATAGAATATAGGATTTGTGGATGTGATTCTCACTTTCATATAGGGAGGTGTAATTCAGTTTAGCCCCTTAGCTTATATTGTGCCTCAAAGATGAATGCAATCATCTTTCATCTTTCCTTTTTACACAGGCTCCATCTAAGTATGAGGGATGCCTTATAGGTCTTCTTACAAGGTGCATGGGCTTGAATTCTGTGACAACATAAGTGTACATACCCACCAACCAACTTCCCATGATGAAAATGCAGCCCTCTCTCCTGTCTATGAAATTTTCTATTTAATGGATGACCACACGAACAGATCTGCTTTTAGTCATGCAAACTAGAGAAGAGGAAACTGTGAAGCTTTCACATAACTACAATCTATGAAATAGACTACCATCCTAGAGTAGCAATTCAAAGTTCATTGTTTCTCTAAAAATTCAATGCATCAAAAATTCTCCCACTAAATTATGTCCATAATATCTGGAATTCGTTCAGGTAAGTCCCAACCCACCAACTGGCCAGTACACCCAGAAATCTCAAGCAAATTGAAGTTCAATCATAACATCAAATCAAAAGGAGGAATAATTCAGTTGATGAAACGACAAGGTAAGAGGCAGAATAATATATATTCCTAGAAATTGAGAGTTCCAAGGAAGCAAATGAAGGGAGAAAGATAAACCACTGCCCGATCTGAAAAGCCATGGAGATAGAGCAAATAGCTACCTTAGGGTTTTGCTTCTTTTCAGCGTTAGAAGATTCTTGGTTCTTCCTGTTCGATTTCTTTTTCACGGAAGCACCGGACTGACGGGATCGATGGGCCTTGTGAGACTGCTCGTCATCGCCCGAAGCCATCTAGGGGTAGATAGGCCCGCAAAAACTCTGACCCCTCCGAACACCGCCGCTGCCACTAAAGCCCCTCGCTCAAGCGCAATGCGCCCAAAAAGCTGCCTTTTTTATATAATCGTTATTGATCTTCTCTATGATACCGCTGACCTACCGCGCAGAGATGACCCTGTAAATCAACAAGATTTTGTTTCATATGCCCAGAAGGGGTGCCAAGAGAACCATATAACAGGCCATCAGACCTAAGAGACCAAACTGGCGCCAAAAAGATCGACAAGCTTACACTTGGTGGGGTTGTTGGGTTCTCTCGAATACTTCGCCTGATCACACAGGACAAAAATCAACACAAAGATTACGAAATCAAGACCGGCTAAAAAGAGAGCAATAGGGCAAGGAAAGTGGAACAGAAGAAGGAGATGCAGAGAGATGATGACCGGTCTCCGCTTTCCTCCCCTTCTCTTCGTTCTCGCTCTGCCACGCCGAGAAGACGCCGGTCTTTAAAAGCAGCGGCAAACCCTAACCCAAAGCTCCTTAAACCCCAGCCAGCTTCTCATAATTGAGATTCTGGATGAAATACAGCATATAAAAATTAATTAATTTAGATTTGGAATTTAAAATAAATAAATAAATTGCATCAGACATCGCTTAATTTTGAAGAGGAGAGTGTCGGGCGGAGGCTTGGACCGTGACGAGGAGAGGAGGGCTTGGACTGGCCCAATAGGGAAACCTATCAACGAGACGCCGGGAGCGGGCCGGAGAAGTCTCCAACGGGTTGGAGGCTTGGACCGGCTGGGTAGAGAAGGGTGGGCCGCTTGGAGCGGCTGGATAACGGAGTTTAGGGTGGGAGGCCCGGAGCGGCTTTAAACGAATGGCTAGGATTTTTTTTATGACGTATTTATATATAAAATTTTAAAATATATAAATATATTTAAAAGGTATATATATTATCAATTGATTCAAAAATAAAGAAACTTTGATTATACTATATGTGTTGAAAGTTCATCATAAAAAAATTATTTTATTATCTATAAAAAATCATATAATAATATAATAATATTTTATATAATTAAGTTGTAATATAATAATATAATTATAGCATGATAATATGCAAACATAATAAATATTATAATAATAATATATAATAATTATTATGATGTGTAATGTTATCAATAAAAATTATTTATCATTTTATAGTTTGATATTAGTCATTATATTATGACATTGTAATATATTATGTAATTTTATATATTACATTATATTATTATATTATGTACATATATTTTTTATAAATTATAAGATATATATAACCAAATTTGGATAGCGAGTATCTGAATAGCAAAATTCAAATTCATTCCAAATATAAATGACTTTTAATTTTAATTTCCAAATCCGCCACAAATTTTATAGAATATTATTAAATGAGTTTTATTAAAATCCAACATATATTGAATAGAGTATATTGTATTAATTTAATAATACTAATTCATGAAAAAAATAATTTTTTAAAATTAATTTTAGGTTTATATATTGAAACTTGTAAAAATATTTTAATATATTGTATATGGTTTGAAAAATATCAAAAGATCATCATAAATAAATTTGATTATTTAGATTATATGAAATTATAATATACATATATATGTATGTATTTGGATTGGAAAATTGATAATTAAAAAAATATATTTAAATTTATGGATTAATTTGCTTATTGATTTTTAAATTTAATATTTAATAATAAAAATATATTTATGGACGTGATATGCTCTAGATATGTTGGATCGGATCGGTTTAGGATTATCTTACAGATTATGTTTAAAAAATCAGCAATCAAGATTGGATTCAAATATGAAGTTTGTTTATTTATTTTAATTATATTTTAAGTATATTATTGATTTAACAAGAGGTTGACTTAGGGTAGGGCTGATAATATTTCAAGTACAAAATAACATTTTATTGTATCCAATAACGTGTCTAAGTTTTAAATTATTTAATTATTTTTATGAGATGAAATTTATATATGAAGCTTAGGGTTGGTGGTATAAAATATAGGACAACAGTAAATATTTATGGAAATATTTTTAGATACAACTAATAATTTTATTTACTAAAAATAAATATATTGTTTGATTTAAATGATAATTTTAATATTTATATTATCTCATAGTATAAATTAAATAGTATTGTTGGTAGTGAAACTAGTATAGTAATTTTTATAATGTTTAGAAAATGAACTTAACAATTAATTAATATCTCAGCACTTAATTTTTCAATTGATACAAAATATAATATATTTATTATACTAATTTCAATTGATACAAAATATAATATATTTATTCTACTAATTATCATCAAAAATAATGTGATTGATAACTTATCATCACTAATCAATCAAGAAAAAAATGAAAGAGGGATATCAAACTACTTACTATTTTTATTTATTTATTAAATTTTCATATTTCTCAGATATTTTAAAAGTAACAAAGCATTAATTCGCATATAATTAAAGAAGGAAAAAATAAAATTGAATAAGAAAAGCATACACCATCAATTTTTCAATTTAAACAAGGTGTCATAAGATTATTATATCTGCTCCATACATAAAATGTTTTATAATTTTAATTAATATATACAAATTCAATATACTTTTCTACCATATTATACCAGATGATCCCATCTTTAAGCTTAACTAATAAGATGGTGTACAACGGGGAGAGAATCAAAATATAGTCCTAGGTTTGGTGTTTAAGAACCATCCAATAAGATTAAGAAATTTGGTATTCATGAAAAATTTGGCAAAAATTGATGAATTAAAACCAATACTATAACATATATTTAAACATGTATACAATATAATACATATTGTATAATACATGCAATTTATTTTAATTTAAATAATAGAATATTTTTAAGAAAAATAAAAGTACATGATTTATGTGTGAACTATGATACTAAGGATGAAGGAATAAGATGAGATGAGGAGATGAAAACTAAAATACTGAAGTAAAGGAAAATATCAATCTTCTATTAAAGACTAAGAGCATGAAGTATTAAATACTTTTATGTAAAATAAGCAAGGGTTCCACACTATATGATAGGCCTGATTAAAATGCAAAAGTAAAAAAATAAATATTCTGAAAAAATTATTTTTTAACAAAAATTATACTAAAATTGAAAATTTAAAATTATATTTGTATATTATAAAATTATACGAGCATTATAATAAAATGAAATTGTTATTGATACAAATAAAAAGATTAGTCACTTTAGGTTAAGTTATCTAGTATGCATTTTTTTTCTTCGATGGTGGAGCAGTCACCTCTTTGCACAATTAAAGAAAAGTCAATGTTTGCTAAAAAATAAATATGTTATAAAATACATGCCAAAATATTTTGATAACAAATTGTATCAAATGATATTTCTAGAGGGATGGTTTCCTACAAAAGTTTTGAGTGGATGTTTTTTTCAAGAGTTATAATTAATATTCCTTTCGATATTTGGAACAAAGAGAATATAATACCAAAATATCATATAAACTTTCTACTTGAAGGTTATCCTTATAAAAAATTTTCATTACTCCAAACTATGCTTGCTCTATGCATGTATTTGCATAGGGTTATCATGCAATCAATAAATTTAAAAACATTTTTTTCTATAAAAAATATATGAATTTTTGGATGTTCATAGAATTTATATGTTTTGAATGCATAGAAATTCTATACAACCTAGAGCTTTTAAAATCATTAATTCTACCTTATTCCCCCACTCTACCCCACTCTGTCCTCCTCATTGCTCACCTAATCCCTTCCCCATTTTCTTCATATTTATGTTTTTTTCCGGCTTATTTCATCACTAAATTATGATCTCTTCCATTGCTTTAGGAATCTCTCCTTTATTTCATTTTTCGTCATCCATTTTGTCCTCCCTTCCTTCTCCTTCTTTTTTTCTATTGTGTTGGAGTCAAACATCCCAACATACCCTTTTTAGTGTCATTTGCTCTGTCCTCATCTCCTAACAATGCCTCTACCCTTGCTTCCAACCAAGTTCTCCTTCCTTTGCCATGTTCCCACCATCGGCTCAACACCATGGAGGTCACATACCACTCAATAATTTCTTTCTTTCTAATCTACTTTTTAAAATCCTTATCTATACTTTTTTACTCATATTTTTTCCTTTTTTCTTGTCATTTACTTTTTTATTACGGTTCCAACTTTAATCTTCTTCTCACCTTCTACATGGTTCATTATTCTCCATTTTATTTTTTTTATTATCTTATCCTCTCCCACCTTTTTTGCAATTCTAATCCCAGTCCTAATCATATTCCTAATACTGTCTTGATTTTAATTTACAATCATAATTCCAACCTAAACCCTGATCTTAATCTTAACCCAAGCCTTAACCCTAACCATAGCCCTAACTTGACCCCTAACCCTAATCCTAACCAGCAACCAAGCAACCATCCCCCATGCCCCCATCCGATATGATCTAGGAAACACAAGACTTTCATCTTGGACAAAGTGGTCTATCACATGCAAGGATCCCTTCCTTCGTAGAAAATTCAAAAATCTCAATCCATGGATTTGACCTTTTTTTATTTTACAATTAAGATTTTAAATGATTTTACTTTTTGAATTTTAAAATAGAAAATTAATGTTTGTGTACAACTCTATGTAATCTTTTCTTTATATATTAAACCTTGCTTCTCATTCCACCCAGAAAAATAAAATATAAAATTATTTTTATAATATAATTTATTTTAATCTTATATTTAAAATAGCAAAAAATAATGTTATATAACCATGCATTGTTAGAAATGTTATATTAGAGTATACGCCGCGGAAGCACCATGAGAGAGAGACTTTGACGTGATGATGGCAGCCTTCTTTATTCACAAAGAAGAAGGAGAATATATAGAAGAGATTAGGAGAAAAGAGAAACTAGTCTTTATTAATCCTTGGAGAAGAAACTCTTGCTTACAAGATACAAGAACTAGTGCCTCTCTGATACCTGAGAAGCAACTCCCTCTTGCGGACTCCTCACGCAAGATTCTCCTTCTCCAAACCCATGGAAGAAGCCCATGATCTCCAAACCCTCTCAGCATGAAAGCCCTCATGCTCGGTTCCTCACCATGAGAAAGCCCTCATGGTATTTCTCTTTTCCGATCCTATCTCAAAATTGCATGCCCTCCTCTTATTTCACAAGCACATGGGCGATCTTGGTCTTGGATGGTTTGGACTCCAAAAGAAGTTGGGCTTGGACATTAGGTTCAAGGTGGTTATGACCCATAGATAGTTATAATCCTTAATTGGTTGGCTTCCTAGTTAGTTAGACCTCAAGCGGTTAGGACTCAACCACCTAACCGACTAACCAATTAATCATATGCTAACTAACTAATCAACTAACTATCTAGCCTCAAACCCATTTCATACACCAAAGGGACAATCAACAACACCTCTAGTCGTAAACCCCATAACTCATCTGGGTTATGTTACAATCTCTCAAAAACTCCCTCCTAAGTCACATAAGAAAACACTCAAACCTGGATCAAGCTCCCTGACCAAACATGACTCACATGTTCTCTCAATCTCAGACTCAGAGTATCCCCACTAGGGACATGTCCCAAAGCCCTAGGAATCCTCGAACATCCCTGCCATGGCCTCCTAAATCTCTCCAAGGCTTGGGAGCACCACAAAATCCTACATGCATCACATAGGTATAGACCAGAATTTTGAAAATAAAGGTACATAGTGATGGCAATCGGGTCAGATAAGTAATGTATAGATCAAGTCAGATCATATATGAATCATAATAGATATTGATCGGATCAAAAAAATTTCAAATCCAAATATAATATATTTATTAAATAGGTCAATATGTGAAATATGAACATGCTTAATAAATAGATAATCCAATCCTACTCGCTTAACATATTTAATAAACAAGTATGTTGTTTAGTCTATTAATCTGTATTACTTATTAACCTATATATCTTATTTAATTTATTAGCTTGTTTAATAAATAACTTGCTTGACATTGTTTAATCTGATCCAACTCCATTATTAAATGGATCAAAGAGGTCAAAAAAGCTAGAACCTAAACCCAATCTAATTATTAATCAATTTAAATATATTAACCTATTTATGATCAAAATCTATTTAGTCCAAATTTAAACATGTTTATTATAGATCAAAATGATTCTATCCAGTGAACCGAATAATATTTTGCCAGTCCTAAGCTCAGGGCTAGAAATGGCTTAAAAAAGGATGCTACCTACATTCTCCCCCATCTCTGTTTGAGCTTCCTTGCCCGATGCCACCTATGCTTCATCATGGAGTTATGGTAGGTGGAGGGGTTCCCTTCGACCATTGCACAAGCGGGCCATTGCCAATGACTGCTCGCTTGGAATGCTGTGAGCTAATGATGACAGGTTGAGTGCTGTCTCCATGTTAACAATCTAATAAAATATAGGCTTGTTTTAGGGTTGAGGCAAGATGGTGTTGATTTCTTCCCGAGATCATTTGATTTTTGGAGGCTGTGCTTTTGTGGAGTGTACTTGGTGGATAAGTCAATGAGGTAGCTAGGGTTTTGATGTTCTTTCAATTTGTTATGCATAAGCTCTTAATAAACTTCATTTCCTTTTTTTTAAAAAAAAAATATTTTAATAGAACTCAATAGATTTTTTTTTCCAAAAAAAATTCAACACCATCCTCTTAAGTATCTTTAATTAGCTGTGACTTGGTTTCCGTGCCAACCCAAAATCTATGAGGGATTTCTTCAAATAGCCTGTGACTATGGCATCCGAGGAGGAAAACCATAGCACTGGCGACCGGCGATCGTCCGAATCGGGTGATGACGAGCGATCGTGGGCTCGTGTTGCTCAAGGACCATTGTATGGACCAGTCTAGACCTCTCACAAGATATCCGAGGGTGAAGTTGAAGAACTATAGAAGTTCTTCTCCGGGGTGCTTGAACTCTTGGATAAGACCATGGAGGAGTCTCGCCGGTAGTGGGATAATGTTGCCATGTTTGTTTGGAGCCTGGATCGGCAAATTCCAGCCGATTGGGTAGCTAAGGAGGTTCAGTTGAAGGGGAAGCTCGACTATGAACCAGAGACTTTTTCGATCATAGAAGACCACATAATCCTTCGTTTCAAGACCGACAAGGACTCAAAGGAGGTCCTTGGTTTGTGGCGGACTAGCTTCTTGCAATGGAATGATGGGAGCCAAACTTTGTCCCCAACTAAAGACCTATTCAAAAAATGGTGGTTTGGATGAGGTTGCTGGGTTTACCATTGGAGTACTGGATATCTCAAATGATATTGGCCATTACAGCAAAAGCAGGGAAACTATTGGCAATCGACGATTTCACGGAACTTCTGAGAAAAATTGGGTATGCCCGAATCAGAGTGGAAATTGATGCCACCAGGTCATTGAAGCCGGGGGTTCTTATCAAAGGGAGGAAGGAGACTTTTTGGCAGTAGTTTATGTATGAGAATCTTCCTTTGGTGTGCTATAAATGCGGGAGGATTGGGCACACTAATGATGCTTGCCGCTTCTTGGAAGGTGACCCCTCATCCGAGAACAGTGATTGTTCCCTCTTTGCGGACAACTTCATCATTGTGGAAGGGGACATCGAGTTGGAGGGTCCTATCCCAATAGTGGCGGAGGAGAAGATGGGGGTGTGGGGTGGTCTGCTGAGGTTGGGGTCCTGGTTGGTAACCTCTCATATCCAGTAATCTCAGCCATCGAGGGTGATGGCGAAGGGGAGAAGGGAATCCGAAATAGAGAAATCTTCCTGCCCTAATTCTTTCGGCCCCCATTCCTCCCCCTTTCCCGTCACTCACCTTGATCCAACCCGCCTCCACCTTCTTCCCCACCAGATTTCGATGGTTGGTAGAAACCTGCTAAGGTAGCCAATCGTCGTCCTCCGATGGCAAGCACTGGGAATGCGACTGGAGAAGATAATGCCTCTGGGTATGCGTTTGGACTTTTTAGCTCGCTTGCTGATGTCATGGACTTCGGCCTGTCTGATAAGCCTGGCCCTTCAGATTTGCTGATGGTAGAAGCTGGAGCCCAGTCCCTCAAATGAGCCCGTAGCCCACCTCACAAAGTTCCAGCTAAAGACCCAGTTCCAATGACTACCTTGTCTTCTCCTTAAAAAATCTCTGTTGATGGCCAGGTTAGTTCCCTCCAACCTTGTATGAACGGTCCTACTGCAGGGGGTGTATGCAGGGACAAGCTTGGTAATCCATTGGACGAACAGCCTCCTGAATCTGAGGTCGACCTTCATCCACATGGGAGCTCAACTATGCCTAAATCTTAGCATGCCAGAGTGTTCAAGGGGGTTGTTGCTAGTGTTCAAGAAGGTGGTGAATCACAGGGAAGAGCTTTGGAGGGTGGGGGTACCACTCTCTTATCTAATTCTATGATAGGTAAAGGAGTTTCTTTTTCCTTGAAGCAAGATCAGTTGATGGTGGGGGGTAGTAGCCAGGGTGTGAAGTCGAAGCTCTGCCAATCTGACCGGGGGGGCCAGGGATTGGTGGTTCTTGTGGGAAGCAAAGCTCTCTATCTTCAGATGATGAGACAATGCCATCTCTGGCTGTTTGGATAACGGGATGTACCGAGCCTTTGGGTCCTCAAAGTGCTGGAGGGATGGATGCTCAAAATGTTAATAGGATGGACCGATCCCATGAAGTGGTGGTGGGCCAATTAAAGGATGCCTTGTTTGCTGCTGTTCAGCCTGGGGGAATGGAAATTGGTGGCCAAGAAAGTCAGTGTGATGCCAACGTGCACAAGTGCAAGGCCAAGCTAACTTAATGTTGTCTTTATGATAAAAGTTTTAAAATGGAATGCTAGGGAACCTAGGAAGCCTGCATTCTTCCCTTCTTTTCATAGATTGGATCAGCTGCACCATCCATCTTTGTGCATTATTTTGGAAACGAGGCTGAGTGCTTCTGCTTTGGATCGTTTTCACCGTCGATTCTTGAGAAAGTGGGAGTTTTATGCTATCCAATCCCAGGATTTGTTTGGTGGTATTGTGGTTGTTTGGGATCGAGGGATTGTTAGAGTTGATATGTTCCATCGATGTTCTCGGCATGTGGCCATAGTCATTTTTGAATTCAATGAGGTCACCTAGCTTCTTTCGGGTGTCTATGCGAGCACTAATCACAAGGAGCGCAGATCTTTTTGGCAAGAAGTTTCAGCTCTGGTAGACCAAGGAATCCCGACAATAGTGGCGGAGGATTTCAATTGCATCTTAAGTTAGAATGAAAAAAGAGGGGGTAGGCCATTTATTGATGATTTAGCCTCCAGAGAGTTCGATTATTTCTTGCAATCTTGTGGTTTAATTGATCTTAGATTTATTGACCCCCGCTTCACTTGGTGTAATAATCGCTCTGGTGGAGCTAGGGTTTGGAAAAGAATTGACACGGTCTTTGCTACGCTGAGTTGGATCCAGAACTATCTTGCACACTCTATGAGGCACCAACCTAGGATTACTTCGGATCACCACCTCATTCTTCTTTCTATGGACACTGTGGTGTCCTGCTACCCTCTATTCAGATTTAAGAAGTTTTGGCTGGCCTACCCTCATGCTGAGGACATTGTGAGGGAGGTGTGGAATACTCCGGTGCGGGGTGATGCAAGGTACCGGGTTACCCGAATCTTGGAGCTTCTTAAAAGGCTTTTGTGGTATGAAATAGAGTTGAGGTAGGTAATATTTTTTCTTGCCCGGAGAATGTTGAGAAATCTATAAATGTTCTTTACGAGAAGGAAGAGAGGGAAGGTAGATTGGATGATCATGATATGTCAATATCGCGGGACCATTTGTCATTGTACCATTCCCTCCTTTTTCAATAGAAGATTTTTTGGAGGCAGAAATCAAGAGAGTATTGGACAGGAGCTGGCGATAGAGATAGAAGATTCTTTCACCAGGCCAATGTTATTAGAAGACACAGGAATAGAATCAGAGCTCTCTGACATGCCAAGGGTGGCTGGATTGATGAGGACAATGACATCAGACAAGAGATCACTCACTACTTCAAGTCTAGGTGGAATGTCCCTAATATTCTCCCTACTTCTTGTACTTCCCCTCTTCCTTTACACAGGGTATCTATTCCATAGAATTGACAACTCATTAGGCAGGTTTCAAAGAAAGAGATTCGGGCAGTCCCATGGTCTCTGGCAGAAGATAAAACTCATGGTTCCGATGGGTTCTCTCCTATATTTTTCATGCATTACTATAGCACATTCGGAATGATATTGTTCATGCTATAATAGAGTTCTTTGCTTCGGAACAGATGCCCGATACTTGGAATCAGACTTTCATCACTCTCATCCCTAAGAGGCAGGATGCTTCTGAACCTGCTCACTTTAGGCCTATCAGCTTGTGCAACACTCTACCTAAAATCCGTGCCAAATTCATGTTATCAGGATGAAGCATATTCTCCACCATATCATCTATCCTAAACAAGGAGCTTTTATTGGTGATCGGTGTATATCTGATAACGTGATCATTGCTCAGAAGTTCATGTTTGACATGCTGAAGGCTCCTATTCACCGTAGTTTGATGGCTATCAAATTTGATTTGGAGCGGGCTTATGATTGAATGCAATGAAAATTTGTGAACAAATCACTATTTGATTTTGGATTCCACCTATGGTAGATATCTCATATCTTAGCTTGTGTTATCAGGCCTTCCTTTGCTATTATTATTAATAGGACTCCCTCGGATTTCTTCCGCTCTAATATCAGACTTCACCGAGGTTGTTCTCTGTCCCCTTATTTATCATTTGTGCTGATACCCTGTTGCGAGCCTTACGGTTCGTGGCAAGAGGGTTGTAGATTTTGCCCTATGTCCCAGTCCGGAGCCCCCCCAATCTCGCATATTTTATTTGTAGATGATTGCCTTCTCTTAGGCCAGGCCACAATTGCCTCTATTCAGGGGTATCGAAGGATTTTGGAGGACTACTACTTAGCTTCAAGCCAGAGAGTCAACTTGCATAAATCAACTATCCATTTCAGATCGAAGATGCCCATCCCGGATCTGCCATCTCATTCAGGACATTCTCGGTATTGTTGAGCATTGGAGGGCCCTCCAGTATTTGGGGGTCCCTATCACTAGTGGCAAACTTCTTAAGGCTGATTGTGACCGTCTACTCATGGCGGTGCAGTAGAGGGTGGAGGGGTGGCAGGGGAGAGCTCTTTCATTCATGTGTAGGCTCACATTGATTAGATAAGTCCTATCTTTATTACCAGTATTTTTGCTTTCCAATGCTGTCATCCCGATCTATGTTGTTATTAAAATGGAGCAACTTATGCGTACTTTCCTTTGGGGCCCTGGATCAAGTGGTCAAGGCACTCATCTCCTTAGTTGGCATGAGGTGTGTCTGCTGTTGGAGGATGGGGGCCTTGGTATTCACTCCCTCTTCATTATGCGAGAGGTGCTGCTGGCCAAATACGCGGCCAAGTTTTTTCTTTGTCCCGATAGCCTATGGTTATCCATGATGAGAGCTAAATATGGATTGATATCTTATGGGGAGGCTCTTCGAATCGGACATCATTGTTCACCTATTTGGAGGGAAATGGCGATCATAGCCCCTGATGTCCTTGCTCGGACGAGATGGCTAGTGGGTGATGGGCGCTCTATTAGTTTTATAATGGACTCTTGGATTGCGGATATTCCCTTGGCCATATGGCCAACCCTCATTTCTGTTCATATTCTGGAGTATCTAGCTATCCCTAATTTATTCACACCGTATGGCACACAGTCGAATGCTAAGCTTGTGTTTCAGTTCTTTGAAGACATCCTTGGTGCTTGGGCTTTGGCTATTACCCTACCGGTCTCTGCCTCGGATGATCTGAGAGTTTGGAGGTCCTTATCTATGCCCAGAGTTGCTTATCCAACCTGTATCCTCTCTCTACTAAAGCCCCTTGGAGATCTCTTGATTTAGGATGGATTTGGAGGCTGCAAGTTCACCCTGGAGTGTGTTCATTCCTGTAGAAGATGGCCTGAAGACGCCTACCTACCAGAGCTTTTATTATGTCCAGAGGGATCCAGGTGCCGTCCGTGTGCCCGGTTTGTAGGGATGAAGGAGAGACGCAAGAGCATGTGCTCTTCCTTCGCCCGAGGGCTGCTCTAGTTTGAAGGTTTGCTGGCTTTCATAGCCTCTTTATGCAAGCGATCAATTTGGTTGACTTCTTTATGACCTTGATTCGGCCACTTCCAGCTCATCCTTCGACCACCCTACTGGTATACACTGCTTATCATATCTAGCTCTCTTGAAATGCCTTTATGTTTGACTCATCCAGACCTTCGCCTGGAGCGGTTCTCGAGAGAGCTCGAGCTCATGCTCAGGAGTTCTTATTGTTGACTTTGTTTACCTCTGACACCTGGGGTTTCCATTCGGCTGTTCGAGCGCCTTCCTAGATCCTTGTCTCTTGAGAGTCCCCACCTCTGAGGTTCTACAAAGTCAACTTTGATGGGAGCATCATGAATGATACTGGTGGTGCTAGTTTTGTCATCCAGGACCGAGGGCTCTGGTTGGTGGCGGCGAGAGGGTGTCACCTCTATGCACCATCTATTCATGCTGCAAAGCTTCGGGGTGCTTGGGCAGGCATTATCTATGCCATGAGGATCCTTCAAGCGAAGCACATCATCCTCGAGGGAGACTTGGTCACAATTATCACCTGAATTATGGAGGCTCTCAGGTCCCCTCCCCTTCATCTCCTTCTCTGGGACATCGCTTTTTTCCTTCACGACTGCCATACACCTATAGTCAGGAATGTTTATCAGGAAGCTAACTCAGCGGCAGACTGTGTTGCCTCTTTTGTCGCCATCACACGGATGAAGTTTTGTGGACCTCCTTGAGGGATGCCCCGGAGGGTTTGCGGAATCTTGTTCTTTCTGAATATTTGAGTTATATTCATTCTAGAACTGTTTGTTGAATACACCATCTTATCAAAAAAAAGAATATATGGTACCGATCATTTTGCTCTCCATAGTTGTTTATGTGGATTTTTTTGATGGGCTACATTTTGAATAAGAAAAGGTAGAATAAGAAAAAAAATCCTGTTTGGTTGAATTTTGTTTTAAAAAATATCATGATAGATAAACTCTAGTTTAAGGATTTGATGGTATTATTCATATAAAAAAATAAGAAGAGGTAGAATAAAAAAGGGTATTCCATTTTCTATTTAGCTAAATTTTATTTTTAAAAAAATCAGGATAGATAAATTCTAGATTAAGATTATATTTGGTAGCATGCAATCCATCCAGAATATTGATAATTTAATAGGATCTCATCACAGTAGTGTTTGGTACGTTTTTATGGATAACAATCTATCATATTTGGTAATCTTGATTGCCTCTTTCTTGATTGCCTCTCAAGAGGTAATCTAGATTACCAAATTACCTTCCCATTTTCCCTTCTTCTTTCCTTCTATATAATATAATATAATGTATTTTATCATATAGTACTATAAATATATTATTATATATCTTTATATTATATTATATTATTAATATATTATATATTATAATATAATATTATAAAATATATTATATTATATTATATTTAATAATAATAATAATATGTAAATTTAAATATATTATTTAATATATTTAAGTAATAATATATATATATATTTTATTTAATATATAAATTTTTATATTAAATTTATTTAATATAAAAATATTTATATTTTATAAATATATAAAAATTATACTTTTATAAATATATAAATATTATATCTTTAATAAATATAAAAAATATATAATATATTTTATAAATAAAATATGTATTTAATTTAGGAGTATTTTGAAAATTTGATTTTACATTATGCAACATTATCTACATGTACCAAACATAATAATTCATGTTACCTACAATCAATATTACTAGCAATGCATATTATTAGCAATCCACATTACTGGTAGGGACACCAAGACCAAGACCAAGCCTCAAGAATCCATTTGGATCGCAGAACAAGAAGAATAGGACCTGCACCATCGAGCCGACCCAAGACCGCCGAGCCGACTCAAGATACGGTCGAACCAAATCCCAGGTTCCGGAGATTTCTAGAAGCTTCCAGAATTTTCTCCTTTTACTTCAATTTCTTTGGCAATTAAAAAGGGTATAAAATCCCTTGAAATCTCGTTGTAACAAAATCCCCTGCCACTTCTTAGGATTAGTTGTATTGTGTAACTAATCCTTGGATTACTTAGCGATTACCCCATTTAGAGCCTTCTGGAAACCAGTTCGTAAGCCTATAAATGAGGCTCGTAGTTTGTATGAAGGATGATATGATGAATTGTAATGAAAACAACCTAGTTCTTCTTCTCCGATTGCCTTCATTATAGTCATAACGTCGAAGGATTCGAGGCCCTGTCCGAGCCTTCATCGCGACCGCAATGTCGAGGGATGCGAGGCTCCATCTATCTCCATCGTCCCACTGCCCTCCCTTCCATCTAACTCCATCAGTCACTGTTTCTTCCTTCCACACCATCTCCAACTACTGCATCACTCTTCCACGACCATCTCCGTCTTTCCCAACCTCCATTCAACAACCCCACTACCCTCTTCAAAAAAGAAGTCATCCGTAGTTCATAAGCCAACCACTAAAGCTTCCCAGGTCCGAGCCCTCCACTGGTTCTCCCATCGCCAAACCTCCCTCCTCCAGTCTCCCGTCGCCTGACCTCCCACCTCCGGTCCTTCCAGCCCGGCTCACCTCCCCGTTCCTTGTTTCTGGACATCCCCATGCACTCGATTTTCCTTCCCGGATGCCTGCCCTGCTGCTCCTCCACCGAAGGCCGACTTCCCCGTTGAGAACAAAGCCTCTGCTTCCCTCAGAGGTCGCCCGACATCGTCTTCTCCGAGCCACTGCCCGTGAAGCCTCCCCCAGTTCCGGATCGCATCCCCTATTCCACAAAGCTTTTGGTTTCTTTCCTTTTTTTTTTTTTTTTTTGATTGTGGGCTGTGTTTTGGTTTTGGGCCATATGTTTTAATTTGGGTTTTTTTTCACTTAATCCGGGATTAAACTTTGGGTTATGTTTGGTTTGACTGTCTCAATTGATCTAAGCCATAATTCAATCTTGTAGCATCCTTTCCAATACCCCGCCTTTGAAGGGAGCTTAGTCATCAACCATCTCCCCTGGTGCCTTTTGTTGGAGGGCTGATCGTTGATCATCCAGGCCACATCTTCCGAGAATAAGCGAACTAATCATACAGGGAGTAGTATTACTGTCGTAGGGTATTATTTTTTTTCTTTCTTGCTTTAGATCTGAAACTTTGAGATGCATGCATATCTTTTATCAGGGGTTTCTCAATCTCTGAGTCCTGGTTCTTTCTCATTTTATTGAGCCTAGCATGAGAAAATGCATGACCTAAAATCTACCATATTTGAATGTTCCCCAAGAATCTATGTTTATTATTAGCATCGGTACTCGTATTGGTTCATAGGATGATTTTTATGCATGTCGTCCCCCATCAATTACTTTTTAAGATTGCTTGGCAATACACCAAACGTAACATAAGTATTTAAAGGTATCATTGAAGTTAATTCACTCTTCTTTGAAATAGTTATTCTAGTAATAAGCTGGTATGACTGGAACAGCTATTCCCCCTTATTTCATGGCTTATTCCTCGTTTGTTCTGAAAGGATCCAAACCAAACAGCGTTACGGTCTGTGTTTCCAATGAAAACTAAAATCTGTATTCATGCTATAAACGGTTTGGATAAATTGAGGAAAAAGAAAAAAAAAAAAAAAGAAAGAGAGAGAGACAAATGAGTTCGGTCAGACATGTTGATTAAGCCCGTCGTGCCTAGAAACAGATGATAAGCTCAAGTTATGTTGATGCAGAATTATGTGTTGAATTGATTGAATGACGAATTTAAAGGTCATTTTGTTATAAATATTTTTAAAAAAATTATCACTCAAATATCCCAAAATAGGAATCTTCTAAAAAGAGTTCTTTGATTAATTATGTCTTGATTATTATACGCGTAAGTTCATATTGTAGGTTTGCATGGTCAAAAAATCAACATGATTTTGTTATGATTAATTATTGTTTCTATACAAAAATGAACAAAAGATCGGTTTGATTGAGACATGTTAGGTTATGGGATAATTTAATAATTCTTAAAAATTATTTATCTTGAAAAATAATTATAAAAGAAAATAATTTGTACTATATTGCTTAGTAGAAAAATTATTCTAAAAAATAATACTTGAAAAATATTAGTATATTTGACCGAAAGTAATCTTATATAAAATATATTTAAATTTATAAATATGTTTGGTTGGTTGAAAATTACTCCAAAAAATAATACAAAAAAAAGATTAATATATTTGGTTGGAAATAATACTATATAAGAATATAGTTAAATTTATAAATATATCTATCAATATAAAATAATTTTTTAATATCAAGATAATATTATTATCTTCAATTATTCTTTTATAATAACTATAACCATATAGTCCTTTGTATAATGCAATCTACATCTTTTTTTTTTTTTTTAACAAAAACTTTTTATTGAATAAATTTGAAAGGACATCAAAACATGAAACTCAAGATCTATTAAAAATATTTTTGTTAAGTATCAATTACTACCGCTCAGAAATTTACCGAATATCAATCCCTCTATGATATTTATTTTATTTTTTCTTTTTAAAAAATAAACATAAAACCCACTAATTTTTTATCATTTTTCATACTAGGCAACAGTAATCTAACATGAAAATTTTTTTTATACTAGAATAAACCCAGGTCCCCAACCAAATGGACCCAAACAGTTTTAGTTCAAGGGTTTGGTCAAGGAGTTAAAATATTTCATACATGATTAACCAATATCCAACTGTTTCAATATCACATATTAAAATTCTTATATTCTCAAAATACCGCTATCCTAGAATCCATCTATAATACTTTAAATATTTTAAGTTTTTTTTCACTCTCATGATAGCCTTGTCGGAAAACGCCTACGCAACATTAAATTTAAACTAAATTGTATTCCTTTATTTATTTATTTATTTATTTTTCCGGTAACGTTCAAATACTAACCCTGACCAAATAGGAGCACCTTGAGCCAGTAAAGCTCGAAGGGCCCTAACTTCGAAGGGTAGGTTGTTTCAAGTAAAGATCATGAGGACCGTGTCCCTTTGGAGATATCTGATAGAGACTAGGAACGATAACATAATTATGAATAGAATAACAATCATCAAAGGTCGCACCCTTGCTTGAAAGGAGGGGTACCGGCACCGGCTACGCCTCTTAGATGCCAGAGCACAGCCATCTCCACAGCTGCACACAGTTTGCAGCTTCTTTGTATAAAAAAAATGCAGATCCACTAAATATTGTTGTTAAATCATGCAGTGAAATAACGGATACCCTTTCTTAAATATTTTGACTGCATACCACATCATACGGATTCCGCCATCAAATCATGCAGTGGACGGAGACACTTTCTTATTTTGTTCGACAGCATTCATCTCTTGATGTTAAACAGCCCCGTGACCAGTTTAGCATAGCTCTAGCCGTTTCTTCCTTCAATGCTTTGTCATGTGTCATATGAAGCAGCAACTCAAATGGGGGCATTACAAAACCAAGAAATATTATAAACTCAAAAGCATTAACATAGTAAAATATGCTACACTGATAAAATTTTTCATGTGAAAAAATCAAAGAGAGAAACAAATATTGTAAGTAAAACCAACTTATTATTGACATCCTGAAAGAAGAAAGAGGAGCAAAAAGTTTGATATACTGAGAGACAATGCCCAATTTACATTATACAGCACTTGGATGTAGACTGGAGCAGCTCTGGTGATCTGCAGGAAAACCACAAAAAAAAAAAAAAAGAGTGAGAGTGAGAAGATAAAATTAAAAAATGTGCAATTTTAAAAAGCAAAACATTAAAATCCTATGAGCAGATTGTTGGTAAGATGATGAGATACATATCATCTAAGGCAATGCTGGCAGGCATTCATGAGATTTTACCAAGCACATGCATAATTGGTGACATAACTAGGTGCTTTTACAGCAATCCTGTATTAGCCAAAGCTCCATGGTACATGCAGAGGGTTCCAACTGTATCTTTCACAAGAAAGAATGATTTCCTTCTTTCGTGACAAGAACCATTGGATTGCGCAATCCCATTTTGAGATCTGGGCAGGCAGATGGAAGAAAGATATTGGAGAGATTTGAAAGCTGTGCAAGGTGCGATTCAATGGTTGATGCCACAAAAAAAGATCAATCATTCTTTCGTGCGAAAAATACAACCTGAACCCACATGGAGAATATGAATTACTTCTTTCAAATGGTTTTGCCAACAAAAGCAGCAATATAAGTTTGTCAAACTAATGTAGATCTATACACCGACCTCTGCTGTAACAGGTATACCAGATACCAGAAGTTCAGTCATAATGATGCATGAATAGCATGAGCTGAGATATTAGCATTGCTTCTAATCCACTGATAAATTTTAAATATTATTTAAGAATTAAAATTATAACAGTTTCCTCATCTAATTACCTATTAATCCTAATACACAATTGGTTGCTATTACATACTGTCCTTGGAAATGAAAGCTACCTCCACATATCCTACCAGTCCTGTATAAGTAGTCTTGGGTACCTTTATTCTTTCATAGTCATCTAAACTGGAATCACTCTGTTCGACATCAGGTCCTTCGGGCTTATACTGCACATGTTCAAACCCATGTTAAAGGTGCTCCTCCTAGCTTCTCCTAGTTACTTGCATCTAATTCCACTCTTCCTAATTGTACTGAAACATTTACTTCAACATCCTAAGCTTTGCTGGCTCATCTTGCAGTTATCTAGTGCTCCAATTTGCCTTTGTGATTGCATTTGTGGAACCAGTCATATGGTTCATGATTTCTCAGTTTGCTACATCATATTAGGAGGCTATTAATTAATTTATTATCATATCTATGATGGAAATAAATGATCGCCAAAACATTTTAATATGTACACTACTGTCTGGTAGAGGGAAAATATGTTGACAAAAATTTTGGGATAAACTGGGAACAAGCTATGATTTTACGTTCAAGATTTAAGTTTTGCTTTAATCCTTGATGTGACATTCTCATCAATGCATCCATTGTTCAATAAAATGGAAACAAGGTAGTGAAAATTGATCAAGAATCTTCATCCCTCAGTTCTAAAAACATCCTCACTATGACACATTCTCACTGTAGTTGCTAACAAAGAAAAAGAAACAGGGTAATTGGGGTTTTGTTAAATAGTGTTTAATTAATATCATCTATAAGTTTCACAGACAACCTCAACTAATATTTTGCCCTTCCATGGACACATCAACCAACATCATGTTACCAATAACAAAATAAGCCATATATGCTACTTGGTGGTCAATGCCACAAAATTTTCAACTTTTACTTCTGGTACCATCTGCATCTTTTGTTGATGTCATCATTCTCGTTTCGCATGCCTTTCATCCTCATTACTAACAAAAGAAAAGGATCTTCAATAAAAAAGATCTAATCCTTTTGCCTCAAAACATGAGACTTGAATCTGTTTATTAGCTTAGGCTGGAAATGGGCTGCACTTACACTGCCATAAAACCATTTTTTTCAAACCTTTCGCTCAAGGAACTGTAAATGATTATAGTTATTTAAAGACTTAAAAGCATGAATCTTCAATGAACTAATGATAAATCTTATTAGTGGTAGAGGTATTTCTTGTAGTAATGTTTCAGTGTAGTGTTTGACAAGAATAGAACATGATAAAGATCTGAAGATCTTAGCCACAAATCTAGCAAACCAACTGACACTCGAGTCAAGAATATTTGTTTCATCCCTAGCTTTTTGATCTTTTCTCCTCCATAACTGTCGCATAATTATAACAATCCTCACCTCCTGATTTTCCAATGACTTGCATTAGGAAGTGGAATTGAGTAGATGACTTGTAAGGAAGGTTATATCCTATTGATGTCAGAGAATACAATTGAAATGAAGCAAACTTGTAACAGAAATGATTCTCTGAGAATTTGGAAGATCCTAAGAGGGCTTCTAACTTCTAAGGTATTGAAAAGTTAACAACTTCTTCAAAGCCATGTTTGCTACATATAGAAAATTTGAACATATAGCTTATAAACAAAAGGTAAAATTAAAAAAGAAAAGTCAATTGGTGTGCAGTTGCATGTAAATTAACTTAATGGATCTGAGACAAGGCTTGTAAAATAAAGATTGTTGCTGGTCATTGCCTAGCATTTTGAAACAGATTTCAAGCTAAAACAGACAGGATCTGACCAAGAGGGCTAGACAACTTATCTAGTTTTACTGAACTTCAGAATGATTTTGCGTTCATCCACTGTAAGATGGCACAGCACACTAGCATAAAAGGATTCGGACAGTAGGCACTAGAAATGCAAAGGGAAGTTGGTGAGAGTGAAGTAAGAGTGAATATGAGTTACAAACCAAGTGCATCAGTACCTCAAACCCATCTTTATCATTAGGTTATAACAATGTGGGAGTAGTGGAGGCAAATCAACTTTTTGACTGCAGATGTAGTTTACCCAGGCTCAGATCATGAAAATTTCTTAGAAACAATGCCTTTTCATGCAACATTATGCTTACCATCTTTCTGTCCAGAAGGTTGAGGCAGGTAGGTGCAACTTATCTAGCAGCAGAAGCACTAACAAAAGGTAATTTATGGGAAAGCTATAGTTCTTACGGCAATAGACATTAAAGAAGTTTAACAAATACTAAAATGTCTAAATCCTTACTGATAAGACCACAATGTCTCCATTAGCTTATTATGTTAATTCTATATGTAGGTTTGTCCTGTGACCACGCTCATACCTGTTCTACAGCTGCAATGCTTTTCAGATCTGGATCTATTGTCCAGTGAATAGAATTCATTAAATTTATCAGGATCCAAATAAAAATTGGAAAAGGCATGCTATGATCAGGGGTCAGAACTAGACCTGATCATGGACTAGGCCTCAGGCCTAAACTATATTCATTTTTAGTAGAGGTGGCAATCGGGTCGGATTGGTCATATACAGGTCGGGTCAGGAAAGTCTCAAGCTGAACCTGACCTATTTATTAAACGGAATATTATTTAAAACATGAACATGCCACGTTTAATAAACAAGTAACCTGATCCAATCCAACCCATTTAATCCGTTTATTAAATAGATAACCTACTAACCCAATCCAACTTGACATATTTTACATGTTTAATAAATAAATAACCTATTTACCTAACCCAACTTGACCCGACTTGTTTAATAAATAACTAAATTAGGTTAAACTGGTTGACCCGACCCAACCCGACAAAAAAATTAAATGGGTTAAACATGTTAAATAGGTCAGACATAAAAAACCTGAACCCAACCCTATATTAAATAGGTTAAACGGGTCGACCCACTGACCAAATCTATTTATCCCAAATCCAAACCTGTTTATGGTAGGTCAAACATTGGTCAAGTTATATTTTGCCATCCCTAATTTTCAATCAGGTTTTGGGCCAAGCTTATTTAAAATTTGATAATTTTTGTGCCCAAGCCTGGCCCATGATCAACTCTAATCAAAAATTGGACAAGTGAATGCCCTATTGGCATGCTTAACTCAGCCAAGTGCAAGGTGAGCCTGACCTCATTTCTTGGTTTATTTAAACATGGAATGCCTTACAAGAGTGTCTGCACATGTCTTGAAGCCTTCCTCACACAAGATGTTCACAAGAAGCATATTTCTCAAACAATATACTTGCAATAATGTGGGCATACTTCTCTGACCAATGTCCAAGTAATAAAAACATAGGATCCTTGATGAAAGCTTCTCAACATGTCAAGGAAGTCCTTTAGAATGATGCTGACATCATATGCAAAGACAGTAACTCATTTGGGATCATAAGACATGTCTAAGATGAAGAATGAATCTTAATCTAATCTATGACACATCTAAAAGAGGAGATAAAAGAAAAAAATATGCATATATCACATTTCTATCAGTAACCAGGACCTAAGACCAGCAAGCTTTAGCCAGTACCTTAGAGCCTATGTTATTGATTAAAAAAATCCTAATAATCAATTAAGGGAAAATGTCATAAAAGATACATTCTGGTACTTAGAAAATGTATATTAAAATGTTATGTAGCCAGAATATAGAATGGAAGACTCACAATTGACCCAGATTGTTTATATCAAGATCAGGGGCAAGCTCTTGAACAATATCATTGGGAGGTTGGCCACATTCCTGCATGTTCTGCATGAGATCGACAATCTTAGAAAAATTTTCGGGCTCATTTTCATAAACATCATTCAGCTTCAGTATGAGCTCATATTGGCGATGGTAGCGATCGTATTCTTCCTGGTTCAATCCATTTTTGTGCTCCTCCAACCACTTGGGATATCTTTCTCCAATTTCCTTCATAGGTTCATGAAGAATCTCCTTGGACAAAAGTTGTTGCATCATAGTTTCAACAATAGATTCCATGTCCTATACAATAGAAAAACCAATGCATTAGAAACATAATAATTTCAAGCCAATAGACCATTAGAAAGATTCAAGAAACTAAAGGAATGCGTCAGGTAAAAGAACAAAATGAAAATCTCTACATCCAAAAAGGGCAAATTTCATTCAAACGGACAAATAGTGCTTCAGGCAAACACCGTTCCACTGGAGACAATAGAGTAGTTTCTTTTACTTAAAAGCAAGGTTTTCCCTTTCCCATTGATGTTAAACAAGAATTTAAGTGAAAACTTGGATGCTCGCACGTAAGATAATAATGCTTTCATTATATAGTCTATAACCTCTACAGGTCATATATGATATTATTGTAACTCTAGTACAGAATATAACCTTTCAAAATCATGTTTCTAGAGATCACTCTTATCATGCTTATTACTTATCAATCCATGATGCGAATGTTATAATTAAATCAGGATTTCTGAGTTAAAGTGATAATTTGTCATGACAAGTCTCCAAGTCAAAAAACATAAAAAAATGGGAGAGGAATCCAGACTTTTCCATCTCCACGATGATTCTAGAGTATCCTATCCAATTTCCAATGAAAATGTAGAAAAGCATAAAAAATACATGTTAAGTCTTTAATTAATCTTCAAACATAATTATTATCCTTGTTGGCACAGCCATTTGCAGGCTGCAAACATCAAAGCCATCAGAAGGTAATTGTACCTTGTCAAATAATTAGACAATCATGGATATATCCAAACGAACATGTAAGCTGCAGCTACCAAATATTTACTGGTGCAACCCTTCGAAGATCTGAGGTGCTATGTGCAAATAATGAAAGGGTACCTAAATCTCGATACTTTTGTCAATTCATTCTGCATTAAGATTTCGTGGTTGAACCTGATTGAAGCTCTATTAAGTCCATGAGTAGCATCATTCTTGTTACATCAGGGAATACTAGTCACTGCATTCACTATACCAAACAGTGTCTTTCTTGTCAACCATTTTAAAAGTTCCAGATGTTAATTGGCATTCAGCCAGTTATAAACAGAAACCCTTTTTTACCCTCCGAACGTTCTATACATGTGAAAGTAATAATTTTTTATCCTCATATAAGTACCAGCTTTATCGGGCATTATTTATGCAAATATTTGGTTATACATTGCTTCCCAATTTAAAGTTAAGACTTCCACAAAGTGGTAGTTTGTCACCTCAATAAATACTTGACATTTTTTGATTAATTAAAGAACTTGTCAGGGAATACATGGTCATGGTAAAGCTCAAAACCCACTCTTAACCCGCAGCAACAGGACCTAATTAACCAATCCTCCAGTCCGTGTTGACTCATCATAGGGCTCACAACCATCATAATAGTTCTTGCCCAGATCAAAGGTTGTCATCGCCAGCACTGGTATCATATTAGATAACATAATTGGGTGGAGGTTTCAACTTGCATGATGTTAATGTTTTATTAACTCCCAAGCCCCAAAATCCACATCTGATGTTTATGATCTCTTTTTGCCTCAAAAAATCCTTGTTGATGAAAAAGCTCCTAAGTACCTTGCTGCTAAGTGCCCCTAGAGTGTGCTCAATCCCCATGTGTACGCTGAAAGACTTCAAAGTTCTAAGAACGCCTAGAATAGCCATATAGCTTATTTTTTAGATCAAGGATGTCAAGAATCATAATAGTAATATCAATGTTACTACTAAGACCTTCATTTCTACCAGTCAGCAACTTAGCATACTTTTTCCTTGATGAATTGTGGCCTATGTAGATGTTCACATGATGTTAGTCTCAAACCAGTAATCCACACACTTATCTTCCTTTTTTCTCAAGATCATGCATGTAGTTGGCAACCCAAAGACCAGAGATTCTGGTAGATCAACTTCAATCATGCATATTTGATGTCTGCTCACCGTATATCCTTTATGTCCATTGATGTGTACTTATTTTACACATAGCTTACTTGTTTTATATATAGCTTATTAATTTTCTCACTACTATGTCCTTCTATGCAACTATAACTAAAGCGCATAAAGAGATTCCTGATAATTGGAGTTACTTGAAACCTCAACTTGGCAGGAAGAGCTTATGAAGCCCACATAACTATCGGTTGATCCTAGTAACACTTCTTTGCAATTTATGGCCTGCCCATTGTTAATTATCATTGATAAGGGGGGGCAAAAACAATCTTATATTAACCAGTTCTGTTGAAATGAGACCAAAATTTGCCAGGTACATTTTTCTAGCTCTAGGAAACATTTCCTTTCAATACATAAAGAAAACATTATCAACTAGAGCATAAAGTATTTATGCTAAAACTGACCATAACTTAACTCAAAATCGAAAACTAACCTTTTCCAACTCTAATTGATATCTCACCATATATAGGCTATAAGCCAAAGATCAACCTATATCATCATCTAGAACTAACACTAAGTAAGCTCGTAGAATGATAAACTCAAATGATATACCAAAACAATAAAAAGCAACTCAAACCATTTCCACATCTACCAGAAGCTCCCCTAATTTAATTAACCTCGGATACTACCGGGACACCATCATGAACCACAAACAAATGAATTAAATAAAAAGTAGATTTACAAAATCTGCATTCTTCTCCATGTAAACGACTCTAAATCCCAATTATCAGCAACCAAACATCCTTGAGAACTTAATTTCTGAAGAACAAACGAACAAACAAAACGTGACATAGACCTGAGACCCAGCGAGCTCCTCGAACTGCTTAACAAAGTCCTCGACCATAGCCTCGCTGTCCAAACCACCCTCGCCTCCCGGGGCCGCGACGGTGGCCGACTCCAGCCCCCGGACGGCTTCGCGGGTCTGCTGAGTCAATTTCTCGAGCGCCTCGGAGGCGTGAGATCCCCTGGAAGGAGCCCGCTGTTTCCCCTTCCTCCTCGTCTTCAGGTCCGGCAGCCCAATCCCCAATCCCAGAACCGAAGAAGAAGGGGGCAAGGAAGCCCCTCCCTCTTCCCCACTTCCTCCACCTCCTCCTTTCCCTTCTCCAACACCACCGCTCCTATTTACAGACAGATAGAAATGAAATTAACCCAATTAAAGATTAGAAGTGGATGAAAGGGATGCGAAAAGAATAACACCTTTGAGAGGGAGCGAGATCAAGCTTGGTGAAGTCGTCCAAAGCGCCTGGAATAAAGTAGAGAGATGGGATAGCGAAGCGGGAATTAAAAAAGAAGGGGAAGAAAGGGGGGAGGTAATAGAAGCGTACTGTCAAGGAGTTGGTCTAGATCGTCGGAAGAAGGGTCGGCCATGGAATCACGGTGGGATAGATGGGATAACGTTATCGGGAGTAGAAAACGGATGTTTGCTTGCAGAGAGAGAAGAGGAAGTTATCCCTTGGCTGCGGCGAGACCCTCAGCCCTCAGACCGGCGGTATCCTCTCAAGCGATCTCAATCTCGAGAATACCAATGTAGCGCCGTTTTGTTTTTTTTGTTTTTTTTTTGTTTTTTTTTAATGGTTTAATTGGTACGAGGGCAACACAAAATATCAAGAAAGAAAAATTAAAAAAAAGAAAGAAAAATAATATTGCCATAAGATCATGACCAACCGGTACAATACTAAATAACATAGGAGATAATCCAGTCCAGCACAATTTATCTCTCGATAGACATGGCGGGCTATAGCTATCATGAAAAATTATAGAAACTTTTAAACACAAACTCAAGGGCTTCTTGCCCTCTTTTCAAATAAAGATTCAAACACTCAAACTAAAGAAAGCTCACTCACTCCCCACAATAACACAAGATGAAATTCAATAAGAAGAAAACCTTCATTAATTCTCAAAAATTTTTATAACATGGAATGCCTTATAAGAGAGGCCTTGGAGCCCTATTTATAGGCATAGGGGTCGGCCAAGAGAGAGAGGGGGAAGGGGTTAGGTTAGGCTAGCTATTCTAGTTAGATCTAACAACTTAGGTTACATAGTTGTAACTCGAAACAACTTATGGGTAGGAGGTTGTAACAACTTAACATGTGGCACCTAGGTGGCAATGACATGACTTCCATTTGCTGTTGTGGAACCTTAGGTGGCGTGTGATGTGGTATCCCATATGTCAAGTTGGTTAGAGGTTTGTTGGGAGAGTGGAAAGTAGTTGTATGCTCCCCTCACAATGCTTGATATGGTGTCCATCCTTTTTCTCCAAGAATGCTTGATGATGTGTCCCCCATGTGAAGGGAAAATGAGCTTTAAAAGGTGGCGTCATGATTTGCTTGAGCTTTAATTTGGGTGGCATCATGGCTTGTTGAAAGTTGGGCTTGACCTGGGTTGAACCGACTTAAGGGAAATATGACTTTCTTTCATGAGTTGGCTCATGGATTTGTGCTTCAGGTGGAGTTGGCTTCATAAGCTTGGTAGGCTTCATTTCAAGGCTCTTATTAGACTATATTAGCTGCAAAACCAAAGAAAATTAGTTGAAAATATTTTTTTCTTGTTGATGTCCCCATCAGATACCTTATTCACAATTGGATGTCATAAAAAAAAATATATATATATATTTTCATCATTCAAAACACAGATTTAATGCGTGCAGTTTACTTTTTATTAAAAAATTTTAAATGATAAAAATATTCTTCCCTTATGATATCCATTTATGAACAGGATGTCATAAGGCTAAGAATATTTTCATCATTAAAAAATTTAAATTTTTAATATCAAAAATATTATAGACCGTATGACATCTTGTCATAATTCTGTTCACAAACAGATATAATAAAGGAAGGATAATTTCATTATTCAAATGTGCATTTAATGCTTATAGTTTATTTTTTCTTAAAAATTTTGAATGATAAAAATGTTCTTTTCCTGTGACACCCATTTAGGATATTATAATTCTGTTCGCATGATATCATAAGATCAAAGATATTTTTGTTATTAAAAAAATTATAATTTTTTAATAATAAAAATATTTTCCGATCTTATGATATCATGTGAACATGAAATTATCATAAGCTAGTCACCGGATGTCATAACTCAAATCAACAGATATTATAATTTTTTAATAAAAATATATTTTTGTTATTCAAAATTTTTAACAAATAAATAAAATTGTAGTCATCAAATATACATTGAAATAGCGGGGCTTACATGGTCCTTATGTGGTCCAATGATATTTAATGGTGCATTTTTTTACATCACATGCAATGGATAAAGAATTACTTGAAAAGAGAAAGTTTTTTGTGGTATTTGGTTATCTTAATGCCATCCAAAATAAATCCTTATTCCAACTTATTTCTCCATATAGCTATGAAAATTAATGTGGACTATCCGTAATAAACTATTCTGGTCAATCTTTGGTATTCTAGAATAGTTATTTCATCGTAGATCATGGAATAGCTTATTCCAGATTATTTTATTTTTATATAATGGATCCCATTATAATTATAGTATTAAAATAAAGTTACTATTTTATATTTTAAATTAAATAAAAATATAAAATAATAATGATGAATAACTATTTCTTTTATATATATATATATATATATATATATATATGTTATCCCTGCCTACAAAATTACTCGAAAAGAATTACTTTTTTTTTTTATAAACAAAAGGGGGGGAGGAGTTAGACTCCGGGCGTGGCCACCCCCAGACGGTCTCGTCTCCCAATCCCAGTCAGGAAATGTTCGATACATGGCGCATATTAATTTTTCCGCAGCCATTTCCCACGGTCTCATCTCCCAATCCCAGTCAGGAAATGTTCGATACATGGCGCATATTAATTTTTCCGCAGCCATTTCCCACCCGAAGATGAGTACGTCATATCCCTAATTTTTTCAACGGAATTTATTATATATATCCCTAACTTTTTCACTACCACTAGCCAATCAGGATTATTTTTTTGATTTTATTCTCGGACTATTTTTTTATTTTTTATTTTATCCCCATACTTTCTCGTTGAAATATGTTTAAACCAAGACTCGAACTCCTGCTAGGAGGTTGTGAGAAAAGTCTCACAACCAACTGCACCACTCACCAATGATGAAAGAATTACTTGATGAGAAATATTTTCGCCAACAATCATCCAACAATTTTTTAAAATTAATATTTTTTAAAAATTTATTTTCCAAATTGGGTCGTCCCAACTTTATTTCCCAAACTAAATATACGGCTTAAAAAAAAATCATAAAATCACATGTCCAACCTGCAATTTTTCATCCAATTTTTTTATTTTATTTTTTAAAATAAAAAATTAATAAATTAATAAAAAATAGAAAAAAATTAAAATAAAAAAATAATAATATGGTATAATAATAATATATTATTATATATTATATATTTTAATAAATATTTTATATTTTAAAATATAATAAATATATTATAATTTATTAAATTATATATTATATATTATAATTTAGTTTATTTGTTGATGTACGTATACCAAACATGGTGGTGGCGGTGTTGCATCAAGTGCCGTTAATGCAGCATAACGGGATGAGTGGCCAGACTGACGATCGGATAGGTACCATCTTGGCAGCCAGATTGGCTATCGAATTAGAAGCCAGATTGGCGATCAGACCAATGACCGGACTGACGATCGGATTGGCATCGACCTAGCAGCCGGAGCAATCGGACTGCGAAGTCGTCGATCCAGCCACTGGTCTGACAGCCAGTCTAGCTCCGACTACCGGTCTGATAGCCAGTCCGGCTCCGGTCACCAATCCAACAGCCAGTCCGGTTGCTAGGTCGGTGCCAGTCCGATCGCCGGTCCGGTCGCCAGTCCGGCTACTGGTCTGATCGCCGGTCTGGCTCCTAATCTGATAGCCAGTCTGGCTGCCAGAACGGTACGTGTTCGATCGTCGATCTGGCCACTCATCCCGTTGTGCTGCGTCGACGGCACTCGATGCAACACCGCCACCGCCATGTTTGGATACGTATATCAATAAATATACTATATATAATATATAATATATAATTTAATAAATTATAATATATTTATTATATTTTAAAATATAAAAAATTTATTATAATATAAAATATATAATAATATATTATTATAATATCATATTTTTATTTTTATTTTTTATTTTTTTAATTTTTTATTAATTTTTAAAAATTTTAAATTTTAAATTTTTTATTAAAATTTAAAATAAAAAATGGATGAAAAATTGCAGGTTGGACCTGCATTTTCTTGAAATCGCGGGTTCCACCTGCATTTTCTTGAAATCGTGAATTTAACCTGCGATTTTTTTTTTTTTTTTTTTTTGATGTCGTTCATTTAAAATTACAGGTTGTACTTGTATTTTCTTGAAATCATAGGTTGTTATAATTTTTTTTTTTTAAGCCGTGCACCTAGTTTACAAAATAAAGTTGGGGACGACCCCAACTTGAAAAATAAATTTTTAAAAAATATTATTTAAAAAAAAAATCCATCATCGGTATTTTTAAAAAATATTGTTTTTAAAATATTTTACGAAGTTGGGGTCATCTCAACTTTAATTACAGGAATTAGTGTACGGCTTTAAAAAAAAAAAAAAAAGTCGATGAACTTGCAGGTTCCACGTTCGATTTCGAGGAAACACAAGTAGAATCTATGATTCTCCCCCACTTTTTTTTATTTTAAATTTTAATAAAAAATTAAAAAGTTAATAAAAATTTTAAAAAATTAATAAAAAAATTTAAAAAAATTTTAAAAAAATTTTAAAATTTTTTTAAAATAAAAATAATAATATGATATTATAATTATATATTATTATATATTTATATTATAATAAATACTTTATATTTTAAGATATAATGAATATATTATAATTTATTAAATTATATATTATATAGCGTTTTCTTGAAATTTCAGGTGGAACATGCGAGTTCACCGATTTTTTTTAAAAGCCATACATTTATTTCCGTAATTAAAATAGGAATGACCCCAACTTAGTAAATAATATTTTAAAAAATAATATTTTTTAAAAAAACCCGAGGGAATCATGCCACTCCTGCCATGTCTAGCTACGTAAATGGCCATCTGGCGGGTCTGCGTGCATCCCAGGTACGGGTTGGATGCAACAACAAACTTGACTTCTGTTTCGAGATGCTTCGAAGTAAGTAGGTCGGAGACCGTCCAAGGTGTGGTTACACATCGGTCTTATCCAAGATAAACTTATATCCCATATCATATCTCCCTTGCATGGTTATTCAAATCGACACGATTGGGGTTAGTGTAATTTCAAGCACAATTCAAAAAGGTTCAATCAAGTTATAGCTTTTCCATGGCTTCTTTGAGATCGGCATCGTACAAACGAGAAAGTAATTGCACTTGACACGATAAAAACTTTGAGAATTATGGGCTACAATTTATTTTTTTTTTTCTTTCATAATGTAAATTTAGGACTTCTTAGTTCGCAGGAAGTGGGAAGAGGAGTGCATTTTATTTCTTAAAATTTTGCATAGATACGAAGATTATAAGTTTATCTCACGGCTATTTTATTTATATAAAATTTAGTCTAGCTTTGGCTTCCGTATAGAGCAATTTTAGCTTAGTACAATAGCATCTTTATTCAGAAGAAAAGGAATTTGTCCCTCACATTATACTACATTGGCACATTTTCTCAGATACGGAGAAACGCTTCATTGCAGTATATATTTATTAGTTAATTCTTATCGATTAAAAGTTCCTGTAAACGATTAAAAAAATATTTCAATAATAGTAAAAATTCTTAAGCTATTTTATATTACTATATTATGTATAATATTTGGCTAGTAAAGAATACTCATATACCACTGGTGGGTGGTGCAGTTGGTTATGAGGCACACAACCAACTGGCAGGTTTCGAGTGAATTATACATATTTCGACGAGAAAGTTTAGGGATAAAATAAAAATAAAAAAATAGTATTTTGGATTGGACGTATTTCGACGAAAAAGTCCAGGAGTAAATTAAAAAAAAAAAAATAATCCAAAAATAAAATCAAAAAAAAAAATTAATAAATAATCGTGACATCGTCGAAATACCAGGGATAAAATAAAAAATTAAAAAATAATCCAAAAATAAAATAAAATAAGAAAAAAATTAATAAAATAATCCTGACACCAGTGATACTCATGTTGACGTACTCACCTTCGAATGGGGAACGGCTGCGAAAAAATTAATATGCGTCATGTATCGAACATTCACTGACTGGGATTAGGGGACCATCTGGGAGTGGCCACGCCCGGGATCTAACTCCTCCCTCTATTTTTCTATAAAAAAAAAAAAAAAAAAAAAAAAAAAAAAAAGAATACTCATATACTTTAGGATGCAAGATTTAGTGCTGCATAATTTTTATAAAACCTTTAACACAAACTCAAGAGTTTCATTAATTGGCTGTCGCTATAGGATCTTTGACGATTATAAAAAACTGCAGATTTTCTTTTACTGTCTTTGTATCTTCTAAATTAATATGTTTTTCTTGAGAGCTACTGTCTCCTATTTTCTCAAGATTAATGTAGATGGTAATGTAATCAAAGCAATATTGATGGATCTGATTTCATTATTTATAATGCTATTGGTATATTTATTACAGTAGGAGGTGTTCCAATTTTTTGTTCTACAATTCTTGTGACAAAATTGTGTTGCATGAAAATTTTAATATATGCTGTACATGCTTCACAAATTTGAGTGAAGGGTAATACTATGGTTGTTGTTAAATGGTTTTCCAATACACCATTGGAATATAGTAAATAGCATCCATTATTAATGATTACTTTCTTAGTTTGCTTATGCGATAGCTTTGCTATGTCTTGGAAAGCGTGCTTAGGGTTTGATTTCCGTGTTACTGAAGCTATCTCCAAAAGCCATGACGGAAGTGGGTGGTTCGAGCGGGAAGGAGGAGAAGGAGACGGCGAGTTCAGGTGATGGTGAGCGAACGTAGGCGCTGATCGTTCAGGGGCCGGTGAGAGGCTCAGTTTGGACTTCTCCGAAGCTGCTGGTGGAAGACTTAGAGCAGTTACATGCGTACTTCACCAAGGTTCTTTAGCTACCAGAGACAGAGCTTGAGGAGGCGAGATGGGAGTGGTCCGGGCTGGCGGTGGTCGTTCGGAGCTTGGGGAGGCGGGTGTTAGCGGAGTCTGTGGTTAGGGAGATCCGTTTGAAGGCAAACCCGTCTTACGAGTCGGAAGTGATTCCTTTGGCTGAAGATCATCTAGTGGTCCAGTTACAAACTGAAAGGGAGTGTGCTTTTGTCCGTGCCGGAGGGCCATGGTTCGCCGGAGGCCAGTTGTTGCCTATGGATGATTGGGAGCCCGACTTTGTTCCGAAGTAGAGGATGATTCATAACGTGGTAGTGTGGATGCAAATGCCGAGACTTTCGCTGGAGTTTTGGAAGCCGACATCAAAAATGGCGATGGCTGAGGAGGCTGGAAGACCTATCTCTGTGGATGGATTTACAGACCATTTGAAGAAGGCAGGGTATGATCGGGTTAAGGTGGAGTTGGATTCGATCCTGCCAGTGAAGCGGGGGGTGTTGATTAGAGGGAAATCCAAGGTTTTTTGGCAGCGTTTTGTTTATGAGAATATGCCTGCCCTCTGTTTCACTTGTGGAAAGATTGGTCACGAAGAAGAAGACTGCGGTGTTGTTACTGTTGAGGAGCTAGGAGGAAGGAAGGAATGGGAGAGTACTGAAGGGGGATCGGAGGTGACGACTTGGGAAGGCTCTGTCGAGACTAATATGGAGACTGGGGGGAGGTGTCGTTCGAAATTTGGATCCTGGATGCTTACCACTCGTAGTCGGCAACCTCGACCAGCACGATCTCTGATGAAGGAGAGGAAGGAGGTCGAAGGGGGAAAGGTTGCTGGCAGATCCTCTTCAGATATCCCTCTTCTTCTCCCTCCAAGTCATCACCCACGGTGGGGACGTCGATACCTAGCTCACCGCTAGACTCGGATGGCTGGCAGAAGCCCAGCAATGTTACACGGCACCGCTCCCCAGAGACAAGCTCGGGGGAGGTTTTGGGTGATGGAGCCTCTCTAGCCCCTGGCTTTGGACAGTTGGCTGGGCTAGGGGATCAAATAGAGGTGGGCCTTTTAGACTCTAGCCCAGCGGATCTCTTGATTATGGACCTGGGCTCTGGTGCTTTGAAAAGGGGCCGAAGCCCACCGTCTTCCCCACTGGCTAGCCCAAAAGGCTCTGCCCCGATGATTCTCAAGCCAATGCTGGTGGAGCCTGTTCCCTCGCTTCCGGCTGGACAGAAGTTGCGGGTGGCGATGTCGGCATCTCCCCTTGTGGCAAAGGTTAGTGCAACTGATCCTCGTATGGAGGGGCTTATGGGGGGGTAAGGGCTCTCTCTCTCTCTGTTTCATTGCTTGTGAATACTGTGTCTTCTTCTGCTGGAGGTGAGAGTGGGTCGAGGGAGAGAGTTGGTGGGAGAGCTGGGGGAGCTGCTAAAGGGAAGAAGATGGTAATGGGATGGGCTGAGGTTGTGAAGAAGGGTACTGAGGCTACTGGAGTTTCCCAGGGATCTGCTTAGGGCTTGGCTGGGGTGTCTTTGGCTGGTTTCTCTTGGGGGCTTGGGGCTGGGCCTAGGGAGGGAGGGAAGGTAGTTGCTGCTGCTAAGGGGAAGATGCTGGTTGGGGTTATGGCAAAGGAGGGGGAGAAGGGAGGTGGGCTTGCAGGGGGTTATCAGGGGAGTGCTCTGGTGTTGGCTGGGTAGTCAGTGGGTTCTTTGTCTCGGGAGTGCAATAGGAAGCTCCAGGTGGTAGGTTTGTCTGCTCTGATTATGGCTAAATGCTCGGATCCAGGTTTGGGACAGGCTATAGGGGAGGTGGTTCCCTTGTGTATCGGGGTGGATCAGCAAGCTCCGGTTCATGATGATGTTGTGGAGTAGTTGAAGGTGGATTTGTTTAAGGAGGCAGTGGAGGCTGAGCAGGGGGGAGGGGGCCCTGTTGTTGTTTTGGATGTTGCATATGGTAAGAGCCTTGGGGAGGGTACTTCCAGGGGTTAGGTTTTTGTATGAAGATCCTTTCTTGGAATGCTAGAGGGGTAGGGAAACATTCCTTTACCTCCTCTTTTCGTAGAATAATTTTTTTAAATCATCTTGATGTGTGTTTGATTTTGGAGACCCGTCTGGCTGGATCTTCCTTGCAGAGGATTCAGCGTTGTCTTCTCAAGGATTGGGATATTTATGCTATTGATGCTAAGGGATTATCGGGGGGGACTGTGGTGGCTTGGGATAGGGGTGCCGCCAAAATTGATGTGTTTCATAAGTGTGCGCAGAATGTGATTTTGGTGATAACTGAAAGCAATCGTCCTTCTTGGATTCTCTCCGAAGTCTTTTCTAGTACTTGCTACAAGGAAAGGAGGTATTTGTGGAATGAAGTATCTCGGTTGATTAATTAGGGATTCCTGACTGTTGTTGTTGGGGATTTCAACTATATTACTAAGTTGGAGGAGAAGAGAGGGGGTAAACTTTTTTCTCATAATGTGGTGACCAGGAAATTCAGTCACTTTTTGGACTCCAATGGCTTGGTGGACCTGGGATTTGTGGGCTCTCGATTTACCTGGTATAATAATAGATCAGGAAGGGCCGGGGTTTGGGAAAGGCTAGACAGAGCTATGGCTACCACGGGATGGCTTCAGCTTTACCCCGACTATATGGTGCAGCACCTGGACAGGGTGGCTTCTAATCATTATCCTATCCTCTTGACTACCACTCCTCATTCTTCCATTCATGCGCCTTTCAATTTTGAAAGAATTTGGCTTTCTTATCCAAATTTTTGGAAGGGGGTTAGGGAGGTTTGGAGAATTCCTATTAGGGGTAATGCTCAATACCGGATCACCCTGCAGATTGGAACTTCTCAAATGTCGGTTGAGAAGGTGGAATAAAGAGGAGGTTAGTAATATTTTCACTAGACTGGTTGAGAAGGAGAAGGTAATCCATGATTTCTAGGTAAAGGGGGATAGGGAGGGTGGTCTAAATGATGATAATCTCTTATCTCTGCGAGCTGTCTAGCTTCTTATAATTCCTTGTTGACTCAACAGGAAACTATGTGGAAGCAGAAATCCAGTGTTCAGTGGTTGACTCAGGGGGATAGAAATTCTCACTTCTTTCACCAAGCAATCCTTATTAGGAGACATAGAAATCGGATTGTGGCTCTCAAGTCTGATGATGGTCACTAGATTGAGGATGAGGAGAGCATCTTGTAGGAGGTTGGCTCCTTCTTCAGGTCTAGATGGAGGGTTGAGGACGATGACCCTCTTTATTTCTAGGTTTCTGCTCCTGAGAGGTTTGTATCCCAGGACCAGAATGCTGGACTTCTTGTTCCCATTTTTGAGGCTGAGGTTAGGGAGGTGCTTTGGTCTTTGGCCGAGGACAAAGCTCCTGGTCCTGATGGATTCCCCCTTTGTTCTTTCGGAGATATTGGAGAATCATTAGCTATGATGTTATTTCTGTTGTGCAAGTTTTTTTCTCTACAGGCTTGATGTCGGATAAGTGGAAGCAGACTTATGTCACTCTTATCCCTAAGCATCCTCAGCCTTCTCATCCTTCCCACTTTAGACCTATTAGCCTGTGTGGTACTCTGTATAAAGTTTGTGCTAAGCTGCTGGCCAGGAGAATGAAGTCTATTCTTCTGGATATCATCTCTCCGGAGCAGGGGACTTTTATTGGGGGTCGGGGCATCTTTGATAATGTCCTGCTGGCTCAAAAATTTATGCATGATATGCGGAGGGCATTTGCTAGGTCTGCTCTGATGGCTATCAAGTTGGATATAGAACAGGCCTATGATCAGGTGCGGTGGAGTTTCGTGGAGCAGTCTCTACATGATTTTGGTTTCCATCCATTGTGGATCTCCCGGATTATAGCGTGTATCATGAGCCCATCCTTTTCTATTATTATTAATGGATCTTCCTTGGAGTATTTCACTCTACGATTAGCCTTTGGCAAGGTTGTCCCCTTTCCCCCTATCTGTTCATTATTACTGCTGACTCTCTCTTGCTAGCTTTGCGGGATGCTATTCGGGCATCGACAATCCATCCCTACATTGCTGTCCCCATGGTAGTCCCGATCTCGTACCTTCTTTTCGCAGATGACTAGTTACTTCTAGGCAGGGCATCCGAGTCTACGACTCGGAGGTTCAGGAATCAGGAAAGTGATTATGGCATATTGTCTTGCTTCCGGACAGAGGGTCAATCTAGCGAAGTCGGAGGTCCACTTCTCTTTGAAGACTACAGCCCGCAGTCATAGTCTGATTGCTTCAATTCTGGGGATTGGTGAGAAGGAAGGTCCTGTTCGCTATCTGGGTACCCCTATATCTGGTTGGCCGCCTTCGTAGGGCAAACTCTTATGTTTTGGTGTAGGCAGTGCATGATAGGGTCGAAGGATGGCAGGGCAGGACTCTATCGGCTATGAGTAGACTTACCTTGATCATATCGATGCTGACATCCTTACCTATTTACCTTTTATCTAGTGCTGTTATCCCCAAGGTTATGGTGGAGAAGGTCGAGCAGATTCTTTGGGCATTCCTGTGGCGGTCGAGTGCTGCTCCCGAGGATATCAATCTGGTGGGTTCGCAGTCAATGTGCCAACCTGTTTGGGACGGAGGGCCCGGCATCCATTCCCTTGTTGTTAGAAGGAAGGCTTTATTGGCTCGTCATGCTACCAGACTGATCTTAAATCCTGACAGTCCGTGGGCTTCTTTTATACGGACGAGATATGATGTCCGATCTTTGGAGGAAGGCAAGATTTCTCTCTCCACTCGAGGGTCTGCTATCTGAAGGGAGATCAGGACGAGGGCTCCAGAGGTCATTCACCATATGAGATGGATGGTAGAGGATGGGAGATCTATTAGGGTTCTGTCTGATTTGTAGATCTCTGATATCTCTCTAGAGAGATGGCCCACCTTTCTATCCCCTGACTTGCAGGCTTCCAGTTTAGTCGGTGATTTTATCATCTCAGGGATGCAGACTTGGGATTCTATTCAGCTCTCTTACTATTTTGGGAAAGCCTTAAAGGAAAGGATTCTCTCTATTACTTTACCGGTGTCACCTTGCCAAGATACTGAGTCTTGGGGTCTTCTTCTTCTTCCTCTGCTCCATTGTTGGACCTATACTCCATCTACTGTTCAGTGCAGCAGAAAAGTGTCCAGGCTGGGTGGATCTGTTCTCTTCCAGTGCACCCGCGGGTGCGTCTTTTTATCTGGAAGGTGGCATGGCGCCGGCTCCCTATGAGATCCTTTCTAAGTACTCGTGGGGTTCACCTTCCTCCCTCATGCCCTATTTGTGCTGCTCCGGAGGAGTCCTTGGATCACACTCTTTTCCTTTGATTGAGAGCTTGGCGAGTTTGGTCCCTGGCAGGTTGTAGATCCTTGCTGTACACGGGTGAGGATGTGGTTGAGACCTTCCTTCACACCCTTCGCTCTCCTCCCGCTATGGCTTCTCAGGGCTTTATTGCTTATCTAGCTTACTATCTCTAGATCACCCGGAATGCTATGGTTTTCAGGTCTAATACATGTTCGGCCAGATTTATTGTTGAGAGAGCTATGGCTCAGGATGCTGAGTATCAGGGTATGATGGTAGCTACGTTGGAGATCCGGGGCTTCGGTTCTGCTCTTCGAGCGCCTCGCCGGGTTCTGGTCTCTTGGGAGCCCCCTCCTCCGGCTTATGCTGCTATTAGCTTTGATGGGAGTGTTAGATGGTCTATTGCTGGGGCTGCTTTTGTCATTTAGGCCTCTGGAGTCGGCTTTCTCGTTGCGGGGGCACCCATCTCTTTGAGCTCACTGTCCCCTCAGTGGAGCTTTATGGGGCTTGGGCAGGCATCAGGTATGCCAAGAGGATCCTTCACCTGAAGCTTTATGGGGGTCACCCATTTCTGAGTTTGAAGAAGAGGACTCCTTGACAGTCATTTCCTGGATCCAGAATACTCTGCAGGAGACTCCCTCCCTCCATCTCTTACGGGACATAGCTCTGTTGCTTTGTGGCTGTACAAGAATTATTGTCCATCATGTTTACTGTAAAGCCAACTCGGCTACGAACTGGGTGGCTTCTTTTGTGACGTTTCATTCCAGAGAGTTTGTTTGATCTTATCTTCATGATATGCCTGTACAGTTTAGAGATATTTTATGAGTAGATAGTTTAGGTTGTACATTTTTCAGGATTATTAGTTAATATATCTGATTTATCAAAAAAAAACATTTCTCATATTTTTCAATAAACTAATAGTACTACTAATTGGATGCCTTTTTTTTTTGCTTAATATTTAGGATCAATTCCATGGAGCTCCTACGACTACTCTTTCTATTCAGTTTTTAGATATTTTTTATTTTTTAATTCTTAAAAAAATATTTGTCAATGTTTAGTTTAATATAATACATCCATTTTATCAAAAATATTTTTTTGTTTGGTTAGAGCTTTTTTAGAAAAGAGATTAAAAAATATCACACCATGAAAATACAATTTTTATGTTTTATGAAAAAAATGTATGAATATAGATTTTTGGCTTTTCATAGAATAGTAATTAGAGATTTTTTTTTTGAAAATATCATTTTAAGTCATCAAAAATTTTATGACCGGAATGAACATTCCCTCTATTACAACATCTTAAATCTTTTTCCATCATGATCTACAACTAAAAATATCTTTAACTATCATGATTTTTTATTTATAAATAATGATAATGTATAGAATAGAATAAAAAAATTTCTTGTATTAAGGATATAATAAAATATTATATATAGTTTTTTTTCAAAAAATGGATATTCAACAAAATATAAGTCACTCTCGAATAACTAAATAAATATTTTTTTTATGATCAACCAAATATCAAAATAATATTTTTAAATATTTTATTTTTTTTAACTAAATGCTGGCTCGTGTGATGCATGGAGTATAACAATTTTAATATTTAATATAATTTAATATTTACTTAATAAAATCTATTATTTATTATATATATTATATATATTATCTTAAATCTATTCAGAATTTACAATTAAATTTTGATATTTGAAAATTTTCCTTCAAAACTAAGCCATGGTCCAAGTTTTGAAAGGAAAATTCCTTCCAAAACTAAATTTTAACATTTAAATTTAAAGACCTTCATTTGAAATTTTAAATTTAAAAGCTTTCATTTCAAAATTTAAATTTAAATGCCATAGACATGAAAAAATTCAGCAAAAAAAAATGGATTACAAAAATTTGACACGTGATAGTATTTAAAATCATATTGTACTACTTTAGTTATATATAAGAAATAACATTCCAAATATTGTTTTAACAAACATAACATTTCAAGCCTATACAAGCATCTCATAAGGCTCGTTTGGTTCATAAAAAGACTTTTCTTTATAAGAAATAGCTTCCCCGAAAGCTACTTCCTGAAAAATTACTTCCGAGAAATAAAATTTTAGTATGTTTGATTGATCATGAAAAAAAGATTTATTCTAAAATAATATCATATATTTTATCTTAATCATTCATTAATAATTTACATAATTTTAATCATAAATAATAAAAAATATTTTTTTAAAAAATTATTACTTTTAATTTCAAAGAAAACCCAAATATTTTTCATGAATTTCTATTTTTTATAGAAATATATATTTTGTGTTCTTTCTTTTTTTTAAAAACTCGAACCAAATAATAATAATAAAAAAATTCTTTGCTTCCTGGGAAGTATCATTTCTCTTCCTCTACATCTGGTGAACCAAAAGAATCCTAATAATAACTATGGGGTATAAGCACTCGGACCAAACTATTGCAACTTTTCTTACATCTGTACCCTGTGAACTCTTTATAAGATTTCAAGATCATAATGTAAATCACCAAATTTATAGGGCCCCTGTGATCGGTAGAGTAACAAGATCAAGCACCTGCCAGATCTTTTGTAAGCTGCTTTTACACGAACACGAGAAATTAACAAAACACAAACTGCAGAACAAGAAAATCCACGGCAGTTCATAGTACAGATATAGGAAAAATCTAGAAGCAATCTAAAATATGCTGGAGGTAGTCACTTTGTTTCTTATCCACGCTTTCATTAAAGCAAGGCAGCCCAAAAAATTCAAATATTATATTGAAGTAATTCACCAATTTATCAGGAAGATAATGGCCCAGTACAAGATAAACAATGGACAATAAGTTCCTGCTCACACAGTTTGATAAAATTCTTCTAACTCATCAGGTCCATACATACCCTGAACAGGACTCATTAACCAATTATACAGTCCTATAATTGATTCGATAAACTTCCTAATATCAGCCAATAATTACCCATAAAAACCTAATAAAGCACAAAAGATTGACCAGTGGACAAATTGGAAGGACCCAAGCATCCTTAGCAGTTCACTGGGAAGTTGTGTCCACCGCATTGCCAGGTCCTCCATTTTCAGCATTAGGCTCCCCAACTCTGATATCAAGTCCAGGCAGAACAGCACCATCACCAGGGGTCGCTCCATATGCTGGAAGAGGAACTTCATCTTCTGTAGTTGGGAATGTAGCCTCCTCTTCCATGGTAGCAGCCTCCGGAAACGTCAGAGACTGGCTAGGTTCCTTTTCTTCAAACTCAGAAATGGAAGTTTGCCCTTCAGCATTCATGGTTACAGCTTCCTGGCCCCTATGCGCAGGAATTTCATTAGCCGGATGTTCCAAACTTTCCTCAGCCTGAGACATCAGACCTGAACCTTCAGCTTCTGTAGCTTGTTTGGCCTGATTACCCTGTTGAGGACCATAACCTTCTACTGGCAGACCTTGAAGCTCATAAGCCTCCTGCTGGAGCATCTCATGACTCTTAGGGCCATAAAACAACGGCTCTGGAGCTTGAGGAGGATAGGCCGTTGGTTGATTTGGAGGAACATAGACACTGATGGGCCCATAAACAGAATCTTGACCTTGGAACCGCTTGATCTGGGAAAGATGTTTTTTCCCAGACAAGTGGGACTCAAAAACAGCTAAAGTGTCGCACATTACATTGCACAGAGTACACACCCTGGGCTGCTCCTTGGGTCTCTCGGGAGGTTTGCTGCGCATGGGTTCAAAGCGCCTCAGCCGCTTCCCACCTCGAGCAAACCTCGTCATCTTCCGCTTTGGACCCCGCCTCCTGTCATACCTATCATGGCCGCCCATCCTTGGCCTCCTAGCAGGCCCCTCTGCTTGCGGTTCTTCAGAATGTGATGCATCAGAAAGCGCTGCCATAGTTCTTGCTTCCTTTTCCTTTGCAGGCACGGACTGTCCATCAACATTCTGGCTTTGCATCTCCAATTCTAATTTATTCTCCATTGTCACAGTTGCGACTGACAAGCTTTCTGATGAAGCAGAGTATTTATTTGCTTCAATAACTTGGTCAGAAAAGTCTGCAGCCATCATGCTTTCTGATACAGAAGATGCTTTGTTCAGTTCACCAGCCTGATTAGACAAGACAGCAGATGCCATGTTTTCTGAAGTGGTGGAAGCTTTTTTCACTTCACCCACTTGATCAGAGGCTTTGTTCAGTTCAACCACTTGGACAGCCTTGTTTTCTTCAGCCTTTTGGATGGCTACCTCAGGCTTCACAGCAACATTTGCTTGTAATTCCGCCATGAGTTTCTGTTGAGCTTGTATCTCCTGAATTCTCTGCACAGTTTTCTTATGTCGCTTTCCATTCTTGTGTTGCTCCATAATTTCCAAGCTGTTGCAGTCCACCCTACAAATATCACACCAAGCAATAGGGAGGAGAGGATGCTTTGGTCGCATACGTGATGGCGCTGCAGCCAGTTCTGATGCCTGTGATAGTGCCTGCTCGATGTCTGGTACTGATGTTGGTTTGATGCCCAGTGTGGATGCAGCATTAGGTTGTTGTGAATCAGGAGCAGATTGGTGGAACCTCCTGCTGCCAGACCTACCCAGCTGGCCTCGTCCTCGTCCTCTACCACAGAAAAGAGCAGCTGCTCCAGCATCTTGCCTTGGAGGGGGGTGGCCAAAATTGCCTCTGCCACCACCACCTCCTCTGAAAGGCCCACCACCCCTCCTACCACCACCCCTGTATGGAGATCTACCACCACCCTGCATCAAGGTTCCAAATTTTTTCAAAATTTTAGACAATGGACAGGTGATAGATTATTAAATAAAAAAAGAATTGCAACAAGAACTGGTCAAAAAGGAACTTCATTAGTCGCTTCTCTCCAACTAACAAACACCTTAAGCTACAGGCATCCACAAGCAGGTCAGGGAACCAACCACGAGAGAACTTATATTTGTTCAAAAAGCACCAACAAGCATATTTTGAAGAGCCAATCGCATTGTGATACACACTGCCCCACATTGACAAGTGGTGGGCCAGTACAGGGACACACTGCAGCACATACTGTGCTAGTATATGAGTGATGCACCACCGTACCATGGTATTTAAAACCCCCATACCGTGGTACTTCCAACAAGCAATCAACCTTGTTTTTTCTAGAACTCTGATCCAGAATCAGAACAAGTACAATATACATACTACAATTTTTTCTACGGTGCAAACATCAAACCAAGCCAAAGTTAGGAAATTCACCTGTAGAGAGATGTTCGAACGAGTCAAAACCATTATTTAATATCTAGGTTGTTGCAAGACTGGTATTCCAGACTCAATACCCAGTATGGGAAACAAGTATGAGAAGGGGGGCAAAAACCATGATATGTTCAACGTATGAATCAGAGTAGGCATGAATCATTAAGACAACAAATACTTATGAAAACAACATTAATGAATAGCTGAAGATAGAAAGGCAAACAAAAATTCGAACATAGCCAGACAGATGCAGGACAGGATTGATGTGAGAATCCGAAATGTCAGTGACGTGCAATCAAGCATATCAAGTATTAGCATCTTGTTTAGAATATGACATGTCTGGCTGCAATAGCAATGCATGCCCTTTCAGAACTCTTAACCCACTATTTTATACAGCAAAATTATCTTTTATAAGAGAACTAAATCTAAGGTAATAGAAAAGCATGAATATAAAAAAGGGTGTAGAAATGGGTGAATACACAGGCACCATATCGGACAAAGGATCAGCATATCTACAAAGGCTATGTTCTTTAACAATTTAAGAAGGAATCAACAAAACAAATAAGAAAATAGGAAAGAGGGTGGAAACCATCAAGATAGTTCACAAATGATTTCTTAGGACAAGGCAGTTTTTTCTATCAACCAAGGAAGTATTCTATTATATGACTATAAACAGAAAGGTATAGTTACATATAATAATATCTGGAACAGGCATTTCATCTTTGCAACAAACATAATTAAGCCATTTCATTTTATGATAAAAACAGAAAAAGATACAGATGTGTAATGCAAAAGTCTTAATGGAATCCCCTTGAGATCAGTCTTAATTTAGTATTCAACTGAATTTTTCATCTCCCCTTAAACATAACTGGAAATTTTTTAATCAAGCATTTAAGAAAAAGCACATGAAAAGTTAACAGCATGACAAGCTGAAGCCAAGAACTGCAAATGACAAGCTGAAGCCAAAAACTGCAACTGAGCACATACAAAAGTTGCATAGTCCTCTTAAGAAATTTAAAAAGATCCATGGTATTCACCTCATCATAAATCAGGTCTTGAAAATTCCATAATATCCACTATACTATAAATCATTACACATGCACCTCACCAAGTTATAATTACCAGTATGTATGGTACCATACACATACAATATTATAAACTTGGCCATATGATACAGGGCCTAGTTGTCTTGGGTTCAAGTGCAACTCTAGCAATAATCCATAGAAAATCTTAATGCTACAGCATGTAGCAATACTTGTTAGTGAAAAAAATACTAATATACAAAATATACACCTGTGTATATATCTGGGCATATTCCAGTCAAGCTTAATTGAAGAAACTGATTTTGCAACGATAGGATGAACATAACTCCATTCCCTCCTGGATCAATTTCCATTAATTTTACAACAATTTAAGTTAAATGGACTTGACCTGAAGCTAAACATTAGAGAGAGGGAAACCTTTATTCAAGGATCAATAGAAAAGCTAAGACTATAAGATTTTATATTGCAAGTGTTTTTTTCAATTAACTGAAATTATGCTTTTGGACTCTAATTCCTTTTAGTGTTCAATAAAAGATTATGGACTAAAGGAGCAGGTAAAAATAAGTCCTCTCAATTACTTCCCAGTAAACTTAATGAATCTATAAAGTCAACAACTTGACTTTTTGATGTCATCAAATTCACAGCCTTGCCAATCATAAAGAGCAATAATTTTTGTATTCAATAATTTTTATAGTAACAAAAAAATGGTTGAACACAGAAAACATAACAACAATTAACATCTCTAAAATTTTATTCATTATCTGGTAGTTTCCCAAATGGTTGAGGACAAGGTTAAAAAACCCGGTTTTGGTTTCAGCCAGCTCCATGGAGTTTTAGTTGCAATTTCAGAGATTTCGGAATTTCACTCCAAGTTTTGAAGTTCCATCGAAAAAAAAAATCCAAAAAAGTTCAAAACTTTTAAAAAATGAAGAAAAATAAAAGAGATCAAGAAAAGTTAGTATATAATACATTTAGAGTATGCACGAGAAGAATGCTTCCCAAGGCCTGAGCTTCTATTTCGTCAAAAGCAGATTTGGAGAAAAATTGGGCCAGCACCAATATCAAAGTCCACAGTTGGTGCATACTACAAATGAGCAAAGACGGAAGACTAAAGTCACAGCTTGTAACTTAAGTACTTCACCATTGCTAAAGCATGGCATGAATGGCCAAAATTTCTTTACATATTCCACATATAAATTCAGAACACAAATGTCACTGTATAATAATGAAAAAAAAAAGGAAAAGAAAAGAGTGCAGAGTTCCTCCAAGATAGACCAGGAAAAAGTCATATGTTACCATGGATAACCAGGGATTAAAATATCTCCCATTACAAAATGTGTTTTGCACCATGAGAGTTGTTTGTTCCTCCAATCTTCCATTTTTACTGCACCTGTATTAATATGCATGTTGCAATCTTATTATATGTGAAATAATGATCAAATCCTTATTTTTCCCTTTTCCTCGCAACCTTGCAGTAATTTATACATGCAACTCTTAGAGCAAAACCATGGTAAAGTGTGTCAGGGAAACCCATGGTAGAATGCATATTCCATTTAGAGAAAATGAGTGGGAACCAAACATTATTTTAATCCCTGCTAAAATTATCCATGGTCATGGACAACTTCCAGGATGGAAACCTAGGACCACCGAAATCAAAGAGCTACAACATAAAACATTTGAAGAAGGATAAATTCCATACCTATTCTTCATGAAGGAACTTCAGTCAGGAAGCGATTCCAACGAGCCAAGGTGAAACACTGAGCAAGTAAATAGAGATGGAAGCACCAAATCAACTTCCCTTTCGCAAAAAATAACAGGATTTAGAAATTCAATGCTAAAGACACATTTCTTGTTATCTAATCTTCAAGGATGTGTCTGACATTATCTGAAAAAAAGAGGTACAATAACCTACTTGTCAAAGCCAATGTCAACCCACAAGTGGAAGTTTGGTTGCTGGCATCAAAGGCCAAATGAGGATCAATTGGGCTCTGGTATGAAGAAAGGATATAAGAAGAAGATTCTCATAATATTTGTTTTTCCAGTATCATGAAAATCTGCTACATTATTACCCACAATTGGTAAACAACCTAATAGTGGATATTCTCACTGGCCGCCCTCATTTACTGCCCGAACATCATCTACACAAAGTGCTGATATTAACAGCATAGCGCTGCTGCAGGCCAGCAACCAAACAACCCTTCAACAACTCTCAAAATATGAGTCAGCTGGTAGGCCTGACACCTGCTTTTCCACTTAAATGAATTTGTAGATGTCATGTTCACTTATCCATCATAGCTGAACCAATTTGACCAATTCACTCCAATGGTGGCATGCTACAGGAGCACATAAGTGTAACATCTGAAAACCAATTTCTCCAAACTCAAATGAATCTCATATTAGGTCCTAGGATGAGAAAAAAAAAAAACGTAGCAGGGCATGGTTCTCAACTTATCATGAAAAACTTGCATGAATAAAATTCTGATTCATGATTGCTGGTGCTCTCATTAATTAAAATCAGATCAGGCCAATCTTGAACAGAATATATCTCCACTAAAGCATGCATTGCTAGAACTCAAGTGTCAGCTAAACTTGGAAAACTTGCTGATATTCTATTTTTCCTTCAAAATTAGTGTGATCTGCCTTATAGGTATTCTTTGTTATATCTTTAACTATCATTGCATGCCTTTAAAATGATCCAAATTGCATTTTTTAAAAAATGCTAGATGCATCACTTTACTGATAGTTCCCCAAATACCCATTGAATTAAAAGACGGAATATAAAAAATCACAAAATAAAGAAAAGCAAAATTCAATAATAATTGGATGATTGAGCAAATTTAGGCCTGCAATCAAGCTAGGTCTGGACCAGGTCATGCATGACCCAGACAAAACCCAGTTTATTTTTGGATAACGATGCTCATGGACCTTTACCCAGCTCAATAGCTAACCAGTCACACTGGGTCCATGGAAATACTTTTTCAACCCTTTTGATCATTCATGCAAGATCAAGTCGTGCATCAGCTGAACCCAACCAACGCAATACCATCTAGTATTGTTTGGCTCTGAATTAGGTTTGGTCTGATGCAAGATAAAGAAAGGTACATGGTTCATTTAATGTATAGAAGAAAACTAATAATGGCATGGATAGAAAGTGGATTAATTTAAAAGAATAGTATCGGTGCAGAATGCTACACTAATATCATTGACAATGATGTGGTTCAATCATAATTAAGCCTTCAAGTTATAAATAAATGAATGCCAAAAACAAAGTGCCACACTGTTTGACACAAAAGAACTGCACTAATAATCTTTGATATAATCTGTTGCTTAGAAAAAAGGAAGAATTCACAAAATAAGAACACAAAAAGAAAATCAAAAGCAAAACAAGCAACAATTTAGCTCACCTTGTATCTTTATGCGCAGGAATTGGGTGAAATCAACTGGTGAAAGTCTTCGACATTATCCAAGAAACAAAGCACCTGTAGAAGCAGACCTAGGTCTAGAGAGAGAGAGAGAGGAGAAGAGGTGATCTTCTCAAAACAATAAATTAAGAAGACGTAATCATTCTAAAGACGATCATCTAAGATAAGTTCTTCAGGAACTTGAAAATGAAGGGGGGGATTGGGGGAAAGGCAGCAAAGGGGAGTCGAGATATTGGAATACTGAACCAAGAATGCTTTTATGATTTGAATATAATGATTAAAAATAGGGTGTACCATATTGTGAAACGACATCAAAAAAAGATAGACATTAAATCATTATTAGCATCTTTTATGGTAAAACTAAAAGGATGTTTGGATGCCTATCCATGCCATATACTTGGCATACCAAGCTGACTACCTGTTAGCTTAGGGAATTACTGAGAGGAGCCAGAGTGAGAGAACCAAGAAATAAAGGGAAAGTCCGAGATCCCATAACTCCTTGAACTTGGGGTTTGGCAATCGTGCCCGTACTCAGCTATTCACACTAGGCAAATTTTTCCAGCAATATCTAAAGCACAAGCCTGCTGTCTAGGGATAGCATGCTAGGGCATCCAAACATCCTATAAATGCCAAGATGCTCCATCTAAACATAAACAAAAGAATTGAGATATACATTAGTAAATTATAAAGGCCAGCGAAAAGGTTGTAAATGGTCCATTAAAGGCAATGAAATGCCCAAGTAACCAGGCAAGGCATGCCCAAGGATTTAAGTGTATTGTGTGTTCGTGCCATGAAATACCATGCCATGCACTAGTGAGCCAATTCACTAAAAAACCAAAAGGAATAAGAGAAAAGGAAACATAAAGGACAGCACTGCATACCACTTCAAGTCAACTGGAACAGTCCAACATGCAATATTTGGCAATATAGATGGCCACATCAATGGCCGTATCATGCATGTAATCCATATCTAGCTGATATGATGCATACTTTCAAGCAAGGAAGTGAAGGAACAATACATTATGGTACCTCAATCCTTGGGTGCTAAGTGCAAGACAATCCTTATTAAACAGAAGCTTCTTAAATAGCACAAACTCTTCGCATTTTACTACAATCACATCACTCGTAGAAACATTGCAAGAAATAATAAAATAGCCTTCAAGCAATTCTTATGGAATTATTTGTAACAAACCTATCAAGATCAATTCATCATCCTTAAGCTGCAATAAACCCAAGATCAAGAGCATAATAGTAAACATAGTTATAGAATTATAATCATTAGAATATTTACAGAGAAGACCTAAAGAAGGTCCAAGAACACTAGGTTGCAAGGAATGTGGTCAGCATCAAGCACATGTAGAACCTTCAATGGAATCAGGCATAAAAAATTAAGACAATCAAAATAATAAACTTTCGGTGCCTTTCTCCTCCAAAACAGTGGAATCGACAATAGAGATTGTTTCGGTGGACTGAGTACACCTTTTTTTTTTTTTTCCCCTCGCCATGAAATTAGTGTCCAAACAAGTGACCTTGATGGAAACCACCATCTCCAAGCAAGGAGATGCTTTCAGAACTCACAAATCACATTATTCATATAAGGATGAAGTTTAAGGTCGACCAACGAATCTTTCCTATTCATGGAAATTTGCATGTATTCAAACCAAATTCATTTAAGGATATACATTATTCAAAAACTATTTATCAGAAAGAACCTTTATCCGACTATATACTACTCGAATATTCAACAAAAAACCTTGCTAAAGCATGAATACAGACAAAGCAGGACAAATATATGAATAAATAATTAGAGAGAGAGATGGAGAGAAGATTATAGGAAGCTCCTTTTTTTGTGGGTTTTTTTTTTTTTTTGGTTGGGGGGGGGGGGGTGCGGCGCAATCAAGGTATTGAGGAAAAGAGGAGAAAAAAAAAGATCAAGGAAAAAAACTCTTATTCGGATCAGAACTCAAAAGGCCCTTAAAAAAAACCCTAATGGAGCAGGGGGAAAGTGTGTCAAACAGCGCATACCCCCGGCCTGATCGAGACTGCCCCGTGCTGCATCGGGTGGTGGTGCGGGTGAAGGGGTTGGTGGTGGGGGTGTTGAGGATGAGGATGATGGGGAGGCGCCAGCGGCGGCCCCCCGGGCCCCATCATCCCCCCGTTTTTCCCATGCCACGGCCTCTCCTGTATCCCCGCCATCGCTCGCTCGGCCGCGTCCATGGTCCCCGCGAACTGCGTCAGCTGGGAGAGCGCCGCCGCCGCCGCCGGATTCAACCCCGGCGGGAGCGGGTACGAGGGCTCCGCCGACGTCGACGACGACACCGACCCCTGCTGCTCCGAAGGTAGCGGGGGATATCCATTCCCGCCTGCCGCCGTGGCGGCGGCCGGATAGTGGTGTGGTTGCGACGGGTGGATTTGGGATGCGTCATGGGGCGCGGCAGCCGCGGCGGATGGGGCAGGGACGGGATCTGGCTGGGCAGCAGCCGGGGTAGGCTGGTACGAGGAGTAGTCGTGGGGGTAGTAGTGGTGGTGGGGGTGGTGGTAGGTGGAAGGATCGTAGTGGGGGTGGTGGTAGGAGGCGTAATAGGCCTCGTAAGCCTGGGCCTGGGCGGGGTCGTAGGACTGGGCGGCGGCCTGGTGGTCTTGGGGCTGGTACTGCTGCTGCTGATCTTCGGTGAGGGTGGAGTAGTCCATGATCGGTGAGAACGGAATAAGACGGACGGGAGAGCAGGGAGGGGGAAGGGGAATAGCTTTCGGGATTCCTCGCGTGGGGCATTTTATTAATTGGGTTTTTCGGTCGGCCTTTTCGTGTGGCTACTAGCTTTGGACGGAACATCAGGATTGGGATTGCCCCGGTGATGGAGAGGTTGCCCGCGACCGTTCGGATTTGTGTCATGTCGGACAGGATGCTGCTACATGACTTTCATGATCTCATAAAATCTTCTGTGCGACCCCGTGCACATGTTTTTGGACCCTTGGGGGGGAGTATGCAGTATGTCGTTTGTTAGCCGGTAGGATATGCTGCTTATAGCCAGTAACCGACACATGCGATGCAAACGAGACGAAGCTGTCTGCAGAGGGAACTGTTCACAGGGTACTCTGCAATGCCATTGCCTCCTGAATGTCTTTTGACAGCTAGGAAAAATCATGGTATATTATTTTACTTGCAAGTAACCATCTCTGAATTTTTTGAGATTAACTTTGATAATAGTGCATCAAATGGAGACAAATATGATGAAGCTTTTTTTTTTTTTTTTGATAAAAAAGCAAATTTTATTATTAGATATGCCATACACAACTAAAATTTTAAAGCCTTCTTTCTCATATTATTCTGAAAAGAGACTGTTGATGGTTATTGTTTGACTTTTTCGGTCAACAACTTTAGACACCTATATTTATTATTTTGAGATAGGTTGTTACAGAATAGAAGTAACTCTTCGTTTTAAAAAGGTTAAACTAATATATCATCCATGAGATACATAAGATATATCTTTTATTTAAAAAATATATTATATTTAAAATATTATGGTTATTCATTGTATAATCATTTATAAAAAATCTATTTTTATTAATATATAAACTATTTATTTTATTAATAAAAAATATCATTTTATTAATACATTAATATATTGTTTTTTATATATTAAACAAATATAATTATTGATTAGTATCATCCGTAATATATTTTTTAATTGATTAGTATCATTGTGAATCCCTTCTCACCACCCCCTTCTATATCATGAATCAAAAATATTTTATTTAAATGAGCATTAATGGATTAGTATTTAAGCTATCATTAATAAGAATTATTTTTTAGTATTTAAATTGGGCCCATTTTCTATCATAAGGAGCTGCCTGGTTGGGATATTAGATATAAAAAAATAAGAGATTATTATTCCTTAAAATAACAATTCTTTTATCTTACTATGTAATAATTCATAATTGTATCTTTCATTAAAGAAATATTTGCTAGCAATTTATCATTAAAAAAAAAAAATGATAGAGTTTGGTGGCTTTTATTAAATAAAAATATGTGAAATCTCACGGTTTGAAAATTACTTTTTTAATTATTGGGATGAAATAGATATTTGGGCCTTTATTAAACCACTATGTCTAGCACCAAAGAAAATCAAGTTTACAATCATTTTAATGACATTTTTGAGTATACGTAGATATAGCAACGTCCTGACAAATTAAAATATATTAGGCTCTTAATTGATTGAAATCTAGCATCAACCTATGCACACAAATATTTTATATATTATAATATTAATAGTATGGTAATGGATACCATCGATTATTTACTCAAATAATATCATTCATCCCATTTCATCTCTAAGTTGTATAAAATAAGCTATAAAAAATAAATAAAAAGAAAAAAATGGACTATCTAGTTGGGTGTGGTGCTCCATGCTATCTCAAACATGGAAGTCATGATATTTTTATAATTAAAAGAAAAAGGGTGACGGGATTATTTGTGTTATTTATAATCCCATTTCAAATGTATGAGAAGGCAAAAAATGCTATTCATTGCTTTAAATAAATTTTAATATAATAAAATATTTATGACAAATAACTGCATACCTGATCCAGTAGTTTTGGAATCAAAATTAACTGGACATGGACATTCATTGAATAACATATTTTTAATATCATTAAAAAACATGAAAAAATAGAAACTTAAACAATAATCATAGTCATTATTTTATTTTTTTTTTAATTTTTTTTTAGAAAAAATGGTAGGGGGTTTTAGGGTAGGGGGTTTTATCCCGGTGTAGCTTCTCGTAACAGGCCCCCAGCCTGTTAGACCATGTTCAATTCGGACTGTAATTTTTTCGCGTGCCCTCCCCACACAACTGGGCAAGTACGTCAGCCTAGCCCCACTACGGGGCTAGAGTTACGACCGCTCAACTCCCCAGTCACGTACTCCATACTTGATATGGAATTTAATCGAGTCACCCGCGGGATCATTCCTCGAACCCATGACCAGTGGATTATACACAAGAGCTGAGCCGTACCTTAACCGATCGCGCTACTACTGTAGTGGTTTGTTTTATTTTTAAGCAAATTTTTTAAGAAAAAAATATAAAATATGTGAGAAATAGGGAGAATGTAAACGGTGATGCAAATTCATGCTTCCATTACTTGAATGGCATAATGTCTGATGGTGATATGTTTTCTTTTTTTGTCGGCAATTACTGCTGCTATTGTTGCTTGTCATCTTTTTCCTTGATATAACTGATCCATCTATATATCCACTCTCTAATACCCATCTCATCTTTCTCCCCCTTTTATTTTTCTATTACTATGTGATTCCATCCATGATCTACTTTTCAACCTGCTCTCTACCTCTTCCTCTTCCTGTTCCTTTATGATCACCATTTTTTCTTTTCCTTCCCATTACCATCATCCCCTGCTTATGCAATGTATCACAAACCACTATGCTTATGATCTTCTCTTGCAACATATTTCAATTTTACAAATTATAAAATAGGAAGAAAGAGTACTCATGAGAATTGTGGTAGAGAAATGGATTCACTTTAAAAAAAATATCCATATAAGTGAGAAAGAGAAAAACAATTCAAATATATTATGAAATGATTGTAATACATCAATTTTTGAAAAAAAAAAAAAGTTATAACACATCATTCAGTAATTGATTTACATCAAATATATAATTAAATTTCTGAATAATTGGTTTCTAAATAAGTTTGAAGTATTTACTTTTAAAAAAATAATCACTTAATTATCCGTGCACAAGGCAAAGTCCAAATGGCAAACTAAGAGCTTTGCCCAAGCAGATTCTCCATATATATATATATATATATATATATATATATATATATAGAGAGAGAGAGAGAGAGAGAGAGAGAGAGAGAGAGAGAGAGAGAGAGAGAGCTAAAAGTGCATGTAATAGGCTGTACGGCAAGTTGAGAGCTTTGCTATATTATATGTATATAAAGAAGCCTACAGTACTTGCCACATACTGCATGGCATTGGCATCCTGAGTTGCTAATTACATGGGATGATGGCTGTGACCTATATGCTTTCAAAGTTATTAGATTTTCTATTTTTGATGGCCACATATATATATATATAATAAATGTAATTTATCAAGAAAAAAAAAATGGTATGTAGCTTGAATAAAAAAGTTCTCATATTTTATCTACGTTGAGTAGACATTGAATTCTGATTTTACAAAAGTTTCATAGCACTTTTACTCATCACGGCACTCTTAGTCTATAACCCAACTTACTTGTAGCAGTGGAGAGAATTAACCAAGGTAGGCCATAAAACAAGATTGTGCATAATATTTCCATCCAATAAGGGGTTTTATGTAAATAACTTATGTATATATTCTAAATTAGTTTAATAAATCCAAATTATCAAAGGGTTTTATGTAAATAACTTATGTATAGATTCTAAACTAGTTTAATAAATCCAAATTCTCAAAAAAAAAAAAAAAAAAAAATGCAGCTTGCATAAAATGTTCTCATACTTCATTTCGATTAAGTAAATCCAAATTAAATCCTGGTTCTAAAAAAATTCATTACCCTTTCCTCGTCATGGCACTCTTAGCCTATGACTTAAGCTACTCATAATGGTAGGTAGACTTAACCAAGGTATACCATAAACAAATTGCATAAAAAGATTGTGCATAATATTTATATATAATAAAGGATTTTATGTAAGGTTTTTTTGCATGTATATTCTCCTAACAATATAAAATTACATGTATATCTTCATAAAGTTACTATTTATATGTATGCCATCTTTAAATACCTATTTTATATGTATATTATTATTTTTCTTTATTTTTATATAGATACACATACCATCTAATACTGTTAAAAAATAAATGGTTTAAATTTAAGATGACCAAAATACCTCAATGGGTAGATATATATAAAAAAAAGTTTATAATAATATACATGTAAAAAATAATTCGTGACAATATTGATGTGATTTTGCATATTTAAGATAGTATATACTTGATTAAATCTATTAAAAAATAATCAAAACTTGATAGAGACTTGTATAATATTTCACGTCTTAGTTAAATTAATAAGGTAAAAAAAGGCCAATTAACATTATCATATTTTTCTTGTTTAAGATCAATGCAATAACTTTCAGTAATTTGTGCATGATGAATAAATATTTTTTAAAAAGTGATATGTTTTCTTTTACAATAATTGATGTCAACATGAGATCATATAGCATATTAATATTATTTTTTTATCACTCTCCTTGATCAAGAGTGATAGAGTATGTCAATTAATTTATTGTCATTTGAGTTTATACTCCAATTTTTTATTTTTTTGAGTGTATAAAATTTTACATATACAAAATTATACAAATACTTTGATAAAGTTGCTTTTACATACATACCTTTATGAAGCTTTCTTTTTACATATCTACTTATAAAGATATTTTAGTTAATTTAATTTTAAAACTTTTTTAATAGCATTAAATGATATAGATATATATATGCAAAAAATATATATAATAAATAGTTTTAAGAATATATATATATTTGTTGATCGCAATTTTATGAGGCTATTTATATAATTTTATGTTTGTAGCGTGGGTGTATATATATATATATATTATATGCAAAAAAACCCCCTTCATATAGCTAATTATAATCTCAAAATAAACTCGCGTTCGTTTTGCCGACATTACATGATAACGGTCACCGCGACCCAGCACAGGAAGATCACGTGCAAGGGGGTGCACCCAGGCAAGATAAAACCGAGGGTCAGCCAGTGACGGAAGATGAGGACTCGTCCCTGTGCGAGGAGAGAGAGAGGATGACGGTGGCAGTGGCCGCCGCCAACGCCGCTGCTTCTCTCGCCCCCGCCTCTTCTTCCCTCATCCGCCACCGCTCCGCCTCTCGCTTCCTCCTCCTCTGCCGCACCGGAAACCCTAGGCCCACCGTCCGGCAATCAAGAATCCCTGTGAGCTCTCCGGCCACTTCGCCGCTCCTCCTCCGCGGCCCCTCTCCTCTCCTCCGCCGCCCTCTTGGCCTCGCTCCGTCTCCCCACATTCCCGCTCCAAGATGGAGACTCTTTTGCAGCAGAGCCCTCTCCGCTGATGCCGAGGCATGCGAGAAGCCGGTGGCGGAGGCCGGCAAAAGGATTCGGGAGTTTCGGAAGCGTCTGAGGATTGTTGACGTGAAGGGTGGACCTGACGAAGGGATGGACCGGTTAGGGCAGAAGCTTGCAATAAGAGGTTGGGTACGGACTTGTCGGGTTCAGAGCAGCGTGACTTTCATCGAGGTGAGAATGTTGTTTACTCATTAGGTTCAATAATCGAACACAAATTGAACGAACTCATGCCCGTCATGGCTCGTAAAGCCTTCGTTTGTTTCATTCGGAGTGCAGTTTACTTCATTAGGTTCAATATCCCTACTTATATGTATGCATGCATGCATATGCATGTATATTCTTATGCAGAAAAGAGATGAAACAAGGGAATGTATATCAGAGGGTCTAGAAAGAAAGGAAAGACCTAAGCTTATGTTGATGGAAGTTGTGAGAAAGGATTTGGAAACCAAATATATGTTAACCAACCCTAGATAGTTTACACAAGGACTAATAGTTCCAATCTCATATTTCTCCCCTTGCCTTTACCACCTCACCAGAGTTCTATGCTTCCGCATACCCTAATTAAGCCAGCGATCTTACCGATGATTGCGGCCTTTTATATTGTCATGGGAGATTCTCATGCCTTAAAATAAAAGTATAAAACAGGACATATGATACTATCTTCCACAATGTTATTGTGGCTGCGCACCAGGTCAGTATTTGTTGTGAAGTTTATTAGACTTCTCATTATTGTATCTCTGACTAGGGATGCCTTTTGATGCTAGCACACCACTTCAGTTTGATGGTTAGGTTGATTCAGATAGTAAATGATCTATATTTTATGAACAAATGAAACACACCAACTCAAGCTCTTCTAAATGAAGACTTAAACAACCTCAAACATTTGGTGTGTATTGGGGCAATCATGAGTTTGAGAGGATAAAATTACTGCTTGTATGTAGGATGTTATCTTCACTATAGTACTGTCTAGTCAAAATGCAATATGCCAATAGATTTCAAGTTTTGGGCACTTTGAAGGCTTTACCTTTTTTCCCTAGGGATCCTAGTATCTCTGCTTTTGGATACAAGACTAAAAAGTATAGGTTTGACAAAATTCTTGAGGGAAACAAGAAAAATTAAGTATATGGTTTGATTTGACTTGACAAACTTCTTGGTTGTTGAACCATAAGTCAAAAGCATCCTCCTCCCCCCAACAAAACAACAACTTGTAAAGACAAGTAGAAAAGGAAGCAAATGTAGTTTGTGCCTTTGTAGTATTGATACACTCAATTAAAAGATGTTCCAGGGTTTAAGAAATTAGAAAAGTGCTAGTAGAGGAGGACATAACTATGAGACTGCCTATAAAGCTTTTTAACGACATATAAGGGTCCACAAAAATAGAGAATTTAAATTTTATGGAGCTGTGAAACTATTATTCGATATAGGTTGTGATTACATCAGTCCCATGATGGGATCCAATTTGTTAGTTTTTAGGAAATCATTATGAATATAATTTATAAAGATTTTTCTAATTGATCAATTGATCCAATGGAGATGTTTTTATATTGTTTTAGACTTTTAGTAGTTAGTATATTTAAAATGGTTATAATACTATGTTTGGGGATATCTTTTGTGCCTTATGTTTCATGTCTTTTCGCATACATGATAAGTCGATTATTTAAATTTTCTATAAGCTGTTTTGTGAAAGCTTCTTATCAAATAGAATGAGCAACTTCTTTCAGGAGATAGAGTAATAAATGGAGGAAATATACATCTTCTTTTGCCTTACACATGTTCAATTATGTTATAATCAGCAGCACTTCAAAACTGGAGTAAAAATAATAATATACTCCTAGCCTGGGTTACAGAAGCATGCAAGCGTTGCACATAGCTAGACGCAAACTATGGTGTTTCTTTTTCTTTATTCTAATAAATCGGTGAACAAAATCACTTTACTAAATCACTTAATTTCGTGTTACTTCCCGGTTTTCCAGGTAAATGATGGCTCCTGCCTGTCCAACTTGCAATGCGTGATGAATATTGATGCCAAAGGCTATGATCAGGTATTTATTTGTCTGTTTAGATACACTCCTCGTACACTATAAAGTTAAACCACCTTGACAAGACCATGAAGTGTGTCACTGCATCATGGAATACCCGATTCCTTTATATACACTTCCATTTTAGTATGCATTCCCTTTTTATATTCTATCTTGTCATTGAGAAAAATTAGAGAGATAGATCAACCAAAAGTGAGTATATTTATCAATACACGTAAATAAAAAAAGTTTGGCAAAAAACAAATGCGACCCTGAACATTTCATTGGTTGATGGAATCATGGCTTTCCATCAAGTCCTTTTGAGAGTTTGTGAATTTGGCTGTACCAGAAGAGTGATTGTTTAGACTTTAGAGATTTATGTTGGGTAATTACTACCTAGTTTTATAGATTATAATTTTTATGAAGAAGCTTTTAATTGGTGGCTGTTTTTCAAAATTCAAACATGCAATTGATAGTGGTGGCTAAACTTGATTCAAGGAATTCATGACTAGGATTCTTAAAGCTAACAATCGAGGGGGTAGAACGGTTAATCATTCTAAGTCATATCACTGTTTCCAAAATATCTCATTTATGTGATGATATTAGTTTTGAGCTCTAACTGGGTCCATGTTGTTTATGGATATTACATTCTCTCTTTCCCTATAATCACAAAATTTGTAAATTTACATTGCTGGCCTGCTGTTAGGTGGAATCAGGTGCTGTCACAACTGGCACATCTGTCCTTGTGGAGGGTATTGTGGTAAGTAGCCAAGGATCAAAGCAGAAAGTGGAGTTGAAAGTTGCCAGACTTGTCACGGTAATGACCCTATTTCGCACTCTGGTATCTTTAATGAACTTCTTGAAGAAAAGTAAAGAAAATTTTTGGTAGTTGAAATTCTGAAGAAATGAAGTTGAGTTGTGTGGTTAATTTAGAGATATTTTCAAGTGCATGCACGCACACACACACACACACATATCCTTTCCAAATCTTGTTCTTTGTTATAAAAAATATGTTTCGATGTTTCACACTTCTTTCTTATCACAGTTTGGGAAAAGTGACCCCTTGACATATCCTATCCAGAAGAAAAGAACAACCAGAGAATTTTTGAGAACCATAGCTCATCTTCGCCCTCGGACAAATACGTTTGGTGCAGTATGGTCTTACTCTTTGTGAACTATATTTTAATGTTACTATTTTTATCTTATAGATGCAATGATTGTAAATCTTATCTGATGCTATTTCTTATCTGATGCTATTTCTAGCTTAGTTGTTTATACTTTTGTTACCTGGACTGTTGTTGTTTTTTGGATGTTTTCGTTAACGTTTAATTCCATATATATTTTCAAAATAATGTGTTTGAAATTTGAATGATGTCACAGTCAAGAAGCACTTGTCTTTTAATTATGCACTGTGCAATACTTTGTATATCTCTAAAGAACTACAATATTATGCGCATGCTGCAGTTTCATATTATCAATTAAATTGTGCCATATTGGCCAATGTTCAGTGCTACGCACACTATGCAGTCATTCGAGGTGTTACAACACATAGCAACCAGAAACTTCTTCAGTTTCTTGTCTAAATTTCTGCATTGCTTCATAACGTGAAAAGACATGTTTTAAAATTTCAATTCATGCATCTAACTTTACTAGCACATCTTGATAGGTGACTTTATAATGCAGATCATTGTAGGTCAGTGGCAATGCGGTGACTTTGTTTTGTTGGTGCTCATTTAGGTTACAAGAGTGAGGAATGCGCTGGCATATGCTACTCACAAGTTTTTCCAGGAAAATGGTTTTGTTTGGATCTCAAGCCCAATCATTACTGCCTCAGATTGTGAGGGGGCTGGTGAACAATTCTGCGTGACTACTTTGGTATCTATTTCAATACATTTCTTTGAACTGAAATTTTAAAATAATTCATGCATTTTTACTGGGGTTATACTCACATTAATCAGAATATTTTATATAAGTACCCATTCATGTCTTGGTATACACAGATACATGCACATATGCATACATCAAACATATTCTCTTCAATATTTTATATATAATAAATAAATAATAAAATATATATATATATCATTCAAATATGAATTCAATAATCTTTCAATATGTTTCGAAGAACATATGTTTTCTTTTTGAGCCTTGACAACCCTTATCAAAGTCGTTTCTGGATATGGAGTCTTGGCAAGCTTCTTCCTGGTTGCATGAGCTTTAACTACATCATTGATGCGTAGGTTTCCTTGCCAGTAATTTTTTAGATTTCATTAGATGTCAGTTTCACCTGGAGTTGTATGGGTGAGGAATTTAGCACTAGTTCATCAACAAATTGAGAGTTGGATATAGCACATTCTCAAAATTTGATGAGTCATACCTTAATTTCAATCCATGAAGCCAAACACCCTACCCCATTTGATGGGATAGGGTTTGTTAGTTCCAGTAGTTATTCAATCAAATTATGGTTAATAAACTTTTAATAATTATAATAATTTACTTAAAATTGTATATTTTAAAAACCATTTTAACCTTCCCCCCCTGATATCATGGCATAATGGCATCCATGTGCTGCTTTGTATATCAATCATTGAGGCAATCTGAGTAGTCAACACATATTTCAAAGAACTAATGCCTCTTGGACTTCCAATAATGTAGAGAGGAGTATTAAGGAGATGTTTTTCCAGCTAACTACATGGCCCTTATGTCTGACTGAGGTCATTCGAACCATCTAACCTCTCCTTAAGCAACAATTGCTCCATCTTTCCTAGATTTCTTTTTAGTGGTCCTCATGTTTCTATATCTTGTTCTCAGTTTAAGAACTTGGTCCATGGATCTGAGCTTTTCATGTTGAGAAAATGCATAATGGCAATCTAAATTGATAAGCCATACCATAGATCATGATCTATGATATTTAAATTGCCTAAATATAAAACACAAATATTTTGGATGGCTTGTACTGGTTCATTGAGTGCCACAGATTGGATATCTTTCAACAATAGGATATTTATTTTGAACATGGTCGGGAAGAATTTTTGTCCAACCGTGTCTAAAGGTGTGCATGTGATGATCAACGTTCTACTTATTCCATTATACAACATTTAATCCATTTCGGTTCCCTGGTTGTACTATTCATATGTGCTCACAGAAACCTTTTAAAAAACTCTTTTCAGGCATTTAACATATTTTAAATCATACTTGACCTTGGAGATTCTCAATGTGGCTCATTGTGTATTTTATATGATTCTGGCTTAAATCCTCCTACTATGACTTTACTCCATTTCATTGTATATGTGCGTGTGTATCTATATGGCATTGTCGCCTATCATATACATGTGAAATGTCATTCAATTATTTTGGCAAACTTACATATGAATATTGGTGCCTTTGCAAGCCATGTTTTCAAGAATGATGTTTGCAGCTTAACTTGGCATATTTCCAAAATATTTTAAGTTATTCGTCATGTACAATTACTGTGCAACCTTACCTGGCAAAGTGTGTTAGGGTGTTGGCAACAACTACATTTTGTAATTGGGTAAATTGGATTGGAATCCATGGTTTGCTGTACTAGACTGTATTGCTTGGTGCCAAGCAAACTGTACTGTACCGGTGGTGACTTGATGCTTGGTTTAGGAAGTGTACCAAGTGCTGAACTAAGTTGTACTGACACTATACTAGCATGGTACTGATGTGGGTACCAAAATTGGTACGGTAACTAGGGATTGGACATGCATAATTCTATCATATATAGCTAGAGGTTTTAGGTGAAGTCTCAATCAACCAATCGTGACCAAGTCTTATTCCATCTATATGGAGTTTGTGAGGCCAAGTGTTAATCGATCATACCCCTCTACTTATTGTCCACTGTCGAGGTGTGCCAAGTTTTGTCCTGCAGTACATACCATTCTATACTGATCATATCGATAAACTGTGAGTCAAGACAAGGGTGTACTATGGTGCATATTGTGTCAGCATGTGACCAATATGCCTCTATATAGTGTAGTTCAAAGTTGGCAGGATTAAGATTTATTGTTTTGCATTAGGATGTAATATGATGATATAATCTGAAAGCTGTGGTCTGATGGGCCTAGAATAGCCAATAGCTAATCCTAAATATTTATGTATAATGTGCTTGCTTCATCTAGTATCACTTTCAATTAAGTTGGTTAATTTTCTAGCTACCCATGAATGCACATAGTAGAATAGTGTACATGATAGAGTTTGGAATCTGGAGCTGATAGTGGAAAAGTACATGGTTTTCCTTCATGCAGAAGATGTGATCTGTTGAGGAAATCATGGTTGGGATGATGAGAGGACCAATTATCTTGCAAATAGAGCAGCCATCTCATAGTTGCCCATAAGCAAGAGGATGAAAGGAGTGCTTTTATGGAAAATTTATAAGTTGATATTAGAGCACAGGAAATGGCTGTGAAAGAAGCAGAATGGATGTAGTTCAACTTTGCAGAGAATAAATTTAAAAATGTATGAGATTGCTCAAAAAAGGCAACTTTGTTTAGGAAGCTTAAGGATGTCCTTTTTGATTTCTTTGGATGGGAAGAAATGGAGATGGAGCTATGAGGTTTAGAGTTATCAGAGGCTTCTAGCACATCTTATATAAGGAGGAAGGAGGTACTTCCCATTTTTTTAGAAGAAATGGATGGGGAGGGGAAGGGGTTTTGTTTTTTTTTTTTTTTGCAGGGGGGGGGCGCGGTGTGGTGAGCGGGAGAGAGAGAGGTGAGATGGCCAATGCAGGGGGGAAAGGTATGAGAAGGAATGAGACTAGCTAGAGCACAACTCGTGTGTGGGGAAAGGGTAAGCAGTCCGTGCATCCCAACCATGATAGTAGTCTTTGCTGCCTTTATAAGACCTGAACTATCTACTGAAAGAAGTTTCTCTTTTATTTGGTATTCTGGTAGATGGAGCTAAGAAAATGAAAAGGAATATACTTAGAAACAGAAGGAAAAAGATCATGATTAATTACTTGTAATTAAGCACAGTGGAGCATGGTAGAAGAATGTCAAAAATCACAAAGCTAAGCTTTTAGGTGTGCAAGAACTAAACTTGTAAGTCATGCAATTAAATTAGGGCTCAGATAAAGTTGCCCATGAATGGTGCCTAGTGAAATGGTTTTCTAATGGAGAGATGTAAAAAGACAAGAAGGATATAGAGCATTTATGAGCCACATTAGGCCAACTAATTAGGGAAACAAAGAAATTAATGATGAGGGAGATTGAATAAGGACTGTATGTGACACCCTTGAGGAGGTTCTGATAATTCTGAGAGGAAAGCACTTATGCCGCAAGGACTTGAGCCATCAACCAAGAATTTTGAGTTTAGAAAGGAATTTTAAAGGCTAACATATGGTTGTTGAAAGCTCATGGGTTTGAGATTTTGAAGTTAAGATATTTCTTGAGAATTAAATAAAGATTTGTAATCTACAAATGTTCTAATTGCTATGATTTTTTGATCGAACCTTTCTATCCCTTGTGGCTATTTCCCTTGTCTCATTCATTGGATTTTATTATATATATATATATATATATATATATATATATATATATATATATATTTTTTTTTTGGGGGGGTGGTTTTACCAACCTCCATCCCCTTTTCTCATGAGGGGGAACTTCTAAATTATGGTGGAATAGTTTCTGATACTAGAAGTTTGAGAAATGCCTGTGGAACTCCAAGGAATCTTATGCTCATGTATGGTTGTGGCAGGGTAGCATCTTATTGCTATCCTTGGTAGTTTTCTTCCCTGCAGGAGAATATGGTATTTTGTTTATGCTGTTTCACTGTTCTTTTGTTGGACTCAACATAGATAAAGATCTTCTTGTTTTTTCTTTGACTTTACTTGATGAGCAAAGAAGCTGTTTGTAATCTTGTATGGTCAACTGTGAGTTTTTTGTCATTGTTTACCCTTTGATTCTTTTCTTAATAGATTCCTAACACTCGAGAAGGTACTGATTGTCTAGTCAATACTATTCCTACTTCTAAGGATGGGAAAATTGATTGGTCACAGGTGAGTCTATTACCCTGTCCATGCTTTGCGCTGTTTATGTAAGCAGATTCTGTTAAATATTATCAATTGTACTTTGAAGATGGCCTGCTTTTTATATCTTCATAACTTTTATTTTCTAGAATATGTTGTAGGCATGTCAATGTCATCATATGACTGCAAAAATTTAATTTTACATATTTTGCTGCTACCATGCTGCAAATTTAATTTTCACAAGCATATGTCCAGATAATATGGAAAGGGCATCTTGAATATAGGTCCAATGTTGAGTCTCTGACATGCTGAAATCCACTAATGGTGCAATTATCTATTACAAAGCCCAGATATGTTGCATGAAATAGCTTAAGTTTGGTGTTTGTCAACTCAATACAAGTTCAACATAAATAATAATGATGAATAAGAGTTAAGATCTGCAGTATTCTAGTGCTACAAGTTCACATTCACCTAGTAAAATGGTGACAGACATTAAAACTAGGCTAAGAATTCAATTCTGTGTGCCTTCCTGTCAACCTGATAATAATGATTGATGGGAGTTAAGATCTTAGTATTCTAGTGCTATAAATTTGCATTCACATAGTGAGATGGTGACAGACATTAAAACTAAGCTGAGAATTCAATTCCCTGCGCCTTCATGTCAGCCTGCAAAGTAAGGATTTGAAGAATGATTAGTTGCATTTTTCTTGCTGGATCTGCTCCACTCAGCTAACTTCATTTCTATGTTTTGCTAAATAAGGAATGCAGACAACAAGAATACTTGATATAGATGGATCTTGTGAGTTACTAGAAAAAAAACTGACTTCTTGATATAGAGTTGTAGATTGATAGTATCAAGGTTTGCCATCTCGGTGCCGGACCCCGTATCTGGCACCATGCTGATATGGTGTTGATATTGCCTGGTACGGAGGTCAGTTCGATTTAATATTGGTATGGTAAGGCACACCCAATGGTAAATTTCTATTATTTTGCATTGGTTGGTGCTGCCAATTGGCATAATTAAATTTTTAAATTTTTGTAAACTTGGATCAAGGCAATGCGGTATTGATTTACTGAGTTGGAATTAGTTAAAATTCATTTGATGTCACATAAACATTATTGAATATCCCATGCATTGTGAATCATGTGTTCACATTTTTATACCTGATTCTTAATGGTATATTTTTTTGAGGCATTATGTAGATCAATCTATTATGAGGTATTTATTTCCCAGCTCCCAGTTTAAAACCCTCTTCTTATTCACTAGAAAAGCCTGTCAACATTCTGATTTGGATATTTTGGTGATGGAATTTTCTCAATGGAATAAGTATTGTGTCATGGTGGAGAAAAGAACTCTCTTTATAATCAGTGAATCATGATATAGAAAAGGAGAAGGCAGGGTTAATTATACATAGCTTACCCATGCTAGTCGCAACTGAGGGTGCAATATTGGGATATGTGGTCATGCAGTCATGAGAGCCCAAGGAGCACTACATACTTATTGCACATGCAAGCTTGCTGACAACATTAACTATTGCTTATTACTGTGCTATATATGTTACTTGTAACTTATGCTGTAGAGACCTTGGAATCATTGGAATTATGTTGTTAATGATCTCTTCTCCTCTTCTCCTCTTCTCCTAGGACTTCTTTGGGAGACCTGCATTTTTGACAGTATCAGGACAACTAAATGCTGAAACATACGCATCTGCTCTTTGTGATGTATGAGCTCCTATCCCTGCTAAGCCTTCATGTAGTAGAAATTTGAGCGATTTGATTAGTCTTTCTTCATATGTAATTTGTGAGTGGGTTGACATGATGACTAAACAATGCTGGCTTTCAGGTATACACGTTTGGTCCTACTTTTAGGGCAGAAAATTCAAACACCTCAAGACACTTAGCTGAATTTTGGGTACTTGAAGTTCCTTGCTTAATTTCATATCATTAATCAAGCATTGTATTTTTTTTTCAAAAGCTTTGAACTGCTTCTCTTACATTGTGTTTTCTATTGCAAAGATGATTGAACCTGAACTTGCTTTTGCGGACCTGAATGATGACATGGCCTGTGCAACTGCCTATCTCCAGTATGTAGTAGGTTTCCTCTTCACATCTATTGTCGTCTGCTATATGCTATCTGTCTATATCAAAGATATGTTTTTTTTTTTAATAAACAACTCTTTTATTATTTTTTCTTTCTTGTGACTGATATGATGCTTCGATGTTTTGCAGGTAAAGTATATTCTTGACAACTGCAAAGAAGACATGGATTTCTTTAATACATGGATTGAAAAAGGAATTATAAATAGATTGAATGTATGCTCTCTAACCTTTCATTCTCTGATACTTGCTAAAAGAAAAAAGCATGCATCGTGGCTTCTTGGATAAATATTCTGCCATATTTCTTGATGTTGCTTTTCAAGACTTTAGATGAACATTGTCGAGAGCATTTCATAGTTTTCTTTTTTACCTTGTTGGCAGGATGTGGTTGAGAAGGACTTTGTTCAGTTGACTTATTCTGATGCTGTTGAACTTCTTCTTGGTGCAAAAAAGAAATTTGAGTTCCCGGTAATGCATGCCACATTTTTAATAAACAAATATTCTAGCTTGTTGCTTTCTTTTCCTTTTTCAGGTTTGGGTTTGATTATCCAGCCTGTGGACCCGAACAATATAGACCAACCTGATAAAACCCCCATATATGACTCAGCAGTTGGTTTGAGCAAGCATATCTATTGGCTCTTACAGACCAACAAAATTGCTCCCAACCATCTCCCTCTTATTGTGCCTAACTGCTCTGATCTTTGCCTGTTTGTGCTTTCAAATCTTACCTTGATTGCATTAGAACCCACCTTCCATGCCACCTGGAGCATAGATGTTTCCATGGAACCACATCAGGGAATTGAGCACACAGCCTCTACTTTAAGAACCTGGGACCTGACCAACTCATCTGGGAATTCTTTACCTAACTTATGATTCTTCACCATAACACTGAAACTGACAATCTATCGTAGCATGGCTAAATTATGCATTTTTTACACCTGGCTCTGTACTTTTTTCATCTTCTGCTAGACTATAACTGGTATATGTAACTACTAATCACCTACGTTCTTGCAAGCATAGATTAAAGTATCATCTTTTGGTACTGTGCTGTTTCATGTCAATGGTGGTGTGCACTGGCACTGTGGCATGCTGTACATTGGCGTGCAGTGGGCAGTGTGATGGTGTTATGTGCCATGTAAGATACTGGCTTGGAATGTGCTAGTCTGTGCTGATTGCCACAAATGGCCCTTCAAATCATGCTTGCAGAATAACATTGCAGTTTTGATATGTTTTGATGTTTGAATATCTACAAGGTTCAACTTTTATTCTTAAGGACACTGTCCAAACTTTCATTATTGTAAAACCTTTTGATGTGAACTGAGCCAATTATGGACTTCCTCTCAAATAGTTTGTTTTCCATTATTTCAGAGCTAATTCCAAATTTCTAACTACATCAAATTCATATACATGCAGTTCTTGTAAGCCATAACTAAAAAAGGCCAGTACAATCTGGAGGTACATAAAAATAAAATTGGATGTGCCTTCATGCTATGACCAAGTCAAATACACTAAAATTTCCTGCTAGCACTTGATAATGATATCATATTGTACCTCATATGGAACATAACAAAACACAGTCATTTGAATTGAACAATTGGAATCTTCTAGTCCTCTTTATAATTATTTCTGGTATTATTTGTGGTTACAACTTGACCAAAGCAATTAAAAAGATCTATCATTCTACTATTTTTATTTACGAGAAAGTAGCCATGTAGCCAACTATCATAGGCATGGGCAGGCACATTCTCTGTTTGCATGTGCTCATCTTTTGTCCACAAAGCCTCTCTACTGCTCACAACCATTGTACCATGGTTTGTTGAAATGATATTTTGTGTTGGATTCCTTCTGGAGTTAGGTTTCTTCTTCCTATGCCTTTGTCAAGGAATCTTTTTTTTTCTTCTGCCATTCTATTTGCTGGTAGACATTTGCTACCAGAAGTTTCTCAATTAACTATGAAGATTCTGCTCCCTGAACACAGCACACATGCGTGCGCGCGCGCGCACAGAGAGAGAGAGAGAGAGGAAAAATTTTACATGAATTCTGCAACTTTGATAGGTCAAGTGGGGGTTGGATTTGCAAAGTGAACATGAACGATACATCACTGAAGTTGCTTTTGCTGGCCGCCCTGTAATTATCAGAGATTATCCTAAGGTATATCTTACATCAAAGCTTAACCTTATTCATGTCACTGCTGCACTGATAAGCTCATAGTCTGCATATGCTTAAAATTATTTTAGGAAATTAAAGCATTTTATATGCGGCAAAATGATGATGGGAAGACAGTTGCTGCCATGGATTTGTTGGTTCCTAGGGTAAGCCACAAAAATTGTTATTCTATGTCTTGCATTGATTATATGTCTCATATGCATATTTTTGTGGTGGTAAGAGAATAAATTTTCAAAAAATTTATTTCTTATTATGCATTCAAATGCTTTGTGGTTCTCTGGAAGTGTAGGTATGATAGAAGCCCTGTGCATGCATTGACTGTTATGCAAATCATGATGAATAGATAACTGCTTTTAGATGGACTGTTTTTGTTTGTTATATCATTCTCTTTTTCATGCTTCAATTCATGAGGTATCATCTTGGATGCATTAAAAAAAAAATGAAAAAAGGTCCAAAAGTGTAGCAAAATAACTTGTTAAATACTCGACCTTTACCTTAACCCTACCTGATTCATGATATTTTTTGGGTCCAATATTCAGTATGGGTGTAGAGTTTCAATTGGCTCTGGGTTTGAGTTGGGCCTCACAAATATATTTGGATTTGGGTATGGATATGGCCAAAAACCTGACCCTTTGACAGTCCTAGATGCATTGCTTGCAGTACCCCTAGTGGAGGCTGCAGTGCAGTGTAAAGTCTTGCAGTGGGCTACAACCATCAACTTGCATTAAAAATAAATACCATAAATCAATTTTTGAAGTATCCGCACTGGTACATGTATCGCTACCTTATCAGTTTGATATGGACCAGTATGGTACTAGTGCAACTCTGGGTGCCAGGACAGTGAAATAGAGGTGAAAACCTTGTGTCAATATGGTAGCAGTGTGCATTTTTCCAAATTCGAGTCCCTGCCATAAATTATAGTGAAATATATCCAAATACATTGTAGAATCTTGGCACCCAATACATCTAGCTATCAACTCTCTTCCATAGCATCTCAAGGCATCATATTTTTTCTGCTTTCTATTAAGGTGTTCAACAAAACGATCATTTTCATTTTAGGTGGGAGAGCTTATTGGTGGAAGCCAAAGAGAAGAACGCCTTGAATATCTTGGCAGTCGTCTGGAGGAGTTAGATCTCAATAAAGATAGCTACTGGTGGTACCTTGATCTTCGACGCTTTGGATCAGGTCAGGGGTTTTACTCATCTTTTAGATTTAAAAAATAATCATGCAGTATGTTGCACTGTTGCATTGATGCATCGGTATCATGCATGGTGGCATGCTGGTTTGTGATTGGTATGTTAATACCGTGTCATGCCAATGCTTGGCATGAAGTGCCATTGCTCCAGCCAAGCCTTGGCATGCAGCCAATGCCATGCTACTGTCATGTGCTAATAAGTCTCAGGAATGATATATAAAATGCCGTATCATGCATACTGACCAGCACTTTAGTTCATGATTGACATTCATGCAAAGTCACGTATGTGCATTGTTTGTATCCTGGAACATGCAAACTACTTTTTGAATGAAGCATTTGCACATCAATAACTAATATCCCATCTTTTTTTTTCTGGAATTTTATGAATCGAGCTTCTATTTTTTTTTTCCTGTTAAGGACCGTATCACTTGTTTGAAGTCAGATTTTTCAAATCATCTCTTACCATTTTCTTCCAACTTTCGTAGGTTGTCTTGCCACTTTCGCATCCTTCAACTAAAATTGTATGTCCATTTTGGTGTTGTCATTAGTACCTGATTAGGTGGTCATGTTTTATCAACACAAAAGGTTAATGCCAGATAGGTCAAGCCTCAAATGCACAACTTGAATATGAACTTAGGTGAGAGCAAGGTTTTAGATCTTATGGGACGAAGGTGTCTTGGTTTCTTCATGGAATGGGATGCCCCACTAGCCCGTTCTATCTCGGCAATGATCTCGGTCATGCATCCTGGTAGATATTCTCTATTTCTCTTTGCTTTTTCTTAACTTTCTTTCTTTCTTTCCTTCTTTTTTTAAAATTCTTTTCTACCTTTCTTTCTTTGCTTTCCTTTTTTGTCCTTTTTTCTTTCTTTCTTTTTTTTCCCATTTTTTTGTTTTCTTTCCTTTTATTTTTTTCCTTTTCTTCATCTTTTCTTTCTTTTCTTGTTTCTTCTTTCTTCTTCTCTCCCTTTGTGGATGGGTTTTGAAGTCTTGAACCCATCCCTGTCTCGTTTTCTCATAGCAATGGGATGGGATGATCGGGATTCCCCCCATCCAGCTAGGACATAAAATCTTGGATGAGAGATGATAATCCTGTGGGTTGACGGGGAAAGGGGAACCTCATTGGTTGCATCAGGAATGGTCCATTGGATCAAAACAAGCATTTATTAGCTTTTCAATGTTCATGATTAATTGTAACAATGGTAAGATGCCAATACTAATTAAACAAAAAAGAACTCTTGCAAGGTCATTTTTGTGCCTAAGCTTAAAGTGAATACAAAAGCAATGGTTGGATATTTTTCATGACATAAAAATATAGATATAATAATTGGCGAGGATTATCAGGCACTATGCAACTATATGCTCTAAAAGAAGCTTTATTTTTGTTGAAAGGAATGTAGAGAATTCAAATGATGACCCTTTAGTGTTTATGTTTGCGAAATGTAGAAATAAGAATTAAGGCTTGCAGGAATTTTATAAGGCTTGGATTTTATGTGGATGTAAATAAGTGTGCATTTTTGCAGGCTCAATGTCCTATATCAACATTATAAATCAAGGTTTGTCGAACTAGTATTGGAGATAGTTAGTACTGCTAGATGATTGGTTCGGTATGGTATAGGTTTGTACCGTACTATTCCAATGTGTATAGAAAAGAGGGAGAGGGAGGGGGAGAGGGAGAAGGAGATAGAAGGAGGGAGGGAGGGAGAGGGAGGAGAGAGAGGAAGAGAGGGAGGGTAGGAGGGGGAGGGAGAGGGAGACAGAGAAAGGGAGGAAAGGGGACTGGTTGAGACCAAGAGAGAGGGGGCATGATGGAATCTGGGGAGGAGGGCCACCATGGATGTGGGGGGAGAAATAGAGAGCTGGAGAGATTGGGGGGAGAGAAGGAAATCCTGATTGAGGAGGAGGGGGGAGAGATTGTGGGAGGGAGGGAGATGGTGGGTCTTTGTTGGGAGGGAGGAAGGGAGAGATAGGGGGGAGATGGTGGGACTGACCTAGGTGTGACGGTGGTGGTGGGAGAGCGCAAGACGAGCATGATGCCCTCGTGAGCAAACAAGTGAGCAAGATGTTTCAAAGACAAATAGAATCGATCGGGTGGGGGGTTTATGAAACATCATTGAACTGACCTAAGAGGTTGAACCTTCTTGGGTTTGGGTACGGGCTGAACCATCCGGTTCAGGTCAGTTCAGTAATCCACATTACAAATTTGAAAAAGTTTTTTGATTTTAGGGTTGATGAGAATGCTTTTAAGAAATCTCAAATTACTATATTTGGAAACTGATGAGAGAGAGTCTAGAAAATATGGTTCTCTCTTGTTTCTAGACTTAGACCTGCACATTGACATGTTTGTAAAGTTATAGCTATCGGTGTTGATAAAGAGTTGTTTAAGGTCCATATGCTTTAGGCTTGTGGGAGAATGGTAATAATTGGTGGCTGAAGGTATGAAAGTTTTGGAGTTGATTCTAGGGTTGTGATGGTCATATATCATTTTTTATTAACCAATTTGTTTCAGGTGTTCAAAAATAAATAGAGCAAGAAAGCAAAAGAAAGGGAATAAAAGATTGAGTAAAGCTATAAAAGTAATTAGAAAGAAGAGGATTGAGAGATTAGAGAGGACCTTTCAATTCTCCAAACGTCCATATCAAAAGCAATCAGAGCTGTCATGAAATCCATGTTTGCTCCCATTGCCATGAGGTGTTTGCTGAAAATTGGAGTCTGTATGGCTGTTTATTACACTGCCAATGTCATTTTAAAATCAGTCAAAAACTCATTAGTTGGATGTGAAAATTTTCCTTCCCCAATGGCCTCCATAAGAAGTGTATGTGGAACTACTGTCAGGATTTGTACAGAAAGGACATGAAGACAAGACGTGCAAATTGAAGAAGGATGGTGTCCTGAATGGTTTCTTACATGCCCTTGGGATTTGCTCCTTATGTTTATGTTGATGCAAAATAAACATGATAATGATTTATTTGTTTCCTTCATGTTGATTTAATCTCCATGGGAAACTATTATGCCATGATTGATGAGTCCAAAATAAGCATGGTTCATTTCTTAACATGCCTGACACAGATCCTATGGCATATTACTTTGGCATGGAGGCATCTCAAACTGGGTGGAATTATTATTTCCTAGAAGGGGTTTGCAGATGAAGTACTAGAAAGATTAGATGATGAACTCAAAAATGTTAGCAAAATGAAGTACTAGAAACAAAAATGATGGTAGAATGAATTATAGAGTTGTAACAGGTGTCTTAATGCTGTGTTTTTCTGGTAAATAACCACAGTTGCTTGAGACGAGAATTAGCTTACAATTAATTGTAGATTATATGGAAAGCAGGTTGGGTGCAGAATGCTTTCCAGCCTAACAAACATCTGTTATATGACATTTGGTTGGAGACTTATTCCAACCCATCCCTATATTGGAACATAAGGTGTGGGCATGTAGTTGGTTTCCCCAAATATTTGGTTGGACACTGGCTTCGTGTTCATCCCTTCAGGCATGCACCAAGGAAGGCAGGCTCAGCATAGACACACACTAGGATAGAGTGAACTATAAGGTTCTACTAAACTACAATCAATTTGGGTATCCCTACACAATCCAACATGTTTTAGAACAATGATAAAGCACATATCTGCTTGTAGATTTTTCATGGAGCTATATGTAAACCAGGAAAAAAGTTAGGCATAAATGATTAGGAAATCATCCACTTAGAGTTATAATAATCGTTGTTGAATTTTTTATGGAAACTGCTAGCTGCACACTTTTGATATCTATGATTATGGGGAATTCGAACGTTCCATTTTTTGATATTTCAAGGAATTTATCTGATATTCTGATTTTGATGGTTTCCTTAAAATTCCTACTTATCTGGGGCTTTCTTATATGGCATTCAATTCACCGAGGACTTTTGTCCAACATATTTAATGACTTGAATCCTTAACTTGGTTGATGACATCAATCATGACATTCTGTGCCAGAATAGAACCAAATCACCTTCACATCTGCCTCTATATGTTTCTGGTGCATCAATTTTTGATGCACTTTTAAGAGAGAATGTGGCTGAAATTTAAGTGTCAACATGCGGATTATGCCAAACTATGTAGCTTGTAGCATTTCACTTGTGCTTTATTTCATATTTTGACTTTTGAACTTTGCGTTTGCAGTTAAAAAACTATTTTAGCTGGTTCATGAATGGAATTCTTAGTGAATTTTGCTGCTGTTTTGCCTGTTTCAGTTCCTCATGCTGGATTTGGATTGGGTTTTGAAAGACTTGTGCAGTTTGCAACTGGAATTGACAACATAAGGGATGCAATCCCTTTCCCCAGAACTCCTGGTTCTGCTGATTTCTGAAATGCAGAACCATTCTGTGTAGCTAATAAATGTATTCTTTCACCCATTTCAAATAATCTAGGGGTATACGCAACAATCTATTATCAATTTTTTCCTGTATGTGCTAGTATAAAATATCTGATCTATGAAAAAAGAAATCACTAATTTAAAATATCTAATCCAGGGGTATACGCAACAATCTATCATCAATTTTTTCCTGTATGTGCTAGTATAAAATATCTGATCTATGAAAAAAGAAGTCACTAAGATTCATACCAAGGGATTTAACGCGCTTCTTGTTATGCACATCTCAAACTTGTCAACAATTTTAAGAAAAACAGGATGCCCAGAAAACTTGATGCATCCTGCAGTGTATTTGTGAATTTTGTTGTGAAATGGCCGAACATTTGCAATGTGTACTGTTACATTTTTCACTAATTTAAACCAAATGTAGATTGTTTCTTGACCGTTCTATTTTTATTACCAAAAAAAAAATATAGCTGCTAAATTTTTGGTTTGGCGTGAAGAACTGTGGTGTTTATCCGGTGTTATTTCTGCGTGCAAAGATGGAAAAACCGGCTACCACCTGGAGTGTTGTGTTTGTGTGGATATGTCGCAGTGAGAAAAAGGTGGAATGAAAAAAATAATGATACAAAGTTGTATCTCATTAAATCTGTTGAATTTGGTTTTGTTTTAATTCTCCAGTTAGAAACACGTTGTACATGGCAGGACCATCTTGTTCACTTGATGGTTAACATAACTTTAATAATGGATCCTCGGGTGGATATTGAAATGAAATTGAACATCATGTTTGAAGGATTTGAGGGGAATTGGACTTTGGTTCTTTAGTTAGGTTGATAGGTTCCCTGGACTTTGCTGTTTCTTGGCCTGATAGTATTTGATTTCTTCATGTTATTAATGCAACATTTGGTATAGTCCCAGCTTGATAAAATGTCTCTCTATGCCCAATTATATTACATGACTAGCTGATTTTTGTTTTCTTTATATAATCTTTTCCGGTTAAAAGGGTTTTGTTCATCGAAGTGTTCTTTCATATATTTTGGTTGATGAAGCCTTGGAGGCATTTACCTAACGAAGGAAATAGCTCTGAGATCCTAGTAAAGCAGGCCAAAATGCCAGAAAGCTCTTGAAGACGTACAACAATGGCCAGTTCTGAAGTCGCTGGGTTCTCTTCTAACATGTCCTGCTTGACCTAACGATATTTATATGCGATGTACTCTGCAGTTGAACTGGCCGATGGATGAACCAATTTTTTGCCCAGCATGATGTCATTTGATTCACAACCTTTCTTCATTCTCCACACTCCACCCACTGATTTGACGGAAAATAGGATCCATTCGTTACAGACCTAGACAATTTTATGGTTTTCAAGTTTAGGTAGCTGTGTTCCAGTTCTAAAGATTTTTGTACCTTCATAAGTTCCAGTGCAACTGTTAATAATTGCAGTATGTGCCAATCCATCGGCTTTTAGCTTACATGATGAGAGTTAATATCCCTAACCATGGTTAACAAGCCAAAATGCCAGCCAGATAGGGGTGCGGTTTCACTTTGATAACTATAAAAGGGGAAATTCTTTATCCACCATTTAGCATAAAAAAAATCACATTATTTCAACATATTACGTTATGTATCATAATTAATGTTGGAACTATACCCGTTTCTAATGCCAATGCATATTTAATATATTTCAACATATTACATTATGTGTCATAATTAATGTTGGAACTATGCTGGTTTCTAATGACATGAATATTCAATATATTTTAAGTTTTAAAAACTTTTGATAAAAATAATACAGGGAAGCCACGATACATTTGTCATAATACAAACATAAAATATTATAATATAAAAATTATTATTTTTATTAAAAAAATTAAAAAAAACAAATTATATTAAATATTTATGACGTTGAAAATTGATATATTAATTACAATACCGATGTAAGCGCACGATGATTTGGAGACCGCACGCCACCTAATGACCTAACCCAACTATATCGGAACGGCCCTACCTAGCTGGACACGGTGTGGCGCGATGCACGTCCAAGGCGTTTCCAGCGCTCCCCTCGTGGCCCCCGCTCCCTCGAACGCGGAGCACTGGAAGAGATCGAACGCCGGCTTTCACGCCGGGGCCGCCCTTTCGATCCGTCGTCCTCCAGCCGGCGGCATCGGAGGAGGCCTCACCTCGTTGCCGTTGCCGCCCGGCGGCTGCCGCGTCCATGCCATCGCTGCGAGGTCATCCCTGGCGATTGATGCCAATTGGAACGGAGGATTAAGGTATTAGAAAAGAATGAAAGGAAGTAGATGGAAAAAGAAGGATCTTTTTGTAATTATATCTTGGTCTCATCTTTCGGGGAGAATTCAGTGGATTTCTTGTAGTTACTCTTAGTGAAGATCTTAACCGCTGCAATTTTGCTAAATTTTCTCCTTGGTGTCCAAATCGATGTTATTGCCCATTCACTATGTAAAGTCGTAATCTCCGTTTGGTTCTTCATTGGCGAGCGCAAGGTTCTTGTTAACTACTCATCACTTAACTTTTTTTTATGACTTTATGTTTTTACTCTTTTAGAAATATAAGTGCTTGGATTGAATTTTGTGCATTAAAATTAAAATTTAAGAATTAATTCCTGTTGGTTTCATGTTTTTTTGCAACAATGCAATATATATTCCACGTATTCAGCCTTCAATACGATGCATGCTACCTAGTACTTTATTTTCCTCCATGTTTGGTATGGATCTCCTTAGGATAAAGTCATGGGCTAGTGGTGATCATGTATATGTAAAATATACTATTTATGTATCAAATTGAACTGCACTGTTGATGTTCTGAATGTGATTACTGTATTTTTGCTACCAAGTTCTCTTTAACTCTCTTCCTCTTTTATTGTCCAAAAAAAAAAAAAAAAAAAAACCCTAACTTCCTCTTTCCAGGACCGATAAATTTTTTGAAGTTGAGCTCAAAGTCCGAGACTATGAACTTGATCAATATGGTGTTGTTAACAATGCCATCTATGCAAGCTATTGCCAACATGGTTAGTTTTCTCTTCAGATATGTTATTATTATAGTCGGTCAACTTGAGAGGGTGCTATGCTGCCATCCCTCTTGAAAAGTTGTTCTATTACACAACAAAGGAAAACTGTTAATTATTTTCAATGTCTGAATAAGTTCACAATTAAGAAAAAAATACATATTTATTGATATCTTTAATTAAGAATGACAGAGGTATGCATATGAGTTTGTCTACTTAAAATGAATATGATATATCTTCTCACTTTGAATAGTCTAAGTCTTTGATTGCGCCAAAGTGTTCTTTATGCTTTATCCTAGAGCTGTTGTGGATGTTATCCTTTGTTAGTTTGGTAGTAGATTTAGCTGTATGAATTTTGACGTGGACCTTGAGTGATAGGTAACCAGTCATACAATAATTAAAATAGTCATACAATAATTAAAACTAAGTTCTAGTCTACCCTTAAAAGATATATGCTTTGCTGGGTTCGGGTTGTATCTATCATGTGAAAGAATGATTGATCTTCTTTCGCGATGTCAACCATTGGATCGCGCTTTGCACTTCTTTCAAGGTACAACAAACCTCTTCCTTCCATCCATAGCACAAATGACGAAGTGGATGTTACGCTTTAAAAGATGTGTAAAATGCAATCCAATGTTGATGTCACGAAAGGAAATCAATCATTCTTTCACATGAAAGATACAACCCGAACCCTTCTTTGCACTCTTGATTTGTTAGAAAGAAAATTAGTCAATAGGTTGATGCCATTTTAGGATCAATTATTCTCGAATGCTCCACTGCATAATTTACTGACTGACTCCGCATTGCTCAAAAACACACTTTACCAAACAGAGATCATTGATTTGAATAGATATGCTGTGCTGCTTTACATATCTGTGCCAATTTTTTCTCTGATGTTTCTGTTCCTACACTGGAATTGAGTAATGGTAAAATTGAATATGAGAAACCTAATTTCAATACCTCTGTCAGAATGTAAGGACTAAGAAGTGTGTGGAAAAATGCTGCAGTTATGTCTATGTTGCTTAGTTGTATCTTTCTTGCATGACAGGAGATTAATAAAACAGTTATTTTTCTGGTAGCTACTCTTTTGTGTACCAATATGAAGCTTAGTTGCATTTATAAATCAGAACTTTGGTTTTCTACGATATTTTATCTGGAAAACAAAATTCTGTTCATTCAGTTGTTGTGTTCTCTGACTGATAGAGCCACATTATTTCCGTGTATTAAAGGAGTCTTCATGCATCTGGGAATCTTACTAGCAACTTTAAGGTGTAAAACAATATCTACCAAATCCCTTTCCCCTTCTTATTTTGATTTAATTTGGAGAGATGATAAAAAAGGTATCTTTGCTTCCACTTCATCTGTGGTGGTGATTCCATGATCTGAGTTGGCAACTACTCTAACCTAGGTTCTAATTTGTAGAGTTATTCAGTATTGTTGACTATTCTGAGTTCCGAGGTTCTTTTTTTTTTTTCGTTATTTCTTGTGGTTACTACCTCTTCATCTTTATTCTTCTACAAAAACATATTTAAAAAGTCTAAACAAGCCATAGAATCTATTCTCTAACCTTAATGCCCTACATGGCATTCCAATCAGTTTTAGGTTTGATAGTTCACTGAAAATTAGTGTACCGGTCGATCAGAAGTATTTGGCCAACATTTCATTGCATGTTTTGCGAGACAAAATAAATCCCTAAATAAACTCTATGTAAGCTATTCGACCATCCTGCTATTGTGTATTCAATGCTCCAGCTGTTCATTAGTTGGCAATTGCATTGGCAATTCAAGTTCATTGCCATCTTGGAAAAAAAAAAAAAAAACAATAGAGGTCCTCAATATTTCAGGCAGAAATTTGGTAATTTTTTTACAATACCTCTATAAATGAATGTTATGTGTGCTCAAATTGTGGAGGAAAGAATACCAGAAAGATACGTCTTTATTCTAGGATTTCATATGAAAATAAAGCCTTATTATTTCCAATCTTCATTCCTTTTCTTTTAAGATTTTAACGATATGAAATCCTTGAACATTTTCCGATGTTACTTGGACACTCCAGATTTTGAGATTTTTGGTGTGCTGGATGCTTCACGGCACTCGTTGATACTTTATACCAGCAAATTATAATACCATCATTATTACATGTCTACTTTTGGCACTTCTATAAAAGTTTTTAATTATAACATATAAGTTAGCAACCATTTTGTCGAAGTTTATGAACTTAAGAAGCATAGATCTAGTTCATTATTCGTCGTATGCATTTATCTCATGTCCTGTGTCTATGTTTTAGAAGTTTTCCATGTTGGATTCTTCTGGACACTTGGATACTTGACACCTGTGTCACCTGTCCGAGTAACATTGATTTTATTCCTGGTTGGTCACTGGCTCCATTCCTCTATCTTTCTGAAAAAGCTCCTAACAAATGCAAACAGACGTTAGGTCCCTATTTTCAACAGACTTTTGAGTTTCGATATAGGTTTGCCATTACCATTTGACATGGGAGTTCGCTTTTAATTAGACAACAATCTGTCAGAAACTTCTGAAAAACCTGTTATTTTTAATCATCCCTTATAAACCATGTATAAACCCTATAATTACTTACAAGGAACATATTTACCCATCCAACCTTAATCCAGAGTACCAAATCAGCTATCCTACTCATGCTTCAAATGCTCCGAGAATTCAACAACAGTACACTGTACACTATTTTGATATTAACAAGGAAACAATCACTGTGCCATTTAAAGGCAGAAACTCTTGAGAGAAGTTTAGTGATTATTGTATAATTAACTAATAGAGACATATGTCACAAATGAGTAAGTTGGAGTGAAAATGTACTCAATTTGTCAGGAAAAGGATACCAACATATCTATATGATTGTATTTTTAGATTGAAGTTATACAGAACCCCTGGATATATACCTTTTTCTGATTATTGAGTAGAGATGCTTCAGTAGGATTTGTACACTTTGCTTTTATTGGAGATAAAATTCATGAGGCTGTTCTCAAAATATTACCATTGTTTAGACAACCTTATTTTGCTGCTTCTTGCTTTTACTTAAATATCAATAGCTAACCTTGTATGCTGCTTGCTTCTTGTGAATGATCAGGTCGTCATGAATTACTTGAAAGAGTTGGCATTTATGCAGATGCAATTGCCCGCACTGGTGAATCACTAGCCCTGTCAGAACTACACCTAAAATACATTGCACCCTTAAGAGTACGGTGTTCTACCTGTTTAACCCCAAACATTCCAATGATCAAAAAACATATGCTAAAGTTGCAATTTTCTTTTTGAGTATGAAATTTTGAGCAAGATTTTTTTTGATAATACTATGAAGTCATATTTTCTGTACATTTTGAATATATTACATATATGTCTGTATGTATAAGATGTTTCTTGAAACCAAATTGAGAAATTGATATGATGTGCATTTTGTGAAGCCCACATTCCCAAAAGAACTGGTGTGTTGTCTCTTATCCTATCACACATTGGGTGAGAATGGTCCGAGAAATAACCCTATTTCCTCCATGGTTGCCAATTCTAACCAACGCATTTTTGTTTTCATCTAATTTTGTTGTCTAGCTGGGGAGAGAACCATGTTGGAATCAAACTGTACCAGTTGGAAAGGTGGAAACTTAGTTTCTATATGAAAGAAATATAGTCGTGTAGGCTGAAGGGGGCAAGAAAGGAAAGAATCCAGGCCAGAGGGCATTAAAACTTTAGAATTTGACTTGGAAAGAAGTGACCACCTTCTTTCATATTTAGAGGCACAGAGTTAAGTTTCATTTGTTTGTTCTTGTTAAGCGTTTTCCTTTTTCCTTCATCAGCTTCTAAAACTCTTTTAAATTATAATCATTCATGATGCCCAGGAGATAATCTCTTTTATGTTGCTATGTCATTCTTTTTTCAGCTCATAATATGCTTGTTGAATTGCCTCAATAGGTTTATATTTAGGTGTCTTTGTTTTTTGAGGCTGTTGTAGATTATTATGGAGATTTTGACTTGTAAATCAATTCCTTATTATGTTGTCTCATATTTTTTAAGTTCATTTTCTGACATATCTTTGGCAATGGTGAATAGCATAAGAATTATGTTCATTTAATGGTAAACTGTAAGATGTACTTTGTTACATAGACTTATGTACATTGGAAAATAGTATTAATTTTTTTGTCCGCTTCCTTTGTTCCTTTTTAAGTTTATATTGCTAAAATTGCTTTATTCATTTCAAAAATTTAAAATAATATTACAATAGATGTTTCCAGTTTCCTGAATTACTAAATTATTATTGATGGCTTCCTGCTTTCTCTTCTTATATCATTTCTTACAGTGGTTTCCCAACTTGGCAACTGTGGTTTGTTCTGCTGTCAATTTACAAAATTCAAATATTTCTGCTAAAGACTAGAGTAGTTGGACCAAAAGGTCGGTTGTACACTCAACAATGTAGGGTCTTGCGGCCGGCATTATTGTGATTGTATCAGTCAAATTGTCAATGGTTTTGATACATTTTGTGAGAGTTCCTTGAACCTAAAGATTTTTACATAAAACCAGTTCTTAAATCATTGAGTTTTTTTTTGGTCATACCCCAACCCGATGCCTGAGCCGGGCATAACAGACGGCTGCATACCCTTAGGGTTCCACCTCGTCGAATATGCAAGACCTATCTTACTAATCAACAATTAGGCAGTGATAGAGAATAAATTAACTAATTATTTATTAATTTCTAGGATTTTTCATCAAGGTTAATAGGTAGATAAAATTCAACTAAAATTTAAGATAAATCATGAACTAAGGAATTAACATCTGAATCCTAGCTTCTCACTTACTGGTCCCAAAGCCCGATTGATCTTCCGGATCAGTAACAAAAAAATAGAAAAACAAGGGGTGAGCTATATAAGAACTCGATGCCAGAGCCTCAGGGAACTTGGAATCCGTGCGGATGCAAGGGTTAGGGTTTAGCGCCGCCTGTTCGGTCGCCGCGGCCGCCACGGGATGATCGGTGTTGGAGACGTGGACGTAGTCCTTAGTGGCAACGACAGAGAAATTGGATCCCGACGAGGAGTCTCCGGTGCGGTCGCGGTAGCAGTGATGGGAGGGGGACAAGGGAAGACACGAGAAGCTAAGAAAAAAGGAAGGTCCAGGGAAAATAATGGCTTTTGTCGATTGGGCTGAGTGGGTAGCCAGCGAACACCGGATGGGTCACCGAAGCTAGGAGAGGGGAAGAATGCTGCCGCCGTCGCCGGTGGAGGGGGAGGGGGTTTTAAAGAGAAGAATGATGGATCTCCTTGCTATATGGAAAGGATATTGGTCAATCTGAAGTCCTGCCCCTCCATGACTACTTCATTGGTGGACTTCGACTCCCGCACGGCCTCCCTTCCCTGTTTCTGGTGGTTTCGGTGGTCGGATAAACAGGGGCTCCGTCCCTTGTTTACTTCCTCTCTTTTTTTTTTTGAGTATCGAACTGAAGTCAGCAAGGGCTGCCGATTTCAGCCTAAAACGACCCAATACAAGCCAGGCTTCACATTCTCCTCTTCTAAAAAAAAATTCGGCCTCGAAATTTAAAAAAAATCTAAGTTTTTCGAAACTCAGATATACGTAATCCAATACTCACAAGTACCATTATGTCCAAAATTCAGTAATCGCAATAAGAGCCTCCATTCTTTTATCATAATACACTTTAAATTAATTTTAATATCTTTAGTCCACCATACTTCCGCTGCGTACTCTGATATAAATTTTCAAATCCTCTAATTTTATTAGGTAAATTTCTGACAAAGATACCACTTTACATTATAATCTAAACAAAATCCAATCTTCAAATATTTTAACGAGGTCAAAACTATTAAATTTTCATGTCCTTATTAGGCCTTAAGCATATCACATTAAATTTAAACCTTGATCCATCTTTCACGTTTAAAGCCTTTGCCTAAAATTATACCATCTAAAATATTATCCCTCATAGACTAAATCCATATAAGTCTTCCAATACCCATTTCTTCACTCAAGTAACGTCAATAGCAAGGTAATCTAAATATTCTCATAGATCTTAAATTTGACTTGGAGTTTAACATATCCAATAATCTCCAACAATTATATGGAAGATCAAGTAATCCAATCCAAAACTGCTAACATAAACCATCAAAGATTCCACCAAGATATGCATACAATATCCACATAATATAATTTGATCCGCCAATAGCAAATTACAAATCTATGCATTATCCCAAATGTATTTTTTTTCATTACATGTTTTCAATAATAATCTCCATAAAGATTCATCAAAAATTTTTTTTTCTTAATATCATTAAACTTTTTCATAACCTACATAAACATTTTGCAATATTCTCCAAAATTCATAATTCAGTAATTAGCAACAAATTCGTATGCTATCATGATTTTCATCCATATCAAGTTTAGAATCTAACATCATTCAATTAATAACTGAATATACATATTCAACATACCATAACATATTATACTTCCAATCCACTACTTCTGAAGCTTAATCAAATCCATTTATCAGAGATGAAGATATATCTTATCTAGCTCTTCAATACCTGTACTATGCTTACTTATCATGATCAAATAATATAATTTATTTTCAACCTTTTACGCTCATCTAAGATCAATCTCATGACAAAAATCATGTTCTTCTTTTGCACTAATCATATCCCAGATTTTATGCACTATATTTAGGGATTAGAAATTCAAACTTCAAATCCATTATTTAGCCTCGATGATATTCTTCCAAAAATTAAGCTAGGAAAGTTTAATCCAATATTTTATTCGTGCAAACCTTCTATACCTAGCAAAATCTTTAGAACTATACTATACACCTATCAAAGAAAATTAAATAAACTTTTAGTATCGATAATTCTTCCAGAATATTCCATCAAAATTCTAATTCTATCCCTCTCACTAAGTCATCTTGATCTTAAATCTTTGCTCTGATACCATTAAATCTATCATGCCCCAACCCGATGCCCGAGCCAGGCATAATAGATGGCTGCATATCCTTAGGGTTCCACCTCGTCAAATATGTAAGGTCTATCTTACTAATCAACAATTAGGCAGTGATAGAGAATAAATTCATTAATTATTTATTAATTTCTAGGATTTTCCATCTAGGTTAGTAGGTAGATAAAATTCAAATAAAACTTAAGATAAATCATAAACTCAGGGATTAACACCTAAATCCTAGCTCCTCACTGACTGGTCCCAAAGCCTGAATGATCTTCCAATCTGTAACAAAAAAATAGGAAAACATGGGATGAGTTATACAGGCTCAGTAAGTTATCGTCACATCTAATATGCATAAATATGCCAACAATAAATTGCAAACATACACAAATCATACATCACAAAACAACCAGCTCACAACAAAATAACATGCAACATCACATTATATGCACATTCAAATACAAACGATACGACTATGGATGGCCGGCCATTTACTTTACTCTCCTAGTCCCTCTGACTATGGCCACGATCGGCCCATGGCTAGTCTCGAAAGAGACTAGAATCCTGACTACACATACTGAAACTGGTCATGTGCCAGTGATCGCCCCACTGGAGGTCTGGAAGGAAATTAACTTTGATATCACACGAGAAAACATGCATCCTCAGCATGTGCCAGCAACTGCCATGCATGGCTAAAAACAAAAAGGCAATTAGCTCTTGACTACGCGTACCGCATATCAGTCATGTACCAATGATCGCCCCACTGAAGGCCCGGAAGGAGACTAAGTCCTCGTGTGATCATAGTCGGACTAGAGAGCATCCATACCAACACAATGCTTGCAATTCAATGCAAATCAATGCAATATACTACACATATTTAATATTTCATAAATACATAACATATTTGGTACATAATACTAGATGTCAAGATAACTTACTTGAAACTGATTCTATTAGGAGTACGCGACTCAACTTTAGATCCTCGATATTCCCATACTGATAAAGATAACGAAAGCTCTGTGGTTTCAATTAAGTAATTGATGATGGCCTGAACTTATTTGCATGATTCCTAAGAAACGTGAGCCATTCTAGCCAGGTACACGTTGCAGGTGCCTCCTTCGGTCGAGGACCTGCACTTTAAGATCATGGCACCCTTTGACAACTCCTCCGGAAGAACCCTCTTTTGCTTCTCTCCCCCACCCACAGAAACCATAACAGGACCTCCCAACCTTCCAAGAACCTTATCATAGATGGCAACCGAAGCATAGGCCTTCTCCTCAATAGAACTCCACGCCAGAGCCTCAGGGAACTCGGAATCTGTGCGGAAGCAAGGGTTAGGGTTCAGCACTGCCTGTTCGACCGCCGCGACTGCCACGACCGCCACGGGATGATTGGTGTTGGAGACGTCGACATAGTTCTCAGTGGCGATGATGGAGGAATCGGATCCCGACGAGGAGTCTCTGGTGTGGTCCCGGTAGCAGTGATGGGAGGGGGATAAGGGAAGACACGAGAAGCTAAGAAAAAAGACAAGTATGGGGAAAATGATGGCTTTTGTTGATTGGGCTGAGTGGATAGTCAGCGAACACCGGATGGGTCGTCGAAGCCAGGGGAGGGGAAGAATGCTGTCGCCGTCGCCGATGGATGGGGAGGGGGTTTTAAAGAGAAGAACGATGGATCTCCTCGCCATACGGAAAGAAAACTGGTCGATCGGAAGTCCTGCCCCTCCACGATGCTTCACCGGTGGACTTCGACTCCCGCACAGCCTCCCTTCCCCGTTTCTGGTGGTTTCGGTGGTCGGATATACAGGGGCTTCATCCCCTGTTTACTTCTTTTTTTTCTGAGTACCGAACTGAAGTCGGCAAGGGCTGCCGACTTCAGCCCAAAACGGCCCAATACAAGCCGGGCTTCACATTTTTCAACTCACAGGCTCATCGATGAAGTGTATGACTGATAAACTTTTCAAGATGATCCTCTGAATTCTAGTTCTGTTTGGATGCCAGCGTCGCATCAGTGTGATATCATGAATGCTGGTGAGGAGTAAAGGTTGGGTGAGCCAGAAAGGGAAGAATTCACCAGATTGAGTGAAGCCACCGAATTTGAGATCCTTAAGTTCTTAGGATACTGAAAGTTTTCCGTTTCTCAGATTTTAATGTCGAGAAACTCCAGTGATTATGTGATTGGTGGCTTTTCCTGCTCTCACAAACTCCTCCCTCTCTCCCTCCCTCTCTTGTCACCCCATTCCACCATGCACAAGCACTATCCTGTGGATGCTTGAAACATGCATCCAAATAGGGTTTTATGCCTGGTGGGATGCCGAATCGGCCTACAGTTGATATATTTTTGATGCATATGAGACTTTGTATAGACAAATAGAAGGATGAAGTAGGAGGAAGTAATAAAGGACTTTGCTCTTCCATTGCTGAGTTTATTGGGATACTAGAATCCATCTGTAATGGTAATCTCTGATACTAATGTTTGGGTTTTCAGGATCTATGGGCTCCTATGGCATGATCCCTCCATTTTCAGAATCTCATTCATTTTCAGATATCATCACACCTTCAATGAGCTGAGAGACCACTGCAGATAATCTAGTTTACCGTTCAAATTAGGGCTATTTAGATGCCAAGTATGACATGGGAATGAGGCTGACCATGTCATGCATCCTGAATTTGTAGAACAGACTAAGTAGGGAATGAGGCTGACCATGTCATGCATCCTGAATTTTTCAGGATACTGTGTTCCCTTTCTAAAGGAATTTTGATATCCCGTAATTTAATAATTGGAATATCAATGAAATCCTCCAATGCCTCATACATCTCTCTTCATAAGTCTTCTCTGGTTGGCAATCGCTACTACTTTGGGAGATGTTCCAAACTGAAGCCTTGATGTCATTTCTATACCTATGCTGAGGTTTCACATCTTTATTAGACTGAGCTAGAATTTTATTTTTCAATTTCTTGCATTGCCAGAGTGGTGATAGATTTGTTGTCAAAGTGAGGCTTACAGGCATCTCTGCTGCACGAATATTCTTCGAGCATTTCATATATAGGTTGCCAAATTATGAGGTCTGCCAAAACTTTTGATTTCCATTGAGTTTTTTTATGCTATATCTATCCACATCAGTGACTTCTAAATTTCTCATTCTTCTGTTCTGTTCAGCCCATCTTGGAAGCTTCATGCACTGCCATTTGCCTCAACCGAGACAATCGTCCTACTCGCGTACCATCTGATTTTTCATCAAAACTACTGCAATATTTCTCTTCCACAGATCCCTGAACTTATTTTATTGTTACTGGAGAATTCGAAAGGTTGTTTGTGCATCAAGCATTCTGTTCTAATTGTTATCTCATTAATTCCTCCAAATTACCATCTTGTTGTTGCAATATTGAATTCAAATTGTGTGCAAGTTCATGCAACCTGGAAATCGGATGATTGAAGAGAGTGTGATACTCACCATAAACTGGACCAATCAGATTCAGCAGAGGCCATTTAAAGCAGCATCTTTGTCAGTTTTGAATGGCTTGATTCACTGTTTGTATTTTTTTTTTCTTTCCTTTTTTCTTAAAGGTTCATGTAACATTTCAGATTCCATGGGATCACGTAACATGTCCAGGCGAGAAGGTATTGTGGGGTCATTCTTCACAGGTAAAAATGAATGGGTTACCAATTGATCACCTACCAACAGATCTGTACTAATTTCTCTTTCACCTACAGAGAGTGAATTTTTACACCAACCGATCCGGTTTACAACAATTGCATTTAATTGACATTTTATGATGCATGATAGGTGTGTCAATTTCCGAGTTTATTGTGCATCCAATTACCCAACTATTAATGGATCTGCAGCATAATTAGCATATTTTTAGCAATATAATTAGCATTCAAATGATACACCCGAACCTATCCGTGTCAGAGGTGGCGATGAAGCTAATGGTTGGTACCAGAGCTGGGCCATCTTTAGATAGAGGACCTTGATTCTTGCGGCCCAAAAAACAGGAATGGCCATCTAAGCCCTCCCCCCCCCCCCCTCAAAAAAAAAAACGCTTTTTGACTCGAGAAAGACTGAAAGAAGCAGGAAATACTGCAATTATGCCTGCAATTGGACAGCAGCCGAACGGTTAAAAGCCTCCTAAGACCACCTTAACCAAAATAGAGGACCTTGATAGTTGTCGCACAAGTCATTCTTGCCAAAGACCCTTACAGATTCTGATGGGCCGCAACCAATCTACTACTTTCGTGGGCTGGCCGTAAGATTTACCAGAGAGATGGATGGAACTGAGTAAGTCTTTGTGCACTGTGCGGTACAAAAAATCCAAGTTAGCCTGTATCATTTTTTTTCATTGGTTCACGTAGATCTAAGTTAGCATGGTGGGATGGGATGGGATGTGCATTGAATATTGAGATTGGTGTTTATTATCAACATGACAGAGAGTTAGCATTTTTTAAAAAAATTTTGGATGGACCAAAATGCCATTTCCCTTCTTCAAATATTTTTCTCTCGGATACTACAAAGAGCCAAAAATTATGTGGTGGGGAGTTCATTTATGCCTTCTTGAGCTGGAAAAAGAAGATGGCAACGAAGACAAAGAAGGTGCCGAGAGTCCAATGTCGTGTCTCACCATCTGACGTGATCCCTCTTCATGGTCAGGTAATCACTTGATATCCTCTGTCTTCCTCCCATTCTCTCTTGCCTTGTCATCGTTCTTCCCGTCTTTCTTTGGTACAAAGCTCGCGTCCTCATTCCTCTTTATCCCTACCAACTGCATAGAGAGAAGATAGAATAAAATGATAAATATATCAAAATAGGGATGTCATAATACTGTTTCGGTCATTTTGAATAATCTTATAGCATTCGTGATAATTTTATGACATTTTGGAAGTCATAAAATAAGTCACAGATGACATATATTATAGGTAAAAGGGGTTAGAAACTTTTATTTTATATTTTCTGCATAGGTATCGTAGTTTTTTAATTAGGGTGTCGTAGTTTTTAAACTACGATGTCGTAATATTGTTTAAGGCTATTTGATTAATCTTATAGCATCCGTGATAATTTTTGACATTTTGGAAGTCATAAATCAAGCCACGGATAACATGTATTGCAAGTAGAAAGGGTTAGAAATTTTTATTTTATATTTTCTATATAGATGTCGTAGTTTTTTAACTAGGGTGTCGTAGTTTTTAAACTGGGATGTCATAATACTGTTTTGATCATTTTGAGTAATTTTATAGCATCCGTGGTATTTTATTATACTCTGGGAGTTATAAATCCAACCACGGATGTCATGTATTACAGGTAAAAGGGATTAGAAACTTTTATTTTACATTTACTGCATGGGTGACCAAGCTTTTTAACTAGGTTGTCGTAATACTGTTTCAGTCATTTTGAGTAATCTTATATTATTTTGGTCAGAATTATCTATCATTTATGGCATGAATTATGACTCATAGAATGTCATACATGTCACAGATAGTAAAATATAATAAGTAATGCTTTTGGTTTCATGTTTTTTATCATTCGTGGCATGTTATGATATCCTAGGAATCATAATTCAGGCTACAAGTGATAGATAATCCTGGTAGGATGGGTTAATATCTTTGATTTCATATTTTCTATAGGAATGTCATAACTTTTTAGTTAAGATATCATAGATTTTTAACTAGGATGTCATAATCTTGTTTTGGCATATATTTATATTTTCTTTACCATACGTGACATGTGATGACATCCCGTGAGTTATAATTCAGGCCACCAGTAATAGGTATTCCTAGTAGGAGGGGTTAATACCTTTAGTTTCATGTTTTCTACATGGATGTCATAATTTTTTAACCAGGATATCGTAATTTTTGAACTAGGATGTCGTAATCCTGTTTTGGTATATATTTATCATCTTTTACCATCTGTTATATATTATGATATCCTGGAAGTCATAATTCAAGTCACAAGTGATATGTGACATGTGATGAAATCCGTGGCATGTTTCTTTACATGAGTTTCATAAAGTTTCTTAAATAGGATATTATTATTTTTGAAATAGGATGTCATTATCATGTTTAGGCATGAATTAAATTTTTTTTTCGTGGCATGTTATTACATTCTATGAGTCATAAATGAGGCTACGAATTATGTAAAGTTCTTGTAGGAGGTGTTAATGCCTTGAGTTTCATATATTGTATCAAGATATCATGATTTTTGAACTAGAATATCATAATCTTGTTTTGGCATATATGTATCGTCATTTTTCATCCGTAGCATGTTATAACATTCTGGGAGTTATAATTCAGGTCATAAGTAATAGGTATTTCTGGTAGGAGGAGTTAATATCTTTAGTTTTATGTTTTCTATATAGATGTCGTAATTTTTTAACTAGGATGTCATAGAACTAGGGTGTCGTAATCTTGTTTTAATATATATTTATCATCCATTCTATATTATAACATCTTAGAAGTCATAATTCAGGTTACAAGTGATATGTGGCATGTGATGATATCCATGGCATATTTCTTTACATGAGTTTCATAAAGTTTCTTAAATAGGATGTCATAATTTTTGAAATAGGATGTCGTTATCATATTTACGCATGATTACATTTTTTTTTCTTCCATGGCATGTTATTACATTCTGAGAGTCATAAATGAGACCACAGACTATGTAAAGTTCTTGTAAGAGGTGTTAATGCCTTGAGTTCATATTTTGTACCAAGATATCATGATTTTTGAACTAGAATGTCTTAATCTTGTTTCGGCATATATGTACCATCATTTTCCATCCGTGGCATATTATAACATTCTGGAAGTTATAATTCAGGCCATAAGTAATAGGTATTCATGGTAAGAGGAGTTAATATCTTTAATTTTATATTTTCTACATGGATGTCATAATTTTTTAACTAGAATATTATAATTTTTGAACTAGGATATCGTAATCTTATTTTGGTATATATTTATCATCTTTTACCATCCGTTCTATATTATGATATCCTGGAAGTCATAATTTAGGTCACAAGTGATATGTAGCATGTGATGACATCCATGGCATGTTTCCTTTACATGAGCTTTATAAAGTTTTTTAAATAGAATGTCATTATCATGTTTAGGCATGAATTACATTTTTCTTTTTTTCATGGCATGTCATTACATTCTGGAAGTTATAAATGAGGCCACGGACTATGTAAAGTTCTTGTAGGAGGTGTTAATGCCTTAAGTTTTATATCTTGTACCAAGATTTTGAACTAGAATGTTATAGTTTTTGAACTAAAATGTCATAATCTTGTTTCAGCATATATGTACCATCATTTTTCATCCATGACATGTTATAACATTCTGGGAGTTGTAATTCAGGCCACAAATAATAGGTATTCCTGGTAGGATGGGTTAATATTTTTAGTTTCATATTTTCTACATGGATGTCGTAATTTTTTAACTAAGATGTTGTAATTTTTGAGTTAGGATGTCGTGATCCTATTTTAACATATATTTATCATCCGTTTTATATTATGACATCCTGAAAGTCATAATTCAGGTCACAAGTGATAGGTAGTCTTGGTAGGAGGGGTTAATACCTTTTGTTTCAATTTTTTTGCAAGGATATCATAATTTTTGAGCAAGGGTGTCATAATTTTTAAACTAGAATGTCATAATCCTATTTCAGCATATATTTATCTTCTTTTATTATCCATGACATGTTATGACATTCTGGGAGTCATAATTCCAGATAAATACTTATTGAATAGATGGTACAAGGATATGAAATATCAATTCATTGATTTCAAATACAATACTCAATTTTATGATAAAAGCATATGAAAATCATGGTACACAGTAAATAAATTATTTAAATTCAGATGTCTTACTTTATGTTTACATAAACCTATCATATGTCATGAAATCATAATACAGATATTTTATTTTTTTGATAGTAGATATGCTTTGATGAGTCATCGGATGATGAAGCTTGCAGAGATAGCCTCCATGTCTGAAGATGCATTTAATTTATTGATGGAAGATCTTATACCATTATTCAGAAGAGCTATAGATGCTAACTATACAACTAAGCAAAGTATACAATTTATAATCCAAGATCCTGATCAAGTTAGTACGAAAGGTCATCCAAGAGAGAATAGAATAGTGGAATCGAGAAGAAGTCAAAGAGATCAAAAAAAATATGGATAAAGCTTTCGTTGACACTCCTGTGCAAAATAAAAGAAGAGGTAGTACTAGCAAGAGGCAGACTTTCCATAATATAGTGGAAGTACCCGTACAAGTAATTGAACCCACCGTACCATCTTTCGATCTTTTTTTAGGTGAATTTGATGTTTATATATGCAGTCAACTAATACAGGAGAGGATCTAAAATGCTAAATTTTCGTACAGTCTTGTGTATATTTATATTATATGGAAAAATTTAAAACAGGATGTATTGGACATGTGATTGAATATGTTTATTTTAAATGTAAATTTTAGTAGTACTTTATGTGCCCATAGACTAAAACAGGGATAACATAATTATGACACCCTTTGATATAATGATGTCATCCAATTATAAAATTAAAATATCTCAGCACAAAATAAGAAAGTGATAGAAATAATTGCTCATAACAGGACTTTCCATAATCCATGTTTTGAATAATGACTCGTAGAGTGTCATAAAAATGTCATAAATCAATAAGATTACTTACAATGGCCGAAACAATATTACAATATTCCAATATAAAAACTACTATATCCTAGTTAAAAAACTATGACAACCATGCATAAAATATAAAATAAAAGTTTCTAACCTCTTTTACCTATAATACATATCATTCATGCCTTGATTTATGACTCCTAGAATGTAAAAAAATATCACGGATGATATTAGATTAATCAAGTAGCCCGAAACATTATTACGAATCCAAGTTCAAAAACTACATCCCAGTCAAAAGATTACGACATCCTAGTAGAAAATGTAAAATAAAACATTCTAATCCATTTTACCTGTAATACATATCATCAGTGGCTTGGTATATGACTTCCAGAGTATCAAAAATTGCCACGGATGCTATCAGATTAATCAAATATTTTGAAATAGAATTATGACACCTAAGTTCAAAAACTCCGATATCCAAGTTAAAAAACTATGATACCTTAGCAGAAAATATAAAATAAAATATTCTAATCCATTCTAGCTATAATGCATATCATCCGTGTCTTAGTTTATGACTCTCAGAGTATAAAAAAATATCACGAATGCTATAAGATTAATCAAGTAGCCCGAAATAGTATTACAATATCTAAGTTCAAAAACTACGACACCCTAGTTAAAAAACTATGATACCTTGCAGAAAATATAAAATCAAAGTTTCTAACTTCTTCTGCTTGTAATACATGTCACTTGTTGAAGAGGTAACTGAATTATAACACCTAGATCTATACTTATGACATTCTAATTGAAAAACTATGATACCCTGTCAAGAAATATAATAATCCTTTAAAACACATCACATCAATAAAAAAATTTGATAGTCTGGAAGTAAACATAACATCTAAAAAATAAAAACTTTATGTAATAAAAAAATAATATTTAAAACATTACTGTTTGAATGAGTTATAGAATTTTTTTTGAAATGTTGCTTAAAATATAAATATTAATTGACTTATAAATTTCTGTAACATATTATAAAAGTGCATTAATCGAAGAGAATAAGTAACCCATTCTACCTGTAATACATGTCATCTATGGCTTGATTTATGATTCCTAGAGTGTCATGATATGCCACGGATGCTAGAAGATTACTTATATAGGTCGAAACAGGATTACGACATCTCAATTAAAAAATTATGACATCTTAGTTAAAAAACTATAACATCCATGCAGAAAATATAAAAATAAACTTTCTAACCACTTGAACTTGTAATATCTATCACCTGTGATCAGAATTATAACTCTCAGAATCCCATGATACACCACTAAAAAATAAATTATAAGTAAATACTGAAACATGATTACGATATCTTAGTACTATACTTTTGATATTTTAATTAAAAAACTATGACATCCTGTCATGAAACATAATATTCATGTATAATATCATCACATTCATTCAGAAATTTGACATTCCAGGACAAAACATAATATCCAATATACAACAAACTTAATGTAATAAGAAAATGATATTTATAACATTACTATTTGAAAGAATTACATAATTTTTCTTTTCAATGATGCTTAATAGATAACATCAATTAAATTACAAATTTTTGTAACATGTTACAGAAGTCCAAGAACTGAATAGAAAAAATATTATAAATATTCAATTTTTATATCATAATATTTAAAAATATTATCTATCTTCTGATTGAAGCTCTATTTCAATATTCTTATTGCTAACTGTCACCAGTATAGACTAATATCATCTTGTGTGAAATTTTAATGATCTGGCTTATCCCTGCAAATAAAAAATTTCATGTATTTCAAATAATTATGAAGCCTTCATACTAAGTAGTAAAATAATTACAAAATCACTTGAAATATAAGAAAAAAAGAAATGTAAGATTATGAAAAAAATATTTCTATTTAACTATTATAAAAAATGTAAGCCTTCCTAACTTAAATTTGTGCAGGGTGTCATAATATTAGAATTACGATGTTATAATTTCTAAACTAGAGAGTCATAATGCTGTTCCGAGCTGAATTACTCAATTTTTTTACCGTGGCATGTTATGATATTATGGATATCATAATTCATCCTGTAGATGAAAAAAATACTTTCAAATGACATTCTAGTTCAAAAATTATGACATCTTAGTACAATATATGAAACTCAAGACATTAACATTTTGTTGACTCCTGTCTTGATTTTAATGAATTATAAAATATTTAAATATATTTGAGTACTAACTGTGTGTTAAAAGTGTGTTTATCAAAACAGGATACTCATCAAAGTTAAAGTATGTTGAAAGATCAATTTGCTTGTCAAACAATTGAAGAAGTCATCTAAATTAATGGAATTTCAAGATATATGGACTTGGGCACTTAAGAATCACGTTGAAGGACTCAAATTTTAAAGTTGGACAAGTTTCAGCAATGTTTCAGCCAAGTATCGACTCACAGAAGTGAAGTATCGACTCAAGGTGTCAGCTCACAGAAGCTTGAGTTGATACGTAGAAGAAGTTTCAGCTGGCATATATGAAGTATCGATTCATGAAGACCAAGTGTCGACTCATGTGTTGACTCAAGTGTCGACTTAAGGTCTGAGACTAAAAATGATATAGAACTTGCTAAGTTCAAGATTTTGTTTAAGTGTCGACTTATATAGATGAAGTGTCAACTCAAGTATCGACTCACCAGAAGAAGTATCGATACACTAGTGCATTCCAGAGAGCTTCAGAAGATATTTTTGATATAGTATCGACTCATGTATCTACTCATGATCTGAAGTATCGATACTTGTAGATCTGGATGAACAGTAATGACTAATTTTTTGAAGTACAGAATTGGTCCTTTTTATGTTTAACTATTTTCTCCTCTTCAATGATCAAAAACGATCATTTAAGGCTTGAAAAGGTATTTAAAGTGGACCATACTCAAGAGGGAAGCAACAAATGAGAAGTTATGAGTATTCATTCAAATATTGTGTATCTGTGATTGTCTTTACTATTCTTGTATTTACTTCATTATTTTTGCTGTATTTTATTATCAAGCACACATACACCTGAAATCACACTAGCACCTCATTGTTTTTGAATTGGCATATATTTACAACAAGCTTTAAAAATCCAAAACCCCTCCTCTTAGTTTGCTTCACTAGGTAACAAGTGGTATGAGAGCCTTGTTCCCAGCTTGTAGGTCTAATCGTCTTGAGTTAAAGATCTATGGAAGCCCCTTTACGTTCTAGTGTTGTTGAGAGTCAAGCTTCAAATATACCTCCACTTTTTAATGGCACAAATTTTATATATTGAAAAATCCGTATGAGAATTGATATGTATTCAATTGATTACAATCTTTGGAAAGTAGTTGTTAAAGGTCTTCATGTTCCTTCAACGATGGTTAATGGCATTTCCATTCCAAAACTAGAAGATGATTGGAATGAAAACAATATTAAGCAATCGGAGCTTAATACCAAGGCAATGAATTTGCTTTATTGGGCATTAGATCCTAGTGAATTTAATTAGATATCCACATATATATTGGCAAAGAAAATTTGGGACACACTTGAGATTACTCATGAGGATACCCATCAAGTGAAGAATACTAAAGTAAATATGCTCATTTATACGTATGAAATATTTAGAATGGAGCCTAATGAATCTATTACTAATATGTATATTAGATTAACTAATATTGTAAATAGTATAAGAAGTCTTGGAAAAGTTATATCTAATGCTAATCTTGTAAATAAAATCCTTAAGTCTTTGCCTACCTTATGGGATCCGAAGGTCATGGCAATCGAAGAAACAAAAGATGTTGAGACACTTTTCTTGGAGCAACTTGTTGGTTCACTCATGACTTATGAGTTGAACTTGAAACAAAAAACTATGGATGTAGATAGAAAAAAGAAGACCATCGTACTTAAATCCACAACACCAAATGAATCTTCAAGTGAAGAATCAGAGGAAAGTGAAAATGAAAATAAAGTGACTCTAGTGGTACGAAAATTCAGAAGATTCATAGAAAGAAAAAATTTTCTTATAAAAAGAAGCCACAGCCTAGCAAAGATAAAGGAAAGGACAAAGAAAATGAAAAAGAGAAGGAGAATGACCAACCAATATGCTTTGAGTGCAAAAAGCCGGGATACTATAAGATTGATTGTCCTCTCTTCAAGAAGTTCAAGAAGAAATATAAGAAGAAAGCAATGATGGCAACCTGGAGCGATAGCGAAGACTCCAGTTCAGAAGAAGAATAACAAGAAGTCGCCAATCTCTGTCTCATGACATATGAAGATGAGGTACAATCTGAACTTGAGTTTGAATTTATATTTGAAGAACTTAGAGATGCTTTTGATGAACTTGTGCATGAATATAAATTATTAAAAATTGAGCACAAGAAGTTAAAAAAGCATGTTGATTCCTCTTTTGTTGAAAACAATAATCTTGTTAATGAAAACCATGATTTAAAAGTCAAGATTGATGTTTTGAAAAAATAAAAGAATGCTTTATCAAAAGATATAGAAGTTTTAAAAAGATCCAAGATCTTTGTTTCAAATAATTAGCTTTTAAAGAAAAACAAATATCTGGAGATAGAAAACAAGAAATTAAAAGATGAGCTCGATAAAGTGAAACATTTTGTTGAAAAACTTATATTTAGTTATGAAAAGTTGAACTTATTGTTGAATAATCAAAGAGCTGTATTTAATAAAGCTAGACTCGGTTACAAGCAACAAAAGAAACAAAAAATTTTCAAGAATTTTTTTGTTCCAGCATCATCTAATGTTACTTGCTTTAGTTGTAGAAAATTTAGACATAGAGCTTATCAATGCAATCTTAGAAAAGTAAATAATTATAGAAAAGTTTGGATTCCAAAATGAACCATAACTACTAATCCTAAAGGACCCAAGATGGCTTGGGTATCTAAAACAAAAACTTGATTTGTTTTGCAGGTGTGTCTTGCAACCAAAGAGAAAGAGAGATTATGGTATCTTGACAGTAGTTGCTCAAGACACATGATGGAAGATGTAAAGCAATTCACTTCTCTTGAAACTTTGAATGAAGGGAATGTAACTTTTGGAGATAATGATAAAGGCAAAATCATTGGTATCGGTAAAGTTTACATCTCTCCTTCTATTTTTATTGATAATGTATTGTTAGTAGAGGGATTAAAATATAATTTGTTGAGCATTAGTCAGTTTTGTAATAAAGATTTTAAAGTAATTTTTGAATTATCTCTTTGCATGGTATCTAGTCTTGATAATAATGGAGTGAAATTCATTAGAAATAGGCATGGCAACATCTGCTTTGTTGATCTTGATAATTTACTTATATAAGATGGTGAATGCCTAGTTGCAATGAATGTTACAATTAATGATACTAGTTGGCTATGGCATCGTAGACTAGGTCATGCAAGCATGTATTTACTTTATAAATTATGCAAAAAGAATTTAGTTAGAGATTTACCAAAATTTAGATTTGAAAAAGATAAAATTTATGATGCTTGTCAATTTGGAAAATAAATAAGAACCTCTTTTAAAACTAAAGAAATTATTTCAATTTCTAGGCCACTAGAACTATTCTATACGGATCTCTTTGGATCAACTAAGACCATAAGCCTAGGAGGAAAGAGATATGGATTAGTTATAGTTGATGATTTTTCTCGATTTACTTGGATTTTGTTTTTAGCACATAAAGATGAATCTTTCATGGCTTTCACAAAATTTTATTGAAAGGTTTTTAATGAAAAAGGTACTTCTATTATTCCTATTCGGAGTGATCATGGAACTGAATTTGAAAATCAAAATTTTGAAGATTTTTGTAATGAAAAAGGAATTGAACATAATTTTTCAGCACCTAAGATACCTCAACAAAATGGGATGGTAGAAAGAAAAAATAGAACTTTAGAAGAAATGGCATGCACAATACTTTGCAAAAATGATCTTCCTAGATATTTTTGGACCGAAGCTGTTAATACTACATGTCTTATTTTAAACCATGTTTTAATTAGACCAATTTTAAAGAAAATACCGTATGAGTTTTGGAAAGAAATAAAATCTACTTTAAAGTATTTCTATGTATTTGGTTGCCGATGTTTTATTTTAAACAACAAAAAAGATAATTTAGGCAAGTTTGATGCCAAGTCAGATGAAGATATCTTCTTATGATACTCTACATCTAGCAAGTCATACAGAGTTTTTAACAAAAGAATACTTGTAGTAGAAGAGTCCATGCATGTTGTGTTTGAAGAGTCTACTAACAAGTCATCTAGAAAAGAGGATGTTTTTGATAATGTTGCAGGCATCGAAGGACTTAAGAAGCTGACTTTGGATGATCCCCCTTTCAAAGAAAGTGAAGAAGGTCAAAACAAGGAGAATGAAGAAGAAGCCATAAGATTTTCACTAAAGGATAAAAGTCTATCCAAAGAATGGATGTATGTTCATGGACATCCTAAGAAATTAATTTTAGCAGATCCATCAAAAGGGATAAAAACTAGATCCTCTATTAGAAATGAACGTGATTATATTGTTTTTGTTTCACAAGTAAAATCTAAATATATTGAAGAAGCTAAAAAAGATCCAAACTGGATGATTGCTATGCAAGAGAAATTAAATTAATTCAAAAGAAATAAAGTTTGGACATCAATAGAAAGACCATTTAATATTTCCATAATTGATACTAAATGGGTTTATAGGAATAAATTGGATGAAAATGAAATAGTAACTAGAAATAAGGCTAGACTGGTAGTTAAGGGTTACAGTCAAGAAGAAGGAATTGATTTTGGTGAAACCTTTGCTCCAGTAGCTAGACTTGAAGCTATTATATTACTTCTAGCATTTGCATATTTTATGGATTTCAAATTATTTCAAATGGATGTTAAAAGTATATTTTTGCATGGTTACATTACTGAAGAAGTTTTTGTAAAACAACCACCTGACTTTGAAAATCATGCATATCCTGGCCATGTTTTTAAATTGCATAAAGTACTTTATGATTTAAAACAAGTCCCTCGTACATGGTATAAAAGACTTAGTAAATTTTTAATCGAAAATGGTTTTATTAGGGGTCATGTTGATACTACTATGTTTTTACAGAAAAAGGCTGATGATCTTTTAGTAGTACATATCTATGTCGATGATATTATCTTTGATGCCATTAATGAATTTCTTTGTCAAGAATTTGCTAAGCTTATGCAGGGAGAGTTCGAGATGAGTATGATGGGAGAGCTAAGCTACTTTCTTGGACTCCAGATTAAGTAAACTAGTGAAGGGATCTTTATCAATCAAGCTAAATACACAAAGAAGATTCTAAAAAAGTTTGGGATGGAGAAGACTAAACCTATCGGTACACCTATGAGCCCTTCATGTAAGCTTGACAAGGATGAATCTGATAAGAAAGTTGATCAAAAAATTTATAGAGGCATCATTGGATCTTTATTATACTTAACTGCTAGTAGACCAAATATTATGTTTAGTGTATGCATGAGTGCAAGATATCAATCTGAGCCTAAAGAATCATATTTATTGGCTGTTAAATACATACTTAGATATTTATCGGGGACTGTTAATATTAGACTGTGGTACTCTAAGAATTCAGCTATTGATTTAATTGCATATTCTGATACTGATTTTGCTGGCTATTAGGTAGATAGGAAAAGTACTTTTGGAACTTGTCAATTTCTTGGAGTTAATTTAATCTCATGGTTTAGCAAGAAACAAAATTCAGTTGCATTATTTACAGCTGAAGCTGAATATATTACAGTTGGAAGTTGTTGTATTCAAATCTTGTGGATTAAACAATAACTTGAGGACTTTGACATCAAACTAACTAAGATATCCATAAGATGTGATAATATAAGTGCAATTAACTTAACTAAAAATGTAGTTCAACAATTAAGATGTAAGCATATAGAAATTAGACATTATTTTATTAGAGACCATGTTTAAAACAATAATGTTATGCTTGAATTTATTTTTGAAATGCAATTAGCTGATATACTGACCAAGCCTCTTAATGAAAATAGGTTCAGTATAATTAGATGAGAATTATGGGTCATTAATCCTTTTGATTATATCTCAATCATTTTTTATGACCTTTGGATCTTCTCTTGAAATTTTCTTGATCAAATATCCTTAAAGATCATATTCAATCATTTATTGGCTATTAAAATCAATTACCTTGATTTTCTATATATTTTTTTTATTTTCCTATTTTTTTCTCGAAGTGTCGATATTTGAAAGTGTCGACATCTCAAAGTGTCGACACTTGGCTTAAGCCCATGAGTCGATACTTAACCGACGGGAAATCATGAGCAAATAGGGAAAATGAACCAATTTCTTCCCATTTCCTCTGGATTTTCTTGAGCCGACACTTTCCCTAACCTTCGTTTGATTCCATTTACTATTCTAACCTTTCAATTTTTAGTTTAAGCCTATTCTTTCCCTCCCTTTCACCGTTCTTCACGATTTTACCATGAATCTTTTACCCGTTTCACCTTCCATTGCTTGTATTTCCTTTTTTTCTGGAAATGGGACCCAGGAAATAGTTGGTTAGGAGGTCTCGACCTTCTACTCAAGATATAGAGCACCGCACGAAGGCCCGTCATGAGGATCAGCCCGTAGAGGTAGCTACTCAGCAGGAGATTCCAATTCGACCATCAGTCCCTGGAGCAGATCGGATGGCCTCCAAGGCCATTGTCAGGGGACGGCAAGTTGATTTTGAGTTTGTCGACCAGCAGCACTTTCGGATTGGTTATTGACTGAGAGAGGCCGGTTTGGCACAGTTTTTTTCACTCAGGGAGAGATTTTATCTGACTCTGATGAGAGAGTTTTATAGTACCCTGGCCAGAGGAGCTGACGGTTGGATGGCAGAGATCAGAGGGATTACCATTCCACTTTCGATTGAGATACTGAGTAGAGCATAGGAGATCTCGATGAGGGGTACTATAGCGGACTCCTTGGTTGATAGGATCAGTAGATACATATGCATATTTGAGAGAGACAATGTTGGAGAGGGAGCCACCATTATAGCTTCACGACTTTCTCTAAAGATGAAGCTTCTACATCATATAGTTGCTTGGATTCTTCTATTGAAGATTGGACATTTCGACTTCATCACTGAGAGGGAGCTGTTTATGATGGTATCCCCGATACGAAGGACTCTTGTCTGCTTACAGATGCTCATGATCCATCAGATGATGGAGGCAGCTACCAGCAGGAGACTGTCTACCGTATGGGATGGGTCCCACTATATTATTTAGAGCTTACGGAGTAGATCTAGATGGAGAGTCTTATAGATAGCTGCTTCATACAGACATATACGATGAGAAATCACTGCACAGGATGGGCTATCACATACACAGAGGTCAATGGAGGCACAGGATATCAGGACAGATATCTGATACTGACCCAGACAATGAGGAGGATGTAGCTGAGGAGGAGGAGCAGACACGTAAAGATGAGGTCGGGCCATCTGAGCCACCTAGGGATATACCTGAGACACAGCCCGAGCCCTCCATCTTGGCACATGCAAAGATGTCGCCTCCTACAAACAGTACCGGGGATTGGATCACTCGACTGGAGACGGACATGTTGATCATTAGACAGCGAGTGAATCTGATGCACGTGGAGATGAGAGTAGGTTTTCAGGAGATGGAGAGATTTTCTGCTATTCTGGCTACTCTACATAGATTATCATCTAGCAGGCCACCTTCCTCTCCTTCCTCTCCTCCAACACCACCAGCTCCACCTGCGGACGTTGAGATGGGCGATGGATAGGGAGACTCTTATGTAGATTTTGATGTTGCTGACTTCATGGTAGACGCTGAGTCGGATGCTGCAGCTGACCAGGATGCTGAGAGGACCTCATAGGCCGCTCCTGCCCCATCCAGTCTAGTTCATCAGATTCCCATGCTCCCTAGCATCCTCGTTTTACCAGATTCTTCTGATCATGATCTTGATATCTCTATCCCTGTACTTTACTCTAATCCACCGGATACTCTAGCTAACCTTCCTACACCAGTGATTCCTTTCTCTACCTTACATACTTCTTTTTTGACCAGAGAACTATGATTTTATACTCTTAGTTTTCATATTCTGTCCTCTAGTCCCATTTTTGATATTACTCCATCTTTTTTTGATACTGATCCTGACCCTATCCCATCTCTTACTCCACTCTTGACCTTGCTTCTTCTTTGGCATGAGCTAGAGGAAGAGCATAAGTCAGAAGCTGAAGTCGAGGACGTGGTGACATTCCCAGAGCTGTACGGACCATACTTGCCGATCTCCGACCGATGTGGCCATGACCCCATCCCTCTAGGATTACGGGATCGATCATCTTAGAGATTGGGTCTTCCTCTGATGAGGATAGCACCCCATAGGGTTGATCAGTGTATCAGTGTATATATATATTAGTGTCTTAGTGTATCAGTGAATTAGTTATATGTTGTTTGTATCAAACTTTGTATCATGTATCAAATATTTGAAATTGTATAAAATTGAATCTTATGAATCAATGTTTAGAATTGTGTCTTATTCTTGTTCCTTACTGCTTTTCTTTCTCTTTCCTTTTTACTTCTTTTTCATATTTTTTATGATGACAAAAAGGGGGAGAAGAAATATAATGGGGGAGAAGAAATATTTTGGGGAGAAGAAAAATAAAGGTAATGTTAAAAAGAAAAGGGGGAGAAGAAATTTTTTGAAAAATGTTAATAAAAAAATATAGAAGAAATAAAATGACAATATTAATGAGAAAAAGCAAATGGCATACTTTTTAATATTTTATGGTATCTAATTGCTAAACAATAAGGGAGAATAAATGGTAACAATTAAGAGGAAAGCATGGTTAAATTCTTGAAAAATATGTTTTAGATCATATATTGAGGGGGAGTTTTAGTTTCTTATGCTCTGATACTTTTATCCTTTTTTTTATTTTTATACTCTAATACTTTTAAAGATATTGCTCTAATACTTTTTATGTTCAACCTGTTTCTGCTCAAATGCTTATCCTTCAAATCTATTTTAAGGTCTGATATATTTTTTGAATATTTTATATAAGTATACAACTCTGATTCATTTCAATTATAGCTCTGATACATTATAATCATAGCTCTGATACATTATAGTTTTAGCTTTGTTACATTAAAATTATATGAATTAAATTCTTTCTTATATATATATAGCTCTGATACATTGTAGATAAATTCTTTGCTCCTAATAAATATTACAACTTAGCTCTGGTACTTATTATCAATAGCTCTAATAGTTATAGTCAATTGCTCTATATTTATTGTAAATCTTTTGAGCTTGCTATGTATATATACTTAAAGGTTTTGTCATCATCAAAACGGAGGAGATTGTTGACTTTTATCTTGATTTTGATGAATTACAAAATACTTAAGTATATTTGAGTACTAATTATGTATTAAAAATGTATTTATCATAATATGATACTCCTTATAGTTAAAGTATGTTGAAAGATCAATTTACTTGTCAAACAGTTGAAGAAGTCATCTAAATTAATGGAATTTCAAGATATATGCACTTGGGTGCATAAGAATCATGTTGAAGGACTCAAATTTTGAAGTTAGACAAGTTTCAGCAATGTTTCGCCAAGTATCGACTTATGGAAGTGAAGTGTCGACTCAAGGTGTCGACTCACAGAAGCTTGAGCTGATATGCAGAAGAAATTTCAGCCGGCACGCATGAAGCGTCGACTCATGAAGACCAAGTGTCGACTCATGTATCCACTCAAGTGTCGACTCAAAGCCTGAGACCAAAAATAATACATAACTTGCTAATTTCAAGATTTTGTTCAAGTATCGACTCATGTAGATGAAGTGTCGACTCACTAGAAGAAGTGTCGATGCACCAGTACATTCCAGAGAGCTTCAGAAGATATTTTTGACGTAGTGTTGACTCAAATGTCGACTCATAACCTGAAGTGTCGACACCTGCAAGTCTGGATGAACAGTAATGACTATTTTTTTGAAGCACAGAATTAGTCCTCTTTTTGTCTAACGGCTATCTTCTCCTCTCTAATGGTAAAAAATGGTTATTTAAGGCTTGGAAAGGTATTTAAAGTGGACCATACTCAAGAGAGAACAACAAATAAGAAGTTATGAGCATTCATTCAAATATTCATTGAAGAACTACTACTTTTAAGTGAAGTTGAGCCTTCAAACATTCAAGAGCATTCAAGAAGCATTTAAGTGCAATTCTAAAGCATCGATTAAGGCTTCAATAACTTGGAGACAAGCTTTCTCAACTACAATCAAGAGTTTCAAAGAGATATTTACTTTTATTTTTGAAAGCTTATTGTATTCTATCATTGTACTTGATTTTATTATTGTTCCTAGTTTCAAGTGAATTGAAACTAGTGTTTAGGTTGTTGGTGAGCCTTGTGAAAACTAACTAAATTGTTGGTGAGCCTTGTAAAAATCAAAAAAGTTGTTGGTGAGCCTTGTAAAAACTAACTAGGTTGTTGATGAGCCTTGTAAAAACCAAGAAATTTTGATTAGTGAGCCCGGGAAAACTAATCTACTGTAATCAAGTTTGGATTATAGTGCAATACTCAAGTAGACCTTGGAAAGTGAACGTAGGTGTTTTGGAATGCACTGAACCATTATAAAATATTGTGTATTTGTGATTGCCTTTACTTTTCTTGCATTTACTTCATTATTTCTGCTACATTTTATTATCAAGCACATATACACTTAGAATCACACTAGCACCTTCATTGTTTGTAATTGGCACATACTTGCAACAAGCTTTAAAAACCCAATTCACCCCCCCTCTTGGGTTGTTTTACTGGGCAACACACTTCCTACAAGAACTTTACATAGTCCGTGGTCTCATTTATGACTCCCAGAATGTAATAACATGTCAAGGAAAAAAAATTATAATTCATTCCTAAACATGATAATGACATTCTATTTCAAAAATTATGATATTCTATTTAAGAAACTTTATGAAACTCATGTAAATAAACATGCCATGGATGTCATCACATGCCACATATTACTTGTGACCTGAATTATGACTTTTAGAATATCATAATTTAGAATGAATGGTAAAAGATAATAAATATATGTAAAAAAAGGATTATGATATCCTAGTTCAAAAATTACGATACCCTAGTTTAAAAATTCTGATATCCATGTAGAAAACATGAAACTAAAGGTATTAACCCCTCATACCAGGAATACCTATTACTTGTCGCTTGAATTATAGCTTCCAGAATGTTATAACATGTCACGGATGGAAAATGATGGTACATATATGCCGAAATAAGATTATAACATTATAGTTCAAAAACTATGACATTAAAGTTCAAAATCTTGGTACAAGATATGAAAATCAAGGCATTAACACCTTCTACAAGAACTTTACATAGTCTGTGGCCTCATTTATGACTCCCAGAATGTAATAACATGCCACGAAAAAAAAAATATAATTCATGCCTAAACATAATAATGATACCTTATTTCAAAAATTATGACATTCTATTTAAGAAACTTTATGAAACTCGTGTAAAGAAATATGCTACGAATGTCATCACATGCCACATATTACTTGTGACCTGAATTATGACTTTCAGGGTGTCATAATATAAAATAGATGGTAAAAGATGATAAATATATATATGTCAAAACAGGATTACGACATCCTAATTAAAAAATTATATCTATGCAGAAAATATGAAACTAAAGGTATTAACCCCTCCTACTAGAAATACCTATTAGTTGTGGCCTGAATTATAACTCCCGGAATATTATAATATGCCACGGATGAAAAATGATGGTACATATATGCCGAAACAAGATTATGACATTCTAGTCCAAAAACTATGATATTCTAGTTCAAAAATCATGACATCTTGGTACAAGATATGAAACTCAAGGCATTAACACCTCATACAAGAACTTTACATAGTCTGTGGCCTCATTTATGACTCATAGAATGTAATAACATGTCATAGAAAAAGGAAAAATGTAATTCATATCTAAACATGATAATGACACTATTTCAAAAATTATGACATCCTATTTAAGAAATTTTATAAAACTCATGTAAAGAAACATGCCACGGATATCATCACATGCCACATATCACTTGTGATCTGAATTATGATTTCCAGGATGCCATAATATAGAACATATGGTAAAAGATGATAAATATATGCCAAAACAGAATTACGATATCTTAGTTAAAAAAATACAACATCCTAGTTAAAAAAATTACGGCATCCATGTAAAAAACATGAAACTAAAGGTATTACCCCTCCTACCAGGAATACCTATTACTTGTGGCCTGAATTATAACTCACAGAATGTCATCACATGTCACGGATGGTAAAAGAATATAAATATATGCCAAAACAGAATTATGACATCCTAGTTAAAAATCTATGACATCTTAGCTGAAAAGTTATGATATCCCTGTGGAAAACATGAAATCAAAGACATTAACCCCACCTACCAGGATTATCTATCACTTGTGGCCTGAATTATGACTCTCAGGATATCATAACATGCCACGGATGATAAAAAACAAGAAACCAAAAATATTACTTATTATATTTTACTATTCGTGGCATGCTATGACATTCTAGAAGTCATAATTCAGGCCATAAACGATAGATAATCATGACTAAAACAGTATAAGATTACTCAAAATGGTCGAAAGAGTATTATGACATCCTAGTTAAAAAACTATGACACCCATGCAGAAAATATAAAATAAAAGTTTTTAATCCCTTCTATCTATAATACATGTCATCCGTGGCTTGGTTTATGACTCCTAGAATATCATAAAATGCCACGGATGCTATAAGATTACTCAAAAAAGCCGAAACAGTATTACGACATCCTAGTTTAAAAACTACGACATCTTAATTTAAAAACTACGACATCCATGCAGAAAATATAAAATAAATATTTCTAACTTCTTTTACCTGCAATATATATCATCCATGGCTTGTTTTATGACTCCTAGAGTGTCAAAAATTGTCATGGATGCTATAAGATTAATCAAGTAACCTGAAACAGTATTACGACATCCCAGTTTAAAAACTACAACACCCCAATTAAAAAACTACGACACCCATGCAGAATATATAAAATAAAAATTTTTAACCCCTTCTACCTATAATACATATTATTCGTGGCTTGGTTTATGACTCCTAGAATGTCATAAAATTGCCAAGGATGCTATAAGATTATTCAAAATGGTCGAAACAGTATTATGACATCCCTATTTTGACATATATTTATCAATTTATTTTATCTTCTTTCTATGCAGTTGGTGGGGATTAACGAAATGGGGACGCGAGCTTTGTGCTGAAAAGAGACGGGAAGAACGATGACAATGTGAGAGAGAATAGGAGGAAGGCGAAGGATACTAAGTGATTACCTGATCATGGGAAAGGATCGCGTGAGATGGTGAGGTACGACATTGGACTCTCGGTGCCTTTTTTTTCATCATCTTTATCACCATCTTTTTTTTCTAGCTCAAGGAGGTGTAAATGAACTCCCCACAATGTAGTTTTTGGCTTTCTGTAAATCCAAAAGGAAAAAAATATTTGAAGGAGGGAAAGGGCATTTTGGTCCATCCAAAACTTTTAAGAAAAGACTAACTCTATGTCAAGTTGATAACTATTCAATGCACATCCCATCCCATTATACCAACTTGGATCTATGTGGAACAATGAAAAAAATAATAAGGCGAACTTGGATTTTGTGCATCGTATGCGGTGCACAAAGACTTTCTCTGATAGAATTATCCATGCGTGCCTAAGCCAGATACTTCGCCCGGCAACCACCCACGCCCCGGGACTTCCATGGGTGACAGAAGGGGATACGGCTTCCGCAAGTCATCATTGGCTCATTGGACCCTGGAATACCACCGACCAATTCCCATGGTAAGACTTGGGCCTAGTAAAACTATCCTTGAAAGCAGTCTAAGTGACCATTCTTAGGAGCAAAGCAAGTTAGATGAGGCATGGGTAACCTTTGCCCAACCCAAGCCCGATCCATTGACTGAAAGATTTATAATGCCGTGGCTAAAGTTTATACAACTAATGCTGCTCTAATTCCTATCCAATACCCCCAAAACTGTTTATCAGATGTTTCGGAGCGACCTCATCTTCCGTAGACAAAATAATTCATGTCCCGGACTCAATTATTTACCTAGAACCTCATCCCTGGCGCTAGAAAATAATTTAATATTTGCCTTAATAACTACTCTATCTATCTTGCACGAAAGCAAGCATAAACAAATTTAATTTATAAATTATTTTATTATTTTTTAATATGTACCTCACCATTCGCACCCGTGATTGGAATCCTTGGCCACACGTTAAGCAAACTTTTCTGATATACTTTGTATGATGTTGGCTATGTGATGTTTCATCCAATGGTTGGGAGTATACTTGAAAAGAAGGGCAAACTACCATCAAGATGGTAATGCTGGTGGAACTGGTTGTGGTTTCATATTTCATAAATCCCAAATTCAATGAAGGACTAATTCCATGATTAATTCTAGAATCTAGACGTGGATGCATTGAATTAGCTACCGGTCTATCTGATATCTTAGATGGGGCTGTGGTGATATACTCATCCATTCCACTTGAAATGAGGTGGAAAAAGATTAAGCCAGCTTTGTTGTCACCCTGTATCCAATATTTTTTAGCAAAGTGAAGGCCTTTATGATTACGTCAAGAAGGATAGCTATGCTGTTCCCTCCGCCTCCCTTTCCTTTCCATTTTACTTATCGAGAAATAAAAAAAAAGAAAAGAAAAAGAAAGCAAACCTCCCGGTGTTCCTTGAGCACCGAGCTGGCGCAATCCCCCTGTAACTATATCTAACCATTCTTTGCAAGTGACGTTGACTTCAAATATCTAAGGAGAAGTTACCCGCAATGTGTCATGAATCTTTAGTGCAAATAATAACTTCAAATATCCAAGAAGAAACTCCTCCTTGTACCACCAATCAACGTTAATAATTTAAAATATTTAAGAAGGAAGAACCCTCCATGTGCCTTGATTCAGTGTTAATAACTTCAAATATCTAAGAAAAATATTCTTATTTGCTCATTCGATATGCTTTTTAAATATCGTTCAAAACCACCCTTTCCCCTCGATCACCATTATCCGCCAACCCATCCCTCTTTTTGTTTTTTTTTTTTTTTTTTTTTTTTTCATGATAGAAAAGGCCCATCGATAATTAATGGGACCTCCTTTTAAATACTCATAACCCTCCAAACCCTAGTGGATTCGAGATTCGATCCCATGTCATTTGGCACGATTATGAAAGATTTTTTACGGCCTCTTCTTCTTGTCGATTCTTGATAAAATACCTTCGCTTGTCAGCCTCCAAACTTGATACCTCCCGCGCATCACCAAGGCCAACCGGTCAGGAGAGGTAATGGCTCCAGAAACAATATGGACTGCACAACGGGAGATAACTTTTTCCCAAATACCCCTAATGCTATGAATCCTATCACATGAGCTCTTGGAAAATCTTGGTTCCCTCCAAATTTTCTCACCTATCATATTGGCTAAGAAATATAAAAAAGATATTGTTATATCAAGTTTTTTAAATCTTGGCTTTTATCAGTCATTCTAACCTCATCTCTCTTCGAGGGTTTTAATGATTTAATTCTAGGTTATTTAATAACTCTCAATTTTTTTACCAAGTCGACAGTCGGATACCTTTCATGTTACACCTTGTTTTAGAATAAATAAATAAATAAATAAATTAGAGAGTGAACGGTGAACCGAATAATAATAGGCACCTAGAAGGCTAAAAGGAAATGTTTCTATTGTAGAATAGAATCGCACATTGGTATGGTTGGACGTCGATCCTTTTCTTGCCTTGTCTCTCTCCCTAACCTCCCATCCCCACCCGGATGGATGCAGTTTGGAGAGCATAATTTTTAACTGCAGGGCAGGGAGTGCTTGCAAGGTTTGTACCATCAACGTCATTTGGTATCTGGCGCAGCCCTTCGACAACCCCACACAAAGGACTTCCTTGTTACTTTGGACTTGGCCATATATGCATGGACCGCCCCGGGATCGGTGGTTATATCTTTCGTGCGAATGAATGATTGATGTTTTTTTTTCATGACGGTCACCGTGGAATAGCATCTTACACTGTTTTTAAAGTTCATGCATGATTTTCAAGGCATCACAATATTTCTGCATGCCGGCTTCTTGACTCCTGGAGAATGAAAATGTGCCGCATCTAAACATATAAAGAAAAATGAATCGAACAATTTAAATAATGGCACATGTTATGATCCATTCTCGTTGCAGTGAAATTTTCGAAAATTACCTTGTGTTGATGAATACGTTAGTGTAATATGCGTGCAGGCGTCGCAGACCTGTTATTACCTCAAACTCTCATGCTTGTATTTCCGGAAATCTTCGAAGACTTTCAATGCCAAGCGTAAGTTTTTCCCTTTACATCCAACAAACTGCATCTTGTTTTTTTCACCGTTCTTATCTTGATCAGGTTTCTTGTTGCACCAACCAATTGCTATGAGCCCAAAACTAAAGGTGGTTAGAATGCGAGGACCGCACCAGATGAGAGGGATGGACAAAAGAGTAGAGAGAGAGAGAGAGAGTGGGGGTGAGGGGCCCCAAACATCATCCACCGTAGGAGACAAGCAAGGAGAGGATTTTTGCCACCAAGGAGAAAATTGTTTGGCGGGTTTCCCATGGTTACAACCATGCAAACATGCGATCAAATCCATGGACCACGCACCTCTCTTCATGCATATATACATCTCAAATGATGTGCTTAATTAATTTTCCCTCTTTGTATGTTCGTAATATGCTAGAAATTAATAGCTTCCAATATTTCCAGTTGGATTGGATGACAAAAAGCATGGCCGGCATATCATTATGTCATGGTGCAGGGTCATGCAGCACAAGTGCACTTTAACATGCTTGGGATCGAGCACGAGCACGGTCATGGAATTATGATGCTTGTGTGATGTATGAATGTGTCCGATATGATGGATTCGCACGTAACGAGGCTACTTGAGAGAAAGACATGGCATTGAAGGCTTGTGATCTAATGCATGACCATCTGATCAAATATAGGATGGAGAATATGGTTGCATAAACTTGGAATTGGAGAATCCTAATTTGATCCCGGAATTAATTAATGGAGGTTTCGATTCACCAAAGCCGTTGGATACAAAATATGCGCCGATAATTATGACGGGTTTGGATGTATCTTCCGTGTGCAAGAATGATTCACTATTTTTCACAATATACATCGATCGTTGGATCGCACAATGGCCATCACGAGATCCATGCAAGCAAATAAAAATGATAGTTCCGAGTGCTTTGAAAGCTGTGCAAGGCATGATCTAATTAGTTGATATCCGGGGGGGGGGAAAAAAATAATAATAATCATTCTTCCATGTAAAAGATATAACCTGAATCTAATTATGACTTGCAAACTTTATTTGAAAACTTGCGTCGTTGCACCATATTTTCTCGGTGATTCAAATTAAATTGCCCAAAAAGTGTCTAAAGAAACTCCTGGATGAAAGTGTCGAATTGTCAATCCTGATTTAATTGAAAATGTTGATGGAAGAATAGAAATATCTTCTCCCTTTCCCCAAACTCAATTTTCGGATCAGACTTGAAGATAATTTGGACTAATAACATAACTAGTGGTAGCCCTCCTGGGATACTCTTGGACCTCTAGCTCCAAGGCTAAAGGAATTAAGTGGGAATTGATCCCATGAGTACATCGACAACCACAAAAAGAGACTTTAGCAAGGCTAGCTAACTAGCATCTTTATGTGAATAGAGTGCTATTTCCGCACCAAATGACCATTAATGATCACATTAGTCAGCATGCAATACCTAAGGATAGAGACAATTCGAAGTCGCAACTGCAATCTCCTGTAATGTCGAAATTCTTGTCTTCCACTGGTTAATATCATGATTTTATTCTTACCAAAAAAAATATGCTACTAAGGCAGTAGCCTGGTTGGTTAGTAGAGGCTTTGTCTCATTATCAACAGGTCGTGGGTTCAAGATATGGTCTCATGGGTGACTCTATTAAATCCAGGTATTTTTCCGGAGCCTATGACAGTTGATGTGAGTGAGAGGTCAGGGTATTTCAGGTTGACCTATTGACCATTAGATGGGAAGAGACAACGAAAATCTGAGCTTCTCGAATTGAACATTACCTGGCAGGATTGAGGCTTGCGAGAATAGCTACACCGGGATTTATCCCCCTATCCCTTTTTTTAACCAAAAAAAAATATCATGATTTCATGGTACTTTTTTTTTATTGAATAAGGGATAGGGCGCTAAACCTGATGTAACTATCCCCGTGGGCCCTCACCCCGCCAGGTAATATTCGATTCAATGTGCTTAGATTTTTGCAGACTTTTTCTACCAAGAGATGAGTATATCAACCTGACACCACTAAGATGACCACCGGTAGAATGAGAAAATATAAGAGAACCCTGACCTCTCATTCACACCAATTACATGAATTCCAGGAAATAATTCTTGGATTTAATCGAGTTATTTATGAGATTCCACCTCGAACTCACAACCTTGATAGTGAAAGGCAAAGCCTCTACCAATCAAGCTATTGCCTTGGCGGTGATTTCTCGATACTTGATCAAGCTAATGGAAGCCTGATCGGAGACTTATCCATAAGCTAGTGCTGGTGTCCCACAATACCGAAACATTATTGACTAATTGTACATGGACGTATTTTAAAGGCAAGCTCCAAACCTCGTCTCTTCTATTGGATTTGGATACTTTCGAAAAAACACTACAACGGAACGAGGTATTGGCAATGGAATTTTCCCGACGCTAATGAGTAGCGTCGTTAAAATTGCGCCACCTCCCGACGCTTTTTAAAAGCGTCGGCAAAAAAATATTTTGACGACGCTTTAAAGAAAAAAGCGTCGACAAAAAAATATTTTAATGATGCTTTAAAGCGTCGGAAGTTTCTCCCGCGCCATCTCTCGATACTTTTCAAAATCGCCGGCAAAAAAATAGTATTAACGATGCTTTAAAGCGTCGGAATTTTTCCCCACGCCATCTCTCGACGCTTTTCAAAACCGTTGGGAAAAAAATGGTATTAACGACACTTTAAAGCGTTGGGATTTTTTTCTATTTCTTCCCGAGCCCGAGCCCTAATCTCATTTCCTCTCGTTCCACCGCTGCTCTCCCGGACGGCCTTCTCCCGAGCTCCAGCCGATCTCCCCCTCCCTCCGTCATCTCCCTCTCCCTCCTTCCATTCATTGTCGGTGCACGGATTCCACATCTCGTTTGTTTCCATTGACCGACGGATTCCGGCGGAGAAGAAATCCCCTTCGATCTCTTGCCCTCCCCCGCCTCCGTCCTCTCGATATCACCTTCCAGCCCTCGGATCTTCCACCAGGTACGCGAATCCCAAAAATCTCCCCCGATTTATCTCGCTTTAGTCCGTAATAATATCTCTTTAAAACCCTAGCCTTGGATCTTCTTAGAATCTTAAATCTGGATCCTTATATTCGGCCATATCTGTGGTTTTGATTTATTGAGAGTTCTCTGCTAACCCGGTGGGTTGTTTGAATGTTTTATATGATTATTAATGTTGCATTTGGTTGTGGAACGAATGAGGATATAATTTATTGGGAGTTCTCTGCGAACCAAGTACGTTATAATTTTTTCAATCAATCCTTTCTGCCTCATCTCTGAGAATCTAACACAAGGATCGTATATTATATTACATGCATATATGTCGAAATTATATGTAGTGTTTGTTTATTTTTGCTTGAGCCATATGAGATGGAATTCTGATATACAATTCTAAGAGGATAAATTCTTTTAGATTATCTATTTAATGAAATAATTGATTGGTTTGAGAAATGTATCAAGATTAAAACAATTGTAGATAATTTGTTTAGGAGGGATCGTACATATTTGTAGTACTAGTAGCTACGTATATCAGTTCCCAGATATTTTTTAAAAAATGGCATGTTATTTTATTTATAGATAAATTAAGTCCATTATGTACAATACTCCCTTTAATTACATTTTATCAAAAATACTATATAGAGCAAAAATTAGGTATATATCTTCTTGGTCATTAAAAAAATTGAAAGAAGTATATATATATAAAAATAAAGGCAATCAGCCAACATACAATATTACTTAGCCACTTATGATTTTATGATTATATATATTTTGGATTATTGTATTATTCCACTAAATTCTTTTCTATAAAATAGTCCAAATGTAATCAGCTATACAATAGAGGGTATCCCTTCTCAAAATATGTTTACAATCATTACTTCTATAATGCCATTGTAGTTTTGTTTGTATACTCTAATTCTTTTTTTCTCTTAATTTATCAGTTATTTTTCTATTGCAAAACTAGCTTTGCACACGAGAAAAACTTAATGTTTTCATGCCTCATGCATCTTGGCATACCTTCAATGTTTGTGGTACATTGCATACAATGTTACGTAGAATTTGCACAAGATAAGAAATGATAATAACTAGGTACTTTCTAGTTAGAGAGTAGGTTACATAAGATTTTGGACCGGGTCCGTCTTTCGCCCTCCAGAGCGAGACCTTCAGAGGTTAGTGCCCTGCGGTCGAGGTCGAGCCAAGAGCTCACCCGCCGATGTGGAGCCTCTCCGAGCGTGCGCCCTCCGGACCGGGCCCGCACTTCACCCTCCTCCACCTAGGCGTCCCCGCGAGCTTGGAGCGCCTAGGATGGAATGAGCCTTGCCGTCCCAGCTCGGCCTCAGCCCGAACGAAGTCCTCATCAGCCAAGGACACTGGTGAGCCGCCCGAGGACCGTACCGGAGCACCCCCTGGGACGTACTGACCGTCTGAAACCGCTAGTTACACCAGAAAAGCAAGCAGCACGTTGATCGAGATGCTACATTCCTCACCAACCACTCAAATCAGCCAAGAAGGCCAACCGGGAGATTCAAACCCTGCGGGTGGTGGCCCGCCATTCGAGGCACCCCCAAATTTCCCGGAACGAGGCAACCAAGAAGAGTATCGGAGCGCCTGACAACGCACTTTATCACGAATCAGGAAAGGATCCAGGGGACACTGCCGCATGCGCCTGGCAGCCCGACGGGGATCCCGAGACAAGTACCGAACGGTAACCAAGTTCACAGCAAACTCGGAGGTAACACGACAACTCCAAGAACCCAAAAAAACTCCAAGAGAAAAAAAAGGAAAAAAGCCAACCCCCACCAAGAGGAGGGGGAGGGCACCACCATCACCACTACAAGCACAAGTGCAAGCCTGACCAAGAGGGCGAAGCGTTGCTACCACCACCGATAAAGGGAAACGAGGGGTACAAGGAGAGGTGGAGGAACAGAGCATCCCTCTGTCCCCGCTATCACTCTCCCCTTACAACGTTTACACCTTCACGCACATCTTTTACTCTTTCCAGTACGGAGTCCATCAAGAGGGGCCCGACCAGGAGGATCTGTTCCCTTGGATCGTCACTGACTTGATCGTCGGAGTGCCCCCGCCGGAAACCTCGGCCCGGGTCTCTAACCGCTGTCTCGCAGGCTCAAGAGCGGGGGACTGCCAGGCGGCGAGGCGACTATGCATGGAGCGGAGGTCCGGGAATCGGGAACGGCGGGTGGCAGGAGGAGCGCACTCCAGCACCGACAGTAGCTACGGGCCACGGCGATCTTGGCGGCAACAGATTGGCACGCCAGGAAGGGGGGAAGAGGGGCATGACTAAGTCCTTCATCACTCCCCAGGTCAACACACCACAGAAGAGCGGTGACGACACAAGCTGGAAAGATCAACAGATTGGCGATCTTCTCTAGGACTCTCCAGTACGTCACTCCCTCCGTCCCCTTCGACGGGGAATCTGCTGACGAAACCATCAGGCATGCAGCGAAAGCGCGCCTAGAGAGGCATGAGCGCAGGCTGGCGCGGTTTCCCTGCTGATCCATCAGCATGCGAGGCTCAGCTATCGAGCCTCCGGACTACAACGTCCGCCACCAGTGGAGCCCTTCACTGGCCACAGTGAGGCAGAGTGACATCGCCTCCACCGCGATCACGGCCACGATATTGAAAGACACCGCGACCGCACGCAGGAGATCGAGAAGCTCATCGAGGAGACCCACCTCCAAAGGTTTGCGAGGGGTAGACCTCAAGCAGGGGCCCCAAGTGCTCGCCATTCTCCCGTCGGCTTCAACCACCGACGCTCACCCCACCGCGAAACCGATGGGAGCGATTGCCTGAGGAACTGCGCACGCACCTGAGAAGACTGGGGGGGCAGGATACCCCGAGGCTGATCCCCCCGCCATGAGGGGAGGAGAAGAAGAGCGAAGATACCACGACCGTCGGGATGGTGGTCATGAACCACCACACGAAGGCCCCCACGAGGCGGCCTAAGTTCCACCCTGAGGGGTCCATTACCTCGAAGTGTTTGATGGTGTCAGGCTCCCCCAAGGGAGGTAGGCCTGCAACCTACTAAGACGCCCCTAGTAAGGTAAGTTCCCCTACCAACGATTGTGATAACCATTTTTTTCCTTGCACGGGTATCCACATGTTTTGCAGGAAAGGACCAACTCCAAGCATCCCCGAGCCCAGCTCCAGGACGTAGAAGGATATTCGAGCCACGTAGCTCTCCGACTCCAAGCATCCCCGAGCCCAGCTCCAGGACGTAGAAGGATATTCGAGCCACGTAGCTCTCCGACTCCAAGCATCCCCGAGCCCAGCTCCAGGATATAGAAGGATATTCGAGCCACGTAGCTCTCCAACTCCAAGCGTCCCCGAGCCCAGCTCCAGGATGTAGAGGAATGTTCGAGCCACGTAGCTCTCCGACTCCAAGCATCCCCGAGCCCAGCTCCAGGATGTAAAGGAATATTCGAGCCACGTAGCTCTCCAATTCCAAGCAACCCCGAGCCCAGCTCCAGGACATATAAGGATATTCGAGCCACGTAGCTCTCTAACTCCAAGCATCCCCGAGCCCAGCTCCAGGACATAGAAGGATATTCAAGCCACGTAGCTCTCCAACTCCAAGCATCCCCGAGCCTAGCTCCAGGACACCAACACAAGACCGGAGCTCAGATCTTCGGTCAAGGAATCACCGAGCCAAGCAGCTCTCCATCTCAAACGTCTCCGAGCTCAGCTCCGGGATGCCAAGAGATCATGGGGCCACGTATTTCCCATCAATGCCTTGAGCCTAGCTCCAAGGCGCCAAAGACCTGAGCCAAGATCTCAGGCAACCCCCTGGGCCCGAGCCTAGCTCCACATCCAGGAAGGCCTCGAGCCTAGCTCCCAGAAAATCAAGATCGGTAACCCCCTTCTCTGATCTCCCCACTCGAAAAGAAGACGAGAGGGGAAGGAAAGAAAGAGAACAAAGGGGGGAGCCCGGCAGCCCCCTTCTCTGATCTCCCCACTCGAAAAAAAGATGAGAGGGGAAGGAAAGAAAGAGAACAAAGTGGGGGTACAACCAGCATCCTCCCCTTTGATCTCCCCACTCTAAAAAAAAAAAAAAAACAAAAAAAAAAAGAAAAAAGAGAGAGAGAGAAGGAGAGTGGGGAAGGAAAGAAAGAGAGAACAAGAAGAAAATGCAGCATCGTCGAAGCTACCACTTTAAGCAGCTCTCAGCAATCATCGTCACCGAGCCCAGCTCCATGACACCTTCTCAAGACCGGAGCTCAGATCTCCGGCCAAGAGAACTTCGAGCCAAGCAGCTCTCAGCAATCATCGTCACCGAGCCCAGCTCTAGGATGCCTTCTCAAGACCGGAGCTCAGATCTCCAACCAAGAGAACTTCGAGCCAAGCAGCTCTCAGCAATCATCGTCCCCGAGCCCAGCTCCAAGACACCTTCTCACGACCGGAGCTCAGATCTTCGGCCAAAAGAATTTCGAGATAAGCAGCTCTCAGCAATCATCGTCCCTGAGCCCATCTCCAGGATGCCTTCTCAAGACCGGAGCTCAGATCTCCGGCCAAGAGAACTTCGAGCCAAGCAGCTCTCAGCAATCATCATCCCCGAGCCCAGCTCTAGGACACCTTCTCAAGATCGGAGCTCAGATCTTCGGTCAAAAAAACTTCGAGCCAAGTAGCTCTCAGCAATCATCATCTTTGAGCCCAGCTCTAGGACACCTTCTTAAGACCGGAGCTCAGATCTCCGACCAAGAGAACTTCGAGCCAAGCAGCTCTCAGCAATCATCATCCCCGAGCCCAGCTCCAGGACACCTTCTCAAGACCGGAGCTCAGATCTCCGGCCAAGAGAACTTCGAGCCAAGAAGCTCTCATCAATCATCATCCCCAAGCCTAGCTCCAGGACACCTTCTCAAGACCGGAGCTCAAATCTCCAGCCAAGAGAACTTCGAGCCAAGAAGCTCTCAGCAACCATCGTCCCTGAGCCTAGCTTCAGGATGCCAACCTGAGACCGGGGTTCAGACCTCCGGCCAAAGGACCTCCGGGCCGCATGGCCCTCAGTCAACAGCACCTCTGAGCCCAGTGGCCCTCAAGTGTCATGACTTAACCTCAAGCAAGGTGAAACCCTTCTCCCTGAGCTCCCCATACAAAAAAGAAAAGAAAGAGAAGGGAAGAACCAAGCAAAGAAGGTGGATGATAAAGTAACTCAAGTTTCATTGATTAAGCCCAAATTACAAGTGTCTTCTGGGCCCTCGACATGCCGGGTGACCCCGAACAAGTACAAGAAACAAAAAGTATAAAGCGAAGCAAGGAAGAAAAGGGTCACTCCACGCCGGCCGGCTTCGCTGCCGGATCCTGAGGCCGAGAGCTCCTGCCCTCATAAGTCTTCGGCTAAGCTGCACTTGCCACGGAAGGGCCACCCTCAGCCGGTGTCTGAGGCTTTGAGCCTGCGCCTCCCACGACGACCTCCTCATCAGCCTCCTCCTCCATGGCCGAAGGGTACTCGAGGCAGCCACGGTCCTTGTCAGGAACAAGCGCCTTGACCCGGCCACGTAGGTACATAAAATCCTTATAAAAGGAGTCAAACGCCATCTGCTGGATGTCAGCGACGAACTCCTCCGAAGCCTTAAAGTTGGCGACGACATTCTTAGCACCCTTCGTGGCCTCGGCGACCACTCTCTTCAACTCGGCGGCCTCCATCCTGGCTGCCTCCGTCGAGTTGGTTGCCGTCTCTACTGCCTTCTTAACAGCGACAAGTTTCTCCTTCACGGTCACTAATTCCGCCTGGGTAGCTCGGGCGATCTCCTTGTGCCGGTCGACCTCGGCAATGTATCAATTCAATTTCTTCTTGATGACGGAGAGGTCGTCGATCGCCTTCTTTGAGCGGCTCCGCTCCAGATCGCGAGCTGTCAAGAGCCCTTTCGCTTGCCCCTCAGCATCGACGAGCCCTCTTTCGAGGTCCTTGATCTTTACCTCGAGGACCCCGTTTGCCCCGACCTTCTCCTTCAGGTCGGCCTTCAAAGATTCGATCTTGGCGGCCTGTTGCCGCTCGAGATGCTCCCCGCTCTGGAAGTGGCCCCTGATGTAGAGGGCCTCAGCACCAATCTACACCGTAAAAAAAAAAGAAAGAAAAAGATGAATGAATGAAAATGAAATGAGAAATAAATGAAGGAAGCGAAAGAGCTCACCAAATACAACTGAGAAAAGAAGATCTTGAAGACATCGACCACCTGCATCCCGGCCATCTCTTGCCGGTCGCACGCCTGGATGGAGAAGTCCATCAAGCGTTCGGCAAGCTCGGGGCTCCGGAGGACCGAGTTCTCCGACCCCATCCTGAAGGGGAGATGGCGCCGCGCCTCCTCCCTCTGGCTCTCTCCATGAGCGGGCGGTCTTGCACCGCTGACCGAAGGGCCCCGGGGGGCAGGCTGGGAGGTCGGTGCCGGCGCAGGCGGCACCTCTATCATGGCCTTGGATGTGGTCCGGGTCTCCTCACCTCTGGCATCGGCGACCTGCGGACTCAGAGGATGGCAGGGCGCAGCAGCAGCAGTGGCAGCCCTCGCCCAAACTACCACCTCGGGCTCTGCAGTGGGGGCCTGCTAGGCGGGCCTCGGTGCCGCGGGAGCTGCCCACTCCACCGGCACAGGAGCAACACGGGTCGCCTCTGAGCTCGGGCCAGCAGCGGCGGTCGAGCTTAGACTGATCACCACCGTGCGGTCGGCTGCAGAAGCGCTCTCACCCCGGGCCCACCTGGAAGCGGGCTCCCCGGCCAGCCCGGTCGGTGGCCTCTTCTTGGTAATGGCCAAAAGATCATTCTCGAAGAAGATCATGCATGCATGCAAATTACACAACGGTCAGAACCTGTGGGAAACAACACAAGAGGTGCGGGAAAGAAGGAAAAGAAAAAGGTCAGGTCGAACTCACCCGACCCATTCGTTGGGTCGATCCCGTTGTCGGCGAGGTTCTGCTCATACAACAGGACCTCGAGAGGAGATTCGACAGAGCCATGCCGAGGTAGAGGAGATACGACAGAGAGCTGATGCCTGTAGAGCAGCAATGGATAGCATGAGACAGCACATTGAGCGGCTTACATCTGTCATACAGATGTTTGTTCCACATCAAGTACATATATATATATGATTTTAAATATATATTTTTATGTTAAATCAATAATTTATATAATCCCCATGTCATTAATAGTTTCGTAAGTTAAATATTTTAAATATTTTTTTATAGGCTTCTGGAGCATCAGATCCACATGGATCGGATGACGATCTACCTCCTGCAGATCATTGACCTCGACTTTTTTATTATTTCACTCTATGTATTTTCATGTATTTTTTAATTTTGTTAAACAGACATGTGTAACAAACTAATATTAAATTGTAATGTATTATTTTTTTGATTTATATTTCGATTTATGTTTGGATATACGATGAATGCCTGGAATGAAATTGAAATATGTCTTATTTATGTACAGGTTAAAAAAATTGTATAGATTTCAAATTTTAAAAAAATTATTTATTTATTTTGAAAAATGAAATAATTATTATATTTTAAAATTGTATAGACATATTTATTTTAAAATATGTCTTATTAAAGCATCGGGAATATCTTTATTCCATCGATTATTCCCGATGCTTTTAAAAAGCATCGGTAATTATCGTTATTATCGACGTTTTAAAGCGTCGATAATTACGTTTTTAACGATGCTTTAAAACATCGGAAAAAATATATTGCTGATGCTTTTTAAAAGCATCGAAAATACTTTTATTATCGACGCTTTAAAGCATCGGCAATAATGTAATTACCGACACTTTAAAGTATCGAAAAAATGCCTGACGCTATTGCAACGCTTTTGCAAAGCGTCGAGAAAAACCGTCTCCACTCTTCGCTTTGCAACACTTTTCCAAGCATCGAAGATGTTTTTACCGATGCTTTAAAACGTCGGTAAAGATCAATTTAAGCATCGTTAAAAATCATGTTCATTGTAGTGAAAGCTCGTCCTCTCCTTGTGGGTAGCATGATTGGATCCACTTTTTAAGTCTGATATTTGATAACCAACCAATCAACAAACAAACCACCTCATTGGTTCATGCATGAAGCGATCATCTTAGCCCACACATCTGAAATGGCAATGGCATGCCAAGTTAGACCACCGTATTCTTGTGATTTAACTTCCAACATCCCTTTTATTATTGTTGAAGGTGGAACAGTATCTCCCTGGCTTTTGGGGTGTTTAAAGGGTCAGCAGCGTCGGCTAACAATGGAAGATACTACCAGCTCCGATGCAATGACTAACCGGTCTCCATCACTTCCAATCTTCTTTCTACCCTCTACTCACGTCCATTAGACTCGTTTACTTCGTTAAACATCCCAAATTAACCCCACCAATATGAGATGTAAAATTTTAATGGTGGGAGCTTGCACACATCACTACAGTGAATCTGGACTTTAGCGACGCTTTTTTTGACCTTTCCCGATGCTTTTAAGCGTCGCTAAATAATCTCCCGACGTTTTGTAAAGCGTCGCTAAAGCGTCGTCTATGTGAGCGTTGGGATGCAACCTGCCGACACTTGAAAAAAGCGTCGGCATTTGCCGACGCTTTAAAGCGTCGCTAAGTTTTTATTTACCGACGCTTTAAAGCATCGCTAGTTTTAAATATAGCGACGCTTTAAAGCGTCGCTAGACTGAAACCCTAGCGACGCTTTAAAGCGTCGCTAGGCTGAAAACCTAGCGACGCTTTAAAGCGTCGCTAGATTGAAACCCTAGCGATGCTTTAAAGCGTCGCCATTTCCAGTTATAGCGACGCTTTAAAGCGTCGCCAGTTGCAGGTTTAGCGACGCTTTAAAGCGTCGGTAGATTTTTTTTTTTTTAAAAAAAATAAATAATCATATATACAAATCCATAACCTGTATACATTATGAAAATGAAACATTCAAAATTGTATCACATTTAACATACACAAACAAATGAAAATATTCAAACCTGTATCACATATCACATCCAACATACACAAATACAAATACAAAGCAAATATAAAAAGTTTTTTATATATATATAAACGTATCAATCCAAGTTCAAATAAACAAAGAGACATACATAAATAATAAAAAAATCATCTGGCATCACTGATCCGTGGGAGGCTGGTCGTCGTCAGGTCTGCGACTCGCAGATGTACCAGGAACCTGCAAGATATACATAAGGAATTATAATACATACATTATATATATTCTAAATTATTAGATACATACAAAATTAATAAATAATTACTTACCTGAGATGACATGAACATATGCAGCACAGATGTAACATGCTCTAATTGAGACCTAATGGTCTGCATCTCTGCTCTGTCTGCATCACGTGTCTGTCGGAGCTCTGCTATCTCCTCCTGGAGCTGACGAACATGTAACTGATCATGACTCTCTCTAGTATCCCGATTATATCTACGCACCTCAGATAACTGAGTAGGGATAACTCCAATCCCATAACCCCTCACTCGTCCAGGACGCTCTGGTCCCATCAACTCCGAGAATACCTCGGCCTCGATGCGACTGCTTTGTGTAGATGATGAACCCTCGCCAGCACGCTCGGAGATCATAGAGGTAGCCCTATTCTATATTTTATAAAAAACAAATATATCAATATTTAATAAAAATATAAATATAAATCATAATATAACATAAATAAAAAAATACATATATATCTCTGGACTCGTCCCGAACAAAACTGCCATCCTGGTGAACATGAGTCATCCTATAGAACTCCACCTCACCAGGCTCCCTCCCCTGCTGATCAGCCTATGTAAAGAATAAATATTACAAAAAAACTCAAAATAATACATCTTATATCCCCGTACCATGATACATGGCACATGCATGAAACATAATGATACATGATGTTAAAAGTAAAAGTGTACTAAAAGTATTATAGGATGAGAAACATACAAACTCATGCCTGAGCCGTGCATAACTCTTGGACCCCGCTGTGTGAGGAACAGACTGAGCAGCTCGTGCAGCTCTACCAATATCAGAATACGTCTGCAAAATAAAATTAAAACAATATTATATATTGTATAAATATAAATATAACAAGTGAAAATAAATTTTGAAGTGTTTGATGATGCTACACAACCTTTGCCCTCTCGGAGAACCAATAGTGCACCAGCTCCATCCACTGATGAGGGTGAACATCAGGAGGACAGGTAGCTACAACCTGCTCCTCTGTCCTACCCTCTAGCTTGTAGTCTCTCTTCAACTTCGCCATATATTCTTTCCACTTGTGATTGAGAGACTTAAGCACAAAATCAGATGAATCTGAAGGAAGAACGAACTTGCTCTACAATTTAATTAAACAATAAAATAAATATTAAATGAAATAAGCAATTCAATTATTAAAAATGTAATATATAAAATAATATATTAAGTTTTTTACCTGCACAACTCGTAGCATTTCTATTTTATATGCAGGAAGCATGTCGTTCCACTTCGAATAATTCAGGGGACATAGCTGACCACGGCGTGCTACTGTCCCCAGAAAGCTAGTCAACAAGCTAGCAGCTTTCTTAATAGGCTGCCCTAGCTTGTTGCACTCTATCACTATCCTCTCACCCTCAGGTAACTGCCACACATCACGGACTAATGTAGCTCCTCGCCTACGCCTGATTCTCCCGGATCCATCTACAAAAAAAAATTTACAGAACATTGTATATCAAAACTATTGCATATGCATGAATTGAAATGAGATAGAATTATTAAATTATGTACCCTGTATCTGTATATCATCGACGATAGGCTCGTCATCAGGATGATCCATAGAAGGATCGTGATGTGCGGACTCGGAGGGAATAACGTCGTCCTGAGGTGTAGAGGTAGTAGCATCGGCCTGATGTGCAGAAATAGAGGGACTGCCATCAGACCGATGTGAAACTGATCGACTGCCCTCGGGATGCTGTGATGAAGTACCAACCTCGGACTGGGAAAACTGAAACTGTACATCTGCTAATCGCTTCCTTCGAGGCATGGTGTACCAAACCTGCATTATTTAAAAATAAGTTAGTCAACATTATAATCAAATTATAACGGAAATGAATTACAATTTAAAATATAATATAATCATTAATGAAAAAAATGTAAACCATCTTACAAACTACTTACTTATCATAATCAACCAGTTGTACCTTCCTCGGAATCCAACCTAACCAAAATGGTTGTATCATTTATATGATCATCCGGTACAATATTATAAGGCATACACTGAGTGTAAGTATCATCGTCTTCTTCTTCCACCCTTTTTCCCATGTCATACAAGTCTCTGGGTTTTGTCTTAATAACAGTAGCCCATTCTTTATCTTTCGAGTCTTGTACATAAAAAACTTGTCGAGCTTAAGATGAAAAGATAAATGGATCATCCTTCAATAACACACCCGTATGTATCAATCTTGAAAAATTGACAAGTATGAATTCGTTTGAGTCCTTTTTCAAACCTCTCGGTGTATTTATATCCACCCAATCGCATCGAAATAATACAACTTTAAAATTTCCATAATAATCCAACTCCAAAATATCTTTAAGTATACCATAATAAGATTTTCCATCTGCTTCAACCATAACACCACTATTCTGAGTTTTCCTAAGTTTCTCGCGCTCCTTGGTATGAAATTTAAATCCATTTATAATAAAACCATTATATTTGTTCACAATATAATATGGACCTCTGGCAAGTGCAATTAATTCTGCTGAACTATTTTTCTCCATCAGTACCGGTACCTAAAAAATATAATATCAATTATCGATCATTTATTCGATGTTAAAAATATATAAAATTATTATATGACTTATATATACTAACCTGATTGGCAAGCCAATTAGGGAATAACTCAACCAACCATCTTTGTTCAATCCTTGGATTAGGACGAGTGGAATGATTGGCTTGTCGTTGTACAGATAAAAATTCACTGCATGACAATCAAATATAAGTTTGACAACAACATGTCTAATATTTAGTATTATCCATGTGTAGATAGACTAACCTGCGATAGTCAGATATCATGTCACTGTGTAGCAATACATAACGGTGTGCTTGTGACATGGATTTATGGTCAAGAACAATACTTTCAGCTTTTCCTATAAATCTCCCGGATGATGCAAATTTGTATAGATCTGTATTCTCCATAGTATCACCATGACGTTGAGGTCGATTGAATACAGTCTCAACACCTTCGAGATATCTTGAACAAAATGTTAAACACTCTTCAGCAATATATCCCTCTGCTATTGAGCCCTCAGGATGGGCTTTGTTTCGTACATAATCCTTCAAACGTACAAGATACCTTCAAAAAGTATGATATTTATATCATATTAAATAATGAAAAAGTTATATAAATTATAAAATTTAAGTTTTACAGCATTACCTCTCGATATGGTACATCCATCTGTAGTGTACCGGTCCACCAAGTTTAGCTTTCGAAGCTAGGTGAATGAGTAGATGAACCATAATCGTAAAAAATCCAAGAGGAAAAATCTTTTCCATCTGACATAATGTAAGTACGACTTGAGACTGTAACTGATCAAGCTCCTGAGGATCAAGAACCTTAGAACATAATGCCTTGAAGAATGATGATAACTGAAAAACAACCGTAATAACTTGTTTTGGCATTGACGACCTTAAAGCCAATGGAAGAATATCTTGCATTAATATATGTCCATCATGACTTTTAAGATTTGAAATTTTACGCTCTTTCAGATTCACACATCGTGAAATATTTGAGGCATATCCATCAGGAACTTTGATATTCTTTAAAACTGTCAGGAAGAGATCTTTTTCTCGACTAGACATTGTATAACATGCATGAGGGATATAAGTTCTATCATTTGCAACCACTTGTGGATGAAGTTCATGTCGGATGCCCATTTCTTTTAAATCAAGACGCGCCTTCATGTTATCTTTAGTCTTTCCATCAAGATTTAATATTGTTCCAATCAAATTATCACAGACATTCTTTTCTATATGCATAACATCAAGATTATGCCGGAGTATATTATGCTCCCAATAAGGTAAGTCAAAGAATATGCTTCTTTTCTTCCATAATTGTTTAGTATGCTGTTGGGTAGTTGCTGTGATTATATCATCATCATTTTCAACTTCAAAGAAATTATCCGGATCCTCGAACACTGCCGTATCTAAGGTGCAAGTATTGACTTCCTCCGATACTTCTTCTTGTACCGAAGTCTCAACATCATCTCTTCCTCGCTTTTTAGAGGACTTTGTCATCTTGCCATAACTGTGTCTGATACCAAGCATTTGTCTACGAATATCAGAACCAGAAGGTAGAATTGGAGCAGATCCCAACTCTATGGTACCATCAAATAAATCCTTCTGAAATCGAAATGGATGATTTGCCTCCAACCATCGACGATGTCCCATATAACAGAACTTTCCTCCATGTTTTAACCAAATTGAATGTGTTGATTCACCACAAGAAGGACATGCAACTCGTCCCTTAGTGCTCCAGCCAGATAAATTAGCATATGCAGGAAAATCGTTAACAGTCCATAATAGAGCTGCCCGTAGATTGAATGTTTGGCCATTCAAAGCATCAATTGCACTGATACCCTCCCACAGTTGTTTCAATTCATCTATTAAAGGTTGTAAGAAAACATCAATATCATTGCCTGGACCCTTATCACCTGGAATGACCATTGATAAAATAAGTGAAGACTGTTTCATGCATATCCATGGTGGCAAATTATAAGGAATCAGTACAACTGGCCAGGTGCTATAGACAGAACTTAAGGTCCGAAATGGATTGAACCCATCACTAGCTAAACCCAGCCTGACATTACGAGCATCAGATGCAAAATCAGGATGTCTGTTATCAAATGCTTTCCATGCTAAACTATCCGCTGGGTGTCTCAGCATTCCATCTTTTGTACGGCTTTCATCATGCCATCTCATTGACGAAGCTGTCTTTGATGATGCATAGATCCTTTTCAATCTAGGTACAAGAGAAAAATAGTGTAATACCTTCGCCGGCTTTTATTTAATGTATGTTGCATCCAATTCATCTAATCCCTCACCCTCATTTTCTTTTTGCTTCATCCATCGTGTACATCCACACACATGGCACGACTCTTGATCGGCATGTTCTCCCCGATATAATATACAATCATTTGGACAGCTATGAATCTTTTCGTATCCAAGATCCAATTCCTTTACTAGTTTTTTGGCTTCATAACAAGATGTTGGTAAACTAGTACTTTCAGGAAATGCATCCTTTAACAACTTGAGCAGCATAGTAAAACTCTTGCCAGACCATTCATTCAAGTATTTTATATGAAACAAATGCACAAGAAAAGAAATTTTTGAAAAGTTCTTGTAACCGGCATATAATTCTTGATCTGCATCTCTTATCAGCTTCTGATAACGATCTGTTCCAACATTAGTTGGGGGTATCGGCTCTCCATCATGTATTGATTCAGTAAATATAGGATCCTCAGGTAACCCAGCTACTACTTGTCCTCCACTGTAATCTCCAGGATGTTGAGCACCATATTCAAAAGCATCTCTGAGCAAACCCCTGATATCATCATCTCTTGCAAGATTTTTTTGTTGGTTACTGGATCCAAAATCAGGTATATGTTCCATGTTAGAGGTTTGGTTATATGTAGATTGTAACCTTGACTCTCCATGAAAAAACCACTCAGTATAACCTCTTAAAAAACCATTCCATACCAAATGTTCTTCAACAATATTTGGATATAGAGAACTGGAATTTACACATTTTCGGCATGGACATAAAATCTTCCCACTGATACTACTTCTCTCCATACCAAATTTAATGAAATTCTGTACTCCATCCAGATATTCTTTGCTATTTCTCGGTTTAGTTATCCAACTCTTATCCATTGTAAGAAAAAGCTAACTGAAATAAATAAATATTTATAAGAACAGAACAAATTTAAAATAAGTTTATTCAATAGATCAATTACAGTATTATTAAATGCACCCTATCACCAACTAATAGGTAAAGAGGTCCTATCCCATTCAAGAATTGCATTAATTATATAGGTCATTTACAGTAACCAAAGGATACGCAATAGAAGTTCCAGAAAAATTTCAGCAGCATTTCTCCTTAGTTCTCCCCATACAAATAAATATGTATGAGGAGAACTAAAAGGAAATGATATCCAAAATATATCTGGAACTCTATTCATACCGTTTGATTACTGTAAGCACCTATAAAATTATTTGCAATTCTCAAACTGTCAAAACTGGACATTCAATTGACCACTGTACATATTTCTGCCATTCGTACAAAAATTAAATAATTGTACGGATCGTGTAGAATATGTACTTTAATCAATTGACGGGTCTATGTTTCAATGCAATGCAAGTTTTTAAAAAATTTCATCCTACTGTGCTAATAGGTTCTCACACAGCTATCAGCAGGAATATCTCAGTATGAAATTTTATTTATAAGTCATTCCTTTTATTGGATGTCATATACTGTATGGTTTGATATTAGTTTCCCTTTCTGCCACTACTACTATTGTCAAGCCATTAAAAATCATAGGGAACTCTCATTTTATTGTTGGATCTTTTGTCATTCTCAATTACAACTTACCCAATCTACTGAATTAATTAATCACGGGTCCCAACTGTTAAATATTCATTACAATAATCATACAACGCAACTACTTCTCTGTTCATATGACCAACTCAATGATCAAGCTGGGTTTCATGCATGCTGTTATACTCACACTTGTTTCATTATCTTTGTTATATCGCTGAAGGCTACTTTTGAATACATGGTATTGGTTCCAACAAAGGACATGCTGCTCTACATTATTATAAATTGCTACTCTTATATGCTCATCCCTGCCTCTCTCTTTTGCAATGGAAACTTCTCCAATATAGTATTAGTTCTGTCTCAGGATTCTACTCTGCTTGGAATTCTACATCTTATTGTCTGGATTGGTCCCAAAGCTATTGATCACTGTTATACTACTTATACAATACATTGGATGCTTCCACTGCTCTGTTTCAGGAATATCTTTATGCATAACAGTTCCATTATGCAATTTACACACCATTTCCACATTTCCTTGCTGCTCCACAAATGTCATTTTCACTATTGCTCACACTGCAACTTCCTAGAACTGTCATCTTATTATCAAGCTACTTTCTACTGAGGTGGCTTCTTCCACTGTAATATTTCAAATGGGAGTTGGGTTTTACTTTCCAGATGGTGTGTCATCTCTCACTGCATCTTCATATTATTTGCATTATTACAGTCTACCGCTTTATATCTTAATGCCGTGGAATATATGCTACTCCAAAGATGGTTCACTACTATTTAAAACCTATAGGTCCTGGCAACATTTATCTATTTCTACTGATGGAAATTGGCTGTATGCAGATGACTCTATCCAGAAGCTTCACTTTATATTATATTTATTTGGTTTCCTTATTTCTTCATCCTGTACTCTACTACTTTCAATCTTTGGATGGTACTTCATACAGCTTACCTTTGCAAGTTTATCAATCACAAGTAATGTGCTACATGTTTCAAAGCATAGTTTCAAGCTCTCAAGAAAATTATTTTGGAATGGTTTATATCTGTCTGCGGTTACCTCTCAGCTCCTTTCTATGTTCTGAGTATCAGAAACACATTTATCTTGTTATATTTTCGTCCTGTGTATTCGATTTCGTTTTCTTGTTTGAAGCTTCCGAAACATATTCCTCTTTGTTTATTTTACTCCTATATATCCTATTTCTTTTCTTCCGTTTATATTACATGTGCTATATTTTTTTTTGTTGACTTGTAATTGAAACTCTATAAACAGCTTTTCTAGTTCATCTAATACAGTTCTACTTCTTACCAAAAAAATAAAAAATAAAATAAAATAATTTACTCCAACCAACCCATAATTAAACCGGATAAAATAAAAAATAAAATTTCTAAGATGCAAGGTGAAGTCCAAAAATTGCTGAAACCTTATCCTGGTCACTTATCCTGGTTACAGATCAAGAAAAAAAAAAAACTTACAGATCGAGCTTCGGAGCAATGCGATGAAGATGAAGGCGCCGGAGATCGAGCTTCGGCGGCGAGGGACCGAAAGAAACGCCGGAGATGAAGGATCAAGGAGAGGGAGGAGGAAGAAAGGGGGCTATCAGGCGGCGGCGGCTGAAGCAAAATGAAGTTAGGGCTCGGTGGGAGAGGGAAAAGGAAAGTTTAGCGACGCTTTTTCCGACGACGCTTATAAGCGTCGGAAGATGCCGACGCTTTTTAAAAGCGTCGACGGGTTTGCAGACGGCGACGCTTATAAGCGTCGTTAAATTTCAATGTCCGACGACGTTTATAAGCGTCGTTAAACTTTACTTCTCCGGCGATGCTTACCATAAGCGTCGGCGGGTATAAGGGGACTCCCAACGCTTCCCAGAAGCGTCGGGATGAAACAGTTGCCAATTCCCATTCTCCCTGTAGTGCGTACATATGCAATCACTAGTCCTTTCTTGGTTAGAACAACGTTCTGGCCTGGTTACTTTACTGGTTTTTTTTTTTTTTTTGAGGTAAGAAGGTAAAGAAAACTGGCCGGCCGTAAATTTCTTTTCTGATGTTAATTATAATGTTCATTTATTGTTTCAGATATCACCAAGCTTTTTGCTTGTTATTTGAGACAAAGTCTGGTTCCATAATACCTTTAAAAAAAAATTAAAAAAAAAATTGGTTCCATAATACATTCTAGTTTTCCAACCGGATGCTTTCGTTAGTGCTGACGTCTACAAGCTTCTTTTTCTTTCCTTCAAAATAAGTAAGACCATGATTGACGCTGTGACTAGCTTAAAAGCTAGCTAGCTTGCAACTGGTAAAAGCTTACATTAGTGCTGCAAGCAAACTGTAGTGATGTGAATGGTTCAAGCTAACAAATAGTTGAATCATGTTCTAAATGTTGCAAAAGACACCGGAGATGATAAGATTCCTCCACTGGGTTATTGGATGGAAAACTCACTAACAACAGGGATATTTTTATTTTAATAGGTGCTTTCTTATTTCGAGCACCCCCCATCTAATTCTTATAAGAGTTCTACCATTTTGTAGCATTTTGTTTCATTTTCTTTGGATGGATATGGCTTTTCCGGCAAACCGTATCGGTCATGTATAACCTTATCATGCCTTCCTTCCATGGGCACATGCCATCTAACTTGCAAGGGATATGTTATGATATCCCAATTTTTATTTTAATTAATTATTGGATCGCTTTCTGAGCTAATTTTAATTTTTTTTTTTTGATTTATTGGTCAAACCAGTAGGCAAAGGAAAGGATCTTCGGCTTCGTATTATCACCTTGATCCGAAGACTTAGCCTAAGGTTTTCATCTTCACTGGATCTTCGGCTTCGTATTATTATCTCGATCCGAAGACTATGCTTAATATCTATGGCTTTATGTCTGTTCCGGAGGATATTATTAACTCTGGGTCTTTGACTTCGTATCATTATCTCAATCCGAAGACTATGCCTAATATCTATGGCTTCGTATCTCTATCTATGATCCAGGAGATAAGTTTGTTTACTGTCTTCTATCTATGATCCAGGAGATAAGTTTATTTACTGTCTTCGGTTTCATACATCTACCTTGATCCGAAGACTTAGCATAACATCTTTATCTATGGTTTTAAGCCAGGTTTATTTATTCTATGTCTTCGTCTTCGTACAATTACTTTGATTCGAAGACTTGACCTCCCAGGCAAATGTCTTCGGCTTCATTCCTTCCATACAATCCGTAGAGCGTACGATCTCACTTTTCGACTGTAAGTATTTACTTTTCTTACTTCCGAAATGAATTCTTCTGAAGTGTGTAGCTAACATTCCCTTTATGAGCACTACTAAAGAGAATGTTGAGCTCACTCACTTCGGATTTATTCTTGAAGGAGGATTCTTGCACATGTGGGTTTCTTGGACAAACAGTTAAAATCTGTTTTGGTTGTTGCAACCACCCACATGGTCCAAAACCTCAGATTGAATAAACCCCGAGTGTAACGGCTTTTCCGACAGCCACTACTTACAGTTATGAAGTGGTTGCGTTCGCCACTCCTATAACCGTAAGTAGTTACATTGGAGCCTATAAATACTGGTAAGAGGGGACACTCAGGGGGAGGCTGGTTCAATTTTCTCTTTCTTGCATTTCGAATTTCTCTCTTCCCTCTCTTCTTTCAAAACTCTCCATTCTGCTGCTGCCTGAGCTTCTTCTGACTTAGGCATCGGAGTGTCCCCTGCCGGAAAATCTCCGGTCAGGGATCTGTTTTGCAGGTTCCGGTCGACGGCGATCCAGCAAAAGAACCACTCCATCTGGTCGGCGGAGGTTCAGCATCAACAGGATCTATCTTTTTTTTTTTTTTTAATAAATCGTTGCATTCAGATTAGGGATCTAACATGAATACAACCAAGAAAATCAGAAAATATAATATCACGAAACGACCTTAAGGTATGCCCCAGGTCGGTCCATAAAATAGGGCCCGAGTGATGGGCGATATAGGAGGTGTTGCCGCCTAGATCGCCGTGGCCGGTAGCTCTTACGTGGCTTAGGTGAGTGGGCTCCGTGCCAGCGTCACCGGGCTCGTTGGTCAGAGACGATCAAGGGGAACATAGTCGTAGTTGGGATGAAAGGGGCTTGGTACTGTGGTGGTCCTCCTATGGGCCTCTCCGGTGAGGAGTAATCTTCCTCCTTATTGTCCCTCCGTTGGATGATACCTGCAAAAAGGGGAGACCTGCGCCGGGGATTCCGGCAAAGACACTCCGACGATCAAGTCAGCAGGACGATCGAAGGAAATAAGGGACCTTTGAGGCGAAGAGCTTCGGGGACTCTCTGCTGTCAAAGGGTGATAGACAATGTAAGAATGAAGAGCGTGTGTTGTCTCTTACCTCCCCCTTCTTATCTCTTCCCGCTGCTCTTATGTAGACGAGCGGCTCTTGGTGTTTAGAGAGGCACGTTCTTCTTGGTATAGGCCTAAGAGGCTTCTGCAAGCTTGGGAAGCTTAGATAGGTTGGTCAACCTTCTCCTTCCAGGAAGATGGGACACGCCTTCCTAATTGGTGTAAGTTGTATCCAGGGGCTTTAACATAGCCCTCCTTTGCAAGCAGTGGCTCAGTTTGGCAGAGATGGTGATGTGTCAGGCTGCAATCCAGCCTTCCTCCGTACCTATATTTTAAAAAGCGTACCTGCAATGAAAACAGATGAATCGTGGCACGTGCTTCGAGATGAGGCAGGAGAGGCTCTTCGTGAGCATGGTTCGAGGCGTCCCATAGCGAGGTAGGTCGCATAGCCCTTCTGCAGGGCTTTTGTGCATGCGGGATGAGGCGCACGGGGCAGTTGCACGGATCGAGGCACGGCATGCAGGGTCTCCGCCATGCACGTGGTTCTGGGCATCGGAGCAGGCGGAAAAGAGATGCAGTCCCGCGGGCAGAGTCGGACCAGGCGCGTGCGGAGCCGGGTGAAGCCAAGCGTGCGGGCTGGAGCCGGAGGAGCCGGTCCTAGGCACGACGCCGCCGAGCCGGGGTCCCACCGGGCTGAGGTGTGGGCACGCCAGGCGGCCGTGCCGCAGTGCCGAGCTTGGGGAGCCGGGGCCCCACCGGGCTGAGGTGTGGGCACGCCAGGCGGCCGTGCCGCAGTGCCGAGCTTGGGGAGCCGGGGCTCGGTGGTGCTGGTCTCCCACCAGCGGAGCCGGAGCGGGCAAGGGTGCGCTGCGCGGAGCTGACCTGGGGTGCGGGAGTGCCAGATCGAAAGGGTCCCGCCGGACCGAGGCAAGAGCGGGGCCCAGGGCGCAGGAGCGTGCCATGCTCCTGCGGGTGTGGCCGGACTGGTCAGAACAGGGCGGAGCCGTGCGCTGGCGCGCTGACCTCGTTCGGAGCAGGGCCCTGCCACCCTGGGGCACCGTGCTGGGGCAAGGTCTCGCCAGACCGGAGCCGGAGTAGGCGGATCCGAGGCGCGGAGCCGGAGCCGCGCAGGCGACCGTAGATGATCCGTGACGCGTCCCTGTGAGCGTGGCCGGACCTGGGAGCTAGGTCTCAGAGCCGAAGTCAGACCCAGGCAGGCGGAGCCAAACTGGGTGGAGGTGGAGCGCGCCGGACTGGTCCCCAACCGGGTGGAGTCATCAACAAGTGCGCTGCACCGTGCCTCCAGACCGGGAGTGGTCGAGCTGGCGCGGGCGCGCCGGTGCCAAGGAGAGGCTGGGGTGCGCAGAGGCTAGCTGGGGGCCGGCCTTCGCGCCGCGGGCGAGGTCTGGCGGAGCCGCGCGGGTTGCTGCCGAGGTGCCGCCGGGCTAAGCCGGACCGGACGAGGTGAGCTGCAGGGGCGTGCCACGAGCCATGCGGAGCGCTGCCCTGTCTGTGGGCGTGCCGGACTGGTCAGAGCAGGGCGGAGACGTGCGCTGGCGCGGTGACTTCGTCCGGAGCAGGGCCCTGCCGCCATGGGGCACCGAGCTGGGGCAGGGTCTCGCCAAACCGGAGCCGGAGTAGACGGATCCGAGGCGCGGAGCCGGAGCCGCGCAGGCGACCGTAGATGATCCGTGCCGCATCCCTGCGAGCGTGGCTGGACCTGGGAGCTCTGTCTCGGAGCCGGAGTCAGACCCAGGCAGGCGGAGCCAGACTGGGTGGAGGTGGAGTGCGCCGGACTGGTCCCCAACCGGGTGGAGTCATCCACAGGTGCGCTGCACCGTGCCTCCAGACCGGGAGTCATCGAGCTGGCGCGGGCGCGCTGGTGCCAAGGAGAGGCCGGGGTGCGCGGGGGCGAGCTGGGGGCCGGCGGGCTGAGCCGGACCGAACGAGGTGAGCTGCAGGGGCGTGCCACGAGCCGTGCGGAGCGCTGCCTTGCCTGCGGGCGTGCCAGACTGGGGTGAGGCGGAGGCCTCCCACGGGCGAGCTGGGCGCCGGACGGGAGCACGCGGAGCCGGAGGGGACGCGCGGGTGACTGGGTCACGCGGAGCCGGACGTGTGCCGCACCGGGCTCGGAGGCTCCGGGACCGTGCCGCGCCGGGCACGGAGGTGCCGGACAGCGCTCGGGCGGTGCAGTGCCGGAGCCGGAGCTCGGGCGGTGCAGGGCTGGATTCGGTCGGGGGCGTGCCATGATCGAGCCGAGCTGGAGTGGACAGCCGAAGTGAGCCGAGCTGGATCCAGGCTACCACGAGCGGAGCTCATGGGCGGAAGAGCTCCGCGCGGGCTTGCCGAGCTGGACCGGTACGTGCAGAGCTGCCGAGCTGAACTGAACTACCGAAATTGGACTTCTCATGGCCGAAGTGAGGCCAAGGTGGAGAAGCACCTGGCCTTGGTGGCGGAGTATGTGGCCGAGCTGGGGCCGAGGTGGAAAAGTACGTTGTCGTGCCAGCCTCCAAGGAGGATGCATGTCAGGGCCGAATGGATCTTGTTTACTTCTGTAACAGGAGGCAATCCAGTTAGCCGCCAAGTTAGCCTCTCGATACACATGTTTAATAATAGAAGACGAACACTTCTGAAGGAGAAGCCTGATATCATGAAAAAGATGGTGCACAGGCCTGGACCTTCTGGTCTTTTAAATCCAAGCTATGACAGTAGCAGAATCATCATTCATAATAAGATGGTCAGCTTGTAGAATTATCCGAGCATAAACAAGAGATCTACCCTTTGATAGCACTTTCTTCTTTCCTCTTCGAATACATGATAGCTTTTCTAGCAAACAAGACTGACTTAGGTATCCTTGCCGTCATTCTAAACCGAACACTTCTTGATCCTTACAATCTACACCTTCTTTTCATCCCAAAAAAAAAAAAAAAATCTACAGATTCTAAAACCTTATCATAGCTATATATCAGTCTTGACAACATCACGAAACTGAATTTAAAAATAACTTAAGGTTTATGATTTTTTCTTTTTTCTTAGTAAAAAAAGGTGAGGGGAAGTTCTTATACTTTTTGGTTCGATCTTTTTTCAAACCATTTCCTAGCTATCATTTTCTATCATGTGTCGGAAACCGAAGTTTCCTTTTCCTCCAGGCATCAAACTGTAGTCACTAGATATTTCCACGGTGGAAAAGGATGTTTTTATCATGTAGATATCGAGCAAGCAATTGGACCAATTATGATATTATTTGATGAGCAACCTGATCAGCCTAAATCTCTCAACCTTGTTGCAGAATATATCACTGTCAACTGCTGAACCATGGACCAAAAACACTGGACTTGGTTATCGATTCCCTTGCAAGTCTAATAAATTTGGCCAAAAACACTAGAGATTTTTTTTTTGGCAAGTCTTGATAACCAGCAAGAGTAAAACACAAAATTATATAAATTGCAAGTCAAAGCTAGAAAAGCGAGAATCCAAAGTACTACAGGATGCAGTTGTGTTTCTGAATTAAAATTTTAAAAGTCTATATATCTTGCATCACTACTATATGAACTCCTGGTTATGAAAATTTTAATGTCCTAGGATAAGTTTGTTCAGTTACAGACAAATCCTTCACCTTGGAATAATTATGCAAGATATTTAGAATCAGTCACAGGGAACGCATGTTGCGACGTCGAGGGGTGTTCCGTTTCCAATCGGGTCTCAAAGCTATTGGTTATACGTTCATATCAATTAGATAGAAAGCTGTAGTTCACGTCACAGCACGGTTGTTGCTTGTAAGTTTATTCCGGAGAAAGAAATGCAGGCATCTGGCCCTTGTTTATGCTTTTCCTGGAATGCAAGAAACAACCGATTTAGGCTTGCTGTCTCTTTAGTCCAGCAATGATTGTGAGTCAAGAAAAATTTCGATTTATGTCGAGAGTCGACTCTTCTTTTTCCATGCGAGGTATCTTTTAGATTGAAACTACTGGTCTCTCTGGCTTGAAGGATAAAATCATGAGATCCATGAATCAAAATGGATAATATCTACCAAATTTTTTTACCGATCACGCATGATCATCACCTAAGCATGATAAAGACTCCTGATTGGAATGGCAACTATAATCAGGGAAGCAAAAAAAAACCACCATCATTCTTCTACTTTTGTGCATGCAGTGGATATGGATATATATAATCATTAAATATAGTTATACTCTCCCGAGGGATATATAACACTGCACTTTGCTCTTATTTTTAGACTAGGATTTTGAAAGTACACCATCTGATCCTTTCTCTAATGATCTTCCTCTCACTATCAACATAATACTAGAAGAACTAACCTGCTAGCTACTCTTTTGCCCAGACCATTGCATGAACTGCTATCAAGTTGAGCAATATAGCTACTTTTTCATCAACTTTGAGCACAAAGTTGATTTCACAATCTTAAAATTTTACATTTATCCCCCCCCCCCCCTATCACAAATAATTTATTATTGATGACGGTCCAAGACCTCATCCCGAAAGACCAACTAGAAGATATTATTTTGATTCCTTGATCTTATATAAATACAAAAAATCTTTTTAGCAAATTATTAAGGTAGAATTAAATACATGTCCGCATGAATCCTCTTATACTTATTTTATTCAAACTATAGTATTCTTGTCAAAAATATAAATTTATATATCTATTTATAAATACTACGAGTCTATGATCGGTTCGTGATCAGTTACATAGATTATGAGTTGGATCGATTTTAATATCATTTATAAAAATTCAAATAATATCTTTCGATTAGCTTTTTTCGATGATGTCTTGGATCGTTACATTATTGTTGCTTGTTTTAACTCCAAATTTTAGTACCAATTATTATAATTCAGGATATATCTGTTGGAATGTCTTTTCGTAGGAACAATCTGATTTGGATTGCTCAATGCCAATTTGTTGGAAAGGATTTGGAAGCACTCTACGATAGACAATGCTCAAGAACTAACTTAGAGAGTAGATGACATAATATTATATAAAGTTTATTTTCATTCCAAACTACTGAAACACGAGACTCTAAGTCCCTTTATATAGACATACGAGGGTACCTTTCATAATCCCTCATTAATACAAAAAATTCATTGACTTCCACATAACATATAGTTTCAATGAGACTCTTAGACTTTCATACTTAAACTTTAATTAAATTTTGTGACTCCTAGAACTTGACTCTTAGATTTTCATACTAAGATATTAATATGACTTTATGACTCTTAGATTTTCACACTAAGACATTAATATAACTTTATGACTCTTAGAACTTAGGAATTACAAATTACTTCCAACAATATCTACCGGTGAAGCAAAAGATCCGCAATAAAAAATAGGGTACGATATTTTTTATAAAGAGTCCATTAAGATATAAAACCAGATCGAGAAAGTAGAAGAAGGATCAATACAAAAAGAGATTTTATAGAAAATTCTCATAAAGGAAAGCACACCATTGAGAGACCGTCAGGACATGGAGATTGAGATAAACACCAAGGAAAAATATTTTTTCTTCTTCTCTCCTTTCTCTTTCTTCTTTTTTCCACAAATTTGAGAAAAATAAAAAATTTGAGTCCAGCCAAGAGAAAAATAAAATAAAGTCAAATGCAAACCGGCAAGATCTATATCATTCCAAAAGTATGAATCTATGATTTGTGAACACAAATCCAAATCAAGCCAGGTAATTGGAATTCATTGTAATGATGATGGTGCACTGGAAGGCATGGCCATGAAGATAGTATTGAAAGGGAAAGAAAGTTGAAAAAAGAAAAGAGAAGAAAAAAGATGAAGTGACCAGAGACCGTAGAAGTGAGAATAAACATTTTTTGGGATCGACTGCAACAAGTTGGCTATTCGTGCTCGAAAAGACCACAAATTTCTTGTTTAAATCTATGAGGAAAATAAAAAGGTCAAATTTTGATGGATTCCAAGTATCAAATAAGGTAGAGGAAAGGATGCAAAGAAGATAAAGAAAAAGAAAAAGGAGGGTGAAAGAGTGCTCTTTAGGCCCTACCTGATTGCAAATAAATCTTTGAAGTCAAGTTTCCTTTTAAACCTCACAAAATGCACTTTAAGGAATAAGGAACGACCGTGGTTATTATCTTAGGCTACGTTACAAGATTTCATTATGTTGTGCCACCGTCAATGCTATCAAGCAGCGTTTAACATGTAGTTCTGATGGCTGAAATCATGCTTTAGAAGTCAAGCACTTCATGCTTGTTAATTGTTAACATTTAAAGTTGGACTCATTCCAAAATTCCTTTAGGTGCCAGCTAATTGTTAACATTTAAAGTTGGACTCGTTCCAAAATTCCCTTAGGTTGATGAAAAAAGAACCATCTCATCCTCACATGTTGAGCCATTCAAGGGTGCCTTAAAAGAATCAACACCCGAGGAGCAAAGAATTTCTTCTACCAAAAAAAAAAAGAAAGAGAGAATAATTTTTAAAAGCTTCTAGAGAAGCTAGAAGCTAGTGCCAATCCATGGCAGGGATAGAAGAGTGACTACACAAGAAACTAGCTTCTAAGTCAATTATCTCAGCAGAAGATCTTCACAATTAACATCCATAGAGAGCTCGGTTACAACTTTGTTTTCTTTTCAACTTTTTTAACATTAAACCTTTGAAATTCTGAGAACAATTATCGTAGTACTTTGGTTCTTGGTGATAGGAAGAAGATCAAAACTTTTTGAATTTATTCTAGATATGGGGCACTATTATTATTATTTTTTTTAAAGGTTAGGTGGTTTAATTTACCAAAGAATATTTTCATTTTTATTTGTTGGTAAGTTCAGGAGCCGTCACAAAAAAAAAATGTAATTTCGGATTTAGTTTGTATCTTTTGCATGAAAGAATGGTTGATCTCCATTCACGATGTCAATTATTGAATTACTTTTTACACAGCTTTCAAAGCTCTCTAACCTGTTCTATCCATCCATCAACATAGATCACGAAACAGATATCATACTTTAAAAGTTGTGCAAAATGTTATCCAACAATTGATGATGCCGTGAAAGAAGATCAATCATTCTCTCGCTCCAAAAGATACGACCTGTGCCCCTTGATCGGGTCATAGGTGAAGTAACTATTCCAATGGTTGAGTGCCAATAATCCCTTCTTCCCCACAGCATAAGCCTCCTGAAAAAAATGCTTCATTTTAAGCCCATTGAAGGCACTATTGCAACTTCTGATCACTTCTAGGATTTCTACAGTGTCTTGGCTTCATCAAAGTCAGTAGGTATGGATGGGAACGTAGCACAATTATAATTTCGATGATGGGTGGAACTGTCAGTAGGTATGGATGGAATTGTCACCAAACAGGAAAGGAAAAGCTTATCGAGAGGACTGTATTAGCAGCAGGTGCATTGGTGGCACCAAGGACTTCACTTTCAAACGTACAAAGTAAAATTTCCAGCACCCCCCTCCCCTCCCCTTAACATTAAGATAGATAGGGATCAGGAGCAGTGGTGAGCTGCTATTGGCCTGTTCCTTTTGTCCCTCGGTTCTTAAGCTTCTCGAGCTGGCGTTGGTATTGCCCTCTTGTGCTAAAAGTGCAGCAAAAGGAGTGGGAAAGCCCACCACCGCACCCACCGCGCGCTCTCTTTGTTCTTTCTCCAAGTACACAACATCCAACTCACAAGCATAAAACCGCTTGCCTTGTGATGTTTGTTATTTTTCTATGCTACTTTATTTTATTCCTTTCCCACCTTAAACATTATTATCATATCAATCCTATAACTGCAGCACAAGCTTGACCGAGCCAATAGCACCGAGAGTGACAACAATGTGAACCATGGACCTGGATACCTGGGTGTGGATGCATGCCACGCATGGTGCGAAGAATGGGGCCCACATAAGGAGGGGAAATTGTGCAACGGCGAGTTTATTGATTAGATTTTTTTTTTTTTTTTTTTTTTTTTTTGGGTATACAATTTAGATGGTCCTTGATGCATTCCTATAATGGCAATGAGAAATCGATCACTTTACTTTAGTAATAAGTGTGGGAAGATACGGCGATCGAGTTTATTGATTAGATTTTTTTTTTTTTTTTTTTTTTTTGGTATACAATTTAGATGGTCCTTGATGCATTCCTATAATGGCAATGAGAAATCGATCACTTTACTTTAGTAATAAGTGTAAAATCTTTCCTCGTTAAGCTGATTTCAAAACTTTTGGTTTTTATTTGAGTGATAGGAATTTCATGCTAGGATAGTGTGAGGATTTGCACTTACCATGAAATTGCCTTCCAAATTAATTGCTCCCTTCATTGCATGGAAGGGAAACATAATATAATATTAATTTTATAATGCACGGAATGATGGAGCACTTCATGCAAGAAAAGTAGTTATAGAAGGTATTTCGATCATCACAAAATATATTCACATTTCAATCCTCGATTAAATCGACATAATAGTAAAAAAAAAAAAAAAATGATAATCAAACAACAGTGCCCGGAGAAGGTGGTGGAAATTTTGGCCGCGGGTGGAAGTGAGATTTTTCGTTTAATCGAGAAACCAGGTTAAAGTAAAATTAACAACCTTTCACCCGGAGCCATGGTCAAGACAGGTGCAAACAAATGCTTGGGGTGGAAAGAGGGAAGATGCGGGAATCTTCTACTTTGCATTCTATCACAGGATTCGACCCTCGCTCCTTCGCGTTACCTCCCATCCCTCTCCCCCACCCCCCCCCCCCCCCCCCCCCCCCACTCTCTCCCTCTTTCTCTCTCCTCCGGTTTTGCCGCCGCTGGTGGTTGGATCGGTTAAGTGCGGATCCCACCACATACGTACTTTACCTGACCTTGCACCCTTCGATGGCATTCCCGTGATTTCACCCAGATCAAATTTCCTCGCTTCGCCTGGGCCCACCGCGCCGAAAGTACCGGTGCCTACGATGTATCCCGCCGTTGGGAAGCCTGGCACCCTCGGATCGGCGGACCTCGGGGGCGCAAATGGAAATGGACCGTGGTGATGGGGCTTTACGGGAACGACGGGCGCAGCAACTGCCATCCACGGCAGTACGCAGTACGCTTTTATCAGAAACCGAAGTAGCGGGCGGCTCTCGATGGCTTGTTCCACACGCGAGACGCGCGACCCGCTGAAAATTATCCTCGCGTTCCAGGGCTATTTTGGGAAGGTTCGAAACGTTAATAACCCCCCTCATGCCAGCAACGGGTCCCATTCCAGCGGTCCAACAGAGATCAGACGTTCCTCCAAGCAGGCCACGTGATGGTACCACCGTTCCTCCCGAGTCCAACTCTTGACCGAGTCAAGTCTCGGCTGTGGTGATATATTTCTATTGATCTATTAATTTATCGCTAATCTCGGCTAATGCCAGATAGCGAGCCGCGAGCGAACGACGGGGAGAGAGAGAGAGAGAGAGGATGACAAGGTCCAGGGGAAACGTGGACGCGAGGCGTGGAAGCATACAGGAACGCTAGGGTCCAAAAAGCCAAGCACGGTGAGGAAAACAAGGAAGCTGACTAGAGAGGTGCAAGCGAGGTGAAAGGTGGATGCAACGGACAAGTACTGGTGGTGCCAGGGCGAGCCTCGCAGGTGAGAGCAGCGGTAGCAGAAGCAACGAAGAACTCACCCAACCCTCCACATGAAGAGGGATGTACTTAGCTAGCTAGCACCCATCAAGCCTCCAACCTCATTTTCTATTTTAATTTGATTAAACAATGAATAATTCTAATGAATAATTCTTTATTAGGATTAATTCTTTTTTTTTTGGAAGCGTGTATGTGTGGATTATGGATATCACGGGCTAGCAGCAGCCTACGGCAGGAGAAGAAACGGTCAGGAAGAACAGCCGGAAAAAAGCGGCTACAGGCAGGCATCAAAAGTTAGCAGTAATAACGTAAATTAATGAATGGACAAGGAATAATTAAATTAAAATAAAGTTTCTCAATTTCCATCAATCCAAGGTACTGTCAAGCTGTTGGAGTAAGCAGCGGTAACTTAAAACCAAGAACAAATTCTTCAATACACACGAAAAAATGGAGATCGATTGTCAGCAGAAGCAAAGGAGGAGCTATAGATAGATACAAAGAAATTAGGAAATCGCCAGTCTTTCCAGATTTAATATTGGAGGAGATTAATTCTTTGTTTTGAACTTCTTAAGTTGGCTTCAGTTTCTTAATATGGTAGTTCTTACCTCGAAAGTTTGAATCGGCTCCCAACTCAACTGGATTCTATACTCGATCAGCTTGTTCTGGTGTTCCGAGTGATCGAATTGAGCATTGTAGATTCGTGGATGAATATGAAGAGAGTAAGTAGTCTCAGTTTGATGGATAGTTTGCAACAAACTCGGCATCGGAGACGGCGGAGAGCTCGGTCTCGTCCTCTAATGGAGCCGGGAGATTGAGATCGATCAAGCTGGAGCTTTCCCCGCACTTGGCGATGCCAGAGGAGGACGGCGGTGGAGGGAGCAGCGCCGGCGAGGAGATGGTGATGGTCGTGGCGGCGGCGGAAGAAGCAAGGTGGGAGCGCTTGTGGCCGCCGAGGGCCTGACCGGAGGCGAAGACGCGGAAGCAGAAGGAGCACTCGTGGACCTTGTTGCCTTCCCGATCGGCATTGCCTTCGGAGGACTCCACGTCGTGGATCTGGGCCTGGACGGCCGGGATGCATCCACCCCTGCTCTTCTTGTGGCTCGCCCGGTGGCCTCCCAGCGCCTGGTACGAACGAAACACCTTCTTGCACGTGCCACACTGGTACTTGCTCCTCCCCCTGGCCGCCGCTGGCGACCGTGGCGGTGGCTGCAATCGGCCGGCGACGATCAGCCCCTTCTCCTCCGCCGTCTCATCGTCTTCTTCCCAGCCTTCCGATTGCCGCTTCTCGTCGTTGTCCTCTGCTTCGGACTTGGTCTTGGTCCAGAAGTCTCGTGAGAGCATCATGAGGGAGAGGGCGACGTCCTCCTCGGGGGTGGTGTCGGAGACGGAGCTGGCCGGCTCCGGCTCGGGGAGCTCCATCAGGGGCAGGGGAACGGGGCGGGGCCGCTTGGTGCGGCGGCCATGGGAGGGTGGGTCTCGGGAGGACTCCGTCTCGCTCTCCCCGTCCTGGACGACGGAGGAGGAGCCGGCGTCCACGGCGGCGAAGAAGGAGGAGAACTCCGGATCTACCAGCCGGAAGCTCTTCCTCGGATTCTCTCTAAGGCTATAACAGAATCCCATCCCCTTACCATCCTCGTCGCTGCCCCTCTCTTCCAATTCCTCCACCGCCACCACCGGCGCTTCCCGGGAGGAGGCGGACGTGGAGGAAGAGGAGTAGTAGTGGAATAGCTGGGCTTTGACCGGAGGAGTGGCTGAAGTGACGTGAGACCGCATGTGACCTCCCATAGCTCGGCCATTGGCGAAGCGGCGGAAGCAGAGCTTGCAGGTGTGCTCCATCGCAGCAGAAGGAGAAGACTAAAAATATCACGAACTTTGGAGAGGTGGAGAAGGTGATAGAAGTGTGAAGCTTCTATATTTCCATTATTTTTTTAGAGAGAGACGGGGCGGTGTGGGGGAAGGAGTACAAGGGAGAGTGGGAACTAAAAGGAGTAGGAGACAAGCATTCCTCCACCAAAAGACAACCCACAACCCACAGGAAGAAGAAGAGGAGAGAGAGAATGGAAAGCCAGATTTAAATATAGAGAAAAGGAATTAAGATTTGAAAAAAAAAAAAAAAGTTGCTTAACAAAAATAATTGTGGTATATATCTTTCCCAAACCGAGAGAGGAGGAGACGAATATAATTTGAAAGAAACGCCTTATTAATTACCAAAAAAAAAAAAAAGGAAAGAAACTCCTTGATCTTTAAGTCTTGCATCTTACCCAGGGCACGGTTTTACTACTCCAGCCCTTTTCTCTCTCCCTTTCGCTCTCATTTTTATCACATCACCCTCATCTTGTTTTGGTTGGTTTTTATGGCATCAATTCACACCAAAACAATCTAAAAGAAATTATAGGAAAGTGGTGATGGCCGTGGTGGAATGTGAGCATGGCCTCCAATCATTTGGGTTTTTTTTTTCCCTCTCTCTCTCTTAATAATGAAACTAATCACAAAAGGGTGCTTTTGGTGATTTTGAGGAAATGTCGGGGGAGAGTTTTGGGAAAAACCCCCCGCCAATCAACCTATTTCTTTGTTTCTGAAAAATTAATGTTGGCGATCTGGTTGTAGAGGTCAAGAAACCGCTAAGATTTGTCGTAACACGAAACTAAAGCAACCAAAAAAAAAAAAAAAATCTTTACCCACGTGTCATGCTAGAGTTTCCCAATTTACTTTCATTTAATTAAGAAAATAACCATCTAAGTTGCTCCATCATCGATAATACTAAATCTAATATATATATATATATATATATATATATATATATATTTTTTTTTTTTTTTTTTTTTTTTTTTTTTTTTTTTTTTCCTTCCAAGTTCCAACTCTATTTTGTTTATTTTTTTTGTTTCAATAAGTTTTTATTGGATTTATATGCGCCAACTGCAACTACCGGGATCCTCTGCACCCGATCGTGTACCATCACTTTTCGTCCCTTCCGTTTTTCTCATTGTTAATTTTAAAAGTTTAAATTGTAATAATTTTTTTTTATTACTTAAAAATTGAAACGAACTCCCCGAGAGGGTAGCTTTCTCGGGGGAAGTAGATGCCGTATTGTTAGGAGTTAGGCCTCGACAGAGTCGCAGAGGGGCCGTCCCTGATTCCATTTCCGACCTCATCCGCATGCGAGCCCCCCCCCCCCCCACCCCCTCCTTTAAGGGGGGCCCGTCTCGCGGTCCCATCCACGAAGCGGCCTCGTGTCAGCAAATCTCGCCCATCATGACACGTAATGTCTCCAACCGCGCACGAATCTCCAGCTAATTTGTTTACCTCCTTTATAAAAAGATTCTATCTTACAATGTAATTATGCATAATTAGAAAAAATTGTCTAAATAAAGTTTTTCCCTTTTTATTTTTTTTTCTTTTTTTAAGATTCTCTTTGATATGGCAACATCGCTGACATGAAGGAACTGACAGGCGCCACGTCAAAGTAGGCCACCGCATCGGATGCCAAGTCAATTCTCTAGCTCTGACTGCTTCACCGAGCTGAGCTCGTTCAGGACAATAAGCCGAGCTCCGTCCTCTGCCAGGTCGGACCCGCGAGCTCGGGACGTCTAGGCCGGAGCCACACTCTGCCCTCCAGAGCGAGACCCTCGGAGGTTGAGCCCTGTGGTCGAAGTCGAGCTCAGCCCTCCTCCGCCATGTGGAGCCTCTCCAAGCATGAGCCCTCTGGACTGGACCCGTACTCTGCCCTCCAGAACGAGACCCTCGGAGGTTGAGCCCTGTGGTCGAAGTCGAGCCCAGCTCTCCTCCGCCACGTGGAGCCTCTCTGAGCGCGAGCCCTCTGGACCGGGCCCGCACTCTGCCTTCCAGAGCGAGACCCTCGAAGGTTGAGCCCTGTGGTCGGAGTCGAGCTCAACCCTCCTCCGCCACGTGGAGCCTCTCCGAGCGCGAGCCCTCTGAACTGGGCCCGCACTCTGCCCTCTTCCACCGAGATGACCCCGCAAGCTCGGGGCATCTAGGTCGGAGAAAGCCCTGCCATCCCAGCTCAGCCCCAGCTCGGACATGGGCACCGCCATCCCAGGACACCGACGAGCCGCCCAAAGTCTACGAGGCGGTGCCCCCCATACTGCAATAACTGTCTGTCCATCCGTACTTCCAGAAAAATAGGCCACCCAGAGAGCACGAACCCCAAGGGCGGCGACCCCCGGATCGAGGCTCTGTCAAGCTTTCCGGAATGAGATGACCGAAGAAAATGTCAGAATGAATGAAAGCTTTCCCTACCGTATGTCAGGAAAGACGTCCCGTCCACGGCACGGAATCCTGCCGTACGCGCCTAGCCCGGCGAGGATCCCAAGGCGAGCGTCAACGGCCATTTTTCGACTACAAAGAACAATCGACACCCCTGGAAGGGGGAAGGTAACACAATACCAATACCAACACAAGTGCAAGCTCAACCAAGAGGGCAAAGCACCATCACTACCATCACTGAGAAAAAATGAGGGAAACAAGGAAAGGCGGCAGAGCAGAGAATCCCTCTGTCCCCGCCGTCGTTCTCCTCCTGCTACGTTCTCCTCTTCATTCTCACACTATTCACTCTTCCTAGTATGGAGTTCATCAAGAGGGACCCGACCAGGAGGACCTGTTCCCCTGGATCGTCACTGACTTGACCGTCGGAGTGCTCCCGCCGGAAACCCCGGTCCGGGTCACTAACCTCCTGTTTCGCAAGTCCAGGACCACCGGACGGCGAGGTAGCAAAGGAGGTGCCCTCCGACGCCAATAACAGCTATAGATCACGGCGACCTTAGCGGCAACACTCCTATTTTTAGGTTGGGATAGGATAAGGAGCCTTCTAACTTTTCAACGAATCCTGACCGTATCACGAGAGACTGGGATCCATGTAATGATAGCCGTTCGATGCGTTCACCGATGGTCACCCATGATCGGGATCGGCAAAAAGACTGACTTCTAATCTTCTATGTTCTCTCTGGTCGGTAATTACATCACCGATCGTTCATCAGGTAAACGATCGTTGCGACGACTTCACGAAATTGCGGCAAAGTCCGGATATTAAAAGAAAAAAGGGGTCCGGATTGGGACTTCGATCACAAGTTTGACGGTTGTGTCGGTTGATGGGAAAATGGGGAGTGGATTCCAGAAGTTGGTGAGGTCACGTCCGAACTTGGAACCAGAACAGCTCAATTAATCGTGTCCAATAGTAGTAGACTCGGACTAAATCCAGTTGGGAGTGGACTTGAGATTTAATGTTTGTGTTTACCTTACCCTTCCAGCGTTAATAAATTTTCGTAGATAGAAAAATTCAGATACAAAGCATTAGAAACGGCTGGCCATTTCATTACAAAGATACCTATCACCTTGCTTCCCCCCCCCCCTTCCTTCCTAAAAATAAAATAAAATAAAATAAAATAAAAATCGTGCTACATAGCACAACTTCAAGGCATGCTAACTTGCGCCGTGCTATACTGCTAACCCCTTCTGTACCCTCATAAAAATTAATTGTAATGCTTGGACCACGAGATTGCACCCCCTGTCACGTGTGCATGCCGTATCGACCACCCCTTGTGTGAAAGAAGATGTCACTTTTTTTCATGCCCATGGATCATCCACCGCGTGGTTCTTAAAAAACTTCAAATCGTATCATTTATCTATCTGCACGAATTTTAAAATTTAAAAAATAAAAATAAAAAATAAAGTTTCCAAAGATGCATGAGTGTGAAGCGAGGTAAATTCTTCTCGGGCACCACACCAACGATACAATTACGAACCTCGTGTCAAAGGAATCAGAAAATAGGTCATATTTGGGCTTGCCAATAAAACCGCCATGCTGTCGCAATCTCGAGCGTCGACGGGTCGAAGGATTCTATGAAAATAGAAGATGTGTTATGGTCGAAACAGCCACCTCACATGGCAAGGAAACCCAGGGAGACGAGACAAGCGAGACGAGGCCAATCAGAATTCGCCAGTATTTGAGAAGAATCAACAAGGATTTAGCTTTGCAAACGACGTTGCAAAACCGACCAATCCGGGAACTGGGCCCGATCCATACCGGCAGTTGGCAAGCACCGGCCTTCACGAGCATCAACCCGCATCATACGATCGCGAAGGTTCTCAAAAAGCATAGAAGAGTCTCAAGTAGCATTACGAATTGACATCATGATCAACCCAGTCGACCTACCAGAGTGGAACCTCCGGAAGGACATTAAAACGAGCTTTGCTTAAAAAACCGAAAAAGAAGATGGAAACCCCGTTTGTACCAGATAAGAAAACTCCACCACAGAAATTATACATGCCCTCCAACCTCGATTGTAAAGAGGAGGAAAGATTTGAGGTCAAGAATATATATTTTATCCAGAATATCATGATATTCGTATTATTTACAATAGGATCCAAATCATTACAAGACAAGGGTTGTCCTCTTATCCCACCATCCACGTCTGAGACACGCCTTCGCTTTTTGTTGAGAGGGAACGCATGCCATCAACTGGAACAACAAAGGCAAGATACATTTAGTACTCGTTTAAGCTTTCATCTCCAGCGTGCTAAATGTAAATTTCCTAGAATAAATAAATTAAAGTTAATAATTAATATTATTATTTTTAGAGGTACGGGCTAATATTAAGCATGTCAGATCTACTCCCAGGAATCAAAGCATAACTGACAACGAAACCCTAAGGAATAAAAAAAATCATCGAAGTCGATCTCCTGTTAACGGTATGTATCCTAAAAGAACTTGATGGACTTTTTTTACACAGAGAAAGTTCTCTATCAAACTACTACGATGCTCTGGTATTCATCATCGAAAACCTGTAAGAAAAAGTTCGCATTCACCGGAGATTCTTTGGCACGGTACTTTCCGATAGTTAAGTCGGCTTGAAAGCGAGAATAATGTAGGAATAGTCCACTTTTTTCTCTTCTATGTAGAAAGAATTTGTTAGGCAATTTGTAACCACCTGACATGTAATGAGCTAGAATTTGTTAAAAGTAACGTGTTGTTAGAAGATAGTTGCGGGGATACTTTATTAGAATGAATGGAAAATTCGAATATGCTATATAATAGATAGTGGAATGGAATGTGGCACACATGTCAACGATAATATTATGGAGATCATGGATCATTTCGGCTCCGAGTGAATAATAGACTGAAGTCAAATAATAGGCATATGGCATGGTGATAATTAAGGCTATCTTCTTGTTGCTGCTACTCCTTTAGGACCCGGTTCGGCAGGCGTGCTGGAGGGCTTCTCGACCGGCCTACCTGCAAAAAGTCTCTGAACGCCGGAGGGGCTCCGGCGGGGGACACTCCGATAGTTAAGTTAGAGGAGGGATGGAGCGACAGAACGGGAAGAAGTTCGAAAGGAAAGTAAGCAATGGAAAAGAAGAACGTTGTCCTTCGCGGAGATCTCCCGGGTACGTTTTATAGACACAGAGCGCTGCCAAATTCTATTGGTAGAGCAAGCTGGGAAAGCTCGGATATACTCCCAAGAGGATGGGCGTGGCGACGAGATCGTGGGTGACGGCGTGTCAGGTGTGTCAGAGCAGTGGCCATGCACTGGAATTTGTTACAACGGAATGTCAGAGCTACAGGAGAGAAGAGGTCCTTGAAAACTTCGAGCGACCTTTCAACAATGGGTCGGCTGATTTTCCAGAAGCCGACCGGGGCACCCAGCAATATCTCCAGAAATCGATCGGAGCATCCAGAGGGGCCGTCGCACGAGCGGTAAGATGCCTGCCAGTCTTCAAAGCCCCCGGATCGGCTCTTCGGGTAAGTCGACCGGGGAGTCGGACTTCGCGGGGACCGACCGACCGGACGCCAGGGCCGGTCCGATCGGGGACTAGCCGAATGGGTGCATCACTTCTAAATGACAGGTTAGAATTCGAGATGGATGTCAGAGTGTAGTGGTCAATAGCAATTCGGCTATAGAATTGGTTAAAAGCATATTATAGTTAATATCGTTTTCATGCATTCTTGTAATAGTTGTCAAATTATCTAGGCTATCTAATGTACGTGCGCTATATCATTTAAGTTCGGATAGATCATCCTCCCCATGACTCCCTGAGAAATAATATGTTACGCATAAAAAAAAGCCAAGAGTTTCATGAGATTGAATGCATCATCATGCAAACAGGACATGGGAGGCAGTCAAGTTATAGCACGTATGCGTGCATGCACGTTGCTTGTCCAAGGTCTTTGACCCCAGGAGTCATAAGGTATTGTTACCTAAATGGGCCTAACAACCATTTGAACCAACAATTGAGGCATGATGCTTAGGTTCATTTAGTAGTAGACAATTCATTCGGATTATTGATAATTTAGTAAGACCCTACCTTTTTACTGTATTTGATACTTTTTTTATATGATAATATATCATGTCTGGTAATCTAGATTACCTTCTAAAAGATAATTTGCATTACCTCTAAGAGGGACGGTAATCTAAATTACCACATTTCATGTAATCTAGATTATTAAATTATCTTTTCCTTCTCCATTATTTTTCCTTTCCATATAATATAATATAATATAATATAATATAATATATATTATAATAATATGATATGATATAATATATTTTAAATTTTTATTATATTGTATTATATTAATATTGTATTGATATAATATATTATTTTATATTTTATATTTTATGATATAAAATATATTATATTATATTTAATATTATAGTATATAAATTTAATATATTATTTAATATATTTAACTAATATATTAAATATATCATATATTTAATATATAAATTTTTATATTAAATTTATTTAATATAAAAAATTTATTTTTTTATAAAAAAATAAAATATATTTTAAAAGTATTTTTAATATAAAATATATAAAATATATTTTTAATAAATGGATAAAATCTAAAAAACTATAATTTATAAATAAAATAAAATTTTAATTTAGAAATATTTTAAAATTTTGATTTTATATTATGGAACATTATCCGTATATACCAAATACAATAATCCACATTACATGTAATCAATATTACTGACAATCTATATCACTAGCAATTCATATTATCTTTCAAGTTTGCTTGGCAATGCACCAAAGACAATCTTAGATTGCTTTATTTTCTTTTTTTTGACCAAAAAATAATAATAACAACCTCGAGTATATGATTAGCTAAGTTGTGTGGCACATAGTAATAATACTTCCACATTATTTAAAAGTTATTGAATTATTCTTGATTTTTTCTCTTGATCAAAGTATTCTTTAAATTATTTTTTTTCAAAAATACCCGTTACTAGCGGTAATACCTTTTACAGTCATATGTCATCTTAGCCTCGCTTGTACTTATTTTTAAATAAATAAATTTATGAATATTTTAGAATGACCATATTTTAAATTTTATTTCTAAATTTTTTTTGTTATCTAAACTTTTTTAATTTTTTTATATTTCTTTTCAAATTCTAAATCAGCACATCCATCTAAATTATTTTGGAGCATCGCACATATGACACCGATATTTCATGCTTAATGGTATATAAGGCAACACTTTAATTTGGAAGCTCAGAAAATATTAAATATATATTGGTAGTTATTATAAACCATTAAAATTTTTAAAAAAAAATATCAAACAAATTTGTGCCAAACCTTGTTTTTTCCTCACAAAAAAAAAAAATAAATAAATAAATAAATAAAAAAATCATCAACCATTTTAGTTACCACATTAGGCACTTGTATCCACCACCCCATGCATCAAATGATTAAAAGTTATTAGAATTATTGAACTAGCCATGAATTGAAATTTAATCATCCTCCTACAATTTAGTTGAGCTCCTTTTGGATTTAACTCTTGTGGGTTTTTTTTTTTTTTTTCTGGTTTCTATTGCAAAAGGAGAATGAGAGTTTTTATACGAGGAAGTAGGGCATTAGTGGGAATGAGAGGATACCGATAGAGAAGACTATTTTCATAAGCTGCTGACGTCCATGCTTAATTTTGATAATAAGAACATGCAAAATATGTTTAAAAGATAACTCAGTCCATAAAATAACGTAGATTAAGTTTCATAAATTTTGCATCATAACGTATATGTTATGTGGTTTATATACCCATGCAATTGGTGTTGTTACGGGGCACCGACACAAGCAGCCCATCAAGGTCTTCATAGAAAAGAGAGCAACTGAAAACTCCCATGAGCATCCCGAAGGTTACTTAGATTTCAGATCATGAACCGAAGACCAAATGATGTTGTGCATAGGAATGGCAATGGATCGGATTATCCAAAATTTATTTTTATTCTGTCAAAAAAATAATTTGACCTCATACCCATCCCATACTCGATTCGGGTCGGGGACGGGATCGGGATCGGATATTTTTTTATAGATTGGTATTTTTCTGCAAAAATAGAAAGAAGATAATATAAGAAAATCCTAAATCTCCATTGTCACCACGAAAAATCGATGACCGCAGAAATGATTTTTTTGAAAATCTAGACCTGTCTCACAACCAACTGGCAGGGATTCGAGTCTTGGTTTAGACATATTTCGACGAGAAAGTCCAGGAATAAAATAAAAATAAAAAAATAGTCCAAAAATAAAATCAAAAAAAGAGAAAAATTAATAAAATAATCCTGGAGCCCCTGTTGGTTGGTGGTAGTGAAAAAGTTAGGGATATATATAATAAATCCCGTTCACTCGGCTGATACTAGTGGTAGTCAGGTTGACATACTAATCTTCGGGTGGGGAACAGCTACGAAAAAATTAATATGCGTCGTGTATCGAACATTCCTTGCTGGGGTGGGGGACACTCTGGGAGTGGCCACGCCCGGGATCTAACTCCTCTCCCCCTTTTTTGATTCATCAAAAAAAAAAAAAACCTATACCTCACACCGTAACCATCCAAGAAAGCTGAAAGCGCCCTTCTATGGAAATCGATACATAAGAACACCAAAAAATAGAAGATAATCAAAGAAATAATCAAGAGGGGCACGAGAAACGAACTTACGGTTTCAAATCGATGTTGTGGGTCCTGCTCATGTCGTGGGGCCCGACTCTATTAAAAGGGCTTAGGGCGTTGAGATGGGAGATTTTTTTTTTTTTAGCGTGTGACAGTGGAAAGAAACAAAGCATCACCGATAGAGAGAAAAAAAAAAGGGAATATATATTTTGATCCTTCCAGGTTTTGATCGGATAGTAATTCAAAATCCGATCAAAATAAAATTTTAGTATGTTGTTTACGGCAGTGAGCTCTACAAAGTGAACGGTTCGGATCGATGTGATTCCTCTTGTGTAATCGACAAATATTTGACTCTGGTGGGATCTTTCCTGTTTTCTTTATATATTCCTTAGTAATATTTATATTTTATACTGAGATGATCATCATATACCGTTTGGAGAGCCTCTAGTTTGTTAGAGAAAAAAATCATGCTGTACCCATTATTTGATAATAGTAAAAGTTTGATCTGGTTCCAGGTCCCGTGATTTTTACCTCCATATTGGAGGGTTTTCCACGTAAATCTGGTTTTCTTGTACTTGGTTTGATTTGCTTTTGCTGGATTGATATTGTTGAATTATTATCAATTTCAATCAACATACAGGGATTAAAATTTATCATATATATAATTATTTATGATCGTGCTTTAACCCCAACAATCGGGAATGCAAGGATCGTGAGAGAGAGCATCCAAGCCTAAAAAAAAATTTTTTTTTTTTCCTTTTCCCGCGAGTTAGAGCATGAACCGACAAGGAGAGGGCGGAAAAGAACCCTAGAACGAGGGTTTCGAATCCGATTAACGGGAAGTAGTGGTACTGGCAGAGATCGAAGGAGGAAGGGGATCTACAAAGTTCCACGGACGTCGGCCAGGGAAGATGGCCCGATTCGGTCCTTTTAGCGCCAAAGATAAAGTGGAGCGGACCATTGCCATTTGGGAATCTGCGATTTGGGAAGGGAAAGACCGAATACCGAAGATCGAAGGCCACCGATTTTTGAGCTTTGTTCCGTGAAAGAAATTTAAGGAAATCAAATATATAATTATATATATATATAATCAGGTCGGGTTCGAGACATGGCATATCATTACCCGTACCCCGACCCGAACCCGTTTCGGGTTTTATATATAAAATCCATATTAATTCCATATATAAATGGATCGGATAAAACCCATCCCATTCAGATCGGATCGGATCGGATCGGATATCCATCAGGTCGGTAAAAACTGCCATCCCTAATTGTGAGCGAGTTCCTAAATGAAAAAGTTTTATTGCTAAGGTGTCAGCTTGGTTGGTAGAAGCTTTATCTCACTACCAATCGATTGCGGATTCGAGGTAGGATTTCATAGATGACTTGATTAAATCCAGAATTTTTTCTATGATCCATCACAGCTAGTTTGAGCGAGAGATTGGGATTTTTTTTTAATTTTGATTCTACTAGCCAGCATTTAATTGATATCGGGGATAACTATATCGGGATTTAATCTTCCATCCATTTTCTTTGTTAAAAAAAAAAAAAAAAAAAAAAATTATTTTTTTGTAAAAAATTGAAGCAAGTTTGGATCACACCTCAACACGGTGGTGCTCGTGATAGCATCCAACACTTCAATACATGGAACCTAGTCTATGTCTATATATGGCAAGGCAATTTATTGCTGGCATTACAATATTCTTCGTTCCAAGTTTGTCTGCCCTGAAAGTTGACCTCTTCAGTTCCCGAGGGAGAGATAGGAGAAAGAAAACGAGAGACCAGGGGGTTTGGGGGGGGGGGGGGGCAGATAAAAGAGGGTTCTCGGCCATGCCTGTCGTTGTCCTTGACCTTGGAAGCAACGAGAATCATCCGCCCCTTAATTTTCTCCAAAGTTCATCCCAACCTCTCTTTTAGTTTTCTGCACAAAAAAATACTATTTTTTTTTGCAAGTTCCAAATAAAAGAAAGAGCACAGACACTATTACCCACGCCCTCTCCACGCATTCACACACGTTCATGTAGGGCCCTCGCTTGGTTCGGGGCTGGTGCACAATAATTAAGAGGCCTTCGAGGAGTCCGTTATCTTGCCATTTGCCAACCAGAGTCTTCTCCTTGTGTGGAAGTAATAAATGAATTCATGAATTGTAACAGGGTATGCTCCAACCTTCCAGACCCACGGGAGAAGGAGAAAAAAAAAAAAAAAAAAACATAGGACAGGTGTAAAGACCGGTGAAGAAGTTGTCAGGGTCAATTATTTCTTGGAATACAACTGGTTGGGTGATTATGAGTTTGTTAATGGAATCAAACTGGTTGGGGAAAAAAAAAAAAAAAAAAAGCATCCAATAGCAACTATATGGTAAGATAGAGCTCACTATAACCAGGGATACTGAAAGTAGATTTGCTACTTGCAACACAAAGGATCGATCCCTCCATTTGATCAAGTTGAGAGGATCATCGTATCGCAATCCTAGTGCTTTTTCGTGGAACTTACGTTCGAATGTCAATGCGGCTCTAAAAGTCAACACCAATATATAAATTGCACAGGCTTTGACTAATTCTATCGGACCGAGCATGGGAGAACTTTTTGAAGAATAATTGAAGACTCTAAAGCATGGTTGTGAATTGTGATTCTACCCCTCCACACCCCCCCCCCCTCCCCAACCCACAAAAAAAAAAAAAAAACAAGAGGCATGATCATGAATTTGACTCCATTACAACTACATTATCTTAACCTACAAGTCTGGAATATATTAGATTTGCGACCTTGTATTTTATTGGTGAAGAATGTCAAACTACGAAGTGAACGACATTACTTTTAATGGGTCATCATGAGGAAGTTGACTAACAGACTTCACTGTTACGAAGATAAATAAACTCCATCAAAAATGAGCGGACCGGACAATGAAGCCAGGCAACAACAAATCTTCAATGCCATAAGAATGCAGAAGATATGCATAAGAACCGGCACGAACGTGTGCTTATCTCTATGTTGACCATGTACTGGTACATAAATTTTAGTTAGTTATACGATATCAAAAAATATAAATAATATTTTCTAGCTAATTTTTTGGATGACTTTTGTGAATAATTACAATACATATCTAAAAGTAAATATGGCGAAGCTGCAAATAATTTACTTATTGTTTGTATAATATCCGGTAATCGAACACCCAACACATCAATATATGATAAAAAATGATAAATAGAATATGTTGCTGCCAAATCATCCGTGGCTGAAGCTTCGGCAGCGTCGGGCATCCGGCTCGTGCTCCTGATCCTGCTCCCGGGTACCTGCAAAAGATCCCGGACTGGATTTCCGCCGGGGGACACTCCGACGTTCAAGTCAGTGGGTGGTCTAGACATCAACAGAACGGAGAATTCAAGAATAGCATGGAAAAGGAAATGAGTAGAGTGCAGTGAAATAGCCTCATACCTTCCTTCCCCTTAGAGCGTCCCCTCTTATTCCTATTTATAGAGGTTGTAATAACCGAATATGGTTGAAGTGGTTGTAACCGAACAGCCGAATAACCGAATATGATTGTAACTGAATAATAGAATAATCAAAGTGGTTGTAACCGAATAACAGAATAATCGAAGTGGTTGTAACCGGATAACAGAATAACCGAAGTGATTGTAACCGGATAATATAATAACCGAAGTGATTGACCTTTATGGACTTTAATGGACCTTGGGCCTTTAACGGGCCTGGAATATAATAGAATGTTCCATTTCATTCAAATAGAAAGAGAACCATTTCAACATCTTCCTCCTAACTGGCAACATTTTAAATGGACGGTCGTATCGTAGGTCGTGAAAGGCGTGCACACTACACCAATCTTGAATGCACCTTAAAGATATGGGGCACAAATATTCTTTCTTCGTAGCATCACTCTAGAAATCCACAGCTCTAAAATGGTGTCAAATATATATAGATTGATTTCTCACAAGTAGTTGATACTTGATAAACTGATCTAAGACATAAGATATGACACTCTGATATTTCAAAGTTGAAGCAAATCACTTTAGGTTATTACAACTCGAGGTAGCTCAATATATAAGCTATTGCAAAGCTGGACCTTATCATCTAGTACACCGTGGTAACAAAATATTGCGACCATTTTCCATCATGGCACGCCAAGAAAATTTGGAGAACTCCATGGAGCTTAATTTCACCACTTCCAAACAAACCAAAGAGGATTAATTCTGCATACCGAGAGCACCAATAAATCATATAAAACAATACAACTTCAGGCCAAAAATTGTTCTAATTATAAGTTGAAATCTTTCTTTGAGCAGAAGCGTGCTCCAATTTTATAAATGGACGAAGGCACCGAAAAAGATGCATGATAACAAGTTGTTCAGGTGATACCACTTGCAAATGCACACGTGTCGCACATCCTTTGGTATTTAAAAGAAACTCTTTTTTTTTAGAAAAAAAAAAAAAAAAAAAATGGTGGAGAAAAGAGTAAGAGGATAGAGAGAACACGTAGAAAGGTCCAACGAGAAAGGCGCCCAATCCCCCACATGCGTTGCCCAACCGCCCTTACCGAGTGGCCGTCCATCTTCTTTCCTCGCATCATTGCAGGCCAGCCAACCGAGTCCTTTTCCTCAAAATTTTATCTCGGTGTGGTGGAGCGGCGATTGAGCCCTCCAAGCTCCCTCCCCTCCATCCACCTACAAATATTATCATCATCTCCTATTTGTACCATACTCCATATTTTTCTAGCATTTTTTGCACGAAAAAAATAATTGATCTTTTTTCATGATATCGACCATAGATTCCTGAGTTTTTATTTAATTCACCGGCATAGTTCATAAAATAATTATTATACAATCCAGTAAAAAAAATAAACCATTGTTTCGTGCAAAAATATAATCCGAACCCATTGTAACGTACTTAGTCCATGATCAACATCGATCATGCTTGCCCTAATCTATACGTTGTTCACTTTAGTGTGAAAAGCTGTCAGGATAATTGGTTTGAAAGTAAGGGACAATTTTGTGGTTGAAAGATGCAGAGCTAATAGATATTAATCTCGGACTCTACAGGATATTTTATATTTTAATTATTTAGATTGCATTCACACGTTATTAGTATGCTCGTCCCATTAAACTAAAAAAAAAAACATGTTAAGTCCTGAAGTCAGAACACACGTCAACTAATTAATTGATTGTACGTTTATCACATTTTGCAGGCGTAAGCCCGATACCTTATCCTCCTTCGCTATGCTTCAACGCCATCGACAATGTCCTACAATAGCAGGCTTCAGAATGTAGACTACTAGAAAATTATAGGAAATAGTATCTAAGAAACAATGATATGAATTAATTAATTGCGATATTTAGTAAATATATAGTGAGACGTTAATGTTCACTAACTTGATATCAAAGAACCAATATAATTGCTGAAATTAACATTACCAATGGCTAGTGAAACACTCTTTAGTTTAGTCCAAGCTTCGAAGTGCTGAGGAGCAGGAGCAAGTCCCCAGAATGTGGTGTTTCCAGACGGAAGGCTCCATTTTTTTATTTTTCAATGTTTTTTAAGACCGAAAGTAACGTTCCCGTGATCATGCCAAGGGTAACTTCAGGTTTAGTTGGTGAAATAACCAATGCATCAATTCTCTGCAATGTTAGAGAATCAGAGTCTGGTCAGAGGTCCCTGACAACTGGAAGGTAGAACAACAGAGTCTTACGGTTTTCAGCAAATGAGGTGAGGATAGAGGGACTGGGTCCCCATAGATTTTGGAGGGGTATTCTTGCTGCTAATTGGAACTAAGAAACTTGGTTTAAAAGGAAGTACAGTTTAATCAATCAGGATTCCATTGTTGGGGACCTTTTAACTGCCCACAGGCCCCATACCAGCTCTGGATTTATTCTCAGTTCTCACGAATCTCACCAGAGTACCTCTGGGATACGGTAGGGGCATGTCCAAAGACCCTTTTCTTTTCATTAGGTGTGCTTTGTCTTTGGTGCGAGATCCAGCAACATAATGGCCCCCTGCCTCTACCGAAAGGCAGTGTCTGAAACGAGAATAGTGTGCATGAAGCAATGGCAAAGACAAGCAAGCACACTCAAGCAGAGCAAAGTAGCAACAGTAGTAGTCCCTGCTCCACTCCGCCAATTGGGTAAAAAGAATCCTTCTTTATTTAAAACAGTTGCCCGATCAGTTGATCATCTAGCCTCAAAGAGATTGACCTCCTTTAATCACAAAAAAAATTGTTTAAAAAAATAATTACATGATCTTTAAAAAGAAGGGAAAAAAAAAAAAAAAATTGCAATGAGTTGGGCTTGTAATTACAGTCACCTTGTACAACATACAGTTCCTATAAAAAAAATTGGAATTAGGTTTCCTTCCTTTAACTCATGGTTCACTGCCCTCATTGGTAGATGACCGAATCCCCACCTGCAACCAAGGAGAGTTCTCCCCTCCCATGTTGATGTCCTTGAGGTCACTCAGCTTCGCTAGCTTGACCTTGCTGTCGGCCTCCTCATCCACGCTCGCATTAGTAATTGCCTCATCGTTGTGATCCCTGCTACTGTTGATGTTGTTGTTACTGCCAGAAGTGGCTTTGTTCTTGTCGATATTGGTGCTGGTTTTGGTGTTGCTCTGTTCAATCCATGGCTTTAGATATAGTGCCGTTGGCATATCGAGCAGCAACGGGCTCCCGACGTCCTGCCGGACCCCAGCCAGGTCCCCCTCCATTGGGGCCGGGAGGTTGAGGTCGAGCGTGTCCGAGCTCTCGAACATGGGCCTCAAAGTAAACTGGGGGTGGAGACCCGCGGCGGCGTGGTCGGACGGCAACGGGTGGAGCTTCGCAACCGCAACAGCACCAGCGTCCGGTGCATTCGACGTGATCCAGTGGCACCTCTTGTGCCCACCGAGCGCCTGCCCTGACGTGAACACCCGGAGGCATATCGAACATTCGTGCACCTTGGACTTCTTCTTGAGCGGCGTTACGGCCAGCGGCGGGTTGTCGAATGGCACGATCGCCATCGCCATCTCGCTGCTGGTGTTGTTATCATGAATAATCACCTCGTCGTCGGTCGGGGCCTCGTCGAGGTCATCGAGCTTTGCAGCGAAGCAGCCCTTGACCTTCTTGTGGCTGGCACGGTGGCCGCCGAGGGCCTGGTGGGAGCTGAAGATCTTCTTGCAGGCCTTGCACTCAAACATTCCTCTCGGCCCGGCCGGGGGCTGCGGGGCGGGGGCTTTAGACTTGTCGGTGGTGGAGGTTACCGTGATCGGGTTCTGCCGCCGGTCTTCTTCCTTGCTGGCGGAGGCGCACGACTCCTCTGGCTCGACGATGACAATCGGGTCGACACGGGCGGCCGAGAGCATCACGAGACAATTGGCGAGGTCCTCCTCCTCGCTCGTCGACGGGCAGACGACGGGCACGGCCGACTTGGCCCTGCGGGACCGCTTCCTCTTGGACCAGCCGGCGCACCCTCGGACGGGGTCGTCGGCGTCGGGATCGGATAGAGGGGAGGAGGCGAGGGAGTCGTCGCCGGCGTCCTCCCCGGAGCTGCATTTGCCGTGCTCGAGGAAGGACTTCCAGGAGAGGAACTCCTTACCGCAATTCTCGCAGACGCGGCAGCTCTTGAGGCGGTTGGGGTTGGTGCGGAGGGCGTACATGCGCTTGTGGCCACCAGGGGGGGTGAGCTTGTCATCCCATTCGCTGGATGGGGGGTCGTCATCGGGGTCGGCATGGCCACCGAGGGTGTCGTCGCTGATGCCGTGGGCTCGCATGTGGCCACCGAGGGCACGGCCGCAGCCGAACCCCTTCTTGCACACCCGGCAGTAGTGCTTGTAGACCTGCTGCTGCTGCTGCTGTGGTTTCTGAGGCTGTTGCTGTTGTTGGTCCATTACCATAGCCATCATGGAATAGAAGAAAAAAAAGATGGATATAGGGAGAGAGAGAGAGAGAGAGAGGAGTAGGGCCGGTGGTTTTGTAGAGAGGTTGATGTTGGTGTTAGTTAGTAAGTTTGTATGGTGGAAGACTAAGCTCTTTTGTACCTCTATAAGTGGTGCTATGGGTCTCTCTCCTCTATCGGATTCTGTTTCTCTCCTGGTTTTTAGTTGAGGTGTTGGTTGGATGTGGATGAGGAATGAGAGTGGAGATGGGTTGCAGTCGTTGGTGACAAGTGGGTGTAAGGGGAGGGGGTTGGGTCCGGGCCGGGTGGAACGGGGGTGGGGGGAGGGGCGCCGCCGAGTCAATGGTCGGATGGGCGTCAGCGTTTCCCGGGCCGGGGAGTGGAGGCCAGGGAGGGGGAGTGAGAGGGGAGTGATGGACTTCGCCACCACCATCCATTCATATAATTACTTCAATTCCAAGACAAAAAAAAAAAAAAGAAAAGAAAAAAAACCCGGGGGAGGTTTGGGAAGGTGTGGTGTGAAATAAATGGGAAAGGGGAGAATAAATTGAGGTAGAGGTCGCCTTGTTTCTCCTCGTCCTATGTAGCAGGTCCCCGGAAAAACTTCGAAACCAATACCCCAAAAATGCTCAATTAATTTTAGTTTCATTTCTTTTTATTGAAGAATGGATAACCGTACCCTAGCCGGTCGCCATTGTACTGCTCAAGGTGCCACGAAACGCACAGGTAGTAGTAGGTTATCTTTCCCAGAATCACGGAAAACAAGCATTATATTCTGGCCAGTTTATAATTAATTTAGCTTCTTTCAATTTACTCCACAAAAAAAAAAAAAAGATAGCTTCTTTCAAAAGCAATTACTTATAGGAAAAAAAATAGTTATTTCCTCTTACAACCAATTATTGCATAATAATACTCGATATTATAATAAAAAAAAATGATCATATAGACTAATTTTTGGAATGGTTAATTGTATTTAACTATGGCCATCCATTAAATGTTCCTTATGTTGCACCTAAAAATTTTACTCATAAAAATCAATGGTATGGCTACATCGCTGATATTAAACATGTGTCAGATTCAACTAGAAGTCGTAGGTGTCACGTGAATTTTTCTTTCAAAACTCCTGCTCCTTCGTCAGGCGACACCCCATGACGGGTCCGCATCGGTCGAAGTCGAGCACCTCTCTGCCACTCCGTCAGGTGTCCACCAAAGTGGGGTCCACCTCGACCGAAGCTGGCGACCTTCTACTCCCTCGCCAGGTAGCACTCCATGACGGGTCCACCTCTGCCGAGGTCGAGCTAGGCTCCTCTTGCTCCTTCGCTATGTGGCACCCCATGACGGGTCCACCTCGATCGAAGTCGAGCACCTCTCTGCCACTCTGTCAGGTGTCCACCCAGGAGGGGTCCACCTCGGTCGAAGCTGGCGGCCTCCTGCTCCCTCGCCAGGTGGCACCCCAAGACGGGTCCACCTCTACCGAGGTCGAGCCAGGCCCTCTTGCTCCTTCGCCAGATGGCACCCCATGACGGGTCCACCTCGGCCGAAGTCGAGTACCTCTCTGCCACTCCGCAAGGTATCCACCCAGGAGGGGTCCACCTCGGTCGAAGCTGGCGGCCTCCTGCTCCCTCGCCAGGTGGCATTCCCTACGGGTCCACCTCTGCCGAGGTCAAGCCAGGCCCTGTTGCTCCTTCGCCAGGTGGAACCCCATGATGGGTCCACCTCGACCGAAGTCGAGCACTTCTCTGCCACTCCGCCAGTGTCCACCCAGGAGGGGTCCATCTCGGCCGAAGCTGACGGCCTCCCGCTCCTTCGCCAGGTGGCACCCCAAGACGGATCCACCTCTGCCGAGATCGAGCCAGGCCCTCCTGCTCCTTCCCCAGGTGGCACCCCATGACGGGTCCACCTCGGTCGAAGTCGAGCACCTCTCTGCCACTCCGCCAGGTGTCCACCCAAGAGGGGTCCACCTCGGTCAAAGCTGGCGACCTCCTGCTCCCTCGCTAGGTGGCACCCCCAGACGGGTCCACCACTGCCGAGGTCGAGCCAGGCCCTCCTGCTCCTTCGCCAAGTGGCACCCCATGACGGGTCCACCTCAGTCGAAGTCGAGCACCTCTCTGCCACTCCGCCAAGTGTCCACCCAGGAGGGGTCCACCCCGGCCGAAGCTGGTGTCCTCCTGCTCCCTCACCAGGTGGCACCCCAAGACGGGTCCACCTCTGCCGAGGTCGAGCCAGGCCCTCTTGCTCCTTCGCCAGGTGGCACCCCATGATGGGTCCACCTCGGTCGAAGTCGAGCACCTCTCTGCCACTCTGCCAGGTGTCCCCCCAGACAGGTCCACCTCTGTCGAGGTCGAGCCAGGCCCTCCTGCTCCTTCGCCAGGTGGTACCCCCAGACAGGTCCACCTCTGCCGAGGTCGAGCCAGGCCCTCCTGCTCCTTCGCCAGGTGGCACTCCAAGATGGGTCCACCTCGACCGAAGTCGATTCCCTCTCTGCCACTCCACCATGTGTCCACCCAGGAGGGGTCTACCTCGGCCGAAGCTGGCGGGCTCCTGCTCCCTCGCCAGGTGGCACCCCTAGACGGGTCCACCTCTGCCGAGGTCGAGCCAGGCCCTCCTGCTCCTTCGCCAGGTGGCACCCCAAGACGGGCCCATCTCGGCCGAAGTCGAGCCTCTCTCTGCCACTCCGCCAGGTGTCCACCCATGAAGGGATCCACCTCGGTCGAAGCTGGCAGCCCCTGCTCCTCCGCCAGGTGGCGCCCCATGAAGGGATCCACCTCGGCCGAAGCTAGCAGCCCCTGCTCCTCCTCCAGGTGGCACCCCATGAAGGGTCCACCTCGGCCGAAGTCAGCCCTATTCTGCAAAGCCTCGGGGAGGCAGAGACACGGGTCGCGAGGTCGCCACCAGGGTCGGCGCGCACCGCACCCCGTACGGAGCGCCAGTACGGCCTGCAGTGTTACGCGAAACTTCATTTACATCAGTTAAACGGGGCCCCGCAACCGAGAAATGAAATCCTTGCGGGCAGGGGCTTGAAACGGCTAGAGGCCCATCGTCAACGCCCCGAAAGGAGAGCTCCCGTGCTCGGCCCGATGTCTCACCAGTCTTCCCCCTTTCGTGATACACGGCGAACGAGGCGTGCCATCCACTTAACTCCCGGACTCGAAGGAGAAGGGAGGGGAGGAGGCCCAGAGATCTCAAGGAGCTTCCAGGAGGAGACGTGGACTGAAGGCGGTTCGGTGGTATAAAGGGGATGGTAAAAACGGATGGAAAGGTAAGTCGAAAAGGAGGGAGAACATCGAGAGAACGATTCGGGGGACCCCAAGAAGTCCTCAGGCATGAGCTCGATGAACCCAGCGCAGGAAGCCGGGCTTCAGCTCCTCTCTTCCCCACACTTCTTTCATTTACATCTCTTCTAAGCACGGGAATCCTTCGGGAACCCGTCTTAGAAGTCATGTTCCATCTTGCCGCTCTCTTACTTGATCGTCGGAGTTTCCCCGCCAGAATTCTCGGTCCAGGTCTCTGACTTTGTTTTGCAGGTCCGGAAACTTGGAAATCTCGAGATGACAGAGTCCTAAAACCGGCGCCAGCTCACGAACTACAGGCCACCGCGGTGAGATTGGCAACAATCAACAACTAATTCGACAATTAAAAGGACATCCCATGATCAAATCGAATATCTCGTTACCTGACCCACCAACTAAATATAAAATTTCTTCGGGCAATAGCACTTGTGTTCCCGGTAGACCTTTCGGGAGCATTTCAGAAGCATATAACAATCACAACTTTTATGGTTAGTCAGAAAGTCATGGTCTTTAAAAACTTAAAAGTGTGATGTACCAAGAATCCATGCTCATGTTTATTGGGTTGGCTTCTTGTCTGGTTGCTTCACAAAGTCATTTTCAACTGCACTGGATTGATCTAATCTATAGTGGAAATCACTACTAAAGTTTCAAGCTCTATAATTCAATGGCATGCGGTCCATGAATATAACAGTAATCAAAATTGTTTGAGATGTAATATAGCAAAAGGAGTCCCTCCATTTCACGAAAAGAAAAGAATCTCTCTATCCCATAGTAATCTCTATCCCATGGCATGTGGTATTACGGTTATATTCCGGATCATTATTCCACGCTACTCTGATTAGTCATTCTTAAAACATCCTAGCTAGAATAAGTTCTAAAGTTATAGAATTAGATCATTGCCAAGTATATATATAGGAGATGTACATGTATCCTAGTCAAGCAAAACTATACGAAACAAAATTTTGTTTTATTAGTAATAATATTATTTTATTATTGTTCTATCAATAGAGATCGAATAGTATTCTATTAGTAAAGCATTTGGTATATGGAATTCTTTTTCTCGTACGTATGACATTTTTTTTTTTATATATATAGTTAAAATTATCTACCTCGTTCTTAGAGTACTGGGTGTCCCCTCGTAACGTTGGGTATCGTTATAGGAGTTGTGAAGAGGTCATGTCTTCTCATTCTCAGAAGACTTAGGAGTTGGCTGGAGATCATAAATTATATTAATATTTAATTAATATAATTTTATTGGTCTCTAAATTTATTTTTAATATATCATTTTTTTTTTCTTATAAATATTTTTATGTGTATTGCCAATTTGTGATGACCGTGGATGTTAGGCGATCCTTCTATATAGGACCATATTATTTGACATGGTATCAAAGCTTGGCATTTGATTTTTTAAAGCTTACTCAGCTCTAGCAGCATCAAATCTTCTTTGTTCAGTCTTCTTCGACTTAATTGCACAATAATTATGCTGGACTTGGCTCTCGGTTGTAGCACGCAAGCAAGATTGGAGACTAATACTTGGTCTCACAAAAAGGGTGGGAGTCATGTGGGTGATAAGGGCACTTCATCCACCTCATTAAACTAGCGATTGCTACGGGTTAAAAAAAACAAATAAATTAATAAAAATTGGTCTAATATTTATCATATTGGCGGTCGAGTCTCGTCCTGGACCTCCTCCGAGAGGGGTTTGACGGGCGAAGAACCATACGTGCTAGGATATCATGCGAGGCCCATGAGTTAACATGACACGTGGCGAAGAAAGCGTCGTTTCCTTCTTTTAACTCGCAATTTTTTAATCATATTTTGCTACTTTTTGCTTCGGGGTAACCGGCCGGCGCGTTCGACGGAAGGTGCCAGATGTCGCGTACTTTAGCGTACTTTTTAAAAAAAAATTTTGGGTAAAGACTTTAGCGTACTTTTAAGAGCTGGTGCGGTCGGCCGGTCGTACTTCGCAAGCTTCTTCGGGGAAGCGCTTCATCCTAAAAATTCGCGAGTGGAAGGCCCGCCCGCACTTGCGGGATCCGACCTGCAAGCGCTCGATTGGGGCCCCACAAAATACCGGACGGTTTGGATGGGAATTTTGACGAGCTGTATACGGCCCAGGCTCGAGTTGGGTTGAGGCCCAAGCTTCACCCGGGGGAAGTGCTCCAGGATCACTGGCCTGGACCATGTTGCATCGGTTTTAGAAGTTCAAATTGAAAAGGCCTGCAATGCACGGATCATGGCCGCTTGGCTCGGATTGAAATCAGCAAACCACCCCCTCCAGCCCCCCACCCCTCTTCTTTTTTCTTTTTCCTTTTTTTTTTTTTTTTAAATTTTTATTTTATGGGTTCAGCAATGGTGAGCACCTTTGGATTTGCAAACGTGATTTTTTATCATTGAACTGCATCGAGATTAGGATCGACAACAATCCTCATACAATCAGATGGTGGAAAGCCATGTTCGTGGGCTTTTCGAAGTCCAACCCTTTTCTTATTTGGATTTTGCTAACCAGTGCCCCCTGGGACAAGGCACTGGTCAAGAAACATTCAAATAAAGTCCTTTTCTTACTGGTGCACAAATTATCTGATAAGAAATATATATCATCAAATATAATAGAAACTACTTCAGCTTATGATGGACATGCTGCCTGATGACCCGCCAATCATGGATCCAAGTTCTTTTTATCAGGATCGGTCAAGGTTATTGAAATAAAGTTCTTTATTGGATGGAAAGAAATTCGTGAATAAAGAAACGAAATTAAAGAGAGAGATTTTGCCCGGTGATGACAATGGCCTGATTCCTAGATTAAAATCATGCCTGTAAAATATCTTCTGCTATATGCTTTGGAAACATGAATAAAAAAAAGGTCATTGAAAAGTTGCCAAAATGTTATAATAAAAATTAACATCACCGTGCAATTCAATTAGGATCTGATTATTATATCCAAAACAATTGAAAACACTTTTTATCTAGCTTCAATGAACTCTTCTTGCTCTTCAGCTGTTTGGATAAAACGATCAGATAGAATCCAAGCTACACCATAATAATACTATCTTCAAAGAAAATTAGTTATAACCGGATAAGTACTGCCATCTTAGTTTATTTTGAAGACCGTCAAAATAAAAATTTTGTAGATTCTCATTTTTACCAGTTTTTTCTATGCCACTACCAGATCACGGCATATTGATGGTGTTAATGTAAACGAACATCAGGACATAGCTTGTGAATTGGAGTTGAGATTGAAATCACTCTTTTTGAGTATATATATATATATATATATATCATTGTTTTTAGTTGCTCGTCAACATCAGCATATGTGATACGCTAGAAAACGCTAGGAGGCATCGGCCAAATAAAACAGAAACATAAAGAATGAGAAATTAGAGTTGCATAGGGTGGAGAGTCAGAAGAGAACGGAGATTTTCCAAGGAGTAGAGGAGTGGTCATGTCCAAGGGTTTCCTTTGTGGTAGTTGGATAGCAGTCGAAGGTCTAATATTAATTAATATGATAGGAATTCTATCTTGTTGGATGACTGACTGGGTCCAGACGATGGATGGTGGACGAGTCAAGCTGGTCCCTCCCGTTCGATCTTTGAAGGGGCTATGCTTATGTGGCATTACCATGGTTGAACCCATGGCTTGGTTCCTGGTTGCATGAAATCTTTGACTCCGCTTCGAATAAGGAACGAAGGCATTCCAGGCTAATGATGCTAGAGAAATTATTTGGGATCAAAGTTTTCGTATCCGATCACCAAAATAACTTGCAATATTCAGTTGCATTTGCTATGATACGGGCTACGTTGATATCATTTATTTAAAAAATCGATAAAAGATCTTCATTATCAAGATGATGATGCCGGTATCGATACTGCAAAAGAAGAAATAAAATAAAATAAAATAAAATAAAAAACATGATCAATCGGGCATGCAAGAATTTACTATGAAAAAAAATATATACTTGAAATTTTTACTCTCGATCCCATATAATTTCTCTCAGCAAGAAATCCTAAATCTCTTACAAAGCTCTCAACTTTTTAAGAAGATTCTCTGGTCCCTACAGATTTTTTCTACCACTGCCATATCTCCTAAAAATTCTCTGAATCCTCACGCCTTGCCTTGGTTCCTAACCCCGTCCCTCTTTTTATATCACGAAGAGTATCTTAACAAAAATTTTCTAATTCAAATTATGTCCAGAACAGAGTCTAGCTCTTTATACAACTCCCATTTGATTTCCAGAAAAATTCCTGGCCGCTCGATTGCTATCCATCGCATTACAATCATCGTTGATCAGCCTAAATCGAGCCGGATCATACTCGGAGAACATGCCAGGCCATCAGATCTTGCCTAGCCACATGCTGTGCCGTCCGATTGCACAAATCACATGTATGAACTGTGATAAATGCCAGTGGATCGTGATCTTCTTTCTTTGAACTGAACGGTCCGCCATAGCTCGCGATAAGGGGGACTGAAGCGCAGACTACATGTGGATCACGTGATAGGCGTGCACCCATGTCGCCTGGGCCGGCCCGTGCTGGTCTGCTACGGGGACAGGCCAGGCCCGGCTTACTTCCATGGTCGGTCAGGATCCTGTTCCGAGCTTCTTCCAGTCGAATCAAGATATTTTTTTCAACAGCTTTGGCATCAAAGTTCGTGTGGCACTGCACCTTAGATTGTATCTTCCGTTAACAAAGAGAAAGAAGTACAAGAGATTGTACCATAAACCTATCCGTCAAATCTACTCCAAAGAATGTTGATTGTTTGGGTCACAACCATCAATGAAATCCGTCTTTAGAACGAACCGCGTCGCAGTTCCTGATAGTAGTTTGAATATATTAAAGAAAGGAAGAGGAAGGGAATATGCTACAAATAGTAATGAATTCATGCTACCCAAAGACTTGCTATTTGCAGTCTGTTATGGCTCATTAAGGGTTAGTTCATTCGCTCCTTCAAATAGCAACCATGACAGGCACAGAAAAACCCTTCTGTAAACATGAGTCAAGAATGGAAGGATATTTATTATTGAGTCTTTCCAATGACCTAAGACTCCCGGAGACTTTGAAGTTTCTAAGCAAATGAGAGAAGATTATAAAGTTGAAATTCGAACAAATTTTGACAAAATGATAATCCTAAAATTTGGTGGTTCCGACAATCCTTCGGTAAACAATATCTCATTTATTTTATTTTCAGTTCTTGATGGCCACTGATAATAATTCAAACCGCAATTTCTTTGCAACTACCGTCCTCGATCACCGATGACTTTAAAGCCCCTAAGTTGGACTTGACTTTGAACACCCTCTATTTTTTTTTTTTTTTAAGAGCCCCTAAGTTGGACTTGACTTTGAACACCCTCTTTTTTTTCTTTTTTTTCTTTTTTTTAAGAAAAAGAAGAAGGAGAGAGAGAGAGAGAGAGAGAGAATACTCTTAATGATAATTTAATAATTGGTTTTCTTATTTGATCAATTGAGTCGTAATTGATTTTTATAGGATACATATTTTCAATACATATTTTCAATACATATTTCCAACAATCTAAGATGAATCTTTATCCAATTGCGATTCAAATTCTAACAATATAAAACTATGATGCATAGTTTAATGAATAAATAAATTTTGTATTTAATTTATATACAATTATCTTTAATAATTATATCATTTATCATTGCATATTAGTCTGCTCAAAGTTAATTTTTTTTGTTATAGTTCAATTTTTTGTTTAAATACATATATATCAAATCAGTAAAAGTAAAATTGCAAACTAATAATGGATTCGCAAGTTATAAAATTACTAAAAGAATTTCATACATTTTCTGTGCATCTCTTATCTCTTTTAGCCTTGTTTTTTAGTTTCTTTTTAAGATATCTTTCCATGGGTTCAGAGATTCTTTCAACTTCAAACCTGATCAATTTAATAGAAAAGAAATTCTTAGATGGTAAGAACAATTAGAAGCATGGTTAATTTCTATTGATTTAATATCTATTCTAGAAAAATCTCTTTCTTGTAATTCCTCTTTCTCAAAAATAGGATCAACTTTCAAATCTCTTGAAAAAATTGATTATCACTATAAGTTTATAATACTGGGTTGCCTTTTAGATGAATTATATAAAATATATAAGTATCAAACATCAAAAGAACTTTGACAAGTCTTAGAAGAAACCTATATCAGAGATAATAAGGGGGCTATGAGGTTCATCATTTCAGACTTTCATAATTTTAGAATGATAGACAACATGCCCATAAATAACCAGATCTATTAATTTCAAACCTAGTCCAAGAGATTCATAAAAGGGGATATATATTTGATGAAACCTATTATCTATCAAGCATGATAGATAAACTCTACCCTTTTGGTCTCAATTTGCCCGTGACCTTAGATGAACCTAGTCTTCTCTGACTTTTAGATCTATTCTTCAATCCATTAGGATAGAGGATTGATTTAGACTTAAAGAGATTCAAAAAAATAAATTTAAAACTAAAGTCAATCTTACTGAATCTCAAAACTTAAGTCCAAATCTTAAAAGTCAAAATTTTAGATATCATAATCTAAATTTTGGATACAAAAACCAAAATTATAAAGAAAAGGGTAAGCCTAGGCACCAAAATCGAAAGCATAGGCCAAATAATCAAGATCAAAGATCTAATTAAGGAACAAGGTAGAAAAAAGTTCTACTTTGTCTATGATCAAAACAACTATCTTTCACCTTAGTCCTTCTTCAGAAAAAAGCATAAACTTGTTTACAAGAATAAAAATGGTAGAAAGAATGAATACCAACCTAGATCTTAAGTTAACATGGTCGAAGGTGAACTATCTTCTTTTAGGATAGTTTTTTTTTATTTCTTTAGTCAATTTAGCCTATTTAGATTCAGAATGGTGGTTAGACATCGAAGCCAATATTCATATCGATCTATACTGATAGGTCTTGGTTTTTCTCATACCAGGAATTAAGTGAAGGATGGGTAACCATAGATGGTAGAACACTATCAAAGTACTAAGATCAGAAATTGTTAACCTAAAATTTACTTCTAGAAAGTTGCTAATTCTTCATAATGTACAGCATGTACCAACCATTAGAAGGAATTTATTAAGTGGTTCGTTACTTATCTAGTTAGGGATCATGGTTATTCTAGAATCCAATAAAGTTATAGTTTCTAAAAGAGATATATTTATTGATAAAGGCTATATGTCAGAGCAGCTTTTTAAATTGAATGTATTTCATCATACTAATCTTAATAAAAGTTCGATTGATTTTCTTGAATTTCTCATGTTAAATTATAAATTTTGTGAAACATGGCATAGAAGATTGGGTTATGTTAATCTCAGATCAATCAAGACAATGTCTAGTCTTAATTTAATTTCAAAAATCAATATCAAACATAATTCTAAATATATTTTATGTTTGTAGCTTTTAAAGAAACTCAAATTCTAAAACTCGTCTATAGTGATGTCAATAATTCTAATAGAATACCAATCCATAGAGATAGCCAATATTTTATAACTTTTATTGATAATTTTTCTACGTTTTACTATATCTATCTTTTAAAAACTAAAGATAGAATACTTACCAAGCTTAAGATTTATAAAACAGAAGTTGAAAATCAACTTAAAAAAAGGATTAGAATTCTTAAATCTAATCTAGGAGATGAATATATTTCAAATGAAATGATTTTATTTTATGAAGAAAATGGGATAATTCATAAAGTCAGTACTCCCTATTCACATCAAGCAAATGGTGTGGTTAAATGAAAAAAGTGAACTTTATTAGATATAATAAATGCTATGATCATAAGTTTAGGCATTCTAGAATATTTTTTGAGAGAGACTCTTCTATATGCTAGCTACATCCTTAATAGAATATCTATCAAAGATAAAGATAAGATTTTTTATGAACTTTGAAAAGGTTATCCACTTAGGCTAAGCTATTTCTGAGTTTAGGGATACTTGGCTAAAGTTGAAATTCCTAAGCCAAAAAGAATTAAGATATGATCTAAAATTATAGATGCTATTTTTGTCAGCTACTCTCTTGATAGTAGTACCTATAGATTTTATGTTGTCAACTTCAAAATCCCTTCCATATCAAATAGTATTATCATCAAATCTAGATATGCAATATTTTTTGAAAATATCTTTTTTTATAGAAATTATATCTCTAGATCAACTGTTGATCATCCATCTTTTTCTAATTTATCATCTTTATATGTTCCTACTTCAGTAGTATTAACCCCTGAACCTGAGCTGAGGAGCAAAAGAACTATGATTAAAAAAAAATTTGGTGAAGACTTTTTTACTTTTCGAATAGAAGATACTCTAACTTCTTAGCAAGAAGCCATGATTTCACCTGATGCTTCTTTTTAGAAAGAAGCAATAAATAGTGAAATTGAATATATTATTAAAAATAATACTTGAATTTTTACTGATTTGCTTCCTGGAAGTAAACCATTATGTTTTAAGTATATCTTCAAAAGGAAGATGATGACTGATGGAATTATAGAAAAATATAAGGTTAAGCTTGTTTCTCAAAGATTTAGATAAAAAGCTGGTATTGATTTCTTCGATACATATTCATTTGCAATACATTTTACTACAATCCGGGTTCTTCTAACTTTAACTTCCATCAATAAATTCTTTGTTCATCACATGGATGTTAGGACTACTTTTTTACATGAAGATCTTAAAGAAGAGAGCTATATGCATTAGTCTGGAGATTTTTTTTATATCAGGCCAAGAAAACAAAGTCTGTAAACTTGTTAAATCTCTTTATCGATTGAAGCAACTTCTAAACAATAGCATGGGAATTTTGATTAAGTGATTCTTTTATAGGGATTTCAAATCAATAAATTAGATAATTATCTTTATCAAAAATGAGTTGATGATCAATTTGTTCTTCTTTATATTTATGTTAATGACATTTTGGTTCTTGCTCCTGATTTGGACTTAATCTATAATATCAAGAATTTTCTATCTCATTATTTTGATATGAAAAACTGGATAAAGTCGATCTAATTCTTGGAATAAAAATTATTTAAACTTTTGACTCATTTTGTTTAGCTAAATCTTACTATACTAAAGCTCATTGACAAGTTTGGATATTCTGATTATCCTTCTATGACTACTTCTTATGATCCATCTATCTATCTTTTGAAAAATATAGAAAAAACAGTGAATCAAGATAAATATGCCCAGATCATTGGTTCTTAATGTATCTATCTAACTGAACTAGACATGATATTGATTTTACTATTTTTAAACTTAATAGATATACTAATAATCCTAGTATAGTTTATTGGATTACTTTAGAGAGAGTATTCAGGTATCTTAAAGGTACTACTGATTTTTTTCTATGCTTTGTAGGTTATCCAAATATTTTTAAGGGTTATAATGACTCAAATTGGATCTTTGACGACATCAAATCAACTTCTAACTATATTTTTATTTTTGGAGGTTGTACTATCTCTTGGCAATCCTCTAAACAAACTATTTTAGCTAAAAGTAATATGGAAACCAAAACTTGTTGCTCTTGATTTTGCTTGTTTTAAGATTGAATGGTTAAAAAATACTTTTATCTAAGATTCTTTTAATGTCTTCTTCCATTCTTTCTATATATATTTACTATGATTCAAAAGTTGCAACATATTTTTATTAAAATAAACTAATAAACATTAAAATAAGCAGATATATTCAACTAAGATAAAAGTCTATAAAAAGAAAGGAAAATTTTTAAATTATTTCAATAAATCATGTTACTACGTATCTTAATCTTGCTAATTGTCTTACAAAAGACTTAAACATGACTAATATTCTGATGTTCTCGAGATGGATGGGGCTCGGCTTATAAAAGACCTTCTAATAGTGAAAACCCAATCTCTGTGATAGAAAATCTCTTGAAGAAGGTTTGATATGATAATAATAAGCTAATTAGTTGGTCAAGAAACACATATGATTTGTTTTATATAGGAGTCTTAGACTCCATCCCATTCCATCATGATTAGTGCTCCTATATAATGGTTAGAAAAAGTTTATCTTTGAATGAGACTCGAGAGGTATTTTTCAAGATATGATACTATACACATCCTTGAAGGGGCTCATCTATATGAGAGTATCTGTATATGGCCACGGCCAGAGATATAGAGAATCTCTAAAAACTCTCATAAAATAATTAAGATACTTGTACATGATCATTGATGTGCTAACCCGCGAATGAGCTTTTATAGTGTGTGTGCAATAGTAGAAATATGAATTAAAAGAATGTAGTTCAAAACCTAATTTACTTCGCTTCTTTCAGATTAATACTATTGATACTAAATGGAGTCATGTCATTAAAAGTACTTCACCTACTGCACAATATATATACCCGGTAGAAAAATTATTTTATATTGATTACTAATTTAACTATTTCATGAATTTTGAATTTTGAGAAAGATTTTTGGTGTTTTGGAAAGAAAACTCAAAATTGCCTCCACTAAATTCCCTCTTCTTTTCTTCAAATAATCATAATCATGTCCTCTTTTAGTCCCACATTGGATAGTAAAAAAACTAGACAATAGTTTTTATTAAAAATCTTACTTTTGGACTTTGTCATGTTTTATCTCATTCTCCACATGCACGCGACCTAGCTCAACCGCATGCACACGATCACACTGCTCCTGTGGCTACGGCATGGTGCATAGTTTTTTATTTTCTTTATTTTAATATTTTGACCTTTTTTATTTAATTAAGAATTAGCTAATGTAATTAAGACTTAGCCATTATCTTAACGAGTTAATCACCTTGATTAAAACTTTTATCTGCTTGGATTTTGATCAGCAGCTCGTTGTGATATTAATCATATTTTTTGCATTGAGCATTTTAATCACTCGATTTAATTTTTGCCTATTAGCTTGCCAATTAAAGTCTTAATTTTGTGGTTAATGTTCTAGCCATTGTACTAGCCCAAATGGCTAGTCTTTGGACTTATAAAAAGTTCTTGGTAGAGGTTGAGAAAGAATATGAAAAAATCAACTCTCTACTTTCCTCCTATTCTACTCTTCCAAGCTCTATTCTCCAAATCTCTCATTTCATCTGCTAAAATTTTTTAATCCTTTTTTTTTTTTTTTTTTATTTTTTACTGCTAGGTTGAAGCTCTGTCATCTTCTTCATAGTCGTGCTCTTGAAAGAGGCATCTAGTTGTATCCTGGAATGGAGTTCTCGAGACTAATCCCGTATAAAAATCGAGAATCGTTTTAGCATAGTACACTACACTCCTTCGAACAAATTCTTCTTCTAATTTTTTTATAAATTTTTAATGATAATTTGATAATTAATTTTATTGTTAGATCAACCGAATCGTAATTGACTGTTGTAGGTTATATATTTTCAAGATGCATTCCTGGTAGACTCTATCAAACATTGATAAGAAGAGTAATTTAAAGCCATGAAACAATTTAATCTTTCTTTTTGTGATCCTTAATTGTTAATATTAAATTAGAGAAAATGGGGGTGCAACATGGTTCTATTGTCTCCAGACATCACATACTGCAATTGCAAATGTTACTTCCCGATTATATGTTGTTTCAGGGATGGGAATTCTTTGGGTTTCAATGGTCGCTACCTTCTCCCAATGTTTCAACTGACCTAAATTTCCCCTTTAGAGATGGATCTAAAATACTTGTGAATTGGCTGCAGATTAGAAATCAAACAACCGACAAAACTAAAAGTTGGGAGTTAAATGTCAAGTTCATGGTGTTAGAAGTTAAAATAACAGTCAAAAAAAGAATGCGCCCACAATTTTCCCTCAAGAAATTCAGAGCGGTGACATTCATTTCATCAGGTGTTTCAAAGTTGGTGGAAAACGTAGGATACTTCCAACATTTCTCGAAATATAATGACTTAAAGGCCGGCCAAGAAAGAAAGAGCTGGATTCTCGTTCGGTGGTCAAGCAGCAGAAGTCGAATATCAAGTATTTTATGTACCTCGGATGGCTATAATAAAAGGATTGTTGAATCAAATTCGTTTCAAAGGAAGTGAAACATAGATTAAGATGTCGAGTTCGTCATCCATCCGTTGGCTGCTTCTCTTGGCATTAATTGCTGCATTTTATGCGATGCAATTTGGATTGGTGTATGGAGGTAGGTTCAAAGCTCGAAGTTTTTCCATGAAGCTGGAAGTTCCTCCTGGCCTATCACAAATCCTTGGACTGTCATTAATTAGCAAGCCATTAATATGTTCTTAAGTTTGCAGAGCATATTTGATTTCTTTTTTTTTTTTTGTTCTTGACCAGATGGAAATTAGGTGGCTAAACATTAGCTGATGTCTGTTTGTTTTGCAGAGATCAAGACGAGGAAGCTGGGAGATAGAGGTGGTGGAGGCCCTCCCGCTCCGAAAGGAAATACTCCAATTTCTAGGCGTCCACCACCTGGAGCTTAGAACCAATAAGTGATGATTGTTTTGTTTGCATATTCTTTATAAGGGATGCTAATTCACTTCACCAAGTGATAATTCGCAGAGTGGTTCTCTTTTCCTCTGGTGGTGTTCTCTGTATGCCCTTCACCGACTTCTCCGTGACACTCCTGTATAAATCTACCTGTCCAAAATAAACTTGGGGGAAGCATCCTGCTTCCAACTTTTCCCTTCAAAAAAAAACAAAAAAGAAAAAAGAATATTCGTAGTAGGTTAACTTTGAGATTCTTGGAGTAGAATTTTCAAAAATTCTCCCTTTTTCAATATATATTGTTCAAGATAATGAGGGATGTTGATTTGTATCATCTTGGTTTCCGATATTGATGCAAGCCGAAATGAGTTGAGATGAACCATGGGCCTAGCTGTAGCTAAAATGTGCAAGTCGCCTATTGGGATTGTTGAAATGTTGATAAATTATTAGGCCGGTGGAAGAGCGACTGGTTTCCCAAACAACAAAATATATATATATCTTGCATTCACCAATTAATGAGCTCCTGATGTAAATTGAGATGCTTAGAGAATGGATCAGGTGTAATATTTGATTCTCCAGGAATGGTTGGAGCAAAACCATAGGATTTTGATTTCTATATGCATAGGTCAAGTCCAATTATATTTATTTATTATTTTCAGAATAATTAGGTAGCATTTAATCGATTTCATCAAGCAAATGAAAGAGATCGAGTCAAACCATCTTCGATACTTTCCCCTCTCTCTAACGACAACAAGCTCTTATATGCGGGATCTAGAACGACCAAAAGCACAAACCCGTGGAATACTACTCCCTTTCCGTACATACACCTCGAAGAAAAATATGGAAGACATGGCCAATGAGCAAGCTACTTCCACCAAGATTCACTGCATTTTTTTTTTTTTTTTTTTTTTTGGTAAAGAAAAAGGGTTGGGAGATAAATCTCCGGTATAGCTTCCCGCTCGGACCCCATCCTGCCAGATGATCATTCGATACGGATCGCATTTTTTTCGCGTGCCCTTCCCACCGACCGATGAGTACATCAGCCTGATCCCGTTACAGCGCCGAAATAGCAACAGTCCCATCCCCAGTCACGTACTCCCAGTAAACTGGAATTTAACCGAGTCATGCATGGGCTCATGCCTCCCGTGACCAGAAAAGACAGGACCACGTCTCTACCAACCGTGCCACCACCGTGCTGGTATCCATTCACTCCTTCGAATCTCAGGTAGCTCTCGCCCCCCACCCATCATTCCCCGCCTCGTATCCTCCGTCTCTCTCATCCAGGACTGCTTCTATCCACTCGCCGGCATCTCGCCACCATCAAAGACGACACCAGACCACCATCTCTCTCGGTCGCCATAGAATGCAATGACGAAGGAGCTCGATTCATCCATGCTGCCGCCATGGACATAACCACGGCGGATATCTCGACTTGTCGCTTTATCCTTGGCATCATCCAATCCTTCTTCCCTTTTAATGAAGCCATGAACCACGATGGGCACTCGGTCCCACTCCTCGCCATCCAGGTCACAGAATTCGCCAATGGTGTCTTCGTCGATTGCGCTCTCGACCATGCGGTCACCAACGGCACCTCCTTCTCGCACACTTCTTCGACTCATGGTCAGAGATCTCACGAACCGGCGTCCGGTAGACCTCTCGGCCACCCATTCTGAAACGCTGGTTCTTCTACCTGTTTATAAGCACGAAGACTTTGTTAGATATATCCATCATCCCAGCTCCGTGAAGCTTTCTTCAATTTCTAGGTACAAACCATTGCGAAGCTCAAGCTCAGAGACAACATGGAAATGAGCACGGATCGCATATCCTCACTCCAAGCACTGCTAGCCCTTGTATGGCGATCGGCACCTCATGCTCAAAAGCTTCTACCTGACGAGAAAACTTTGCTTTCGCTTATAGCAGTGAAGGACACCATTGCCCGCAGCCTCGGCAGGGGAGGTGTTGGACCGGGTTTTGAATAATTTTAGATTGTTCTTCATAAGAAAATTTAATTAAGATGTTGTTACGTCTGGTTTCCAAAGAACAAGTGGACATCATAGATCACCTTTGAATAATTTCAGGAACATGTAAACATTTCTAATAAGTACCATTACTCTAAAGTGTAAGGTTTGCCATGGTTTATTCTTGTTCTAAAACTGATGCTCATGTTAGTATTGTTTGATTTAAGGCGGCAATACCTCCTCCTAGCATAAATCCAAATCCCAATCACGCGAACAATTAACACCTGCAATCTAGCATATCCAAATGGTAACATGCGACCTTTTTTTACCACCATGTCAAGTTTAAAGGCACAACCTTAGTCTGAATCATGATTTTAACCTTCCATAGTCCAAATATGATATGGATTACCGAAGCCATTTAAAGATCTTCTAGCATTAACCTGCCTGTACCTTTACCGGATGGGCCGGACAATTTTTAATGGATTTAACCTCTTTGCCTAGAATGGTTGAAGCTAGAAATGCAGAATTTGTAGAGTTCACCGTTTCTTGCATGGTTTGAATTCAATTGATATGGATTATCTCGAAAATTAAGTCGTGGAAATCTGAGACTGACAAAATGTCGTATAGGCAGGTGGTTGCATTCGTTCTAATATTTCTGATGATATTTTTTTTTAAGGAAAAAAAAAAAGGTAAAAGGTTTCCGAAATGTTGAGATCCGTATACCTTTTAAGTTCTGATTCATTGCCTTTTTTTTAAAAAAAAAAAAAAAAAATGTGTCTGCAGAAAATAATGTTGCTTAATTTGCATGAAAAATTGTGAGTGTAGGTATTCTATTCGACAAACACCAGGTCCATTCTTGTTTTGAACAACTAAATACCTCAAATCCCACTGTAGGACATCTCTCTTGTAGAGAGGGAAATATCAGGAGGCTTGGACATTAAGTTGATCAATGGATCACAGGCTTCAGAGGATGTGCCCTTAGTTTTGACAGGTCCAGATTTGCATCCAGCTCTTCATCTAATTCTCCCACAACACTTCTGCAAATGATTGGGAAACATGTTAAAAAGACCAACTTGGTTGACAAAATGAAAGAAACAAACTAGGAAATCAAATTTTTAAACTACCGGTATTGAAAAAAAAAAAAAAACACCAAAACGTACATGTTATCACCCCTTATAATGTACAGTCCTAAAACAAGTTGCTGAACACCTTCCTGCAAATAATGCCCAGAGATAGTCGGTCAGAGCAAAAGGATTCTGAAATGCACGATAAATAGTTGAAGTTAGACTATGCTCCAGTCAGCAGTTTCACAAAGTACAAAAGATTCAGTTAGTTGCTAAAGTGTAGAAAAGGAGAGACTTTAGCAGTAAGCAGAAATGCATTTTTTGTTTATGGCTTTGCATACCAAAGACTATTTTAGTGAAATCACAAACAAAGAATTTTCTTTGTCATGAAATTAAGGAAGTCATTTTATCTAGATACCAAGTTCTCTCTAAGAAGTACATGAGAAGTCTTGATTTTCTAGTAATTGCATGCAACATCGGATAATGCTGTAAGTTTGCAAGCAAGTGAAATGCTTGTTTTCCCCAAATCACTGCATTTACTGCATTACGTGTGCAAGCACATCTTCAACCTCTAGTGGAGTTCATGAATGTTTTCTGAACTTTCACCTTGCAAGCGTGTGCATAAAAAATCTAGTTCAATTCAGTAATCAAGTCACTCTAAGCCCATTCTGATGCACACAGCCCAGATGTAGAGGACTCATCAATAGGGTTTCTGAACCCCTCAAGAAAATTAAATAAAACTATAAAAACTTTGTTTCCTGTTCAAAAAAATCAGTAAAACAAGAATAACAAATTTTGTTCAACACACCATAATTTGCACACACATTGACTTAAGAATGCAATAAGTAGTGCCAGATTCAACAATCAATGATATTGGATAACAGATAACTCTCATGCACTAATCGAGATTTGACAATTACAACAATTCAACCACTCCAAACAAATGTAGAAAAATTATGACAGGATGGTTGCATATTCAAAGGACAACAAACAAAACAATAGACAATTTGACTAAAAATTAACCATGCATGCATTTTAGAAAAAAGTTGAGGAAAATTTGATTTCCAGTAAATATATCAATCAAGAAAAAGATTAAATAAGAAGATAATGATGAAAAGAACAAGAACAAAAAAGAAGGGTGGTACAAGGTAAGAGTCCTGAGAAAAGAAACAACCATTATTTCATTTCTTTCACTCAATCATTAAAAAAGAGTTAAAGGTTGACAGACCTTCTCTCTCTATATATATGTGATAATGGCCCATTAGTGGGCCATTTAACTTTAGATAATATATCATGCCACATCACCAGATAAACTAAGCCCTCTTTTGACTACTGAGATATTACCATTTTAACCACTCACAACTTTTTAGACCATAAACAAAAAGGAAAAAAGCATTCAAGTCGTGCATGAGGACCATCTAAATACTTCATTGCTCTTGCATGCTTCATCCTCCCTCCCCTCCTTCTGTTGCTACCATCAACACCCCTACCTTAAAAAAAGTCAAGAAAAAAATGTTAAAAAGGGCAACACAATGGTAAACTTGACAATATTTAATTAGGACCTTTGAGAGAGATCAACATAAATTTGCTTTTGACAGGAAATTCATCCCTTAATAGATATAAATCATGAAGATTTCTTTAGGATACAATCTTATATGGATTATTTGGCTCAACTGTTAATGCCAACAGCCAGTAACTGTTGACATCATGCAATTTTTGGTCACATGAGATTGTTGCCAAAAATATTATGACTAATTTTGGTACTTGAGATAAAATAGGCAATCTGGGGGTGTCAATTAAGGTAGTCATTTAAGTTAAAATGAATTGTATATCTGCCAAATAGTGCCATTCAACATAGTTATTGCAGCTTGCTGTTCATTCTAATAACAACTCAGAATTATCTTCACAGGAATTTGGAATCTCCACTAAGCTGTTTTCCATAGCATATGCATACAATACACCCTAAAATGGTGACCTCTCATAAACCAATCTGTTATCATGCCTAGCATCATCCATTTTGATTGACACATGTGAGGACAGCTAAATTTTTGTCCTTCATTTTGTTATCTCCTGAATATACTATAAGATAGCTTCAAATGCCAGAAAGACCATGTAGACACCCATGCAGTGCCTCAAAACTTGATATAAACTTTCATAGATTTGAACTGGATCAAGGGTCTCAGGTCATTATATTTTTTTTCAGATCCAATCTAAAACCTCAATTTGACTACAAAACATGGCAAGAGAGGATTTTCACTTTTTTATCTCTCTTTAAGAAGATTAAAGGGAGTTGGGAATTCTTACAGAAAAGTTTTTGGATAAAATCCAGAAATCTGGCAAGCGTAAAGTTCATATTCTTAAGCCGAAAATAGTATATCCATGGATGTGGTTCTACCATGCATAAAATCAAGTACAGATTTCTTGAAAGCAATCGCTTGACAAATCCACAATAGCAGTGGGATCAGAACAGCAAGAAATAAAATATTCCAGCAAAAGACATGCAAAAAATAATGTGAAACAAGAAGCTAGAAAAGTGGAAGAAAAGATAAATTTAAAAAAAAAAATAAATAGAGCTATCAAAATGGGCTGTAGCCCACGGGTCAACACATTTGGCCCTATAAATGGGCTAGGCCAGGCTGAGAAATTATGGCCCATTTACGCAATCGGACTTTTTGGCCCGGCCCCTATAGCCCATTGGCTAAACCAGGTTAAGATTGGCTTAGCCTGTGTGCCAAGAAAAAAAATTATTACTTAAAAAAAATAAAACTTAAAAGCTGGCGACAATGAACACGGGTGGTGAGTCCTCAATCTTTTTTTATTATTTTTCTCTCAACATAACGGAGACAGGTCAGGTGTGCCGGCCTGCAGAGCAGGCTACGTCTTCTTCGTCGACCGCCACATCCGAGATTAAAAACCCTCATTTCTTCCATGATCTTAGATGTTGGATTTCTGGCTTTGCCCCACAAGGCATCAAGGCCCTTCCCAGCTCCCGCCAGTCCCAGACTCCCGCGACTCCAGCCTCCTCCACGCCCTCCCCCCTGGTCGATATTACCTCCTAAGTCCTAATATTTACTGTTGGTCCGTCACATTCCCTCTAATCTCTGATTATACCTATTTTGGTCTCTCTCTCTCTCTCTCTTAATATTTATTGAGGCCCGGGGATTAATCAATGCACAGTGCACTCAAATCCATCAGTGCACAATGCATGTATGTAGTGTAATGAGAGGATCAAATGGGAGTATAGTGCACAGTGCCTCGGGGGATTAATCAGTGCATAGTACATGGATGTAGTGCAATGAAAATGAAATAAACAATCAATAAAAGACTAAATGAAAGAAGATTTGCCATGCTATAACTGCTTTCGTTAACAAATTTTATAGTTTTAGATTTAAAGTTTACTGCATTAGATTTTGAATAAGGTGCTGTCCATATTTGCCATGCTAGATTTAAAGTTTACTGCATTAGATTTAAAGAAGATTTGCCATGCTATAACTGCTTTCGTTAACAAATTTTATAGTTTTAGATTTAAAGTTTACTGCATTAGATTTTGAATAAGGTGCTGTCCATATTGATTTATTTGAACTATTGAATTATAAAAAAATAATGGAGTGGATACCATTATTAATAATTTGGATGATGATGAAGTTACTAAAAATCTTCCCAATAAGAGTACTAGAAAAGATATATCAAGTGTTTGAAATTATTTCTCAAAAATTGATAAAGATGAAGAAAGGATTGAAAGGGCAGCTTGCAACCATTGTTAAAAAAGAATATGCAATTGATACTAACCCTAAAACTCGCATCAATTATGGGATTTCATATTTAACTTGTCATGTTTCAAGTTGTAAACAAATTGCAAGTCAAGATGTGGGTCAAATGCTCATTGATCAAGATGGGATAATGAGGTCAAGAAAGATAAATCAAAAGGTTCATCGTTAAATGGTACCAGAAGCTACAATTCAGCATGATTTGTCCTTTTCTTTTATTGAATATAAAAAAATTAGGGTTTGGGCAAAGTACTTAAATCTAGATATAGTGATGCATCCTATGAATATTGCTATGTCTGGTATCAAAAAAGTCCATATCAAAAAAGAAGAAACTTAAGCAAGTCATGGCTAATATTTCTAATAGAGTATATTTAACTTCTGATGTATGGATAGCATCTTGTTTAACTACCCACTTTGTTAATGAAAATTGAAAATTATATAGTAAAATTCTCAACTTTTGTCTTATGAAACCTCTACATACTGGAGGTGAATTGAAAGCAACTAGATTTGATTGTTTGAAGCAATGAAGAATAAATAAAAATAATTTTCTCTTATCTTGAATAATGCTTCTGCTAATGATAATATACAAGATATCTTGAAAAACCATCTCTATTTGCACAGCTTATTGTGTGATGGTAAATTCTTTCATGTGTAGGGTTCAACTCATATATTGAATCACATTATTCAAGAAGGTTTAAAAGTAGCCAGTAAAGCATTATTTAAAATCAGAGTGTCAAGTGAGAAGATTATATGGAAGGATCAAATTTCAAGAATGTGTTCAACAAGCTAGTTATGATATAGGAATTGGTTCAAGGTTGGATGTATAAACCAGATAAAATTCAACAAATTTGATGCTTGAAAGTGCAATCAAATATCAAAAAACCTTTGATATTCTCCAAGTGATTGATAGGAATTATAAATTTTGTCCAATAGACGAAGGGTGAAGAAGATGGGACAATATGTGTAAATTCTTGAAACCATTCTATGATACTAAAAATATAATCTCAAGTTTATTTTACCCGACCTCCAACTTGTATTTTAAGCAAGTTTGGATAATTGAATGTATGCTAAATGAAAAATTAGGCAATGATAATAAGGCAATAAAAGAGATGGCTACTAGGATAAAAAGAAAGTTTGACAAATATTGGAAGGATTATAATGGGGTGCTTGCTTTTGTAGCTATTCTTGACCCATGAATGAAACTTGATTTCCTAAAATTTTGTTATACAAAGCTTAACCCTTCAACGTCCCAAGAGAAGGTAAAAAATGTGAAAAAGTAGAAAAAGTTTTTTTTTTTTTTTTGAGAATATACAAGCAACTTCAATGCACCATGTGCTTCTCCATCATCCCATTTTGTTGCATAGGCCAAGTGGAAATGAAAGTAGCCACGAGATCAAAAATCTTCAATATAAATTTTGTATTTTTCTAAAAATTCAACCTTTGAATTTTTTTCTAGTTATATATTAATTATTATATCTTGTTTGTTTCATTTATATTTTATCTATTTGTTTAAAATATTGCAGGAATTTAAAATATTTCAAAATGAAAATGTTGTTGATACTGGCAAGTGCGAATTGGATATTTATTTGGATGAAGCAAAACCTAATCATGACCACTATAATAATTTGGATGTCCTCCATTACTAACAGACTAATGCAAAATAATTCCCTGCTCGCTCTGTTATGGCACATGATATATTGAGCATTCCAATTACTACAGTGGTATCAAAATCTACTTTTAATATTGGTGGTCATGTTCTCACCAAATATAGAAATTCTATCCTACCCGAAAATGTCCAAATTTTAATTTGCTTTTTTTCCCAGACTTAGTAACTGCCGAGGGATATTTTTGATAATTTGATTAAAGGGTTTAAAACCTTTAATCAAATTAAAGAGTTTAAAACCTTGTTGACTTGGTAACTGCCAGGAGATATTTTTGACAATTTGATTTTTGAAATGCACAGGACAACTGTAAAAAGAGGTATCACACTACAGGTTTCACAATTTTGGATATTTTATGCTACAATTAGTTTTTGATAGATTGATATCATTTTTGCCCATTCATTGCAACTTTAGAAATACCAGATTTTACTATTCTTGTCTAAGATTTTCTTGAAGTTCCACATGTCTACATCATTCTTGCAGTCCCATAGTCCTATATCGCTATTTTAATTCGTCTAACCATACTAGTTGGATATGTACTCAGCATCTTGCTTCATGCTTAATTTCCTCCATTTTTCAAAGCCCTAATGGTGTGCATCTACTTCTAGATCTCTACTTTATTTCACCTTACACAAGTTGTTGGATATGTTAGTCATGCTTCTATGCGCATCCCTTTGCCATAAATTCTAACAAATCACTCCTTTTATCTAGTTTTCTCGCTGAACTTGAAAACCACCCACCATTGGCCTGATAGATTGTAACTGTTGTCTCCAACATCATTTGTTACAAAAGTTTAGTAATAAAAAAAAATCAATTACAAAGAACATGTAACATAAGGCTATGTCCTGATCTGGTACTTGGTTCTATCAAGGTATTAATCTGGTTTCAGGAAAACTACAATCTGAACCTCTCAATACCATCCAACCTTTCATTCTTGTACCCTAAAAAAAATATTGTGGGCTGGCCCAGCATTAGCCCATGGCTCATTTGTCAAAGTAGGCCTAGCCCAGCCCGGAATGGCCCATATACTTCGACAGGTCTAATCCTAGTAGCCATCTCCCTTATTACCTCATCATCATTGTTCAAGTTCTCATTTAGTATACATTCAATTACAAACTTGAATAAATTACAAGTTGGAGATCAAATAAGATAAACCTGAGTTCATATTTGTAGTATCATAGAATGGTTCCAAAAATTTACACATTATTTCCTCTCCTCTACTCTTCATATGTTGGATAATATTTATAATTCCTATCAATCACTTAAAAAATATCAAAGACTTTTTGATATTTGATTGCACTTTCAAGCATCGAGTATGTTGAATTCCATTTGGTTGACACATCCAACATTAAACCAATCCGTGTCAATGATAGCTTGTTGAACATTTTCTTGAAATTTGATCACCCTCTGTTGAATTTCATTGGGTTGACACATCCAACATTAAACCAATCTGTGTCAATGATAGCTTATTGAACATTTTCTTGAAATTTGATCACCCTCCCATCTAATCCTCTCACATACTTGATACTCTAATTTTAAATAATACTTTACATACTACTTTTCAGCCCTCTTGAATAATGAGATTCAATATATAAGCAAAATACTACACATGAAAGAATTCACCATCACTCAACAAGTTATTTTGCAAATGAAAATGATTTTTCAAGATATCTTGCATATTATCATTAGCATAAGTATTATCTAAGAAAAAACCTTTTTATCTATTTTTCATTGCTTCAAACAATCAAATATAGTTGCTTTTAATTTAGCTCCAGTGTATGAAAATTTCATTCGATAAAAGTAAGAATTTTCAATTTTCATCAACAAAATGGACAGTTAAACAAATATAACCCTTTGTAGTAAATGTTGTCCATACATCAGAAGTTAAACACACCCTATTAGGAATCTTAACCATGACTTGCTTAAGCTTTTCCTTCTATTTGATATGAACTTTTTTGATATTAGACAGCAAATTCCTAAAATGCATTATTAAGTAATTTGTCCAAACCCTGACCTTCTCATATTCAACAAAAAAAAAAAAGGGGCAAATCATGCTGAATTATAATTTCTACTAGCATTTGGCGATGAACCTTTTGATTTATCTTTCTTGACCTCATTTTTCCATCTTGATTAACGAGCATTTGACTGACATCTTGATATGCAATTTGTTTACCGCTTGAAATGTAATGAGTTAAATGTGAAGTCCCATAATTAATGCAAGTTTTAGGATTAGTACCAACTGCATATTCATTTTTATAATGATTGCAAGCTACCCTTTCAACCCCTTGTTTAGCTTTACCAATTTCTGAGAAATATTTTCAAACACTTGATATCTCTTTTAATGTTTTTAGTGAGGAGAGTTTCAGAAACTTTATCATTATCCAAATTATTAATAATGGTATTCACGGACTCCATTATTTTTCTATATTCCAATAATTCAAATAAATCAATATGATCAGCACCTTATTTAAAACCTAATGCAGTAAAATGCAGCAAACTTTAAATCTAAAACTATAAAATTTGTTAATGAAAGCAATTATAGCATGGCAAATTTTCTTTTATTTACTATTTTATTGATTGTTTATTTCATTTTCCCTGCACTACATCCATGTACTGTGCACTAATTAATCCCCCAGGGCACTGTGCACTACACTTCTATTTGATCCTCTCACTACTAGGGGTGAAAATAGGTTAGGTCGAACTGGGTCATAAGTGACCCCGATCCGATCCAGTTCTTTGATCGAGTCTTATAATTAGACTCAGACTTAACCCGATAGAAGATCAGGTCAGGTCGGGTCCACGATCAAAATTTTTGATTTAATAGATCATTCAGGTTAGATCGGGTCCATATATAACTTAACTCCAATCTAAAAAATTTGAATCTAGTCATCTAGATCAAATATAGACAACTATATTTTAATTATCATATAGCCAACTATCATTAATCACATAAAATAAATAAGAAACAACACTTTCAAAATAAATTAGGATATAAAAATAATTATAAATCTATCTTTATGTTAAAAATATGATCCATAAAAATCTTAAATCATAATTTAAAAGTCCAAATAATTTTGGATCATAACAGTATTACCAAGTTCGGGTCGGGCCGGGTTAGATCGAGTCTAGATTTAATAATCCCAAACCCAATCGCAAACCCGATTCGAAAACAAGAACATGTCCAATTTTAGAACCCGACCCAGATCCATAGATCCTTAAAAATAGATTGGATCAGGTCTACGAGTTGGATCGAATCACGTCACAAGTCAACTGGACCCATTTGCAACCTTACTACACTATATCCATGAACTATGCACCGATAGATCCGAGTGCACTATGCATTGATTAATCTTCCAAGGCCCCAGTAAATATTAAAAGAGAGACCAAGATAGATATAATCAGAGATTCAGAGGGGAGGCAACAGACCAACAGTAAATATTAGGACTTAGGAGGCAATATTAGAGGACGAGGGAGGGCGCGAAGGAGCCCGAAGTCGCAGGAGTCTAGGACCGATAGGAGATAGGAAGGGCCTCGACACCTCGTGGGGCAGAGCCAGAGATTCCACATCCGTGATCACGAAGAAAAAAGACCCAGCCCGCCTAGCAGACTGGCACCCCCTGGCACTTGTCTCCGTTTCATTAAGAGAAAAGTCAACCAAAAAAAAAATTGAGAACTCACCGCCAATGTTCGTTGTTGCTGGCTTGCCGCACGTCGTGAGTTGTCTCGATGCTAGCACCGTTGCTTCTCTCCACCCCCTTATCACCATCAACTTTTCTTTTCTCCTTCGCCAAAGTGTCAAAGCCAAAGAACCCTAACCCTAAATGCCTCAAGTAAATTGGACCAAGGAACACCAGAACAAGACATGTAAGAACAAAACTCTTTTAATATTTAAGCTTTATTTTTAAAAAATAATTTTTTTCCTTTCCCATGAGATTACATAAATGGGCCATAATTTTTCAGCTAGGCTCGGCCTATTTATTAGGCCAAATGGGCTGGCTCATGAGCTACAACCCATTTTGACAGCTCTAACTAGGATGAAAATGAAGTTTGACAAATATTGGAAGGATTATAGCGTGCTTGCTTTTGGAACTATTCTTGATCCACGAGTGAAACTTGATTTCTTAAGATTTTATCACACAAAGCTTGACCCTTCAACTTTCCAAGAGAAGGCAAAAAATATGAAGTTGGAGAAGATTTTTAAAGAATATGCAAGCAACTTCAATGCACCAAGTATTTCTCCATCATTCAACGAGTCCATCTTGTTACACAGAGCAAGTGAAAGTAGAAGTAGCCACAAGAGATCAAGAATTTTTAATATAAATTATATTTTTCTAAAAATTCAACACTTTGAACTTTTTTAGTTATATATTAATTATTATATCTCATTTGTTTCATCTATATTTTGCTCATTTATTTAAAATATTGCAGGAGTTTAAAATGTTTCAGAATGAAAATGTTATTAACACTGACAAGTGCAAATTGGATATTTATTTGGATGAAGCAAGACTTGATTATGACCATTATCATGATTAGGAGGTCCTCAATTATTGGAAGACGGATGTAAAATGATTTCCTACTCTTTGTCATAGCACGTGATGTATTGAGCATTCCAATTACTAAAGTCATATCAAAGTTTACTTTAGTATTGGTGGTTGTGTTCTCACCAAATGCAGAAGTTCTACCCTTCCTAAAAATATCCAAATTCTAATTTGCACTCGAAATTGGTTGCATGGCTTTATTCCAAATCCTGGTGGTAATATTTCTTGTATATTTGTTCAATATACTTTATAATCTTGGTTCATTAATTTATTTTTAGAATTGATTGTTTAATTGATTTTTAATTGGTTGTGGATTTTAAATGAAGATGGTAGCAGTGCTGGCCTAAAGAAATCAAGAGTGGATTCAAATGTGCTTCAAGAAGATGAATATGTAGAGGAATAGTTTATTTGACTTAATATTTTTTTGAGTTTAAAGAAGATGAATTTGTAGAGGAATAGTTTGTTTGACTGGATATTGTTTTTTGAGTTTGATGTACTATAAAAACTATTTGTGTATTTTTATTGCAAATTGTTGATGTTTAGGTTGGTAATATCATTTTGGAGTTTTCCTCAATACAAGCTTTATAGACTGTTAATGGTTTTGGTTCAAACTAGTTTTTTGATTCAAACTTTCTTAATGTTTCGGGTATATATGTTCAATATTATCTTTTTTGTAGCTTCGTCTCTTGTTAGTTGTGTCGTAAAGGCCTATTTATGGTTGTCTTATAAAAGTCTTTTTGGTTTCTTTTATAATTGTAATGTTTTCCCTAACAGTTTGGAACCTTGTCGACTCAGTAACTGTCAGGGGATATTTTTGATAATTTGATTTTTCACATGCATAGGATAACTGTAAAAAAAGTTATCACACTACAAGTTTCACAATTTTGGATATTGTGTTACAGTTGGTTTTTGCTGGGTTAATATCATTTTTACCCATTCATTGCAACTTTAGAAATGCCAGATTTTACTGTTAGTGTCTAAGATTTTCTTGAAGTTCCACATGTCTGCATCATTCTTGCAATCCTGTAGCCCTACATCTCTATTTCAATTCATCTAACCATTACCAGTTGGATATGTTCTTGGCATCTTGCTTCATGCTTAATTTTTTCCAATTTTTAAAGCCCTAACGGTGTGCATCTACTTCTAGATCTCTACTTTATTTCGCCTTACACATGTTTTTGGACATGTTAGTCATGCTTCTATGGGCATCCCTTTGCCATAAATTCTAACCAATCGCTCATTTTATCTAGTTTTCATGCTGAACTGGAAAACCACCCTCCAACTCCTTCATTTGTTACAAAAGTTCAGCGATAAAAAAAAAAACATAGGTTACAGAGAACATGTAACATAGGGCTATGTGGTACTTGTTTCTATCAAGGTTTTGATCTTGTTTCAGGAAAACCACAATCTGAACCTCTTTGTCTCAACACCATCCAAACCATCATTCTTGTACACCCCCCCCCAAAAAAAAAAAAACCCGGTTGGCCCAGCCCTAGCCCACGGCCCATGTAGGGCCAGGCTGGGCTGGGTTTTTATGGCTCATTTGTCAAAGTGGGCCTAGCTTGGCCCGGCCATATAATCTCAACCAATGTGGGTTAGGGCTGGGTTGGCCCACTTTGACAGGTCTACCTCTACTAGAAATTAAGGTGGTATAATAACCCTATCCATTCTCCATCAACAAGGTGCAAAAAACTAAATAAACAAAGGCCAAAAGGCACCGAAATCAGTGATAAGTGATGCATATATTGAATTCAAACAATCTAATCTCCCACCTTTGATGGCTGAAGATGAATTCAATGACTTGAGCTCCTACATGCATCAAATGAACTTAGGGAGAAACTCCTTCAAACTATTGACTAAACTACCACAATAACCTTACAGATGCTCTCATGAAGGCTAATTGGTAAGTAGAATCAGGCTTGGTACATTTGTTGGTTGTGAGTGTCAAGGTTTTGGATGCATAAGCCATCTATTTGGTTTTAAAACAAGTGCTAGACAACTAGATTTCTTCTTGATGGCATCTTAATCATTGCTGAAGAGCATGCTAGTGAGTCCACGAAGGCTATACAACTTTCAAGGAACACTCCAACTTGAATCCTTTATAACATTCTCAATCTTTTTGTTGTCGGTAACTAATCTAGTGATTTAAAGATGTCTTCTAGGTGCTTATGTGGCCCCTTGATCATGGATTTCCAACTGACATTTAGGAAAGAATAAGAAGAACAGTGCAAGCATGAGACCTAATGCAAAAACCTTTTCTTTAGCATTCTTCACAAAAATATACCAAAACTAGTAGAATTTACCATCTATTGACAATATAAAAACAGAAGAGCAAAAATATTGCTGCCCTTATTTAAATCCCACTATTAGAATCAACTGCGATTCAAAATACTGAAATAATCAATTTGAAAAAAGGGAATGTACGGAGACAATCAAAAGATTCCCTGATCCACAAACATACAAAAAATCTAAAAATACAACACTCTAATAGAAATTCATGCATGCAAAAAAAAACTCATAATATCCACCAAGGAAAAAAAAAATAAAAAACAAGGGGGCTAACCTAACCTTTGTAGAGTAAACCCGCTCATGTGACTCATCAAGAATGATATTGGTAGCTTGGTCAAACCCTTTCAAAATTCCCTAAAAGGATAAAGAAAAAAAAGGATAAACATTATCATGATGAAAGCAGGGTGGAGTCATAGGTCCTGACTACTGTTATATTCTTACATTCAGGACCAGCTTTGCAGGGCTGATGATCTATGGCCAAACATGCAAAAATCAGGAAATTTGGTGATGGTAAAGCATCTCCAAATAAAGAAAGAAGCAAAATAAGAGAATTATAAGTAAGAGAAGGAGAGAGAGAGAGAGAGGGAGAGGGAGAGAGAATCAAAATTTGTGAAAAGTTCAGTAGTCATGTAAAGCATTTAAAAAAGGGAGAAGACAGATAAGAGAATTACAAGTGAGAGAGAGAGCAAAATCAAAGCTCATGTAAACTTTAGATGAAACGTTCATGATATATCTGAAAATTCCCAAAATTTTGGAATGTTTATCCAAAAATAAAAATTGGTACTTACAACAATATGCCGTCCATCATTTGTAATGACTGATATGGTCTCTGCAAGGTTAAAGGAAAATAAGAGATTAATGGATTTTCAAAAACATTAAGTACGGCACCATCTAGATAAAGCAATTAACACATTAATGTTGCTCAAATATTTAGCCTTAACACATGGTAATTGAGATTTTAATCAACAAAAGATTGATTATTAGGGACATACGATCTACTAGTGACTGAAGTCCAGGACCAGACGACATTGTAGGAATTCAATAAATTGAAGGATATCTGATTGTCAGGCAGAATGGTTTCAATTGCTCTTCGCACCGCTGTATACAAAGCAAGAAGCCCATAGGATGCAGGTTAGATATACATAAAAAGCATATATGCAGGTTAGATATTTATTGGTGCACATCATTTCACAAAAGTAGCTTCACTTTCACAATCCCACATAACATTGTTTAAACAACAGCTGGGTGGCTTGCATTGTTGCTAAGTGAAAAAGTGAAAATAAAACTAAATCAAGGAAACCAGAGCCTTGTGACCTGGCAAAATGAAATTGAAGAAAACTCTTAAAATAAAGGTTAAAGAAAAGGTAAGAGGGTAAACAAAAATAATAAAAACATAGGTATTACAGGAGAAGAGACAGAGAAATTAAATATTTTTTTAAAAAAAATGGCCATTTATTCACATTGAAATGGTAGCACTCCAAAGCAGAAATACAAATTATTCAATTAAATCGCCACATACTGAATCTATAATGAGTATATCCAAATACAAAGAATTAAAACTCCACACATTCATTATGAGATGATTACAGTGCACCAACCCCTGGGATATTATTTTAGCAGTACTTGAGTGGAATGGTTATCTTCAGGAAGTGAAGCGGAACTGCAGCTTATGCTCTGCTAGCCTTTCTTCTAACATTTTTAATCTATCAAAATACTATAGAAAACATTCTCAAATATATTAAAAAGAAGAAAAAATAGAAGACCAGAAATTGATCCTTCGTTTGTCTCCTGGACCTCTGCATCCTCATGCATCTTTTGCCTCTGTATATGATATGACGATACAATCATCAGCTCCCATATCACATAGAGTGATAGTTTTAAGCCTCTTTCCACTTCATTACTATTTTACCTCAAAGAAAACCAATTCTACCTGCTTTAAGATTTTACAAATAAAAATTCCATTCCTTTCCTAGCTACTGTTGGGGGATTGGACTATGGGATAATAAAACAATGAGAAGCGGATAATCCTGTAGGAAAAAAATAATGACCTCAGGAGGTCTTTTTTATTTCCTACGATTATCGGACTCTACCTTCCACCCTCCCGCTCCCTCCCCCTTTTCCGTCTCCTCCCCTCTCCAACTGCCCCCTCTTCCGCCTCCTCTCCCTCCCATCCTCCACCCCCCCCCCCCCCCCCCCCCGCCCTCCGCCTCCTCGCCATCTTCGCCGGCCAACCTAAGAAACCCTCCGATCCCCCTCAAGCGCTCTCCTTCGCTACAGATCTCTGAACGAGAGGATGACATGAAACGAAAAAGAAACAAAAGAAAAAAAAAAAAGGGCAGTCTATGTGGGAAAAGGTCTTACCTTTCGATTTCTTCCGTCTTTCCTTTGCTCTCGTTGATTTTTCCCTAGTTTTTCCTCGGTTTTTTCCGTCCTCAGGGTCTCAATCGAGCGGGTGGCTTTTAGCGGCCGAATGGGGAAGGCAAGGCATTGGCTAGGGTTTCGTTTTGGGTATTTATTGAGAACAGTGTGAACGTGCTAGAGTATAATCAAGCAATTAAAAAAAAAAAATGGTCAGGGCGTTTAAAATTTTATATATATATATATTATATTATAATTAATATTTTTTAATAAAATAATATATTTAATAAATATTTTTGAAATAAATATGGTCCAAAAATTTAGAAATAAAGAGATCACGTAAGCCTGTGGGCATATGGATGAGGCCTATAAAACCTAACCTATATGATAGGTAACATAGCAGAAAATTCAATTCATCGTCGAGTACACATGCTTGATAATAAAGATAGAGCAATCCTACATTAAAAATATAATGTTTAAAAAAATAATGTTTCTAATAGATATAAAATCACTATAAATAAAATTCAAAAAATAAGTGAACCTCCCTATTTTAATTTTTATGACTATAGCTAATCATTAAAAAATAATAATTTATCATTTAAATATAAAATATAATTATTTATATATTTTTAAAAAAAATTATGAATAATTTTATAGGATCAAATCCTATAACTTATATTTTTATTCTAAATTTATAATTTCAAGATATTCAAACATGCCCCGGAGAACATCAACCTCATCAACTGTATTCTATATTGTATTATACTTATCTTTAGCCGTGTACGTCTACACAGCGGCCAAGCGTAGGCTTGGGATGCTATCATTAAAAATTGGTCACCATTGTTGGCTCGGCAGCCATCAAAGCGGGCCGTGCGATGCACGGGACGTGCGTTGGTCGATGGTTCGGATGTGATTTCGGCCAATTCCTTTGGCTGGGCTACATTACGTACGAATTTTTGCTGCATTTCGGCAGCTTTAAATAAAGTATGTGTCAAGGATGCTGCCAGATGGGGTGGATCACTGGTGTTTTGTGAGGCATGCCTCCGCAGTTTTATCATACATGGGATTAATTTAATTTTTATACCATCCCATTTACTCTAAAATTCTCTCTCTCTTTCTTTTTTAATGATGATTAATTGATTATTCGGCAAGGTTGTACATGGGTTTTGTGAGGCCCAACCCCAAAAAACGGCAAGGCTGTACATGGGTTTTGTGAGGCCCAAACCCAAAAAAAAAACCCTCCGGCCGACCGCCTGGCCTGTGCGTGTTCGAACTGAAATCGATAACTAGATTACCGACTTCAGTTCAAATATAGCTTGGCACTGATCCACCGGTTTGTTCGGCGGAGGAGACGGAGTCGGGGTCGACAACGTAGAGGAGAGGGATTCCTTCCTATAAAGGAAGACCTCTCACCTTTACGGGGTAGTGCAGTTGGTTAAGGTTTGGCTCTCCCTTTGCCTGGTCACGAGTTTGAGGAATGATCCCGTTGATGACTCAATTAAAATTCCAGAATTTTCGAGTGCACGTAACCGGGAGGTGGACCAGCTATAACTCCGACGTCGTAAAGGGGCTAGGCTGACGTAGTCACCCATTCGGTAAATTCCGGAGGATGAAAAAGGTACGCGAAAATTGCGACCTATATCGAACAAAGGCCTAGCGAGCTGGGAGCCAGAATGGGGCGCTAACCGGGATAAAACCCCCCTACCCTTTTGTTCTATCCAAAAAAAAAAAAAAAGGAAGACCTCTCCGTGTAATTCAACCCATATTCGAACTTATCTCCCACCGAACCCGACGGTACCCTCTCCGGCAATCCACCGCGAGTCTCGACTTTCTCGAAGTCGTCTTCCTCCGGTGCAGCTGATTCCGCCGCCGACCATCGCCTGCAAGAGTTCTAAGTCCTAGTTTTTTTCGAGCATGGGTTTGTTTGGGAAGACCGTCATGGGAGGGGGAGGGATCCATGTTACTTCTGTTGTTGTTGGGTAGCTGGTCGGCCGTCGATGGTCGCGCCGCCGGTCCCTCCCTTCCCTTCCGGTGATCCTTCCTGGGCAGTTGATCGTGAGGATCGCCGTCGTTCCTCCTGGCTTTCTTGGGATGAGGCTTGTTCGGCCCTGTTAACAAAGAAGGGTCGACTCTGTTAACAGGGTTGGGCCGGGCTTTGTTGTCCGTGTTGGGCCGTGCCTGTTTCCGGGATGGGCCGGCCCAGTAAAGGTACAGTTTGGAAATAATAATAAATAATAAAATTATATATATATATATAATAATAATAATAAATTAATAAATAAAAGGAATGAGGGGGAAGGAGGAAAAGAACTGTCGAACGAGGATGTCCCAGGAAATTTGGTTTTTTATTTAATTTCTTTTTTATATAAATTAATTATATGATAAAATAAAATTTTGTGATTCAGGATCGTCGGGTCTAGGGATTGAACTGTACTTAGTTGGTGGATACTCTTCGGTAAGTTATCTTGACCTCTAGTATTACATGCTAAATATGTTATGATTGTTGCATTGTTAAATATATGTGCGGTATAGTTTGATCTGCATTATGTTGCATTCATAGTCATGTGTGTTGGTGTTGTCGCTCTCTAGTTCGACTATGATCACACGAGGACCTAGTCTCCTTTTGGGCCTCCAGTGGCGCTATCACTGGCACATGACCGTTGAGCGGTATGTGATACAAGAGCTAGTTGCCTTATTTTAGCCATGCATGGCAGGTACATGCCGAAGATGCATGTTTCTTGTGTGATACTCAGAGATAGTTTTCCTTTTGGACCTCCAGTGGGGCTATTACTGGTGCATGACCGATGAGCGGTATGTGTACACAAGATCTAGTCTCTTTAGGGACGAGCCACAGGCCGATCTTGGCCATAATTAGAAGGACTAAGAGAGTAAAGTAAATGGTTGGCCATCCATAGTCGTGTCGGTGTCGTTGAAATTAAGTGTTCATATTTGCATCATGTTGTTGGTTATATTACTACATTGTTGGACATCTTGTTGTATAATGTGTTTGTGATTGCTGTTTGTTAATGATATATTTGTGTATGTATACTAGTGGTGTTGATAACTTATTGAGCCTGTATAGCTCATCCCATATTTTTTCTATATTTTTGTTATAAATCTAGAAGATTAATCGGGCTTGGAACCAGTCAATGAGGAGCTAGAGTCTAGGTGTTATATTTTGATGCAGGCCTTGTGTGTTCGAAGGAGAAATAAATCCTAGGGCGCACGGCCGTCTGTTATGCATCCAGCTCGGGTTTGAGGTCGGGGCGTGACTGATTTATTAGTATCAAAGCAAAGGTTTAAAATCAAAATGACCTAGTTAGTGAGAGTGGGATAGAATTAGGATTTTGATTGAATATTCTGGAATAATTATCGATATTGAGAATTTATTTAATTTCCTTTGATATGTGTATGTTATAATTCCAAGGGTTTTGTTAAGTGTAGAAGTTTTTCATAAATAAAATGATTAAATTCTCCTAGCTTAATTTTTGGAAAGATATCATCAAGGCTATATAATGAATATATGGAGGTATAATTTGAGTTATATTATAGATTTTATTTACTTTGGGAATCTAATTTTGATATAATTAAAGACTGTGATACATGTGATTGGAAATTAATAAGATGGTTATTAAGGCATGATTGAATGATATCGAAGGTCGGGTTATGATTACTTGAGACCGACATAAATAGTTAGGATATGATTGAGTGATATTAAAATTTAGATTGTGGTCACTGTGGATTATGATTTAAGATATATTTGAACTTAGTATTATGGTCAGTTGGGATATGATAAAGCTGCAAAAATGGATTTGAAACTTGGATTTTTAGTTCTTAGATATAGCATATAAAGTTTGATATATGATTAGCGCAAATGAAGAATATGATTTTTGTAAAGATATTGATCTTGGATGAGTGTAAAAGGCTGAATGAGTTATACCATTTGATAATGATGAGTTAGCATATTATAGATATCGAAGAGCTGAATAAGATGTCTTTGTCTTGATAAATGGGTTTGATCGAGCTTTAATAGTGTTGGCCTAAAAATATAATGTGTTATGTTAAAGGGTTATGCTGGATATGTATGATCAATTATTAATTGAAAAATGTTGAAATCATAAACTTGATATGGATGAAGATCATAAAAGCATATAAATTTTATTAGTAATCATTGAATTATAAATTTTGAGATTGTTGCAAAAAGATGTTTATGATGTAGGTTATGAAAGAGTTTAATGAGATTAAAAAGAAGAATCTTTCGATGAATCTGTATAGAAATGATTATTGAAAATATGTAATTGAAAATGTGTTTTGGATAATGTATAGATTTGCAATTTGCTATTGGCAGATTTAATGATATTATGTAGACATGGCATGCATATTTTGGTAGAATCTTTGATGGTTTATGTTAGCAGTTTTGGATTGTATTATTTTATCTTCCATATATATTTTGGAGATTATTTGATATGTTGAACTCCAAGTCAAATTTAAGATCTATGAGAAGATTTAGATTACCTGTTATTAATGTTACTTCGAGCAAAGAAATGGTATCAAAAAATATTAGAGGATTTGATAATTTATATCAGAGTGCGTAGCCGGAAGAGTGGTGGACTAAAGATATTAGAATTAAGGTGTATTATAATAGAATAATGGGAGCTTTTATTGGGATTACTGAATTTGGATAGAATGGTACTTGTAAGCTTTGGACCACACATATTTGAGTTTTGGAAGCCTTAGATTATTTTTTTTAAAGTTTCGAGGACGAAATTTTTTTTATGAGGGGAGAATGTGAGGCCCAACCCAAAAAAGAATCATTTGGCTAGCCTGGCCCGTGCGTGTTCGGACTGAAATTGGCAACTGGGTTGCCGACTTCAGTTCAAATATAGCTTGGCACTGATCGACCTGTTTGTTCGACGGAGGAGACGGAGTCAGGGTTGACGGCATAGGGGAGAGGGATTCCTTCCTATTAAGGAAGACCTCTCCGTGTAATTCGACCCATATTCGAACTTATCTCCCATCGAACCCGACGCTACCCTCTCCGGCAATCCACCGCGATTCTCGACTTTCCCGAAGTCGTCTTCCTCCAGTGCAGCTGATTCCACCGCCGACCATCGCCGGTAAGAGTTCTAAGCCCTAGTTTCTTTCGAGCATGGGTTTGTTTGGGAAGACCATCACAGGAGGGGGAGGGATCCGTGTTACTTTTGTTGTTGTTGGGCGGCTAGTCGGCCGCCAGTGGTAGCACCGCCGGTCCCTCCCTTCCCTTCCGGCAATCCTTCCGGGGTGGTCGATCGTAAGGATCACCACCGTTCCTCCCGGCTTTCTTGGGGTGAGGCTTGCTCGGCCTTATTAACAAAGAAGGGTCGACTTTGTTAATAAGGTTAGGCCAGGCTTTGTTGTCCGTGTTGGGCCGGCCCAGTAAAGGTACAATTTGGAAATAATAAATAATAATAATAATAATATAATAATAATAATAATAATAATAATAATAATAAATAATAAATAAATTAATTAATTAATAAAAGGAAGGAGGAAAAGAACTGTCGGACGAAGATGTCCCAAGGAATTTGGTTTTCTATTTAATTTATTTTTTATAGAAATTAATTATATGATAAAATAAAAATTTGTGATACAGGATCGTCGTTGTCTCTAGAAAATCGGGTCTAGGGATTGAACTGTACTTAGTTGGTGGATACTCTTCGATAAGTTATCTTGACCTCTAGTATTACATGCTAAATATATTATGATTATTGTATTGCTAAATATGTGTGCGGTATAGTTTGATCTGCATTGGGTTGCATTCATGGTCATGTGTATTGGTGTTGTCGCTCTCTAGTCTGATTATGATCACACGAGAACCTAGTCTCCTTTTGGGCCTCCAGTGAGGCTATCACTGGCACATGACCGTTAAGCGGTATGTGACACAGGAGCTAGTTGCCTTAGTTTAGCCATGCGTGGCAGGCACATGCCGAGGACGCATGTTTCTCGTGTGATACTCATAACTAGTTTTCCTTTTGGGCTTCCAATGGGGCTATCACTGGTGCATGACCGATGAACGGTATGTGTACACAATATCTAGTCTCTTTCGGGACGAGCCACAGGCTGATCGTGGCAATAGTCGGAGGAACTAGGAGAGTAAAATAAATTGTTGGCCATCCATGGTCGTGTCAATGTCGGTTGAAATTAAGTATACATATTTGCATCATGTTGCTAGTTATATTACTACATTACTGGACATCTTGTTGTATGATGGGTTTATGCTTGCTGTTTGTTAATGACATATTTGTATATGTATATAGATGTATTGATAACTTACTGAGCCTGTATAGCTCATTCCCTGTTTTTCTATGTTTTTGTTACAGATCCATATGATTAATCGGATTTGGAACCAGTCAGCGAGGAGCTAGGGTTTAGGTGTTATATTTTGATGCAGGCTTTGTGTGTCCGAAGGAGAAATAAATCCTAGGGCACACGGCCATCTGTTGCGCATCCAGCTTAGGTTTGGGGTTGGGGCGTGACATGTTTTGAGCAAAGTTGCAACAACCTCACGTGAATAATAATAATATAATTTTAGATCAATAGACCAAAGCTCTCGATTAGAACCCAATCAATTAAATAATCTTTAACAATATCAACCATTTAAGTCCCGATACATCCAAAATCAAGTGTCTAGCATAGCACCGATGATCCAGCCACATCCACCCAGGTATCCATCCCATGGACGGTGATGGAGAGAGAAATTCTTTGTGTACCATTCTTGATATGAAAAACAAGCACCGCAAGACCTGGGCATGGGTCGAGCAGGAGCATTGCCATACTTGAACATGGACCAGGTAACCCGTTCGGCCTAATAGTCCCGAACTATAGTTTAGATAGGCTTGGATATGACAAATTTACTTAAGACCTGACCTGGCTCATGGCCTGAGAGGCCTGTTTGTTTTTTCTAGATGGGCCTAAAATATGGGAGTAATTAGTCTAACTCGACCGGACCCAACCCAACCTGATAAATAAATGAAGGTTTCAAAAACTAAGACCGGGCCTGGACAACAAAAATAAACCTAATAATTTGGCCGGACCGAGTCTAGGTTGAGAAAAAAGCTATAAATATCTTAACAAGGCTCGACCTGAGTCCACTCGCCCATTGTTCAAAGTCTAAATACCGCTTTACCTAAATGTAAGTTTTCTTTTTTCATGCATATTTAATACTTGCATCTTTATTTTTATTTTTATTTTTTTTCAAAATTTTGAATAGCAAAAATGTTCTTTTCATTATGGAAAAAAATTATGGTATTCTATTACCGGATAATGGTATCTTATAGCCAAATTATAATTTCTTTAAAATAAAATATTATATTTTTTTCTTGTTGAAATTATAAAAAGATAAAATCATTTTCATGATTTTAATTTTTTTTATAATTTTTAAAGGATAAAACTACCTCTCTTCCTTTATGAATTTTTCTTGATTATTATAACTTTTTATTTACGAGAAATCATAATTTGTTGACGGGATATCATAATATGATTACATCATATTATAATTTTTTTAGAAAGATGAATGATATTTTTATCATTTAAAATTTTAAATAAAAAAATAAAGTTATAAATATAAATATATATTAAAAAATAAGAAACTACCCTATTGCACCCAGCTGTCAATGAAGTGCCAAATTATTTTACCAAGGAGTCTACTATATAATCTATAATCTAGAGACGGACAATCAGAACCAATTAATGAGTTTTCTTCAACCTTTAATCAGTTGGCGATGGCCGAGCAAAAAAGAAAATGGAGAGACCAATGCTGGTTCGCATGCATAATTATTATTTTCTCCTAAGATTTTTTTTTTCCAGCTTTGATCGTTGTTTCTGCCTTCATTCCATGACAAAGATGACAAAAATATCACCGGTGAGTGATGCAGTTGGTTATGAAAAAAGTCTCACGATCAACTAGGGATTCGAGTCTTGGTTTAGGTATATTTCGACGAAAAAGTCCAGGAATAAAATAAAAAATAAAAAAATAATCTAAAAATAAAATCAAAAAAAGAGAAAAATAAATAAAATAATCCTGGAGTCCCTGTTGGTTGGTGGTAATGAGGAACAGGTACGAAAAAATTAATATGCGCCGTGCATCGAACATTCCCTAGCTGGAGTGGGGGACCGTCTGGGGATGGCCATGCCCGGGATCTAACTCCTCTCCCCCCTATTTGTTTACCAAAAAAAAAAAAAAAAAGGACAAAAATAAATAAGGGTTCAATAGAACAAAAGAAATCATATGTTGCCCCGTGGAAATAACTTATGATTGCTTTCCCCGTGTGGAACTCATGTTTTATGAAGGAACTCTCCCTCTCTCTCTCTCTCTTTCTGACATGCATGTACAAGTACGTGCATGTCTGTGTTAATACATATAATTTTTATTGTATAAATGAACCGAATACATGCTATTTAGGCATAGCTCAAGTTTGGCTCAAACCAGCTCATTTAATTGCGAGCCAAGCTCAAGCTACCCATGTAGCCTGGTTGGTAGAGGCTTAGCCCCACCTCCCACCGGTCACGGGTTCGAAGCATGATCCTCGTGGATGATTCGATTAAATCCAAGATTTTTTCTGGAGCATGTGATCGGGATGATAAGAGAGCGTACTATTCCGGTGTCTTAGTGGTGCAGGCTGACATACTCATCAATGATGGAGAGGATACACGAAAATATTGCAGCCCGAATTGAACATAGCCTGGTAGGATTGGGGCCCAGCGAAAGTAGCTACACCGGAATTTAACCCCCCCTTTCCTCATTGTTTTATAAAAAAAAACTCCAGCTACCCATAGGCAGCATGTTGAACGGGCCTTGTTAGAGTTTAATCACGGTCTTTAAAAGCTTTCAGCTACGCACTTTGGACAAATAATCCTGATTATATTTTAATCTTATAATCACAACTTAATTTGATTTATTTCAATTTCACATGCTTTATATTAATTTAAAATAAATAAATATAAAAAAAAAATATTTTTATAAATAATAGCATTTAAAATGATTTTATATTTATTTATTTATTATTATTATTATTATTTAAAAAAAGTTAAATCGAATCACACCCAAGCAAGCCAAGTTAATCTCAAGCTATATTCGTTTGTAAACCAAGCAAGTTGAACTCGAGTCAAATCGAAAAAGAAATCAACCTAGCCTCTCTCTCCGTCTCTCTCTCTCCCTCCCCATTCCCTTTAAAGGGTGAAACAATTAGGATTCACGTTTATATGATATGAATAAAGTCTTGCACGGATTGTCAATCCATCACCACTCTCTTTTATTTAAGCTTTAAGCTTGGGAGTAGTTATGTATAAAATATAAAAAGAGTCAAGTTCGTACACCTAGACCCGACTAGTTTAGGATAATACTTGAGTTGAGTTGAATTAAGATGAGAGATGAGAGGGGTAAAGATATTATATTTTATGAGAACAACCAACATCTCTAGCATCAGCCAGCACTAAACACACGATCAATAGGTAGGCTTCAAATTTACCTTCTCATTAGCTAAATATATTTGCTCCTTGACTACCCGATTGATAGGTATAGGAGCAAAAATAATTCATGCGGGAGTCTATAAGGTGCAACATCACAACGAGATCAAGGATGCATCGAGCGAGATCCATGATCGATCCATGATACCATGGTATTACGATCGATCATCAGCTCATACATTTCATGGCCTTAGTTGGTGCTCATTCAATCGGTGGTTTAGCCAAATGTATACCGTGGTTGTTGGGATCAGCTAATAAAAGCAAAGGGATGGAGGTAGATAAGTTGTGCATGGAGGTGAGGCAAAAAATGAAGCGGATGATGTTCAAGTGGAGAGAGAAAATAATTGGATTTTGTGCATGATGTATGTGGAGAAAAGAGTTGGGCATTTCTCGGACATAGGTACATTCCAATTGATTACATAGTTTAAATACATGGATAATGGTCTTTGTTAGAGTTAAAGAATTGATTTTGGAGGAGTTGCATTGATCGGTACCCTATGTTTACTGACAAAGGGGAGTGCCAAAATTTATTTGCATGACGAATGTATAAACGCATGAATGAAGTTCCAAAACGGACGTTTTAATATTCTTGTTATGTCGCGCTTCATCCTACCGGTGTCGTGGTGTAGTTGGTTATCACGTCAGTCTAACACACTGAAGGTCTCCGGTTCGAGTCCGGGCGACGCCAAATTTTTGTTATCCTAGCTAATTTTGAATTTTTACATAAATACTTTAATTTGAATGCATTTTTAGACAAGGAAAATGGAATTAATTTAATTAATGCAACAATTGCACCCAAATCATGGAAATTGCCTACATAATTTGCCATCAAGTATCCTTTAAGTATATTTGAAACTTTAATGTCCAATATCACTTTGGCCAATAATAGGATCCCAGGTAACATAATTATGTGGTCTAAAATAGAAATACAAATAAGAGGAAGCCGCTAAAATTATTTAAGCAATATGTTAAATATATTATCTATTTAAATTATTTTTTTATTAACTTTATTTAATATTAAAATATTTTATATTCTTATATAAAAATATATAATATAATATATAAATATATATTTAATATAAAATATATTAAATATAATATTTTTAATAAATAGATAAAATATAAAAAATATAAAATATTATATACATATACCAAATACGGTAATTCATATTACCTGTAATCAATATTATTGGCTGATATGGTAAGCCGTTGTCATGACATCCACGTCGGATACAATTGGGCGGTGAGGTGGTGGAGAGCACCACCTATCATATTCGAGATGAGTTCCCAACTGAGGTCGAGCTCCGTCCGAGATGAGCTCCCAGTTGAGGTAGAGCTCCATCCGAGCTGAGCTCCCAATCGAGGTCGAACTCCGTCCGAGTTGAGCTTCCAGTCAAGGTCGAGCTCCCAGTTGAGGTCAAGCTCCCAGCTAGGACTGGAAATGGACCGGCCCAAAAGCCTATTGTTTGGAACTGGACTGTGCCAGCTCAATAAACTTCGAACCGACCTAAAATTGGTTCAGGCTGCGGACAAAATCTTAAGCATATTCGACTAGTCTTAGGGCTATAAAATAGAGTCCATTTAATTTTTAGACCAAAAAAATGTCCGGATTCGGTCCAAAAATTTTTAAAATATAGTCTTTGGGCTGTCCCAATAGGCTTTGGGCCGGCCCATTTTCAGCCCTACTCCCAGCTGATGGCAGGAAGTGAGACACGACTTTTGGAGGATAAAGGCAAAGGAGATCCGAACCGTGGCACGGAGGCGCGAGATTACCATCCCCGCTGGACCAGCCATGATTCTCGTAGAGGCGGGCGCTCCACCAGGGCTCCAGGACATGCAGCAAGCCGCCCACACGTTCTGCATGGCGCGTGCTTTACCGGAGCTCCAGGTCCTGCAATACACCGTCCGCACTCTCTGCAGGGCATACGCTCCACCGGGGCTTCAGTCCTCGTAGCATGCCACCTGCACCTTCTATAAAAAAAGTGCTGTATCAAGACTTCAAGCCTTGTGGCATGATATTTGTATCCCCTAAAAGTGAAAGTGTTCGATCGTGGCTCAAGGCCTTATAGCACGATACCCACGTCCTTCGCAGGAAATCGCTCCACCAGGAAGACAGGCTCTACAGCATACCGAACGCACCCAATGCAAGAGAACCTCCTCCCGGGAACCGGTCCGATGGAGGGCTCTAGCAACCTAGTACTCCTCCCACGGGGGATACTTGAGGAGACGCATTCAACCAAGACTCTAGACTTGGTCTGGCCGAATGAGTTCCTATATAATGTTAAGAGGGACCTCCAGGACGAAGGGGCGAACCATGAGAGCGATGGTAAGAGAGCAAAGATAGAGGGTTGAACAGCTCGCAACCCTCTAAATCTCAGTTTTTCTATTCCCTATCATTCCGTTCTCCTTTATGCGGTGGTATCCCAAATCTCCATCACAGAGGATCTATTTTTCTTGGTTGTCTTACTGATGTGATCATCGGAGCGTGCCCGTCGAAATTCCTGGCTCGAGTCTCTTTTTTTTTGCAGGAATCAATCGGCTGCGAGAGCACAAGAACGAAGAACTCGATGCTTTCGGAAAGGCCAGCTCATCTGGATCATGTTAAATCTACATGTTACGATGATCTAGACGGCAACACTCGTAATTCATGTTACTTTCATAAGATTACTCGATAATGCACCGAATACAGCACTAAATCATATCTAACACCGAGAATTTGTCATACAAAAGGATACGTCGCGTGTGGCATTTATCACCGCAATCGATGTAAAGGGAGAATCTACGGTGAGTCCAAGCAGTATCATTTAATATTTTGATCAATCCAAAAGAAAAAAAAAAAAAAGCAAAGCCTGCAGCTTTAACAAATAACGAGCTCGAATCAAGTCGATAAATTTACCTCCACGAGCACCGCCTCCTTGCGATGAAGAGAACCGATGATGGAAGGAAGATACCCGCATCCCTTGCCCCGGCAATCATCTCGGACCATCTCCATCCCAATCTCACCTGCCCACAAAACTTACCCAAACAATTAACAAAATCCAAGCATGCAATGAACTACACATAAACACTGCACAATACCCGAAGACGTGTGGATCGAACGCATGCGACGTGGGGTAGGGCCTGCTCCTCCTCCTGCTAGCAGGCCGACGCCGCCCCTCCGCCGGTGGGGCTGACCGTCCCCTCCCGCTGCTCCCGACGTCGTCGCCGATCGATGCCCCTGGCTTTGGATCTGGGGGTCCTCGTTGGGGGGAGCAATCCGCTCGCGAGGAATTTGTGTCGGAGTCGGAAGGTACACTTTAGATCGGAGTAGGAGTCGTGTCCTATTCTCGACTCTATTCCAGCAGAAAACCGTTATAATACAAGCATAAATTAAACCGAGAACGAAAAAAAAAAGAAGAAAGAAGAAAGAAAAGAAAAGAAAAGAAAAGAAAAGAAAGAAAGAAAGAAACAATAAAAAAAAAAAAGAAGATGCCGACGTCCAAGAGCATGATAACCTCGACATCAGGAATTGCAACACATCTTTCTTGGCTAATGAACTTCGTCGATACGAAGTTTCACGACCCGTGTCCGGTACATGGAACTTCTAAAAGCTATTTGTGCAACTATTACTGCATAAATTGCATGGGCAATCCCTTCTGTGTACGATGCCGCAAGGAAGATACAAAGCATAAGGATCACCGTATCCTCCAGGTAAGTAAATTACTTTTCTCAAAATATTAATCGCTATTTTTATTTTAATTTATAATGATAGCATTCTTATCCTCGCATAGAATAATTAATGCTACTGATACAGGTAAGGATGGCGTCGGAGCATTCTGCAATCACGGTTGACGACATAAATAAATATTTAGATACATCCTATATCAAAGAATTTAATATAAATAAAAAGAAAATTTTCCATCTTTATAGTCGGCAAACCAAGAAGCGTACTGGCTCGAGCCTCGAGGGACGTTGTAAGACATGTAATTGGGAGTTAAAAACCGACGATCTATTTTGTTCCATAAAGTGCAAGGTAAGAGTCACCTGTACGTGATTTATTTAGATGCTTTGTTTAATTCTATTACTTGAAAATTGTTAACTCTCTATATTTTATATTTTCATTATATATATATATATATATATATTTGCATCTATTTCGATCTCTATTTATTTTGTATTATTTTTTTGGTAAGCAGGTTATATGATTTTTTTTTTTTTTATTACATATTTTTATATTCTCTATTGTATTGATGATATATTTTTGCCATTACCAGCTTCTCGCAGAATATAAAGAAGAGATAAATGGGATCCAGTACAAGAGTTTAAATCACCATGTGGAACGAGATAATCCCGATTTTTTCATGAAATGGGATGTATTGGCATCCTGTCCTGTCTCTATACCAAGGATAGAGAATGTTTCAAGATATTTCGATTGGGATGCTGGGATGGTATCCTATTCCGATATCCTACGGGATATCCCGCGGGGATCTGGATTTAGATATACCAATGAAAGCAAATCCAAAAGAAAGGAACCATCCAAGGCAAAACGTCCATGCATTCGCAATACATCAAAACATCAAAAAAAGATGGATGAGATCCCTTGCGCGATCGCATCCAAAGAGATGGAACCACCCAAATCAAAACGCATTCTCTGTACTCCAAGCAAGTTACATGAACAAAAAAGCAAGGGAGATACAACTTCGGAGGCAAAGACTTCTGAAACAAATACTCCAAACAACTTACAGGATCAACAGCAGGAAAGCAAGGGAGATACAACTTCGGAGGCAAAGACTTCTGAAACACCTACTCCAAACAACTTACAGGATCAACAGCAGGAAAGCAAGGGAGATGCAGTTTCAGAGGCAAAAACTTCTAATACAAAACTACGAACGAGGAGTAGGAAAGGAATACCCCATCAGTCACCCTTTTTTTAAAAGCATATATGGATTTTATCATATATTTTTATGTACATGTTGGTTTGAAGTGAGCTCAAAAACATTATTTAGTTAGTTAGTTAGTTAATATTTTTATAGTTTGGATTTGTTATTGAATGATTATAAGATTATTTTGCTTTAGGACTACTCTATTGAATGTATAGGTGTAGTTTTCTAAATATAATTTGTAATGAATAAGCTCGAAGAAGCAAGGCTTGCTCTATTCTACGTCATAATTTGTGATTAACATAAAATAATTCTAGTAATGCCAGTACGGTTCCGAAATTAATTTGAATGAAAAAATATATATAGATTTTTTATCAGCATAGAAATCATAATAGTTACTAATTTATTCAAATGATCAGTGGTCGATTTAATGCTGATACTTGTTGCTAATGTTCAACTGGTGCAGTTGGGAACTCGGATATGGTTTTATTTAATTTTTAAGCCTTACATGCTCCACCTATTTCTATTGGTTTTATCTAAAATGAAAGATTTTATGGGGCTCCAAACTCATGTCAATAAATTGAATCTTTTGGGAATCATTCACCCCTTTTTATATATGCAAATGAGTTTGCTAGGCTTAGGTTTTTTCTTTTCTTTTTTTTTTTTCTTTTTTGAGGTCGTTTTAAGGAAGTCCTTAGTTAGGTATGTGCAACTACTTGCCAAGAAAGAAAAAAAAAAAAAAAAAAATCAAAATTCATTGAAAAGATTAGAAAAAGGAACCCTTCAAAGATGTAGATGGTGATGTAAAATAGGTGATTTGTTAACTTAGATGAGAATGAGAATGAAGAAAAAACAGGGGAGAAATTAAGCAACAAGTCCCAACAAAACTTGACAACAAGCAGCAATCAAAAATATAAGTAACATCAATTGGGCACCATCATATATGTTTGAGCCAACCAAGAACATCTCCACTCACATTAACAAAAATGACGTTCTTAGATGCCATGCTTTGAATTTCCCTGTCTCTTGATTCCATCGTTTACATATTAAATCAAATATTCTAAATCCAAAATGCATTAGCGGGTGTAGTTCGAGGTCTTTAGATATAACCCCAAGAACCAGGTACCCTAGAAAAATTCGGTATCTTTTAACCTCCATGTTTGTAGAGACATGTTATCCAATCAAAAAACAAAAAAAAAGCCAGTCTATAATTTTATGTGGACTCTGTATTCGATCCATGCATTGTCCAAATTTTGTGGGTAAAAGTTGTTCCCTCTATAATGACCAATGAAGCTTTAGAAATAAAGAATTGTTGACAATGACGATGGAGCTAAAGGCCATCAAGCCTCCCATGGAACAATTTTTCGCATGGTGTTATTATTATTATTATTAAAATTTGCATATTTCCTTTTTCTACTGCAAATTTCCTTTTTCTACTTAATGAGTTAAAATTCTAACTTCAGGAGATGATCAAAACAAGATTTTAACATGTATTGGTTAACATGGAATCTACGATATCAACCAGGTATGATACCATCATGATGGAAGGTCTCTCGATATACTCCTGTACCAATATATGATGCAGAAGTTATAATAACTCCAGTATATATTCGGTATTGATCTAAATATAATGTACCGATCCGGGGTCCCATACCGAGACTTAAAATATTGGTGAAGTTCACGTACCACATCCCATGCAAAATTCTGGTGAACCTTTGCTATTATTACTTAGAGCAAGGTTTAAAGCATCAACCATCTGCCCATGAAGGCATTTTGGAATTAATCAAATTAAGAATAACATAGTAAAGTTCGTTTTCAATTTGGAAAAGGAATATATATATATATATATATATTAAAAAAAAAGCATATGCAAGTACCTTCTATTGGAACATCCATGTTTGTATGATTCTTATAAGAATGCTCACTATAATATTTAGCATGGAAAATTGATCGAAGCAATAAATTCCTCCCAAAATTTTCTGCATGAAAGCGAAAATAAGTACAATTTCATACAAGAGTTTGTAGTTGCTTGTATCCAGACATGAGATGAAGATGATGAAATTGGCAGGAGCTTCAGCTAACTCACTAAGCAGCAACAAAAAGAAGAATTTCACTCTTCATCCATTACATTATCCAACGAAGGATCAGACAATGCCCTATCCAAACCAGACATTCTCCAAGTTAGGCTGCTAATGGAACTCGTTCAAGCTCGTTACCCAAAAAGAATGACAGGTGTAGCATTCTCTTTAACTTCAATTTGTAAAGCAAATCCCAACATCAGCAAGTGCCAAGTATGGTGCATCATTCATGCCATTGCCAACCTTAAGAAAAATATTTGCATAGCTAATTTTACATGGCACCAATTTGATCGAGGGTATGCCCAACTAAAATGCCTTTTAGTTTTTACCATAGCAACACTACGACCCTTGGCTTGCAAACTTGATATGATGCTTGATTTAGGCTTTTTAGAGTTAACCGTGACTTCATATTTTGATGCTCAATTCCAACTATCTTGCAAACACTGATAAGAGGACCTCTTGGTTCCCTTTTCCTAAAGCCTTTCAATTAATCCAGAGGAATGGGTGCAAGAACATAGATCTGACATTTCTAATTAAGTTGAAAATCTTGAATTTTCCAAAGATCTTGAAGCCAAGGATCTTCTATAACTTGTAAATTTATCAAGAATCAGGAAAAATTAAGTGGCCCCTAACGAAGCAAAACTTACTGAACTGAAAAGAGGAAGGGAGCTAGAAAACTTGTTGAAAAGGGTGACTTCGATACAATTCTTCACACTATCAAACAATTCAGAATTGGCATACCTGTATATGAGCTTATTATTTAGATATGTACCAATCCCCTGTAGATTCTGCATCATGGATGTCATTATAGATCACGGGCATGCTACATGATTCTAGATCCATCAATTCAGAGTGTGATGATGCTTCGTAGTTGCATCAGTTCTTGCCTGATATAATCCCACGTAAGTACATGCAAGACAGTTGAATGTCGAACTCTTGGTGACGGTCAACCATGCCCGTAGTTTCCGTTACATCCCCCTCGAGCCACTAAATTTCCACGAACATAATTCCTCCTCCTTTTTGGTATGTTCGCATGGCTAAACTTGCCTACTCATTTGGAAGTCTAACAGTGAGCCCGGTCATAGATTACTTGTCATTTAGTGGAGAACCTATGTCACTATATTTTGATTAAACTTGATCCGAGGGTATCTTGCATGAATTTTGGTGCGATCTGAGCCTTTGTTCTTTGATCTGACGGTTTAGAAGTGTTTTGGATTTTCTGGACTCATTTTAGATATGTTTTGGATGCCGTTTCAGATGGTTATTTAACCACAAAGAGCCTGCGATCTTTGATACACAAAGACAGAGAGAGACAGAGAGAGAGAAAAATCCAGAAAAATTTCAGAGAGATTTCTTCTTCGATCCAGGCATCAGGAAAAGCTAGAGACCTGGTATTTGGGATTTTTCTCGTGCTTCTTTCATCCTCTTTTATTTATTTATCATGTCTCTTTGTTTTTAGTCTGGCATTTGTTATCTGAATATTTATATTCCTTTTGTACCCAGATTTGGGTCATATTATAGTGGATTACTCATTTCCTCTTGGTGGACGTAGGCAATATTTTGCTGAACCACGTAAATCTCGTCTTCTTTTGATTTGATATATGCCTGTGTTGTGATTGGTTAATTGTCTAAGTGAGTAAATAAAAATTATTTGGAGACCTAAACTGGTTTAATCCGCTGCGCACATCCCAATAAAAGTAGCCTATCCAACGAGAAGGATCTCCTGCATAAGAGCTAGCATACCGCTTTAAGAGCTTGTTTGGATAACCTGCTGACCTAATAATTATATAAAAATTATAGGTTTAGGCCGGCGGCGTAGACACCTAAATTAGACTGAATTATATTTATTCTAAAATATCATTACAGCGAGCTGGCTCCATTCCGATATTACTACTTTGATCACGAGGAACCAAATTAACATCTCTTGTGTTCATGCACTGCCACGCAAATCCGAGCTACGTAGCAGACCGCCGCAAATAGATTTGTGAAGACGAAGATGTCGACGTGGCCGATGCCTTTCCCTTATATACGCTTGTGGTTGTCAAGTCACCGGCAGTCGAATCAGGAAACAGGAAATCTAATAACCGACCACCATCTAAAATTATGTTATATATCGACACTCGCTTTGTTAGGCTGCCACCTAGAAGTAATCCGAACCTCCTCAAATTAAACCTTCCAGAAGGCAACACCTGGTGCAAGTTTCTGTCGAGCTGAAAGTTTCACTGCTTAGCTTTCTCAAAGGTTAAAAATAATAATAATAACAATTAATAATCCAGATTCTCAAATACATACACATAAATATATGCAAACTAATCATCAGATATATAAAGCACAGCACAAGAAATCACATACACTATAATAATGTGAAAACAGACAATTGAAATATATGCACGATGAGATCAGCTAATCAAGGCTTGGGATTGGCCTGTGGAGGCTGCTGGTATAATTGTTGATAGAGGGTGGCCATCCTCGAGTATGCCTCCGTGCATCCTGGTTGCTGCTGCTGCTGCTGCTGCTGCTGCTGCTGCTGCCAGGAATTATATAAACTTGTCGGTATAAAGTTCTACTGGAAATTTCTATTTCACTCTATAGAAAGGAAAAGAGTTATTAGCTGCACCACAAAAACTTAGTTCCAAATGGACTTTTAAGATAGTCCAAGAGCAGGACTTTAGAGTTACACCGGCATTTTGGCACCGGTCCTCTAAATGGGGATAATTCTTGGTCCGGGGTTCAAACTTGGATGGTGGCAATTCCACCTTGTTACTTAAAAATAATAATAATAATAATAAAATAGAAAAGGATCTCGATGGACCCTTCAATAAAAATACCTGTGCTGTTTGATAGGCAAGGAAGGCCGAGAAGGGATCGGGGAGGACAGCAGTGCCGCCGGGTTGCTGCATTCGATCACCGGAGGGCTCCCAAGAGGCCGCCGTCGGGCGAGGGAGGAAGGCAGAGGGGTGGAGGAGAGGAGGCAAACCAGCGTAGCCAGGCCGGTTGAGGGAGTTGAGGTCCATCATGCCCATGCCCATCTGAGCCATCTGGGCCATCTGGGCCATCATGGACATTTGAAGCTGCGGCATGGTCATCGGCATCATCATGGTGCTCATCCTGCTCATCATCTCCACCTGGGCTTGTAGTTTCTTCAGATACTCGATTACCTCATCCAGCATGGATGCTTTATCGGTCTTTCGATTCGGAAGAAGGAAAAAAAAAAAGTAATTGTTTTTTTTTTTTTTTTTTTTTGAAAAAAAAAAAAGAAGAGAGAATAATAAATTTATCTTGTTACACTGGTACGCGAGGAAATGGTTAGCATCATTGTAGAAGTACGGATACGTACCTTGCTTGAGTTTGGAACCAGTTTCTGTAAGACCCTCATCCTTTGGTTGATCCTATCCCTTCTTTTCTGCAAAAGCTATCACCGGTCAATTCCTGCATCTGTGGATCTAATTATATCTGAATTAATTAGGGATACCTCCCATGCATGCAGGGGATGCATATATCCTCCAATACGAGCAATATTCTTTCAAATTCTTACCACATATTAAAGATCTACTTGGATGACCGGATCCAAAATTTTATAAGATTTTAAAATTAGACTAATATAATCAGCAGAATCTGATCGAGCCAGTTTTATATTTATAAATATACAAAGAATCTTTAAAGTAAGCCGGCCCTAATTTTATAAAGAGAACAAAAACAAAAGAACATGATACTTTATTTTAAATATTTATGTTAATGTGCCAACAAAACCCCCCTTTCCATCACTTGACGTTATCTTAGGCTAATTATTGATTACCTATACACACATGCATGCATGCACATTAATTCGCACTCACCTGCATGCACATGTGCTTCTACATAGGCATGCATGCATACATGTACATGCACATGTACTTTTTCATAAGCAAGCATGCATGCATATATATATATATATATATGTTGTGTCCAGACAAATCACAGCGAGCTTGAAGTAAAAGAGGAATGGATCAAGCTGATTTGATCCAGCTTTTCATCATCTTCTAAGTTTGATGGCGTCTGGATTTGAACATATATGATTTAAAGGAAGAATAGATAGAAGGTGTTCGAGAAATTTGAATTGCCAAAAAGTCCCTTCTCCATTACAGTCGTGGATATTTATAGGCCAAGAATTAACCGTTTACAGCTGGAATCTACCTGTAAAACGATTAATCCAGAGTATAAACACGTGCAACCAAAGTTGGTCGTAAGGAATTAACCGCTTACAGCTGGCATCTATCTGTAAAACGGTTAATCCAGAATGTAAACACATGCAACCAAACTCGTTCATAATTAATTAATTTTCTCTCAAGAGTTGGTCATCTCCTCTAGAGTTTATCGTCTCATTCAGAGTTGATTGTCTTCTCCAAAGTTGATCGTCTCCTCCAAAGTTGATCGTCTCCTTCAGAGTTGATCGTCTCCTCCAAAGTTGATCATCTCTTTCAGAGTTGATCGTCTCCTTCAGAGTTGATCGTATTCTCCAAAATTGATCGTCGCCTTCAGAGTTGATCGTCGTCTTCAGAATTGATCGTCTTCTTCAGAGTTGATCATCTTCTTCAAAGTTGATCGTCTTCTCCAGAGTTGATCGTCTCCTTCAGAGTTGACCGTCTTCTTCAGAGTTGATCGTCTTCTCCAAAGTTGATCGTTGCCTTCAGAGTTGTTCGTCTTCTCCAGAGTTGATCGTCGCCTTCAGAGTTGTTCATCTTCTCCAGAGTTGATCGTCTCCTGCAACACATAATTATTACCAAATTCCATTCTCAAATAAATCTATCGATTACCTGGAAATGGATCAACTTTGTGTCTGTTGATTATTAATCGGCTTCGTAGCCTTTGGATGTTGACGAATTATTTACCTACCATATTTGTGCCTTTCAAGCATTGATCGACTCGATACCTTTTGGGCATTGACCAATTTCAATTTCAGACTCTTAAGAGGTCAACATAAACAGATCAATTTATCATATCCCAACACTAGTCCCCCCCAGTTTCTGAGTCCATTAAATGAAAATTAGAAACTGTCAGAAATTTCTGTCCTGGAACGACACGCCCGGATGACGTGTCAAACTTTAACCGGAGAGATGGTTACAAAAACAACCACCGTATCTTCTGCCCATCATTATAATTTTTTCAAAATCCGAGAAAATTAAAATATCCTCGAAAAAGAAAAAAGATATCCGTCTAATCAGCAAATCGCAGCCATTGTACCATAAAAAGCCGTTTCGACCCTTCGAGAAACCTAATTTCCATTAAATATTTTAAAGACAGATGGCTAAATCTGGTTCACTTTCATCGTTTGCAAAGAGATCTTAGTCCAATGAAAAGTATTATATAAACATCACATCTCTTAGAGAAATAGGTTTTCAGCCATTTCTGTCTTTTTGCCTTAGGAGCGAAAGAAAAATTTCACAGGTCGGCTTCTTATTCATCCTCTTCTCTAAGTTAATCTTCCTTTAAATCCTTTCTTCATCATGGTTAAGATCATAGAAACCAGTCATATAGAAAATCCTGAAAATCCCGAAGAATCTAGTTCTCATCAGCAAAGAAAACAAGCTGAACAAGTAAAAATAAAAAATATCAGATCTTCTCTGTCGGTACATAGGATTTTAGCATTGAAGCAACATTACAATATTTCTAATGAGTATGCCGTAATTCTCCCTCTAGCTGACGATCAAATAGATCGGCCCCCTCCCGGCAGCATAACCATATACGAAGAACATCTAAGGGCCCGACTTAGATTTTCGATTCATCCTTTCTTCCTCATGATCTTCAAACTCTATCGGGTATTACCATCTCAACTGACCCCAAATAGCATTCGGATTATTTGCGCGTTCTTGATCCTTTGCAATGACACGGATATAATTCCAAAAACCTCGCTTTTTACTTCTTTGTTTGTATTGAAACGAAATTTTCATGGCCATGGATGGTGGGTAATCAACCCACGACATGGTCGAAAATTCATCTCGGGACTTCCCTCAGCCATTCATGGCTGGAAACCGAGCTTCTTTTACATCTCATCTAAAATTCCCTGGGACTTCATCACTAGCCATAGGGAACCTCGACTAACCCCAAACGACGGCAAAAAGGTTCTGGCTTCCGACCAAGAAGACTACAAGAAGCTTACCGGAATGGAAGTTCCTCCGATTAAAGAACTTCTTGATGAAAGAGGGCTCTTTTCAGTGAAAATCAGTCCTAAACCCTCTTTAGGTATTTTTATTACTGACATTATTTTATCGACCTTTCAAGTTAATCTGTCTTAACCTCTGACTTCTTCTTTATTGTAGACACATCAGTCATGGTGGACGTCCGGAAACTTCGGAAACTCTCAAAGAAAAGGAAGGTAGAAGCCACCTCTTATATTCAAGAAGAAAGAAAAATCAAGAAACTGAAGAAAAAGATTCCGATCAACCAAACAACTTCACCAACGGTAGCAATACCTGACTCTCCAATTGTGATATCGAGTGTGTCGGAGAATGACGAAGTTTCTCTATCAGCATCCCTTTAACCCCCCATGCAAAAATAAATGACAGGCATTCCAGGGGACGACCTACTCTTTCGCCCTATCGATCAGCTGGATAAGGGCAAAGCTTCGATGAGGGATGAGGAAGAAAGAATCCCAGCCGTAAATATTTTGGTTAGTTTTTCCATAAATGCTGATGATTTGGGCCTAAACGACCCGATGCTAGCTCGTCAACTTACGAAGTCTATAATAATTCCAAGGGACTGGGAGATAACAAAATCCCAGCAAATTGACGACACAATCTTACAACTTCATCCAACAGTGTTGAAGGTATGAGTTACACTTTACATTTCGAATAGATATTTGATCCTCTTTTTCTATTTTGGCAAATCTGATTAATATAAAGTATAAAATAATAGCTCATCCATGGGATTAATATCATGGATGAAAGTTTGAAAAACTTTGACCAATTCCGCAAAGCGATGAGTAAGGAAGTGAGTATAGCAAAGGCGGAGAAAGAAGTAGCCGAAGAATTGAAAAACTCCATGAAAAAGAAGCTGGGAGAAGCGACGATCAAAATTTTAACATTAGAAGCAGAGTTAAAAGAAACAAAGTCAAAGATGAGCTATATGGAATCTAAGCTAAAAAAGAAAAATAAGAAGATTCGATCATTGTCTCATAAATTGGAGGGGGCTGAAAAAAAAATTGCATCGGCTGAAAAGAAGGTTTTAGCAGCCGAAGAAAAATTTTTGACAATAAGTAAAAGAATTGAGCAAGCTGTTGAAGAAGCTGTGAATGGGGCGGTTAAGAAATATGTCGAATCAAAGGTCTTCGACGACAAACTCCATAAGGCTGGAGTTGAAAGTTACAACTACGGTCTTACTGACTGTTTGAAGAAAGTGAAAAAATTTTATCCTGATCTTGATACTTCAAAGATAGAAGAAGACTCCGATGATGAAGAGAGTTCAGATGAAGAAAACCAAACTAATGAACCTATTTCCAATCAAGCGGAAGGATTAACCAGAGATCCTACTGAGCAATTGGTCAGATATCAGATTGAAGCACCGGCATCAACTTCTCAAATTCCAAGAGAAATTTTACCAGTTCTTCCTGTAACTCAAAGTGAAATAAAGGGAAGTTCTATCGGAGTCAATGTAACAGATTGATGATGTAACAACTTGGCTCACTTCTTTAATGAAAAATCCTTTTTCTTAATATTTATCAGATTATGAAAAGGTGTAAAACGATCGGTCTAAACGAATAAGCTTCCAAGGAAAACATTCTGATAAAAAAAAAAATACTTGAATTATAAGCATTAACCAATATTTCAAAGAATTTAAAAGAACTAATTTCAAATAGGTTTGTTAGAATTCATTAGATAGCAATTTCTAACTATTAATACGAAAACAATATCTAAATCGTTAACCTTCTTATTTTTATAAAAACTTTTTCCCACGAGGTAGGTGATCATACTTACTTGCCAATCGTAATCTTTTTGTCAGAAGTACGTCTGAGAAAAACTTTCCCAAACGAAGGAGGTAATTATGCTTACTTTAACAAGCGTAATCTTTTCGTCAGAGATTCAATTGAGAACCATACAACTTAGGGCCGTATAACCGTCTCTATCAAAATTCAGAAGGGCGTATAGAAGGGTGCATAAATTTGAAATTCAAATTATATGCTTTTATATTCATACTTCATAACTGACTTTCTGAGAACCAGCGACGATATACGAATTCCTGTTAAATCAGGTATAAAACGTGTCGAAATCTCCCGTTTTCTCGGAACTTGAGCTACGAATCGTGACCATCTACATCTTCTATATAAAGGGGGCTCAAGTTTAAGTTTTCATACCACCTTTGTGTCAAATACCTTTCTTTTACAATCCTTTATTCCAAGGTATAATCTTCATCTTCATTGTATTCGAAAAATGAAGCTGAGTGATAAGAAACTGCATCAGATGTCAAAAAGAAAAATAGGAACAGTACGATTCAGAGAAGAAAGGTTTTGTGTGAGAAGAAACCGTTTATTAAGAAGTGCTTCCGTCAAACCAACAGTTCCTGAATATATATCATCTTCATCTGAAGAAGAAGAAGAAAACCCTTTCACTCCCGCTTTAGAGGAAACAAGCCAAGATCCATGTGCTAAACACATTCCGTCAGAAAAAGGAAAGGCCCCTGTTAAAGAATCGGCTGATCCAACGGGTAATAAACCCGTTCAAGTATTGGTTGCTAATACAAGTGTAAGCAATCCAAAATTGGCGAAAACTATACTACAATCCACTATTCTTCGAAAGGATCGGGAGATGACTATTAAACAAGGAGTGAAGGAGGCCTTAACTTCCATTTATCCAAGAATCTCAAAGGTAAGCAATACTCCTTTCTCTTTTTCATGGCAAACTGTTCATACTCTAACAACATAGCAAACCTGTTATACAGTTTGTCAGTGATATCTCTATGATCGAAGAAGGTTGGGATTAGGCTCAGAATCTCCAAGAAGATCTTCAAAGATAATTAGCAATAGTTAATGTTGCCACCTAGATCGTCGTGGCCAGTAGCTCTTACGTGGCCTAGGTGAGTGGGCTCCGTGCCAGCGTCACCGGGCTCGTTGGTCGGAGATGATCAAGGGGAACATAGTCGTAGTTGGGATGAAAGGGGCTTGGTACTGCAGTGGTCCTCCTGTGGGCCTCTCTAGTGAGGAGTAATATTCCTCCTTATTGTCCCTCCGTTGGGCGATACCTGCAAAACAGGGGAGACCTGCGCCGAGGATTCCGGCAAAGACACTCCGACGATCAAGTCAGCGGGACGATCGAAGGAAATAAGGGACCTCTGAGACGGAGAGCTTGGGAGACTTTCCGCTGCCAGAGGGTGATAGACAATGTAAGAATGAAGAGAGTGTGTTGTCTCTTACCTCTCTTACCTCTTCCCGCTGCTTTTATGTAGACGAGCGGCTCTTGGTGTTCAGAGAGGCACGTTCTTCTTGGATAGGCCTGTGAAGCTTCTGCAGGCCTGGGAGGCTTAGATAGGTTGGTCAACTTCCTCCTTCTTGATGGTTCAGGAGGTTGGTGGAGGAGCACAGCGCCTTGGATGTGGCACTCCTTCCTGATTGGCGTAAGCTATGATGAGGGCTTTTAATATAGCCCTCCTTCGTAGATGGCAGGTTCAGTTTGGCAGAGATGGTGACGTGTCGGGCTGCCATCTAGCCTTCCTCCGTACCTATATTTTGAAAAGCATACCTGGAATGGAATCAAATAAACCGTGGCACATGCTTCGAGATGAGGCAGGCGAGGCTCTTCGTGCGCATGGTTCGAGGTGTCCCATCGCGAGGCTAGGCCGCATGGCTTCTCCATGCATGGCGAGGTCTGCAAGGCTAGGCCGCGTAGCCTCTCCATGCATGGCGAGGTCTGCAGAGGCCTCCATGCACACGGGTCGAGGTGCGCAGGGTAGTCACGTGGATCGAGGCACGGCCTGCAGGGTCTCCCCTATGCACGTGGTTCTGGGCATCGGAGCAGGCGGAAATGAGATGCAGTCCCGCGGGCAGAGTCGGACTAGGCGCGGGCGGAGCCGGGTGAGACGCCACGCAGAGCGTACTTGGGGCGCATCATAAAGCAAGACCTCTATGGAACTTCCATTATCAACTAGAATCCGATGTACATCATAGTTTGCAATAACAGCGGAAATTACAACAGAGTCGTTATGAGGCGTTCGAACGCCTTGTAAATTTTCATCAGAAAAAACAACACTTCCTTGAAACCTCTTAGGAGTCCACTCCTCTTCAAGACATGCATAGCAAATCATTCCAACCGACCCATCAGTTGGCTGCTGGTTTGGGAGCTCTGTCCCGTCAGTGATCATCCTCGGAACAGCTGGCCTTGGTATTGCCGCTTCAATTGATCGGTTCTGATTTTGACTTCGGATATATCTAGCCAAATAACCTTGTTTAATCAGAGCCTCAATCTCATTTCGCAATTGAATGCATTCTTCTGTTGTATGGCCATGATCCCGATGATAGCGGCAGTATTTGACTTTATTTCGCATAGCTGGTGGAGCTTTCATTGGTCTTGGCCTCTGTAAAAAGTTTTCTTTCTCAATCTCCATCAAAATCTGTTCTCTTGGATGAGTCAGTGGAGTGTACGTATTGACTCGGCCAACATAGTTTCTACCGATCAAATCTCTTGGCCTTTGATTTTGCCATTGAATAGATCGGATCCTAGAAAACCGAGATTCGTCTTCTTTGGCTCTCTTCTTACTTGACATTAATTTTTTCTTCACCTGTCGCCGATTCAACGCCTGTTCTTCGGCCTGGGCATACTTTTGGGCACGGGCCAGTAACTCTGAATAATTGGTCGGGAATTTCTTATCCAAAGAAAATGTAAATCTAGAGGCTCGCAAATATTTCTTCATAGCAGACATCGCCACATATTCATTGAGGTCAGGTATCTCCAATGTGGCGGAATTAAATCTCTTGATATAATCTTTTAAAGATTCTCCTTCTGATTGCTGGATAAAAAATAAGCTATCAGAATTTTTGGGCATTTTTCTGCTTGTCCCGAAGTGAGAAACGAATAATTTTTCTAGTTGACCAAATGAGTGGATGGCGTCCGGCTGTAAACTGGAATACCATATTTTGGCTGACTTCTTCAAGGTTACAGAAAAGGCAAGACAATATAATGCGTCTGACGCTCCCTGAATTAGTATATGAGCTTTAAAGCTACCTAAATGGTCTAAAGGATCAAACGACCCATCGTATAATTCGATCGGCGGTACTTTGAAATGATGTGGGATCTTTTCATCCATAATCTTCTTGAAAAAAGGGGGAAGAATATTATAACTCGGGGCAACATCTTCTGTTTTCCTCTGCTCCAAAATTTTAGCAACCTGCAACTCCAACTTCTTGAATTTTCTATCAAAATTTTTCTCTCGTTCAAGGTGTTGAGCTTGGATACTGTTAGGAGTTGATTCTCCAGATAAGGTCGACCGAGATTGTGGCCGTTTTTCTTTGTCTTGCTTCTTGGAGTGATGACGAGATCGGTGATGATATATTGCAGGAGGTAGTTGACCTGAAGAACATTGATAAGAGGAATGTCTTCTGGGACTGAGATGTTTACTTACCTGGAGTGATGGTTGCCGGCTGGTTTTTGACATAGCTGGCTGCATCGGCTCCTTCATAACCATTTCTTGAAAATTCTACATCGCTGTGGTAAGCACTTCTACCTTATCAAATAGAGCATTCAACTTTTCTTGATCAAAATGCACTGCAGGAGAAACTTTTGCCCTTCCCTTTGGAACAGGGTCATTTCTTCTTTCATCTGGAACAGGATCTATTGCTTTGCCATCCAGAACAAGATTTTTTTCTTGGTTGTCAAGGACAAGATCGGTTTCTTTTAAAGAATTGGGAGCAGCTCTTGTTGGCAAATCCTTCTTCCTACCCTTCACCATGCTTCCTTTAAGATTTTTTCAGAATTCTTTTACAGAGAATTTCCCTACCTGGCGCGCCAATCTGTTGTGTCCAGACAAATCACAACGAGCTTGAAGCAAAAGAGGAATGGGTCAAGCTGATTTGATCCAGCTTTCCATCATCTTCCAAGCTTGATGGAATCTGGATTGGAACAGATATGATCTAAAGGAAGACTATATAGAAGGTGTTCGGGAAATTTGAATTGCCAAAAAATCCCTTCTCCATTACAGTCGTGGATATTTATAGGTCAAGAATTAACCGTTTACAGCTGGAATCCACCTGTAAAACGATTAATCCAGAGTGTAAACACGTGCAACCAAAGTTGGTCATAAGGAATTAACCGCTGACAGCTGGCATCTATCTGTAAAACGGTTAATCCAGAATGTAAACACATGCAAGCAAACTCGTTCGTAATTAATTAATTTTCTCTCAAGAGTTGGTCGTCTCCTCCAGAGTTTATCGTCTCCTTCAGAGTTGATCGTCTCCTCCAAAGTTGATCGTCTCCTTCAGAGTTAATCGTCTCCTCCAAAGTTGATCATCTCCTTCAGAGTTGATCGTCTTCTCCAAAGTTGATCGTCTCCTTCAGAGTTGACTGTCTTCTTCAAAGTTGATCGTCGCCTTCAGAGTTCATCGTCTTTTTCAGAGTTCATCATCTTCTTCAAAGTTGATCGTCGCCTTCAGAGTTGATCGTCTTCTTCAGAGTTGATCGTCTTCTTGAAAACTGATCGTCGTCTTCAGAGTTGATCGTCTTCTTGAAAGCTGATCGTCGTCTTCAGAGTTGATCGTCTTCTCCATAGTTGATCGTCTCCTGCAACACATAATTATTACCAAATTCCATTCTCAAATAAATCTATCGATTACCTTGAAATGGATCAACTTCGTATCTGTTGATTATTAATCGGCTTCGCAGTCTTTGGATGTTGACGAATTATTTACCGACCATATTTGTGCCTTTCAAGTATTGATCAGCTCGATACCTTTTGGGCATAGACCAATTTCAATTTCAGACTCTTAAAAGGTCAACATAAACATATCAATTTATCATATCCCAACAAAATATATATATATATATATAGAGAGAGAGAGAGAGAGAGAGAGCAGTTGGCTCTTTTAATAGTATGAAATGCAAATTCAAATTGGTATTACTTACAATTACTTAATAGTTTTTTAACTTGACTTCTTGGTGTAGACTACCAAAATATCCTAACGTTGACTGGTCGGACATCTCTTAATCCCTCTGACAAGTGGCCAAGTCTTGAGATGCTGATGGATTTTTTTTTTTTTTAAAAAAAAAACGCGAGGGCCTCCATCAGTTCTCTTCCAAATTAATGATAAACACAAACCGCCGACAAGGGTAACATCGTGGCCTTTTCTTAGTAATGACCAGTTATCTATCAATTTTCTTTTAAAAACAATAATTAATGTTGTTTGATGCTTCCAACGTAATCCATGAACCTTGCTGGTTTGCTTTGTCCATGTATCATTACTTTTATTATTTTTTCAATATAGATCGCACCATTTTCCATGTAATTAACTTTATTTCCTTCTAAACGTAAATGCCTTGGATATTTTTCACAATTTCTCGTATTTTTTTTTTTAAAAAATATTTTATTATTTTTTAAAATGTTAAGTTTTTGTGTAACATGTGCATATAATAGTTATAAAGCTATGTATATTATCATCTTAACCATCTTAATTATTATATTGTAAATAAAAGATACACAATTATCTTACGTACCATGTCATCGTGAGATCATGGTATGTAATAATCTCTATAGGGTCCTCTGAAATATGATGGATATCGTGTATTCAAGAATATTCTTTATCAAGCATGATAATAACCTAAATATTTTTATGTTATTTAAATTTTCTTTGATAATAAAAATGTAAATGCAAGATTTTTTTTTTTTGTTTTTAGGATGATGTCGAGAGGTCAAAGAAACTGGTTCCACCTAATGAAGATTGAATTTGAATCAGGAAAAGATAAGGTATCTCTACCAATTATTTGTTCCATCGAGACCAAGCCACTAATAGAAGATATATAGATAGATGATATGCTCCTAGGTCTTTGTTTGGTTTGGGATTTTTTAAGATCGTATATATGAGGATACTTGGAGCTAATTATGACTAATTCTTAGGAGTTATTCAGTTTCTTTGATGGTACTTCAACAGCACTAAGAAAAAATCACTTTCACGTAGAATGAATTATACCAGTATACTTTCTCTTTAAAAAAAAATATTTTTTTCTAAAAAGTTCATATTGCACTCATCATTCTCTCTCTATCTCTCTCTTACGTTTCTTGAGATCAGGAGGGACCCAGGCCATTTAGTTTAGCATCGACACTTGTCTAGACTCAAATTAATCCAAAATTTTCCCAGCCATATACCCACCAAAAACATCCTCTGAATTGATCGGGATCCATATATAACATGACTTAAGACTCAAATTTCTAATCCCTTAACTGACTCATGAATGTGACACTTCTTCCTAGTTGAAACCTCCAAATCCATTAAAGCTAGACTATTTGGATTCTTTGCATCCATTGTTTGTAAATATATTACAGCTAGCCATTTAAGAAGTTATAATTAAGGAACGAAGGAAGGTGGAGAGAGAAAAATCATTGACGAATAGCATGCGGGTACCATCTAATCCATTAGGAATAACAAAAATCCCTTTTAAAGATTATTTATTTTATAATTATCCACCCCAAAAAAGATGATTTATTTCATCCATAAGATCCAGGATTTAATAAAGTCTACATTTCCGAATTAAGTATTCTCTTCCTTCTTTGACCCTATCTTCTCTCCCGTCCCTCTCGCTTTTAGTAGGATGTTAACCTATGCATAATATTAGATGCAAAGCATCGAAACAAGTCCATAACCTCTCAATTTCTACCACTAGGCTTTTCAATTATTTTCACTTGCAACTTTACTACAAAATGCAAAAAATGTAACCTTATAATTGGAAAACAAAACCCGATCGACCATGCTCAAACCAACTACATATATAATAGGTCATGCAAATTAGAACCGATGTTGCAGTGAAATCATATGCAATATTATCCTCATACTTTCATGATTTATTATTCTAGCAATGCATAAAAGATAATCACTAACATTAATTACCATTCAAAATAATTATTTTATTCTCGGGTAATTTTATCATTTATGTAATGTTATATTTCTTCTAACCGTAGGTTCATATCATCATAAAGATAGACTATGCTTGCTATCAGTTAGGTTACAGAGCAGTTAGCATGCTAGGTACAGCATCTCTGTATTATTGTGGTTTTCGATGATCGAACTGGCAAATAGAGGATTCAAAATTCTAGGAAGAGATCGATGGTTGACCATAGTTCGAGCAAATGTGTAATTTTATGAATTGATGTATGCAAACTTCGTGATAAATATTTTGGAATCATGGGGCTTGTCACGAGATGCCATGTCTTCTAACATATCATCTTTTCATGTCACAAGATGCCACGTCTATCTAACAAATCAATCAAGACACAACATGCCAATTTTTAACATTGAATGATGACAACAAAATAAAGAGACATGGTGTCAACTTAATTTAGAACAAGTTTAGGCAACCATGATGTGTGCATCATGCATTGCACGCAAGCCGTGGCCTCTGCTACCAACTCCAATGAATCAGTGCCTTACCTTTTGTGTCATGGAGTAAAATAAATTCATACGAATGCGATGGATGCCATGCACCATAACTGCTTGCGTTGGCACGTAGATGTGACCTAATATTTATCGTTATAGGAAATTAAGCGGTCATCGATATATGGTCGACCAGGTTTTTCTCTGGAAAAAAAAAAAAAAAAAAAACACACACACACACACATAATAAGAAATTAATCATATATTTTCATGTCCAGATCCCGATTGGTCTCTTTTTCTTTTTCTTTTTAATTAGCTGATAAAAATAAAATTAATTCTAATAAAATAGGGATGCGTATCGCTTCTCTTACACGTTCGGACTGGTTATGAACGGCGGCAGCTCTGTTCCTTCTCGCGGACGTAGAAACCCTCCCCGCACTGCCTTTTCGTGCCTTCTGGTCATCGTCGCATAAACCGTCCACCTTAATTTCCACGACCCAAAAATGATAAAATAAATAATCATACAAAAAAAGGAAAAAAAAAAAAAAAATCATATAACTATCGCAAGATATTCTTCTTCTCTCTCTCTCTTTTTTTTTTTTTTGTTAATGGAAAAAGAAAAAGGGGGAAGTGGGAGCTGCCTGCGAGCGACGGCTGAGGCAGACGGAGTCGCGATCATCGGAGGCCAGAAGCCTCCATCTTCCTCCTCCCCCGCCGCCAAAGCTGGTGTTCTCCGTTTCCGGCGAGGCACGGTTGGTGGCGGTGGTGTTGGTGAACCACACATCGTCTCCCCCGTACGTGTCCAGCGTCACCAGCGTACTCTCCCCCGCTCTCCCCGCCCCGGGCGCCGCCGCGCTCCCCTGGCTTGCGCACGCCCACCCGCCATCGCCGACCCTCTCCCGCTTCCCGACGAACCCCCCCGGGTCGCCGGGGTCGTCGCCGAGGGCGGCGGCGGAGGGGACGAGGGCGTCCATCACGGCCGGGGAGGAGCAATGGATGCGGGGCCCCGCGAGCCGGGCGGCCAGTTCGGGAGATGGATTCGGGGGGAGGAGCGGGGCGCGGGTGGCTTGGTCCACCACGGCCTCGAGGGTGCCGCTCGGCCGCGGCTTCACCCACGCGGCGGTGGCGGAGGAGGAGGTGTACTTTGGGCTGGGTTTCTCGATACGGGAGTGGCCGAGGCCGTGCAAGCCAAGGTGGCCGTTCTCCCACGTCAGCTCCGCCACCTCGTAGTCCGACCTAAAACTATGAGATATGTTTAATACAATCTATATGGATCGCTTTATAATTTTCTTTTAACGTAAATGATAGCTAGGATCGAGAAGAGAACAGACATGGGCACGAAGGTGGCGGGCGACGGAAGGTTGTCGAAGGGAAGATGAGCTAGTGGATTAGGAGCATCATCTAGGTCCCACCTGGGAACGCACCGGCTCATCTCTTCTTAATTTCGTCTTCCTTCTTCTTCGATCTTCTTTTAGGTACGGTATAGACTACTCTAGAGTGGAGGGAGAGAGAGAGAGAGTACAGGAGGAGCTAGTAAATAAAGGAGTGATTGGGACTGAGTGACTTATCTCTCTTCGTGTCTTCCTCCTCCTCGTAAATTAAACACTATACTGGAGAATGAAGAGAAAGAGTGCAGGATCTAGTAAAGGCGTGGTAGGGGGAGATGAAGCGGTTCATCTCTTCTTGATTCTTTCTTTCTTTCTTTCTTTCTTTCTTTCTTCTTGTTCTAGGGAGATGAGAGAGAGAGAGAGAGTGCAGGATCTAGTAAACGAGTGGTAGTGGGATGGGGTTTCTCCTAGCTAGTGGCATCCCTAATGATGCAGGAACTGCTATATTTCCACCGAGTTCTATGATTTTTTTGGCTGTAATGACGGGGGGAGAAAGGGACGCAGAACCGTGAGAAATGACGAGTCATTGGGATGAGGAGGGAAGGAGACTAGAAAGAGGGGGTGGTGTGCGGTGAAGGAAACGGTAAGCGATCAAAACATAAGCAGGGGGAGGTCCTCCTGGTAACGGTGTGTGAGGCCAGGGTTAGAGCGAGAGATGTTCATGAAGTGGCCCGGGGGAGGAGGCACGTAGCTCCGTTCTACACCACATGCCAAGCTCGCAGCATCTGGATCGATAGTTTCGAACACCCGCTTTTCTGTCCACCCAGAACGACACCCGATCGGTGACATGCGGGGGGAAAACCATGCATGTCCGTATGAAGTGATGGGTGTGCCGTTTCTTCGATATGCATTTATCACGTCTTGTCTCAATTTTTCTTGTCTATCCATTCACCGACGCTTCTCTTTCATGCGCACGCCCGCGAACCACGGAAAGGGCGCGGGTTCGATTAGGACGCGCTCGGATATATATATATATATAGAATTTTATTTTAAAATAATATTTTTTTTAAAAAAAAATTATGAAAGTAGATGATTTAGGGTATATTTACTGAAATAGATGATTTGTTGGACATTACAACTCGAGTTCGTCTTTTCAAAAGATGAACTTAACTTCATCATTTGAAAAGACGAATCACGTACAACCATCAAATTTTTTTTAAATTTAATTATTTTTTTAAATTTAATTATAATCATGATGTTGTGATGTTTTTAAATTAAAGTTGACGTGATATTTTGTATACGAAAAGAAATGAATTCGTCTTTCCAAAAAACGAATTCAAATGATTTTTTTTTTTGAATTTCATAAATATTATTTAATTTTTAAATATGATTAATAAATTTTAATTTTAAATAAATAAATAATAAATAATAAAATATTAATAATTAAAATTTTATATATTATTTTTTGGTAATATTAATTATTATATTATTTTGAAATAATATTAATAAAAAATAACATTAATTAATTATATAAAAATAATATTAATTTAAAATTAATAATAAATTAACTAAAAATAACATTAATTAAAAATAAAATTAATTAAAACATATTATAATAATATATTATAATATATTTTATATTATAATAATTATTTTATATTCTAAATATAATAAATATATTATAATTTATTATATTATATAATATATATTATAACATAGTATAATTTTTTTTAAAAAAAATTAAAAATAATCACCAGGTCGTTAAATTCTCTTAACGAAATATCAAGAAAAATAAAACACAGAATTTCTAAGGAAAGAAATAAATTTCAAAAAAGTAGAAAAACAACTTGAGGATCCCATTATAAAACAAAAAATGGAGAACTTCAAAAATTTAGTTAAGGATTCTGCTTGTTCCAATCTACCAAATGCATTCTGGAATGAGAAAAGGCATACTGTCAATCTCCCCTATGAGAAGGATTTCAATGAAAGGAAGATTCCCATAAAAGCCAGACCCATCCAGATGAATCAAGAACAGTTATAATTCTGCAAACTTGAAATCAATGACCTCCTCAAGAAAAGGTTAATCAGACTCGGTCACTCTCCTTGGAGCTGTGCTGCATTTTATGTTCAGAAGAATGCAGAACTAGAAAGAAGTGCCCCAAGGTTAGTAATTAACTACAAGCCTCTGAACCAAGCCTTAAGTTGGGTTAGATATCCCTTACCCAATAAGAAAGACCTCCTCAATATGACAATCGAAGCTAAGATATTTTCAAATTTCGACTTAAAATCTAGCTTCTGGCAGATCCAAATCTGCGAACAAGATAAATACAAAACGGCATTCACAGTCCCATTCGGTCAATATGAATGGAATGTGATGCCTTTCGGGCTCAAAAATGCACCTTTCGAATTCCAAAAAATCATGTACGACATCTTCAACCCGTATTCAAAATTTATTATTGTTTACATTGACGATGTCTTGATTTTTTCGAATTCAATTGACCAGCACTTCAAACACCTGCAAACATTCTTAAATCTTGTAGTTATGAATGGTTTAGTCATTTCTGAACCAAAAATTTATTTATTTCAGACCAAAATTAGGTTTCTAGGTCATGACCTAAACCAAAGAACCATCAAGCCAATCAAAAGATCGATAGACTTTGCTAGCAAGTTCCCTGATGAGATCACTGATAAGACATAATTGCAGAGGTTTTTAGGAAGCCTTAATTATGTCTCAGATCACCTCAAGAAAATTAGAATCCTAGCAAAACCATTGTATCAAAGGTTAAAGAAAAATCCGCCAAAGTGAATCCAAGCCCACACGGACATAGTTAGGAAAATTAAGGCCCAAGTCAAGAACCTTCCATGCCTTTACCTTCCTGACCCAAAAGCCAAAAAAATAGTAAAAACCGATGCCTCGGAGATGGGCTATGGAGGCATTCTCAAACAAACCAAAGAAGGTACGGAACAATTGATTCAATTCACTTCTGGCAGCTGGAATGAAACCCAAGCTAAATATTCCACTATCAAAAAAGAGGTTTTAGCAATCGTCCTTTCGATTTCAAAATTTCAAAGTGATTTGTTAAATCAAGAATTTTTACTCCGGATTGATTGCAAAGCTGCAAAATATATTTTAAAAAAAGATGTTCAAAACATAGCTTCAAAACATATATTCGCTAGGTGGCAAGCATTACTATCTGTTTTTGACTTTGGTATCGAACATATCAAAGGCCAAGATAACTCCCTACCTGACTTCCTTTCTCGTGAATTCTTGCAAGGAGTATAAAATGGCCCCCAAAAAACCCCCGGCCCAAAAAATCAATTCCACAACAGCTCAAAAACAAACCAAACAATCCTATGCCTAGTCGTCTGGGCCCTCTATGGCAAGCCCAGTAAAAACGCTCCCAAAACCACTTCAAAATTTTTCAAAACTATCATGATACGACATAGTCACCCAGGAAGAAGCTGCCCTAAAGGAGATTCAAACCTCTTCCCTGACAACAAAGCAAATGGTGTATTGGGCAAAGTCAAATCTAGCCTTACTTAGCCTCGAGATATTTCAAAAGGCTATTGCCGAAGAAGAATCTCAACAAAAACAAAAAATGATAGTTGAAACTTCAGATTCAGTATCCCTTCCAAAACAAAAATTGGACGTTGGAATTTCTGATCTAACGCCTCTTCAAAAAATACCCCCAAAAAGGCAAATCCATATTTTGGAAAACCAATTTCTCACTCAATCCTCACTATAGAGGATGAATACATGGACAATGATCCATAAAAAATAATTTCAAAAATCTTTCCAAGTGAGTGGCAGTTCCTCCCAAGGACTCACTCAAAACCAATATTTTCTATGAGTTTATACTGGTTGACACCGACTCTGTAGCAATAAAACATTACAAAGATAAGGTAAATCAATTAATTACTACTCATTCGATAGTCCAAATCCTTCAAATCCTATCTCATCTATATAGGAAGATAGTCCCAATACCTTCAAAATTTTTTTCCAAAAATACAATTCACAATATTTCAATTACTGGGACTACAAAAATGTATGGTACAATGCTTTTTTGTTCCAAAACCAATATCATCGCCATTCTTGACTCTTCTACTTCAAAAATAATACCAATTTCCACCTCCCTTACTAGTTTGTTGACATGTGGCACTATTATGGCCCCGCCATTGAAATTCTACCAGAAAAGGTCAGAGAGGGATATTCAACTTATCAATAAAAAATTATACTATTAGAAAGAGAGAAGAAATTCTCTCTTCTTCTCAATTTCTTTACCAAATTTTTCCTGTCCTGGATCCTTTGCTGGGACTACTCAATAATGAATATCCCAACCTTCCAACCATCACTATCTAAAAAATTCAAAATCAAATGGTGGACTGAGTTCAATCCTGAGAAGGCCACCAAACCAAAAATCCTGGAATGGTTCAACCAAAACCCGCAGTCATCCCTGCAGCCAGAATCATCCACTTCAAAGTTCCTGACACATAAGTCTTTTGTAACCTCAAAATTAGCAGCTGCCAAATCACGGGCAGAATATAAAAAGTACCTCTCGCAGATAATGGCGGAATTCAAAAAAGAAGAAGAAGAATAAGCAGCCATGGAGGCAGCCCATTCATCCTCATATTCCAACAAAACACCCCAAGAAGAAGAAGAAGAAGATCACTTTAAGATCCTGTATAAATCTCAAGGCCAAGCACAAGATGACAAACATATTCCTTCGGGGCAAAGGAACCGAAGGCATGACATCTGGCATGATATCTCCAAAGCAACAAGAAGTGACTAAAGCTGGTTCACTTTAAGTCACATCAAAGACAGGAGTACCATCAAAAGAAAGATGCTCGTACCTCCCACGAGACAAAGGTACAAAGACAAGACCAAAAGCAACTCGTACCTCCCATCGGACAAAGGTATGAAGACAAGACCAAAAGAAATGACAAGACCAAAAGCAAAAAATAATCGTATTCTCCACCAGAAGGAAAGAACACAAAGACAAGACCAAAGGCATACCAGACACCTTTGGATTTCAAACATTATCAAATCCGACTTCGGATTCCAAGAAACTTAAAACTCCACCACAATTCTGAAGTCTATAAGAAAGAAGGATGGCTTCAGAGAAAGGCAGAGCAAAGAATCCGGAAGGAAAGAGAGACCATTTCCCCGAGAGTAGTTTTAGGGACCTTCCACAAAAATATTTTGTATACCTCAAATAACCCAAACCCCTTCAATCTTCCTGAAGGCTGCCCTTCAGGAATCAATATCCAAGCTCCTTTCTCTGTAAGTGACAGGTAGCTTGCAATATGTACTTTCAAATGTTATTTTAATAAAAATTTCAATTTCTCAAATTCTTCTCAATTTATATTCAAATATTCAATGTTAGTCTGATTTCAAAATTTTCAAAACTTCATAAGTTGAGTTTTTAAGCATAACACCAACCGGACTGCAGCTGTAAGGCAGGTTGGGGCCGCACTGCTATAGGAAATTATAGAGGAAGGGGTGCCTGTTATTGCTTGTAAGAACAATTTATGAAACTTTGTCAATCTTACTGTTAGTCTATTCATTTATCTTGCCTATTTGATATTCTTGTTCATTCCCCGCCTGGATCCTGGCTGTACATGGTATATATATATATATCTCTTCCTCCGTGACGTTCTCCGTTAGATCGTGCCCCACACGACTGTCAAAGCATACCAAACTTTCTCATCCATAAATTTGCACAGATCTCAAAATGATATTTGTATGATCCATTGATGGATTTGTGCTAAGAGAGGTGAATCATTCTTTCGTGCAAAAGATGCAATCCCTTATCATGCAATGAAATCCCGTAGGCTGTATGATATGTATGAGAGCACTTTAACAACTAGATTGGATTCAGATTTTTTTTGATTTTTTCTAATATTGACTGCCCGTACATGTTGGATGACTATTATAATTGTATGAGAGAAATTTACGGTACCGATTTTAATATGTATCAACCGTATCATATCAATTTAATATAAATTCGGTAAGCAGCATGGACAAGATACCATACCGAACGTAGCATTATTCTAGCAAGATAATATTAATATTGGAAATTGATACCAACACGATGAATCTTATGCATAAATCTTATATAATGTATCGACCATATCATATCAATTTAATATAAATTTGGTATGCAGCATAGACAAGATACCATATCGAACACAGCATTATTCTAGCAAGATAATATCAATATTGGAAATTGATACCAATACGATGAATCTCATGCATAAATCTTATATAAGCATAGAATCTCGTGCATAAAGTATGAGAATCCATGATCTTTATTAGTTGCAACATCCCGTGAAAGAAGAAAAGAATTGTAAATTTAGATCTTTATCTCCTTCTTCACTTTATATCTATCTTAAAATTTTCATAGATGAATATATAGAAGTAGGGACCTAATCCGGCTAATAATAATAATAGATTCATCCATTACAGAGCCCATTAACCAACTCACACCTATACCGATATCCACTACATCACATAACTAAGATAATTATATCCAAATAATGATATTATGAGATTCGGGCTTTTAGGCCAAAGTCGATGGACCCAGCCGACTTCAACCCAAAATGCAGGAAAAAAAAAGAAAAGTTAGAAATAGGGGAACTCATCCTCCCCTCTTTTCGGCCGGAAAACTCGCCGGAAAAGGTGCTGGGACAGCCGTGGAGAGGAGGGTCATGGTCGGCGATGTGCTCGGATGGGATGGAACTCCAATCAACGGGGTTTTTCTTCCCCAAATGGCGATGAAACCATTGGGTTTTTTCTTTAAACCTCCCTCGTCGCCGCCAACCGAGGCCCATCAAACCTCCTTCCACATCATTTTTCTCATCTTCGGCGAGCGACCGAGAGCTTTGTCAACACCGGTGAGTCTCTTTTTCCCTTATTTCAATTTTAGAAAGGATTTAATCAAGATTTTTTAATTTGATTTCGGTTTAGTTTTACTTGGGCCATACTTCGTCGGTGGCCATGCCGTCATCTTCCCCTCCAGTCTGTCAAGCTTTCTTCCCAGTAACCACCTTTCATGGCCGTCGGTAACTATGGAAAGCCGGTTCGATCGGGCCCAGGAAAAATAGTGGGGTTTCGGGGGAGAAAGAAAGAAATAAATAAAAAGGAGGGGCTCTGTTCGATGGAAATAATAATAATGATGATGATAAATATAAATATCGAAATGAGAGATCGAAAAGTTCTCTTTAAAATAATAATAATAAAAGGTTGTTGTCTTTGGTCAGACAAGATCTTTGGAAGGGATCGACCGAGGCCGTGGTTTTATGCATAACAGTAACAACACAATAATCTAAATTTGTAGACATTTACGTTCATGCATGATAAATAAAGGTACAGATTTTCAAGGCTACAAAAAGCTACAGATTATCTTCAAGGATATAAATAAACACCAAATCCAACTGGGTTCACCAGATGCATTTGTAAACTATAACAACGCCAAGAAACAGCTGCCCCCTCCCATTACCACACAAGTTAAAATCATGGACTTTGAATTGAAGCGTATCCTCTTAAACGATCCATGAATTCGTAGCCACTCGCATCTCATCAAAACGAAGTTAGTGTCGAGCAATTCGTCAAGCCGTTCATTTGTCTCCCATTCCTTGAATCACCGGAGCATGTATCCAGTGTTGAGACAGAAGCTACTCAAAGCCGGTGAAGCAGTGAAAGCGCCGCCTTCACCAAAATGAGACCCATGGCTGAGCGGCATCGGCCGGTCCGGTATCTCCGGCACATCGATATCACCTTCCAGCATCTTCAGCGCCTCCAAGATCGTCGGCCTGAGAGCCACCATCACATGAGCACACAAAATCCCCACCAGCACAAACCTCTCCATGATCCCTGTTGGGTTACCTTCGCTCACCAGCGCCGCATCCAGCACCTCCTCCGACCTCCCGGACTTGACCAGCGTCCATGCCCAGTCGGTGATCAGCACCAAGTTCGTCTCCGCCGACGTATCCAGACCATTCCTCCCACTCATGATCTCCAGCACCAAGACTCCAAAGCTATAAACATCACTCTTCTCCGTGAGCTGCCCATAGAGCGCGTACTCTGGCGCGAGGTACCCATGAGTGCCGGCGACCCTGGTGGTGAGGTGGGACTGCCCCTCCCTGCTCTGCCTTGCGAACCCGAAGTCGGCCACCCTCGCCCTCATCTCTCTATCCAGTAGAATATTGGTGGCCTTGATATCTCTGTGGTAGATCGCCGGTTTCACTCCATGATGGAGGTAGGCCAGCCCCTTGGCCACATCCAGTATGATGCTCTTCCTCTGCGGCCAGCTCAGAGGTGGCTTATTTCTTCCAGGATAGCCATTGCCATTCATAGAGGAGGAGGAGGTGAAGATGTGGTCGGCGAGACTCCCATTGGGCATGTAATCATAAACCAAATACCTCTGCTTCCCTTTATGGTCCCTTGTTTTTACTCCTAGATGATGTTTCAAACTTGAAGGATGTTAATGGGAACTATGTTATATGTTCTGAATTGATGGATTTTGATGGGAATTACCTTACAGGTTTACCTGACCCTCCTCATCTTTCTCCCAGGTGATGTGTCAAAGTTAATGGATACTGACGGGAATTATTATGCATGTTCTTCGTACAACCTTCTTTTTTGCTTGTTACATATGATATTTTATCTTCTTCTACCAGAACTATTATATTCTAAAGTTGCAAAAAATGCTTATTTACATTTACTACTGGCAACTGATTCATTTACTGCTGGCAACTGATTTAAATGTCCATCTCTTCATATCTATGGTTTTCTTGGACTTGTAATTCCCGGCAATATATTTCTAACTTCTGGAACTTGTCACGATTCGACAAGTACCTACCATCGTATCATCAATTTTAGTAATAATTGGAGGACTTCTGTAGTGCTATTGCTATTGTTTCAGACAATTCCAGCAGTCCAAGGAGCACCAAGACTTGATCAGCAGGAGTTGGTTTCAATTTGCCTCATGGAAACCTCTTACCGTGCTTCATGCTTTCCGAATCATAATGGTGTCGCATATGCACTCTGTTCTAAAGATTCAGTTTACACTCCGGATGAGACTCATTCAATCTACAAACCGTTTACATTTGGAGGCTTTGTTCCATGGAGATTGTACTTTATCATTGGTCAGGAAATATACGGATGCTGTATCTTGTTTTCATGGTTCGTGTTTCTTGAATCTACCTTATCATCTATCTCATATTTGTATCACACCAACCTTCATGTATTTTATTATCTACTACATGTATGTATGTTTTACTCGCTATTCTATTATATGGTACCACCTGCATTTTATTCATCATTTTGGGCCTCGTGTTGTATCTATACTTCATATTTATCATCTTGATACAGTTGCTGCCGACTTTCTTAACACCCCTTAAAATAAAAAAACTTCTTTCATTACAAGTATTTTATATATAAACCATTCATTAAGATAAGTCTTTCTAAGTTATTTAAATGCTCTTTTCGTTCCCCTTATACTGCCACTTCACGGCTTTCATGGCATCTCAGTTGTTTTGTGAAAGTTGATGATGACCTAAATTTTGGATATATTTTGATAAATAAACTTTCTTTGTTTGTGATATTTTCAGGTCAGACCATGATATCGAAGCCACCGTCCGAGCACAACTTCTCCACCATTTTTATCTCGCAAATGCGCTACGATCTTTGACCCTATTATCCCTTCTATCGGGACGGTAGATTAGCCAATCTCTTCAACAAATTTATTAGCCGGACATCTGGATCGGGCCAGATCTCGGTTCCAGTTTTTTTTTAATGGATATGGTATTACAAGCTAAAAATATCATGTTTATAGTAAGTTAATTTTTTTTAAAAAAAAATAATACGATGTCCTTTTAATATTCCTTGCACGTTTTTTTTCTTATTTTATTTTTTATATCTTTTAATTATCCACATGTCCATTTTTCATGATTTTTTTTTTGTGTATCAAAATTTTATTTAGATTAATCTTTCCATTCTTATTAATTTTATCATCTGCATTATTTCTTTTCTTTTTTTTTTTTTAGAGGTTAACATATTTTTTCGTCCAACTTTCTTGCATATTAGAAAACTTTTTTTATTAATTTCTCCTCATCTTTATCTATACTTTGACTTTTTTCATACTCTTTATTAACCTTCTTTTATTTTTTTATATTTATAATTTTTAGACATTCTATCCTTTAAAATAATTTTTAGATTTATCGATCAAATATATATTAAAATATTTTTATTAAAATTAAATCAAAAATTATTTTATTCCATGATAATTTTTGATATTAAAATAAAAATTTTGGCAATGTCGATCGGACCCTTAGCAGGAGCTGCGAACATTTTTGCTGCCTGAAAGCGAAGTTCAAGATGGCACAACAAGAGGCGCCCTTTGCGATAAAGTTTCTCGGTGACCCACCGGTCTTTCTTAGTACGCAAAAATCCAACTTTTCTTTTCGTCGCTTCCTATAACTTGTTTCCATCGATCGTATCCCGTTCCAGCGTGACAGGAGCAAACCAGGAGGAGTGGGAAAGTAGAAACGGAAGAAGGGTTCCGCGTTTGAAAATGGAATTCAAAATCCCAGCTATCATTAAAAGGAGACGTCGGGGATCGACAGCTGGCCGTTTCCTTCATCATTGGCATCTCGGCCTTTGGAGCGGACCCAGACGTCTAAATTCTCTCTCCCACCCGCCACCCTCAATGAACGGGGTTACATCTTTTTGCGCAGAAGAACGGTATCCTTTTCTTCGTACGAAACCACCGTTGGATCGTGCAAATAATCGCTTCCAGTCCCACCGTTGGATCGTGCAAATAATCGCTTCCAGTCCCATCTGTAGCTGATGAATGACAAGAGTTCGAATGCTTCGAAAGCTTCGCATATCTGATCCAACTGTTGAAATAAGACCGATCGTCGTTCTATCGGGCAAAAAATACGACCCGCACCCTCTCTCTCGTGGATTTCGCCATCCTCGGGCCTTTCTTATAAAAATAATAATAATAATAATTTGATCTCCTGAACTGCTGACCAACGGCTCTCCGTGTGGTATATCCCGCAGATTCCCGGTCCAATGTTGGAAGCTACGTTCCTAATTTATTAAGACCTGGTTTTAAAACAATGACCACTTTGTTATAAAATGAATACCTTACGAAAAGCGGTCAGATTTGAGTGATCTTACCATAACTACGAGACGAGCTCCACCTTCCGTTCAAATGAAGCCGCTCCTTCTCAAGCGAGGGGGAATAAAAAAAATTCCAGCTAACCACCGGCTACCCCCAAGCGTCGCGTCAAGCAAAACGAAACGAAGGAAAAGCAACCGCGATTTTTTTTTAAAAAAAAGTCCCAGCTCCCCGACGGCCCGGCACCGTCACCGGCTCATATCCTGTAGTCTATTCTTCACCTCCTTTCGGAAATCCATTGCCCAGAGTGGAAAAGAATGGCAGGTCAGCGACCAATATCTCTATTTTTTTAACTCGAGAGAAAAAAATTGAACGGAAAGGAGCGAAGCGTTGTAATCCACCGTAGTAGTTCCAGAGCACGGCGAGAGGGAGCAGGGAACGAGGAGATGCGAGGGCGGAGTACCAGACAACCGCCCAACTGCAGCGCCGCCACAGCCAGAGAGACGCGCCGGAACCCTAGATGCATCCGCGGAGCCCCCAACGCTGCCTGACGAGCTGGCCTGACTTCTGGTTCGGCGACAAGCACCTCAAGCATGTGGTCCTCAAGATGCAGCTCGGTGACGAAACCCTAACCCTAGATGCCTCCCCCCCGTCGGCAGCCAGCCCTGACCTCACTGCCCTCCTCTCCGACGAGCTCCTCCTCCGCATTCTCGGTACGCTTCCCGACCCCCTCCACAGCCCCGCCTCCCTCGTCTGCAAGCGATGGCTCCGCCTTCTCGGTCGCCTCCGTCGCTCACTCACCCTCCTCGATTGGTCCTTCCTCCACCGCCGCCTCCCCCTCCGGTTCCCCGACCTCGCTGAGGTCGACGTCGTCCCCGCCTCCTTCGCCTTCCCTTCCTCCCCCGCCACCGCCGATGTCCTCCTCGCGCGCGGCCTGTTGTCCGTCCACATTGACCCCCTCGCGGAGCCCCCCATCGGCGATTGCCGCTTCCTTCCGATCGACGTCATCGACCGCGGGCTCGAGGCTCTCGCCCACGGCTGCTCGGGCCTCCGGAAGCTTGCCCTTGTGGCCGCCGCCTCCGACGCTGGCCTCGTGACCGTCGCCCTCCAGTGCGCCACCCTTCAGGAGCTGGAGCTCCACCGCTGCACCGATCTCGCCCTCCGCTCCATCTCCGCCTTCAAGAACCTGCAGATCTTGCGGCTGGTGGGGTCCGTGGAGGGCCTCTACGGTGGGCCAGGGGTCACCGACATCGGGCTCACCATCCTGGCCAATGGGTGCAAGCGGCTGGTGAAGCTGGAGCTCAGCGGGTGCGAGGGGAGCTATGATGGGATTTCGGCAATCGGGCGCTGCTGCCTGATGCTGGAGGAGCTGACGATCTGCGATCACCGGATGGATGCCGGGTGGCTGGCCGCGCTGCCCTTCTGTGAGAACCTCAAGACTCTGAGGTTGCAGAGCTGCAATAAGATCGACACTGATCCGGGGCCCAAGGAGCATCTGGGGTCGTGCCCGACAATCGAACGCCTGCAGTTGCAGCGATGCCAGCTGCGGGACAAGAGAAGCTTGCACGCGCTGTTTATGGTGTGCGAGTCCGTCAGGGAGATCATGTTTCAGGATTGCTGGGGACTGGACGACGGCATGTTCAGGATTGCGAGCATCTGCAGGTAATGGTTGTCTTCTCAGCCTTCCATTTTATTTTTTTGGTTCTCGTTGCTGAGGTTTGTCAGTTTGGTAAATTTAACTTTTTTCCCTTTTTTTTATTTTGTACTTTATGTTCTAAAAGATATATGAGCCAGAAAATGTAGCATAATTCATGTCTGTTGCCACTATTAATTCGAAAATCATACAAAAGATTATGCGCTAGTGATATCTAAGTGAATGTATGCTTGCTGGGTGCTCCTCCAACAGTGCAGAACATTTTCTTGATAACTCAAAATTGGCATCATAAAAATGCAAGAAAACAAGAGTGATAAAGAGCGTTGCTGTTATTTTTGGGGGTTATCTTTATGTTTCCTTCGGTCCTTCCTGCCATATTATTCCTTTCAATAATTACACCTCCATCAATGCCAATGTTTAAAAATCCTACATCAAAATTGTCAGAATAGGTTTTGCAGATTTTTGTCATTCATGTGAAGGTTTTGCAGTTCCTTTTTGCATGCATTGGTGCTTGATCATTCTATACTTATTACATACCAGATATGAGAGTGTTTGATGCTTTCTCATATTCTTTTGTTATATCTAACCCACCATATTGCTGAAAAATATTAAAGAAATAAAGGCATATGTATAAATCATAAGAAGGGATGGTCATCGTCGTTCTTAGCTGGAGTCAATTTAATGAATCAAATTGACTTTATAAGACATGCTTCTGTTATGTTGTGTCCATGCTATTTGGCATTTTTATGATATCATTTCTTAACTTTCAATGCAAATTATGCCATCTTTGTTATTATCTTGTATGAACTGATGCATCTTGCCCAAGCTTTACTATCTTAACATTTGATATAATCTTGAAAATATGCTTATACATGTAGACAACATTATTTTCAAACAGTTTCTTATCCCAACTTTTAAGTCCCATACCTATGGATTTGGAGAAGATGGCATCCTGAATTAATGTCTGACCCAACGGTTGATTGAAAGTTGGTTGGATGTCGTATTATCCTCTTGATATCCACTTGGTTACTATTATTGGATCTAGGATTGTACCACCATCATTAGTGCAAGTTGTGGCGGAGACACAAAATTTATGTTCCTTATTCACTGCTGGATGATATGAACAATCTAATACAACAGATTTAAATACACAAAGAAAGAGTTAGAAATGGTAAAATACCATGGAGATTTATGTTCCAACGTCCAATAATGGTACGCCACAGTTTTCCTAACTGATGCCTTATTTGGGACAACTAAAGAAAACAACTAGATGAAAAACATTCAGATGCAAACATGGAAGATTTCGTGTATCTGACCTAATTACAGAGGAAATCATTATTTGTAGATGCCAACACCCTGATCGCATTTGTGGAGTATTACTTGGAATGACATACATGTCTCCAGTCCTCATTATCAGAACTATGTTTTCAACATCTCGCTGATTACCATGACACTGCATTTTAATTGGTTCAAACTCCAAAATATCTAATGCAATGAGATTGGCAAAAACTTTACCATGTCACACAAATAAGCTGGTCATTAATGCTAGAAGTTTGGATTGTCATTTAGGTTTGCTGTATAAAGAGTCCTGCGCTTCTTTGCTGCCACTTCGTAAATTGTATTTTGACTTTCTTTATGCAATTATCTGATGCCAGTTGGTTCACTTGGATGTCAATATGATGATAGACCTTCTATTTTAAGGAATTTCTTTCTTTCATTCTTTTTCTCTTTTTTTTTTTTTGTTTAATTGTTGTAACTAAAGAGCATTTTGCCAATGATTATCAAGATTTCTAGCTTTTGGAAATTTGGTGACTATGTTAGGTGATTGGGACTGGAAAATTAAGAATTCTGAGAGCGTACTGAATTATGGAACAAAGGTTTGGTTTGAGATAGGTGGTGTTTCTTGATAAAAGCTTGCATTGGAAACTATTCGTGAGGGCACTTTGGAAACACGGTTATATATGATTAGCTGAGGAAAATCATGGAATCTAGGAGTTGAAATCGGGATCTGGTTCTAGGTATGTGATATATCCACCTAGATAAGAATTTGAGAAAAGCTCAGGGGATTTGAGTCACTTGACCAAGAGCATGAGAAAGGTCATGGGAACACTTTTATTGCTTGGTTTAAGGCCATGGGGATTTGCTTGGTTTTAGGTGGATGATGTTTCCTTGTGAAAGTCTGAAGAAAACTTTTATTGCATGCCGTGGCTATAATCCTTTATTTGCTATGTTTTCTCAGTCTTAATTCTTGCATTAAAGTTTTCATGGAAAATAGGCTGGGAGATGGTCTTTTGTTTTAATTATTATAGAAAGACTGCAGGAAGTTCTTAATATAGGGTTTGAAGCTGCGGACGGTTCTTTTAACGTATTGGAGAAAATTTTAGTGCATATTGTGGGGGTGCCCTTTATTTGAATTTTGCCTGAGTTGGACAGAAATCTTTTGGTGAGTGCTTGTTCAGAAAGTTGTTTGAGTACATCGTCTTTCCAACTTGTTGAGATGGTTATCTAGCCTTCTAGCCAGATTGAAATTTCCATTCTTTCAATAGGTTGCATGGGATGCACAGTCATCTGAGTTTTCTGGAGGTGTTGGAGCTTCTTCTACTGGTCATTTCCCCCTTTTTCCTTTGAATCAATTGTGTGTTTACCTATGATCTCGCTGGTTTTTTTGGCAGAACTTGGTAGAAGTTAACCATGCTGAATATCAATTGTCTTGAGAGCTACCACTTGGTTGTTGATCAGACTTATATTTATTATATGTACAAAGCAGTAAACACACTTGTCACTGCCACTTTCCTGGCATATTCCAATCCATTCTGATGTAAAGATCTGATTCCAATTGATTTGCAAGTTGAATTGCAGACCTTATAGATGGGTTGTTTTTGCAATTTTGTAATAACACACATTTGGAAATGCCTATCAAGACTCCTGGTGTGTGGGAAACTGATATTGAAGATAATAAATGTTGCTAGATATTGGAAATATACCTTTGCAACGATAGGCATCTTGTTTTTGGAGAAATATGAACTTCAACAAGGTAGATTCCATAATATGCACGTCATGTGGGAAAAAGCTGTGATGGAAATGTGGACTGAATACAAAAGTTTTTGTCCATTAGAATACTTCTTGATGGTTATTTCAATGCCATGGTTACGCGCTTTTCCTGATATTTGTTCAGTAAAAGGAACAATAGGGCAATGTAACAACATATTTACTGAAGCAATATCTGCACTTCCTTTAGGTCAAACTTTAATTTTGATGGAAGGGGAAGAATATTTATGGTCAGCATGTGGCTTTTCGTCGGTAAACTTGGCTGGTTTTGGTGAATTTATTTTTTAAAGTCTTCTGGGGATGGGATTTTCTCTTTTCAGGCTCTTCATGTGTCTTTCATCTTATCATCATATTAATAATCTTCACATCTAGAATGGAATTTAGCACTTGTTGGATTTAAGGGGAAAAGATATATAATAAAGAGGATTTGCTTAACTTCTGAGTATATCTGAATGTGTATCGGGATAGCAAATAAGTTCTATTGTCTTGCCCATTTTGTGCTTGATTATATGTCAAGATTCCATTCAAACAATATTAGGGAACAAGCATTTGTTGGGATGATAACCAAGTGTATGAGTGATAACATACTAGAGAAAGAATTCATCTCAAAATGGTTCTTTGATGTTGCAAAGAGAAGCAGATTGTTTTAGATGGGTGCCTTGTAAGTCCCTCGGTTCATTACTTTTATATCACTGTCAGTTGAACATTTGTATTGTTGAAATAGTTTTTATGCTGTATCGTTTTCTATATTGTGATAGTTTATGATGAAGCTAAAATCATTTCAGTGTACTGTCACACCTCCAGTATTCTGCTCACAATGAATTCTAAATTTGCAGAACCTGATAAAGGATTTCTTTAAATTTCTTTCTGGTGTATCCATGTTGGGCTGTGTTGTCATATAGCTTTTGTCTCGTTTTCGTCTTTAGATTGAGTTGACTGATTATGGTGACTAGTTATACTTTTACAGCATCGTAACTAAATATGTGATGCATCAAGCCATTTGCTTTTTGAAACTATAATTAACTTTTATGAGATCCTTTTTTGCAGGTGGGTGAAGTTTCTATCATTGGAGAGATGTTCTTTGTTAACTACAGAAGGTCTGGAGTCAGTAATCTTGTCTTGGAAAGATTTAAAAAGACTTGTAGTCGTTTCATGCAATAAAGTGAAGGATGATGAAGTCACCTCTGCCCTAGCAAGCTTATTCTCTGTCCTCAAAGAGTTGAAGTGGAGGCCTGATTCTAAATCTGTCCTTGCCATGAGCCTTTCTGGGACAGGAATGGGAAAGAAAGGTTCTAGATTTTTCAGAAAGGTATGGGGTTCTATCAACTTGATGCCTTTGAATTCCCTTTGTCTGCTTTTCAATGAAATAGAAAATTGAATTCCAGAATTTCCTTGCAGCGACCTCTGCAGGCACGACAACATTTAAAAGGAAAGGCAGGAGAAAATCCATGAAAAAGAGCAAGCAATTGACTCTGCGGTCCCTGGCTGTGGTGCTGATACACCAATTCTATCGTTGAACCTTCAGATATGCAAAAAGAGCATAGTATTTTTTGCTTTTTGCATGCGTATCAGGTGGGAAGCATGTTCTTTGACAGGGGGCAATGCTGCTCTATCACTTCAGCTAAGAAGCTCAAGGGAGGACCATTTGTAGCCCCATCGCTTACAAAGAGGCAGTTCATGGAGGCTAACCATTTCAAACATGCTTTTCAACATTCCTCCTTTCTAGTTCTTGCAGAGCAATTTCGATTCCAGTGGCAGCCAACCTACATGTCTGCAATGATATCGTGCTATCTACTGAAATGGAAAGACAGAACATCTGCAGCATCCCCACTGCTTCATGCTCATCTTTTATAGATGCTGGTGTTTGTTCTATTGTTTATTGTTTATCAAATGGATGAACAGTGTTGTTATTACCATTCTTATGAAAAACTCTCTGGATGCTGATGGGGTAAAACTAGTGGATAAAAGGAAATACAGAGAATTTTGTATGGCTGAGCTTGCTTTTGTTTGATTTACAACTCTCGTTTATCTTTTGTACATTAGAAAATATAAAATATGTCGGAGCATGTAACTTTTTATAAAAACTCTATCTTCAAAAACTCTGGAAACTTTATTTTCAACAACAATTTTAAAAGCTTAACTTTTAATAGTAATCCTAAACATGGTCTAAGATTCTATTTAATTAAATTTTTGGAGTGTCGGAAAGTACTTTCAAGTCATTCAAAAATATGTTTGGATGATGCATTCAAAAATATGTTTGGATGATGCATTGGTGTTTGATAAAAAAAATGAAAAGTTCTTTTAGCTCTATCAAAAAGTTAAAAATATTTACTTGATAAAAGTTTAATTTCAGAGCTTTTCTTCAATAATGTTTTCTAGTTAATGTTAGAAGGTTTTTTTGATTTAAATAAAATTTTTGGATGATCAAAATATTCACTAATAAGATTTCATAATTATATTTTTTATCATATTATTATACCATATTTTATGATTTTGCTAGAGATATGCTGATCTGATCGGGTATCGCTACTTTGATATTTGACTCCGGGGTTCTTTCCATGATACGCAGTGTTTGGAAATTTGTAAAACAACAAAGACATGGAAGTTCAACCATGATTGGGGGTTTCCTGGTGGTGGATCATATCTAAATTAGTCTCCTACAAAAGCAAATAGAGTAAAGAGATCTGTAGTTTCTAGGTAGATGAGAAAATGAAGATGGATCACGGTGTGGATGGGGTGGAGTTGGGTGAAGCGGCAGAAGTGGCAGATAGTGATGGTGGAGTACAAGCAAGGCTTGGAAGTGTGCGGGAGAAGTTTAAAGAAAAGGGATGAGACTCGAGAGGAAGAAGGTGAAATCTCGAGAAGAGCGGGCAAGGCTAGCAAGGGTGTGGAGAAGCTTTGTCCACTCCCTCCATTCCTCTTAGCTTTGCTTCAATGCTTCATCTCACTTGGGACATCGTTGGTCTGGTAGTGAAGGACTTTTGGATGACTAAGGAAATGTTGGAAAGGTTCTTGGAAGGTTTTGGAGTTTGGATGTTCGAAAAATATGCTTAGAAGGCCTTGAATAATGATTTTTATAGATGGATATATAAAATACTTGTCATCGAAAGGATGTTCTGTGGTGCAGAGGGAACAGTGGCTAACATATATTCATGGCAAGCACGCATCAACAGAGCGCATGCCTTCATAGAAGTAATTGGAGCGATCAAGAATAGCATGGAGCATATCTTTATGATAGGCATGTCTTTGTAAGTTGCACGTCCTAGTTATAGTAGATGTCAAAGAGGTGTGGTGCAAGGTTACTAGCTCCCATACATAAAATAGTGTGCGCAAGGTCATGTGGCGAAATCTAAGAAGTCTTCTCTCTGTGCTGAGTCGGCAAGTGATATGGCGAGCTATGCTGAACTCCATACGAACTTAACTATTTTCACGTGTAACACTATAAATATAATATAATATAATAATAAATTAATATTATAATATATTATAAATATATAATATTATCTACTATAGTATTATTATATTATAAAAATATAATCTAATATAATACTATTTAATTATATTATTACATTATATTAATATATTATATTTGTTCTATTATAATCTATAATTAGATTGGATTCTAATCTATTATATTATATCACATTATAATATTGTATCATAGTATAATATAATACAATATAATATAATAATATATTATATGATAATAATACTATATGGAATGATAATATTTATATTATAAATATATAATATCATCTTATTATCCATTATATAATATGATATCATAGCTTTTAATATCATTTTATCATAATATATATATATATATAGTTATCAAACATGTATTACCGTTTTAAAGCATTGTATAAATATGATTATCAAGTGGTAAACAATGTTCTATAAAAATTTTATTTCTCAACGGTTCTATTTTCAAAAGCTCCGAAAATACTACTATTAATAGCAATCCACAAATATGATCTAAGTTATTAGGGTGAAGAAAAATAATTAGAATAATTAATCAAAAAAATGAATCTGAAAATGGGCATCAAATATAATATTTTAGAAATTGAAATTAACACAAAGACTTCAGAGTACCGACAAATGTGATGTCTTGCCTTTCCTTTTTTGTTTTCTATCTCAAATTCGTACTTATGAGCATCACGATGCATGTAAAGTATATATATATATATATAATGTAGAGGTAAATAAAAGGATGAAGAGTAGAAATGATTTCAAGATATTCCTTGCAGCGATTGCACGCCTTTAATTAACCTCACTTGTTGACATTTTAAATAACAAAATTATCTTGTTTATCACAACTTTGTTAATAACATAATTATTTGACACTTGTCGTATATATACGAGTTGGGAATGCGCAAGGCATATATAGATTACGATAAACTAGATGCTGGCCATGCCATGCATAATGTATAACAATATTAATATTTGATATAATTTAAAATTTATTTAATATAATTTATTAAATTTATTAAATTATATTTATTATCTTAAATTTATTTAAAGTTTATTTCAAATTTTTTATATTTAGAAAATATTCTTAAAAACTAAGCCATAAAAATTTGGTGTAAGTTTTTTAGAGAAAATTTCCTCCAAATCTAAATCCAACTTCTTTACTTTTATAGATTTCATTGTTATATAGAAAATATAATTTCGAGTAAAAAAAATTCTAAAAAAGATGACACGTTACGGTTATTGAATCCAAGTAGTAAAAATCTAGTTATATATAACTAGATTTGCACTCTTGCGATGCACGAGTCATTTGACCATTAATATTTTTTTTTATTTCATTACTATTTTCTTTGATTAATCTATAGAAAACAACAAAAAAATAAAAGAAATAAAAGAATATAGAAGGAAAAAAACAAGATTTCGAGAAAACAAAATCTTTTTCCTATTTTAAGTTTTAAATTTGAATGCCTATTAAAAAAGAAAGAAAATAAATAAAAGAAAAGGAAAAAATTTGGTAGATTTTGAGCAAATAAAATCATTTGAAATTTTAAATTTTAAGATAAAAATCATGAAAAAATCAAACGATAAAAAGTTTATGAAAAAGTGATACATGGCAATCTTTAAATCAAGATAGTAAAAGGTAGATTTTGAGAAAACAAAATCTTTTTTCTATTTTAAGTTTTAAATTAAAGGCCTATTAGAAAAAAAATGAAACAAATAAAAGAAAAGGAAAAAAATGGTAAATTTTGAGAAAACAAAATCATTTGAAATTTTAAATTTTAAAACAAACGTCATAAAAAATTGAACGATAAAAAGTTTACGAAAAAGTGATACATGATAGCCTTTAAATCAATGTAGTAGAACTTTAGTTATACTTAATAGATAGACTGATTTATACAATATGTAGAATGCAAGCAAGCATTATGTGAAACTATGGCCATTCCATCATGTTAGAGCTAGATGCATAGTATGCGCTAAATAATTTTTATATTTAAATTTGAATTTCTACACCATTAAGAAGTAATAAACAGTGATTGCAATTAAAAAGTCATTGTTTTTAATAATTATCCATTAATACACTATTACCAAATATTTGTAAGCTATACATGTAATCATATCTCTATTATATATCTATCATAAAAATAAGGTGGCCGGGAATCAGCGCATATATATGTATTTGACAAGAAGAAAAAAAAAGAGATAAAAAAAATCTTGAAAGGATTTTATTAGGATGCACATAATTAGATTGGGGACTCATCCTAGGAAACAAGTTATGGCCTTTGATGTGAGCCAAATACAAAGAACCCATTCTCTTGTAGATAATTATTATAAAAAATAATTAATTTTTTATTGCTGAATTTATTTATATTTTTATATTTTTTAAAGATGAATAAGTTATTTTTTCTGGATAATATTTATTCATAAAATAGAAAAAAAAATCTTATTAACCTGAAAGGCGGTTAAATCATTTTTTTCACCTACCAATAAAATAGATATTTAATATTACACGTCAATACACCATTGCCAAATATTTGCAAGTTATATATGAAATCATTTCTTCATTATATATCTATTATAATAGTAAGGTGGCCAGTTATTAGCATATATATATATATATATATATACATTTGACATGAAAAAAAAGAGGGAAAAAAAAAGACATCTTGAAAAGATCTTATTGGGATGCAAGTAATTAGATTGGGGAGTCATACTAGGGGACAAGTTATAGCCTTTTGAAGTGGACCAAATCCAAAGAACTCATTATTTTGTAGATAAATATTATAAAAAAATATTTATTTATTCATAATTTTATATTTTTTAAGATGAATAAGTTATTTTTTTGAATAGCATTTATTCATAAAATGAAAAAAAATTATTCACTTGGAAAGGACAAAATTATTTTTTTACCTGCTAATGAAATAAATATTTAATATTACCCGTTAATGCACTATTGCGAAATATTTACAAGCTATATATATGTAATCATATCTCTATTATATATCTATTATAAAAGTAAGATGGCTAGTTATTTCGAAACCAGCATATATACATTTGATGAGGAGAAAAAAAAAAGTCAAAAAATACCTGGAAAAGATTGTATTGGAATGCATGTAACCAAATCGGGGAGTTACCTAGGGAACAAGTTCTGGCCTTTTTTAAATGGACCAAATTCAAAGGACCCAATCTTTTATAAATGAATATTATAAAAAATAAATACTTTTTTATTGATCAATTTATTTATATTTTTATATTTTTTAAAGATGAATAAGTTATTTTTTCAGAATAGCATTTATTTATAAAATAAAAAAAATCTGATTCACCTGGAAGGTGATGAAATTATTTTTTTACCGGTCAATGAAATAAATACTAAATTTTATTCCTGAGATGCAATTATCTTAATTTTACATGGTTTCTGATTCAATATCTAATAATTCAATTATCCACCGTTTCTAAATTTAGTTTCATAAATGATGTTAAGAAAAATATGAATAAATTTTAGTAACTTAATATCCAAGAAGGGAATTATGAAAAAAAATATGAACAATAAATTTTTAAACTACTTTCTTATATATAAAAATATGAATAAATTATTTTTTATTTAAGTATTATCTAAAAATATTTATTAAAAAATATTTATTTTGATAAAAAAATTCATATCCAAAAAAAAAAAAAAAAAAAAGAGCTCACAGGATTGTACCAACGTAGAAGTCGCACTCCGCGGTCGTCTCGTTTGCTTGATGATCACGCAAAATAATATCAATTCCACGATGCCAACATAGAGCCAGAACCTTTTGCCTCAATGCATGGAATCTTGGTAACGGTTAACCTAGGCTTACCTGAGGTTATTTATATCCTTCCACATGATACGTCTCGTCCACGGTATAAAAACGAGGTCCTCCCCAACCTTTGAACCCTCCATACTCTCTCCGACTCCGTAGTCCGGACCCTGTTCCGTTAGTCTCAAACCCGCGCTCGCCGACGGTCGCCCTGAACCCTCGACGGTTCTACTCCCATCTATCACTCTCCCCCTCTGTCCAAAGAAAGAAACCCTGGAGGGGCGTTTCTTTTCTTCGCCGTCGCTATGCTTTCCTTCTCCGCCACCGTCTCCAACCAGATTCGTCTCCTTCTGCAGAGCTTGAACGATTCCAACTTCGATTCGATCTTCCGCGAGTTGTGTCAGGTTTGTTATTCTCCATCTTTTATCTATTTAAGATGCAAAGAATATTCACATTTTTTGTTAGTTTTGTTTGTTCTTATAGAGCGGTTAAGAACCCTAGAGAGTTTTCATCTTACCCGGCTACGTTTGATCTCATTTTCTATTTGCGTGGAACTTGGATGCGGGTTTGGTGGATCCGTCTTTCGTGTAGACAAGAGAGAATCGATTGGAAGTCATAGGGTTTCTTTCTTGATAGCCCAAATTATAAATTTGTGATATTTTTTGCCCATTGTTGGGCGAAGTGTAGTATGCGGCGTACAAACTCTGAATTATGAATCTTGGTGCTGTTTAGCTGTAATTCTGCTCGCCAAAATTATTCTCTTTGCGTTCTGTACGGTAAGTGCAACTGAAGAAACCACCTGGGCTTGGAGGTTTGGATCTCTGTCTTAGGTGCTTCTTGGAGCCCTGGTGTCAACAAAGGCTTAAAGGAAGGAAAGACTTAACCCTAGTTCTGGAGCAGCTAGGCTTTAAAGCTTTTGACTGCTCTGAGGTTTTCGTGGCAAGATTGTCTTTTTTCTTTTTTTTTTCCCCTCCATTTGCTGAAAATCCATGCTGAACTGACCCCTTCAGTATGACACTGCAAGGAGACTATGATTGTCTATTCATCTTGTTTACCATTGTCTCTCTGAACCTGCAGACCCCCATGATATTTTTCTTTCATTGCTTTAATATGTTTTTGAATTGGTCAACCAATTGTTTGCAGACTTTGTGTGGTGATTCAATGGTTAACATGTCACGGATGATTGATTTAGAATAGATCTAAGCTGCGAAATATGCATGGTGCATATGAAAATATGACTCTGTTTTGAGAAATTATCATTAGAAGATGACTGCTTCATGTTTGGATTTTCTCCCCTATTTAATGCAAGGGAAAAAAGGTTACATGTCAATAATGATGATTCTACTTTTACCAATCACATTTGGGATGGGACTGGTTTTATATTTATATACTTATATGTTCTAGTAGAAGATATCATAGGTGATTTGGTTATGATCATGCCAAGCATCTTTATTTTTTTATTTTTTTATTTATAATTGATCTGTCTGATTGTTTTAGAATTGATACTTTTTCTTCTTCTTAACCTTGAAGACATAAAATCATGTTCCATACTTCACATAATGTGTCAAATTGAAAGACCGAGGTTCTAGTTTCATGTCACCAGACAACTAAAGCCCTTATGTTCTTGAAATTTCTGCTGTCAACTATGCATGCCTATATGTGCAATAAGTTTCCAAGTCCAATGAAAATTTGACTTCCTACTGAACTCCTTTTGGCAACTGAGATCAAGTTATGCTAAGGAAAATTCGTTAGTTGAAAATCTAGTTGACAAGTAACCATCACTTGTCTCTTGCAAGACACAAATGTTGTTAAGGTCATTGCTAATATGTTTGCTAGCACAACTTAATCATTTTAGCAGGTTCTCTCTCTCTCTCTGGGTAACTTCTAAAAATATTTTGCATGATGATGATATGGGGAAGTTGCATAATTAGAGCTCAATGATTGCATCATGGCCTGTAATAATGAAACCTGCCTTTACCTTTTGAAGAATACACACACACACACACATATATATATTAAGTATGTTTCCTGTGAGAATCCTTAATGTGGTCAGTGATACCTGCCCTCCTCTCTCTTGTGCATAATTGTTTTAACACTACGAGGAACTTACTTTCTGTGAGCGCCATGCATTTTACAAGACTAATGCCTTCTTTGCTGTTTGCTGTACTGAGGACAAATATACTCATTCAACTTTTCCAATCTAAGCTTACTTGGCATTATCTGACTATTTGTTAATGTTATACTTTCTCTCTCTGCTCTCTCTCTCCCCAGTTTGCAGAATATGGAAGCGAAGGCTGCATTTTGTTGGTCCAAACATGCTTAGATCAAGTGAAATTATATGGTGAAGAGGTTCAGAATGTGCAGCTGAAACGGAATCTTGTATCTGCCATTTTTAAATTTTTGCTGGATAGACCAAATTTCAGCACAGTTTTTAGTGAATCATTAAAAGGTACACTGATGGGTGAAGGCTTTCTAAATGATCTTGCAAATGCATTAAATCTTTCAGAAGCAGAGAAAGTTGGCATTGGACTTGCTCTGTCTGATTCAGAAATTCCGGATTTGAAATTGAGAGGTATCTTGGTTGCTTAGTTTTATTCTCTTTTGAAGATATGAGACAAGCTATGCAGTTTGCTTTCTCTCTCTGAACAGTCTGTTTTATTCTCATGCTTTTTACTAACAGCTCCATTTATATTGCTAGGGAAAAGCTTCTGTGTTTCTCAGATTGAAGAACTATGTGCAAATCCCACTTCCATTCTCTCTGATGAGCGAATTCAGGATATGGTTATGTTTCTTTATCAGTCCGAGGGCCTTTCAAAGCATATTGATTCTTTTACCAAAATCGTGTCTTTATTACAGCTCAAAGATAGCACTTCCTTTCTACCGACCACGATACGTACAAATGATATATCTGTGGTCAACTCTTGGAGGTATTTATTTTTATTTATATATATAAATATATTGTGCAAAGAGTTGATTAAAGCTGTTCTATATGCTGACTATCTTACATGAATTAATTTTAATAATTCATGGGCTGTTTGCCCCATTTCTCTTTGCAGGCATTCGGATTTATTCTCTGGATGCTATTGTAATGATTTTGAGTCTGTGTTAGCGGAGATAGAGAAGGAAATGAACATGGCTGATGTTATGACAGAATTGGGCTATGGGTGTACAATTAACAGTTCACATTGTAAAGAGATGCTCTCTCTTTTTCAGCCTCTCAATGAAGTGACGCTTTCTAAGCTTCTTGGTACAATTGCTCGTACACATTCAGGTCTTGAAGATGCTCATAACACATATGCAACATTCCGTGAAGCTGTTGGTAGCAGCTCAGAAAGTGATTCCTTGATGAATTCATGGAATGTTGATGTCCTTGTAGATTCAATCAAGCAACTTGTGAGATTATTTTTTTTTCTTTTGCTCTCTGATTTGCTAGCTATTTCTGTAATAAAATGGAAGAAGACTATTGTGTGATAACATTTATATATTTTCCCCTTTCATGGTATTTCAAATGCAGGCTCCAGAGACAAATTGGATGCATGTCATGGAAAACCTGGATCACGAGGGCTTTAATATTTTTGATGAAAAATCATTTTATTTTCTAATGTCTATATATACTAAAGCATGCCAGGTAGTTATAAACTTCAAGCATTTCATTCTGTATCTAAAAGCTGATTGCCTTGACAATATGTTCAACAAATGGAAATGAATCATGCAGGATCCATTTCCTCTCCATGCTGTATGTGGGTCTGTTTGGAAGAATGCTGAAGGCCAATTATCTTTTTTAAAATATGCTGTGTCTGCACCACCTGATGTATTTACATTTGCACATTGTTCAAGACAACTGGTATTTTTGGTTCTTTCCTTGGCTTTTTTAAAGTTAATGTCAATATATATAATCCTTGAGGCGATTAACATCCAGTTGTTTTTTCAGACATTTGCTGATTCATCATATCCGATGAACAAACAAGGTAACAAGGCATGGTTCTGTCTAGATCTTTTGGAGGTTTTATGTCAACTTGCTGAAAGAGGCCATGTCAGTTCAGTTCGACTGATGCTTGAACACCCCCTTACTCATTTTCCTGAGTTTTTACTTGTTGGAGTTGGTCATGTAAATGTAGGTTTTCTGCTTTTGAGTAACAATCCATTTTTTATCACTTCCGTGTAATAGTAATTTCTTTATAGCAAACTTCCAATAAATAATGACTCATTTCTTTCTTTCTTCACAGACAGCATATAATCTCCTCCAGTATGAAGTATCTACCACTGTATTTCCTGTGATATTAAAAGATTCTACAAAGAGTGGCATCATCCATTATCTTTGGCATGTTAATCCAAGCCTTGTTCTTCGAGGATTCGTAGACACACATACTGATCCTAGTAATCTACTAAGAATTCTGGACATTTGTCGGGAGCTGAAGGTAATGTTGGTGAAGTTTTGATGGCAGCTCTCTATTTGTAAATGTCCTACACTTATTGCCTAAAGGGACATTGCCCAGTTATGGTCTTAATGATCTGGGCTCCTGGAATGGTGAACTGGGGACAGTCCTAGCCTTTGGTCCAGTTTTTTGCACAAAGTGGCTGCCCCATTACTCGAACCTACACTTATTGTCTGAGCTGTCATATTTATGTGGTTCTAAGTGCATCTTCTTTTACATGATATTTCCATTAATTATTATCTGAATCCTTATTTTTTGAATGAATCTTTTTTCTAATGTATGTATCTGCTAATGGAATGTACATATGTAAATGGATGAATATAGATATGTATTTATGCATCAGTATGCGTGCTCTGTGCATGCATGGTTTGCTCTGCTGGTTACTCTTGATCATGGGCTTGCAGTCTTTTTTTTCCCTGATAATGCTTTTTTGTTTACAGATTTTATTAGCAGTATTAGATGCAACTCCATTTCCGTTCAGCATTAAATTGGCTGCAATTGCTTCTGGGAAGGACCAGATAAATCTTGAGAAATGGTTAACCGAACATTTGAGTACATATAAAGATGCTTTTTGCGAGGTAATGCAAATGTCCCACTCCTTTTTGTTGAGGTTATTCAAAATTCTTTGTAAGTATGAATGTTCGAATGTGCCAATGACAGGATGTATTTCATCTTCTCAGGATTGCTTTAAATTCTTAAAAGAAGTGCTCAGTAATGAGGCAAATGATGGTACAGATAGTTCTGTCCAACAACATCAAGCTGCTGTTCTGAATGTTTGCCAAGAGACGTGTTCTACATTCTTCAAGGTTTTGCAAAATTCATAAAACATCAGTCATCCTAATTGTTGCAGCTGTGTATTTAATTATTTTTCCCTGCATGAGATTTGTTTGGCTCTTGATGTCTATATGCAGGTTCTTCAAGCTCATTCTGGGCAGCTTATTTCTCACCAACTCATTAATGAAATAAAGAGGCTGCATGTTTCATCTAATCCAAAGAATCAAAATGCTGTAAAAACAGATGCAACAACTTTTGATGGAAGCTCAGATGCTATAGAAGCAGAGGCAAACACCTACTTCCAGCAAGTGTTCTCAGGACAGTTATCCATTGATGCAATGGTTCAAGTGCTGGGACGCTTTAAAGAATCATCTGATAAGAGGTGGGCTAACTGACTTAATGCAAAAATATGTGAACTGGATTTTTTATTTTTTGTTTTTTTATTTGTGATCTTTGTGCCTTTGTTTGATTGTTTTCTGCTCTTTCAGGCATCCCATATCTCTCTAACTTTGTTATTTAATCTCTTTGTTATGCCATGTCTTTATCTTTGGGCAAATAGAGGCATAAATAGATAATGAATTTCAGTTTTTGTTACATTAATGAACCGCATTGTAGTGCCATCCATTCAAAGGCCACAAACTCATAATTTCATTGTCAAATAGTTGCTTTATGTATTGATGATCTAACGTTCTAGTGTGTATAACACATCAAAATGCTTGCTATAGGCTATGTCCACTTTCCATATAATTCGATACATATCCAAAGCAATTCTGAGATCATCACTGATGGAATGGTTGTTAGGAACCTGGTTATCTAATCTGTCAGGTTAATGTTGAATCCTGATTGTTGTGTGATCAAGCTAGGTATTGATCTAATTAGTAGCGAATTTTCTCACAAAGTTTTAGATGGAGAGAACTTTTTTGCCACTGCTAATCATACAATTTTGTGGCCTTCTGGAAGGTGCCCTTTTGGTGATTAATGTGCTTGGTTTGACTATTAGCTCATATTTGTGCCTAATGGATGAATTCAGCTCCTATTATGAAACACCATGACATTTTGTTTATCAAGAGACCTGCCAAGCCAAAACCTTAGACTTGTTGCTGCTCGACATTAAATTGTAAATCTTTTGAAATGAATGCAGGGCTACTTCAAATTGAGAAACCATTTCCTTCTTATAATATCCTACTATTGGTGTCCCACAAGGTCTTGCATTTGTGTCATGGAAGATGTTGATCTTAAGGTCTCAGGAATTTCCATCAGTTTTCTGATGATCTCCATCTGGTGTTTTGAATACCAAATGTCTGATGTCACTGTGAAAATAGACATAAGGGTCACTCTCTTTGTTATTTACCGAATGAATAAACCATTCATCTACTCTCATTCACCAATTTGGGTGCCAAGGATTTAAGTGGTGGTGGCATGAGATCTCATCATATATTCTGTGCTGGGAAAAAAAAAGAAGTATTTAGAAAGCCCTGGTCGTGCTGGATGCCAGTTCTGGTCTGGCATGGTGCATGCCAACAGGCACCTAAAACCATGCTATCAAAGACCCTTAAAAGTTTCATGTGAAAGTCAAATAGATCCGCAAGATCTTGCTTAGTTTGCATTAATTTAGCCACTCATATGGAGATGTAATTGGGAATAGTTAGAATGTATTGGAATCCAAAACATGCTTAATAATCTTCTTGAAGCTCATAAAATCTGAGTTTAATTTGGAGAATATGCTTTCTAAATGCTGGATTGGCTAAACACGATGCAAAGAGAATGAGAAAAGTGACCTAAGAAAGGTACATTTGACAGATATCTATTTCAGGTTTCACCATACTAGTGGTATTTGTTTGTTTTTTTGTGCCAAAACTGCTCGTAAATTGGTGGTTGTTTTGCTGAGGGGACTGATTTGCTTTAGCTAAAGTCTTTGGCTGTTTTGTGCTGGCTGAAACTTATACCCATGTTCGTATTATCATGTGGTGACTTACAATCTTATGTACGAGATCCCTTCCAGATTCCCTATTAATCTGTTGTACTTTTACTGCCAAACGGTTGATTGGATGCACAATGCTTGGAAAGGTTAAGTTGAATAATTGGACTGGGTTGACTCACTGAGAAGGTGTTTCTTGCTCCATACTTAAAAGAGTGATTTTGGACTAAATATTGACATGAGTCTGCACTAGAATATTGTGCCGACTTTTTATGTTGATGCCGTTAGTCACACACTTTATCACTGTGTTCTCTATAATATTGCGACTTTTCCTTAATAAATACATCCACATTTAAGAGCCTTGTGAAAATTGGCAATCAGCTAATTTTTTAACAAACAAATCTAAATGGTCTGCTCAGACCTGAAGTGTCCATATTTGATCTTTTCTATTAATAACACATCTTTGAACTCTTTATACGTGCAATAATTGATGCAATTGGGCATAAGTAACACTTGTATTTGTTTAAAAGCAAACAAGACAAACAAACTGCCACACTACATTAACTTCTTGCATATCATTGCTATGCAGCCAACAGAAACTTTTTTGAATGCCTTTCTTAGCTGGGTTGACAATAAAATAGGGGCATAGATTGTTTGCAGTATCTGAGAATATTAGTTGATTACAATTGTCATCAAGTAATTGAATAGTTCACCATGCAAATTGTCTGAATGAACATACTCTTATACATGATACATTCCTGAGTCACTAAACTTTAAGAGAACAATGACATGGTGAGAGTTAAATTGTAGAATGAACTAGCTCTTCCCAATACATATCTTATTATTAAAGAGGTTCTTGTTGTTGTCCCTGTTGGGTCCATGGTAAAAGTTAACATTCCTTGAGAGAATAGAAATTCAACAATATGGCCACCCTAAATGTGACTGTGCATATAATTATGGCACTTATCTTTTGCAAGATTGAAAATAGTTTTAGTGCATGTTATGGTGCCAACATACCATAGTTTGAGAGGGCCACTAGCTTGTATGTCTGTGCTGAAAAATAGCCAGTAGATTTTGCATTGCTGTCTGCCACATGTCCACATTACTGTGATCGTGTTTGTGTACCACAACTGACTCACTTTGTTTGACATACTTGAACACAATGCTGTTGTATTCCTTGATGTGCAATGCCCCCATAACCATGCTATTTTGCATAAGCAACATGCCTTACTATTCTATTGCAACTTCCTTTTAGGCTATAATCTTCATCCTTATCAACGAATTCTTTACATCCTTGCAATCCTGAACAATTTTACAAATTTATTCTGAATTGTTCAAGTTTGACATCTCTTATTTACTCAGATATTGCCTTTTTTCTTCATAGTTCGATACCGGACAGTCTTCAACACTTCAACACTTGTTAGTGTAACATTTATCTTATGTACTTCTTTCTTGCAACAAACTGATTAATAATTCAGCCTTCAACTCCTGATGGATACATGCATCATAATTCCATGGTATGATTAATATGAAATATTAAGATATCTTATTTTAGCTGCCTCCGTTGCTCTTGGAAGAATTGCTGGAATTGCAGTAGTTATTTTTTTGCATGTATTCAGGAGTCCTATATGATTTAAGTAGCACTTATTTTCCACCTTTTGCCCCAATTCTATGAAGTCAGGGTTGAATACATCTAACAGAGCAGGATTCAAGTGATGACTGTGCTGTGTCATGTTGACAGAGATTCAGCATCGGGCATGCTTGTGTGCCACAGTTACCTTTGTGTTGCAGGTCATTGACCTGTACCAATCCATAATGACCCATTTCAGTTTGGCAGGGGTCAATATGGCTGAATACTGCTTCCCCCGCCCCCACCCCCCCCCAAAAAAAAAAAAATGTGTTGCAGGTCATTGACCTGTACCAATCCATAATGACCCATTTCAGTTTGGCAGGGGTCAATATGGCTGAATACTGCTTCCCCCGCCCCCACCCCCCCCCCCCAAAAAAAAAAAAATCGTTGTTTTGTTATGGCACAGCATGGTTATGTACTGCACTAGGCACTGGCCCGCATACCCATCACTACTGGCACTTAAATTGACTCTGTAGACAGTGCTTGCTATGATTTGTGTTCCCAAAGTTAAGAGGCATTTTTATTAGCATTCTTTTTTGTATTTTGCATAATGCATTTAACTCACATGGACTGTTTGCATGATTTGTTTAATGACTATACAGGGATCAGATGATATTTGATTGCATTGTTACAAATTTATTTGGAGAGTACAAGTTCTTCCCCGAGTATCCAGATAGGCAACTAAAAATAGCTGCTGTGCTTATTGGTGAGCAATGATTATGCTGTACTCAGTCTTTGGATGTTTCTTTTTGCCATGTAACATTCTCTAAATTTTCAACTTTTGTTTTCATTTTCCTTGTGGTTAATTTCAACATTGTTCTATCTGAAGTGAATTTGAGTCCAAAATGTCACAAGGTTTGATTAAGTAATTAAAGCCTTTTGATTGTGGTCATATATTTTTTCAATAGACTGGATAGTGTTTTATTAGTTTTGTGAATGGATATATATACATATTTCTAAAGCCACATTATGTATGAGACGCCATTTGTCCCTTCAATCAGTGCTCAATGGCAAACTGTAACAGTTGTTGGTACAAGAGTTTGGGTCATTTACATCTTCAGTACTATAATCAATGAACCAGATCCCTTATTCTTTTCAATTTTCTTAGAAAAGAAGCTTTGCAGTTGCGACAAGTTTCTTTTCTATGACAATTTACTTTTCATTTGTTTATATAAAATTAACAATTTTTTGCCTTATATTGGACTAGTGTATTACTTGGTGACTGGTGAGAGCGAGGAGAGGTGTGTGTATATGTGATAAGTAAACTCCACCTGAAGATACTACCATCTGATTTAATTCTACCTGATAAATTCTGCTGTTTAATGACTTAAGCAAGAAAACAAATGGTATTTATATGTTGTTTACTACAGATTTGACTTGAGAAGCGATGAATTTTTGGACCTTGTTCGATTTATATATACCTGTATTTATTTCCACATTGCTTCAAGCCTTCAACTATTCTTGTGTGATTATTTACATGAAAAGGTGCTCATTCTTTGGTGCTTGTGACTCCTTGTCTGGGTCTTATACTGGCACAGGTTCTCTTATAAAGCACCAGGTTGTGATTGATATCTCACTTGGTATTGCTTTGCATGTAGTTCTTGATGCATTGCGTAAATCTGTTGACTCAAAGGTATGTAAAGATCTGGATGACTTCCTCTAGTTTAGCCGTAAAAATATGCATATCTGAAAGGCTGCATTCTTGCAGATGTTTATGTTTGGAACCAAGGCCTTGGAGCAGTTCATGGATCGTTTAGTAGAATGGCCACAATACTGCAACCATATATTGCAGATATCCCATTTGCATGGAACACATGCTGAATTGGTTTCTGCCATTGAACGGGCACTTGCAAGAACTTCATCCAGTCTGTCAGAGTCAACTGGTGGTAACTCTCTTTCTACCGATCTGCAGCAAGGTTCTGGACCAGCTTCTGTAGAAAGCGTGGAGGTATGACTTGGAGTATCATTAATAACTTGGAGAGGTCATAATAACTTTTTGATCTGATCTGTATTGTCTTTTATTTGGCCATATGGAAAAGAACTATCATTAATTACTTGGAGAGGTCATAATAACTTTCTGGTCTGATTTTTATTGTTCTATTTTTTTGCCATATGGAAAAGAACTACAAAATGCTGTTAATTTGCACAGTAAAATTTAATATAAGTTTTTTTTTTGATTTTTTGATTATTTTTTGTAGTTCTGACTTTTGAGTTTTTAGTTTGCTTCTGCAGATTTATGAACTTATAGTTTGGAATACTTTCAGGTTTTTTGTAGAAACAGAAAGTCACAATGACCTGTGTTTTTATACATCAAGATCATTCAATTCATACCATGATGTCTGCAAAGTTTAGATAGTTCAAGTAGTTAATGCTTTTAGTTATTCATTTTATTTAAAGTGCTTACTGTGATCATTCAAATCCATATATCATTTAGTCTGTGAAATTACTGGATTTTAAATTTTTTTAAGCGTTTCTTAATTACTAAAATAGTTCGGTTTCTGCAGGCATCTGATGTTGCATGGCAATTGATGGGAACAGCCTCCACACAGTTGGGGCAGCAAGTTTCTTCTTTGCAGCTGCAAAAAAGCTCGAAAATGTCTGCTAATTCAAAATCCCCTTTATCACGTACTTCACAATCTGCAATTGTTTCTGCACCTATTGATTCTGTTACTAATCAAAAGGTATCAGAAGTTTTATTGGTGATTTGTTGTAGAAGTTTACTTTTATCTGCCAGTTCCAGGAAGTGTAAAATTATAAGCAATTTTTAGTTGCCTTTTTCTTTTTTTATATTCATGTATTATTAGTAATATTATTAAATAATTTTTTCTCTAGGCAACTCTTTCACAATCTTTGCAAACCACAAATTCTCATCGTTCCACTGGTGTGACAACTGTTTCATCCTCACCTGGTTTTCTACTTGCCCGAAGTATTGCACCTGCAGGTAAATTGACTGACGGACATCAACAACCATTCCCATCACTTCACCCAAATCACCACCACCACCACAAACATGCACCCAAAAAAAAAGCATGGATGCACCCGATGAATTTTGATATGTTTCACTTGCTTTAGGCATGCTTCGGCAAGCTTCTTACAGCACAGGATTTGGGGCTGCCTTGAACATTGAAACACTTGTTGCAGCAGCTGAAAGAAGAGACACTCCAATAGAGGTTCTTTGTGTTTTTGTTATTGTTATTTTGTTGCTAGTTTCATGTCTATCATTTGTTTTGCTGCAGAATTTAACTTATTACTTGTTTCATGTCTTTGATTCAGGCTCCTGCACCAGAAGTTCAGGATAAAATATTATTCATGATGAATAACATTTCTATCTCAAATTTGGATGCTAAAGCAAAAGAATTTAATGAGGTTCTCAGAGAGCAGTACTATTTTTGGTTTGCACAGTATATGGTGATGAAAAGGTGAAAGTGAAAACCATATGAATATAATTCGTTTACTTTGATTATTAATTTTATTTTACTTTGGATATGGGTGCTAATGGAAATTTTGTTTGCAGAGCAAGCATTGAACCAAATTTTCATGACTTGTATTTGAAGTTCCTAGACAAAGTTAACTCAAAATCACTAAATAAGGAAATTGTTAAAGCTACTTATGAGAACTGCAAGGTTCATCCCTTTAGTGGCTCATTCTGCTTTGTTTTCTTCATGTCTTTGTTGTTGAAATGGATTGATTTTTGTAATAATTTTGAATTCATGATTCATTTAGGTGTTATTGAGATCGGATCTTATAAAATCAAGTTCAGAAGAGCGTTCCTTGCTTAAAAATCTTGGTAGCTGGCTTGGGAAGTTCACAATTGGTAGAAATCAAGCATTACGAGCCAAAGAAATAGATCCAAAAGTTTTAATAATAGAGGTAACATGATAATGCTTTATTATCTCTTTCTTTTACTGTAGTGTTCTCTTTTTTGATCTTTTGTTTATCCAAGTTAGTTTACTTGTTCTTCACCCCTTCAGAATGTTGCACCAGACATAAGATGTAGGACAAATGAAGCATATTAAGTTACTTGACTAAATGTTGATTTGACGTGGTTGAATATTTTGTGAGCAAGCATAAATTTGGTTTCTCCTACTCATGGATAATGTTTTTCCTATCATTCGTATATTTGTGATAGAAAATTGAACTACTTTGTGGTTTCTAGTTGTTAGAATTTTGAACTAGCTAATGGCGCAACGGTAAGGTTGCTCCATTGTTGCCCGAAGGTCATGGGTTTTGAATATGGAAACAGCCTTTTCACATGTTGAGGGTAAGGCTTTGTACACCGTCCCTAGACCTTGCAATGGCGGGAGCCTTGTGCACTGGGCTTCCTGTTTTTATCATAGGCTATCCATGCCCGATGATGATGCTCCTTAGAAAATTATTCTGTTGAATATTTTTTTCCTCTTTGTAAGACTTATTTTTTCTTTCTTAATCTTACTCTTTTTATGGTTTTTCTGGTTAGGCATATGACAAGGGATTGATGATTGCAGTGATTCCATTTACCTCTAAGGTGAGGCCACTTTCACTGGTTGAGCTGTTTTTGACCATTTTCATATGTTACTCGTGATGTTAATATGGTAGAATATGCTGTAGATTCTGGAACCATGCCATTCCAGTTTAGCATATCAACCTCCAAATCCATGGACTATGGGCATCCTTAGTTTACTTGTGGAGATATATAACCTGCCAAACCTCAAAATGAACTTAAAATTTGATATTGAGGTATGCATTCTTTTTCCCCTTCATTTTCTTCAGGATAACTATTCATACTTTTTTAATGCAAGGTTGGTATCTTTGTCAACTGTTTTTCCTTTTGAAATTGCAGGTTTTATTTAAGAACCTGGGTGTGGACATGAAAGAAGTCAAACCATCTTCTCTTCTTAAAGATAGAGTTCGTGAAGTGCAGGGGAATCCAGATTTTTCAAACAAGGATGTGACTGCATCCCAGCCACAGGTCATTGCTGAAGTTAACTCAGGCGTTATGCCAACAATGAATCTTGTTGAGATGCAGCCAGATGTCAACAGTGCACCTCATCTGAGAAGCCATCCAAATATACTGACTCAGGTTGTGGTTTATTTGTTTTTACTGGACTATATTGATGGTTTTGTTTTTTCTTTTACATTTACTTTTTTGTTGTCTGTAGTATACTTCTCCCCATCTTGCTTCAAATACCATGGAGTATGACAAAGCTGGAGGTTTAATTGAACCTGAACGTGTTCCTTCTGGTCAGGGACCAAGTCAAGTTACACCATCACCATTTTCTCCAAGCCAGGTTTATTTAATTCCACTTCACTTGTTTGACTCTTTGTATGTGAATTATTTTTATCAGTATTTAGTTACCATGTTTATGATATTTTTTATCTGTAATTTTGACAGCTTCTGACAATAATTTCAAATTCCGATTCCTATATTAATATCAATCCGAGGCTTAGTTCTATCGTTCCACAGTTGCAATTTCACAGGTTTCACCGCAAAAACTAGCTTCCTAACTTAGGCAGTTAAATTGCCCTTTCCTTTGAGTGGTTTTGCTTGTATTATACTGATATTTGTAACTTGCACAGAATTATTCAAGCTGCTATGGATAGGGCCATCAGAGAAATTGTCTCTCCTGTCATTCAGCGCAGTGTTACAATAGCTAGTCGGACAACTAAAGAACTTGTTCTAAAGGTTTTTTCCTTATTATTGTTAATAAGTTTTCTTGTATTGGCTATCATTATTAGCAAATTTGCTCTTCATTTTCAGCTGAGCCATTGTCTTTCTGTAACCTTTGCCATAATGATAGGACTATGCTATGGAGTCAGATGATGGTGCTATATCTCGTGCGGCACATTTAATGGTTGGCACTTTAGCTGGAAGTTTAGCTCATGTCACATGCAAGGTCTCTTAACTCTCTATATTGCTAGTTATTTAATTGATATTACAAGATATTCATAGATGTGATACAGAGTGCATTATCGCTTGTAGAAATTTTGCTTGTAGAAATTTTAGAGAATCTTTAAATCCTTAGCAAGTTAATGTTGTGAATACACTGAAAACTATTTGGCATGGTCTTTTCCAGGAACCTCTTCGTGCTGCTCTATCAAATCACCTTCGAAGTCTACTAAACACCTTAAATATAACTAGTGAAGGAACAGAGCAGATTATTCAGATTCTTACAACCGATCATCTAGATCTTGGCTGTGCACTAATTGAAAATGTTGCATCAGAAAAGGTTTCTTTTATGTTTTCTTTTTTGTTCTCTTCTTCCGTGCCATTATTTGTTGGTGTTCAGTTGATAATCTTTCTGAAATGCATTATGGGTGTTAGATATGCCCTTCATGTTTTTTGTTCTCGTTTGGTGTAGTATCTTTCACAAATACCTTATCCTCTCCCAGTTTACTGACCAGCTGACTGGGACAAAGTTTAATTATTAAAATATTGAGCCTTGCAACTTTTTCAGCAGATTTTGTCTATTGCTCATTTGATGAATACTAGGTTGAAATCCATGCAAACAAATAGCATAGGAGACTGATGTAAAGTAAGATTTAGAGGCTGTAGTGTTGCTGGATATTCTACTAAAGTTAAGGGAAAAAATCTCAAACGAAAAAGTTCATTTCACAAGAAATGGATTACTGTATGTCCTTCTTTTGTTTATTTAGCAGACTTGAAAAAAATAACAGCGCTCAGATGGTGAAAATGCTAGATGAAGGGTTGTGTCGCTAGTAAATTTTAATTCTTTTCTTTGGAAAGAACAGAGAGCTCTTATTGCACAGGATTTGGGAACTACTTGTCCATATTCTTTCGTTTTCTGGGCCAACAAATAGCTAGGAAATGATGTTCTGGAAAATTGCTTGGCCAGTCCCATTTCTGTGAAACCAAACAGGCTAGTAATTCTTCCGTAGAAAGGTTCTTAGAAGATAACTTGCTTGGAAAGTATATAATTGGTAATGGCTTTTCCTTTGGATTTGTAATGCCCACCTACAGGCCGATTGAATGGTTAGAGCTATGAAGATTATCAATTTTCTATGTTTTTTTTTTTCAACTTGATCGTGGAGCATTTACCAATGTGTGCTTAAAGTTGTTTCTTATCTGGAAGAACCTTCACATGTTATTTTTTTATATCTGATGCCAAGTTTTAAGTAGACTAGAGCATATGTCATGGTTGCCTCTTTGTATATCAGAAATTGCAACAAATGCGACAAAAGTTTTCAAGTTGAAGCCTTCAAGTTGAAGACATGATTATATGGGGAGTTTGCATGATGATACTAAAGTTGTATTACTCCTTTTTATCACAAATTCAATGCCAAAACTAACCAGAGATTGTGGAGAATCTAATGATTGTGATTAACAGCTAGAAGAAGAATCTGTCATTGGTCCAGTGTATATCTGAAGTGGGATGTGAAACCATTACTTGATACTCGTTTACCTATTGATTCAAAATTGTTCTTGAGGATCTCCTTGAAAGAAAAATGAAGGTTTAAGTTCCTTTTGCTACATAATAGGAGACTCAAGAGGACTTCAATGCAGGCCAGGCACCAGGCAGATTATTTATTTATTTATTTGTTTACTTAGTTTTGTTCCCCTTAGACAAAAGTTTGAGCAATGCTTCATGGTTCAGTAAGACTAGACCAGTAACTACAAATAACTGGATGATGATTACTGTGGTGCCTAGGCTAGACATGGATCGAATTACAATTCATCAGTTAGACCAGTTTCTAACTATGTCATGTTTAGCTGGCCAGATTAATATATGAAGCAGGGTAGTTCTTCTTTATAAGGTTTTTTTTACCTTTTTTTTTTAAAAAATAATTTTAATTTTAATGCACATGAAACAAGCTATATTCTAGGTTGCTCTGGTCAGATCGAGGTATAAAATAGTTTGTTAAGTGTTGATTAAAGTTTGGGGAGGATAGAAATCCTGTAATTTGGTGTACTTGCATTTTGACAAAGAATGGAGAAGAGAGTAGAAACTAGAAAAATTAGCAATTCTCAGCTATCTTGTCAACCTGTCAGTTAGCTATCTTGTCACTCGATGCTAAGATTCATATCCTTACCAATGTTAGTTGGTCCATGTCGTGCTTGTTGCTGAACCATTGAATCTGACATGCATGACAGTAAATTTGAGGGTGACATCAAAAGTTGGTGTACTTGCATTTTGACAAAGAATGGAGAAGAGAGTAGAAACTAGAAAAATTAGCAATTCTTAGCTATCTTGTCAACCTGTCAGCTAGATATCTTGTCACTCAATGCTAAGATTCATATCCTTACCAATGTTAGTGGGTCCATGTCGTACTTGTTGCTGAACCATTGAATCTGACATGCATGACAGTAAATTTGAGGGTGACATCAAAAGTTGTCAAGTAATTTGTGTGTTATAGCATGGGGAATCAGGTAGTAAATTATTGCAAGGTTTTAAATCCCGTGAGACATCACTGTCCCATTTTTTTCATGGAATGGAATGCGCTGGCATCTCACTTCATCCCGATACTTGGACAGGAGATGTCCCAAGGCATCCTGATTGGGACGTTGGGATGTTGATGGGATTTCCTGTCCTGACACATTGGATGGTGTCCCGTCCCAGTATCCTACAGGACATCCCGTCAGGACCTAAATCCTTGAATTATTGAAGGAGATCTCGAGATAAATCATCATAGTGGTGTTACTTGGTCTATTCCATGATAATTGAAGCATTTTTTTTTCTGTTTGGGGTTAGGTTGATTAGACTATGGTTTCTTTTTAGGGTCAAGGTGGTTAAAAAAAAAGTAGTTGCTGTTTATTAGGCATGGAACAAACAGTACTCAGGCATTTTAGATACTTGAATATTTGTTTTGAGGCCGATCTTGTGCTCTAGATTTTTCCCCCTCTTTTGCTTAATAGGTTTTCTACAACTAGGGTCACCTGAGTGGTGTTGGCAAGGTGGAATCAGGTTGTCCTGGTCAGATTCTTTATAGTACCTTGTTGGAAAGTATGTTATTCTGAATTCTCTATAGCAAAATTTTATACATAGACAGCCACATCTTCTAACTAATTGTATTTTTCATGGAAGTTAGGGATTAAATCACCATTTTTTCTGTCTTCTGTCCTCCACCCTTTGATTTTGGACTGAATGTTGAGTATTGAGGGGTTCAACCTTCAAGCTAATCAAAATGGACTTGGGTTTAGTGTAAAAATAAATATCAACATGGACTTAGATTTTTTTTCTACATATCTGATAATTAATTTCAAATTTAAAGAGTAAAAATAAATATTATAAAAGATCAGATCTTTATCAAGGTTATTTTGAATCAGATACTAATAGTATGTTCTAAAAATTTGGATCAACCACATGACAGTAAGATGCAGAAACTGGCTTATATAATGTCCATAAGCGAATTTCTGAGGTTAAGATTTGATATGCTCTTAATAGTTTAAGGTTGACTATGTGATCACTTCCTAACTCTTGAATATCATATAGCCTTTGCCTCCTTGATATTATTTATCTAATTTTGCTAAATCATTTATGCATACCAATCACCATTAAATTTCTGAGGTATTAAAGTTGATGTCTACTGGATTCATGGCAGGCCGTGGAGCTGATTGATGGTGAGATAGGTCCCTCATTCGCTGCACTAAGGAAACAGAGGGAGGCATTTGGCTCTGCTTACCATGATGCCGGTACCTATGCTCTAGGTCCATTTGCACGTGTGCCAGAGGCACTTCGCCCCAAGCCTGGTCAACTGTCTCCTGCCCAACAGCGAGTCTATAATGTAAAATAGAACACCAATATTTACTAAAAATTCTAGAAATGATCTTATTAGATTTGATTAGCATGTGCTTGTTCTTTGCTGTATCCAGGACTTTATCAAGAATATATGGCAAAATCAATCCAGTCAAAATTCAAGTGCTGTGCCTTCTGGTCCACCTGGATTGGCTGGTAGCTCAAGCAACCATATCCTGCCTGGCATTTATGCTTCAAGTTCGGCCCCGCTGAATTCCAGTGCCTACTCAACTTCACATGTAGTTCCATTCAGATCGGTAGCTGAGCCCTTGGATATGACTGCAGAAGAATCAAATCATGCTTCAGTGCAACTTCTTAGGTCTACATTCCTGACCTTTTTCTTCATTTACACTTGTATATATTCAGTTTCACACATTGATTAATTGATAGTTGACCATTATCTTTTTTACTTTTAGTGCCTCTTCAACTCATATTGGGGCAGATGATAATGTTATCCAACATGGTGGCGAAGTGGATTCTGTTGCAGTGTCATTTCCTGCTACTGTTACTTGCCCTGATCTGCAGGTTGAAAGATCTTCTGTTACCAAAGCCAGCAATTTTAGTTATTGGCTTCAACTGCAATCAAAGGAAAATTTTAGTTGGCATGCTAATGTGTGTGCTTAATCTTTTATCAGGAATTGGGATCTGTAGTACCACCATCACCTACAACTTCTGCTGCAGGTCGACTGGGAACTGTATTACGTGAATCAATGTTGAATACTGGAGATGCGTTGGATAAATATCAACAAATTGCACAAAAGGTAGAAAACCCTAGCATATGTTTTTTTTTGGTATTGACTGTTATACTTTATTATCAGCTCCATTGTTTCATTTGCTTCGTGGATCTGAGTGCTCTGTGGAATATGGTTCTTCAATCATTTGAGCCACTAAACTTTTACCTTTATATGCCAGTCATAGTAGCATAACAACTTTGTCCAGCAGTTGTAACAGACGATTTATATTTTTGCTTTTTAAAAGTAAATACATGCCGGTGATTTTCCATTTTGACAATACTTCTGAGTGGAGGAAAATAAAAGGTGGAGGTTATTAAGGGCATTTATTTTTTTTAGGATGGCAGTTGAGACAGTTTAGATTATCACATATCATGCTGTTGTGCATTTCCAAAACTGTGCCATGTCATGCTGAGTGATGACTCACACCAGCATGGAAAGACCCAAACTTCGCCTCTCTCAGAAAAGTATCAGGCCTTCATGAACATCTGTTTAAAGGCATGTGTCTTCAAGGTTAGAACATGCTTATTGATAGTTAATAAGCTTATGGAGAATAATTTTGATAATATGCCAGTGTATATTTTTTGGGATTTTCCATGGTAATAATGTTGGTTATTACACTGGTACCCTGTTGCTGGTGGTGTTGAAGTGAATGGATTTGGAGGTTGTGTGAGCTGCTTTTTTCTTGGGATCTGTGGGGGTAGCGTACAATTTTCTTTTCCTGTTTCTTTTTTAAGATTTATTCTCTCTTTGCGTTTTAAGAGATTGGGAGTTGTGCAAAGCAATATCGTTTTGCCCACTATTTTTAGGTTTGTTATTTAGAATAAATAAAGATAATCTATCTTAAACTTATGAGGTTATCATGGACATGTTTGCTTTAGAAGTTCCCTGGCATTGAAACATATGACCTCTATCTTGCATCTTATTCTTTCTGGTCAGCTTATACCTTTCTGTAACTTGAAATATTTCATTCTAAGGGCATGTTTGGATGTCTAGAATTTTTAAACTTAGGATAAAAATCATACTAGGATATAGGATTTGATTTTATTAGAATTATATATTAAATCCTATTGTAAAAAGAAAACTCATGTAAATAATTTTATTCTATGTTTGGATGATAAATTAGGATCTTTTTTTTCTTCCTTTTCTTCCTGCTTCCCTTTCTACTAATAAACTCATATTATTAAAATATTATATTAATCATTAAAATTATAAAATAATTTGTATCAAGAAAAGGTAATATTTCTTTGGTGTTTTTAGAATTAAAAATTATTACGATTTGGGAAGGGTTTGAAATTTGCCCCTACAAATTTGAAATGCCCATCAGGTACTTGCTACTTGAATCTGATTATATATATATTTTATTAATTGTTATAAAATAGAATTGTTCATCAAAGCCAAGCATTAAAACCCAATCTACTTGTTAGGACTGTCCATGTCTGGTCCCAAATGGTTCAGAAATCTACCACTACACACTGTTTTTTGGTAAGAAAATCTACTACTACTACAAATTTTTGATCCATCCCAAAATTGGACCAGCCCACTTCTGGGCCTGCAGACATGACTCCTTTTGTAGAACTTATGATTCCACCAATTTGAAGTGTGAACCTAATCTTGTCAATCGGATTGACCCAGCCTTTCCTTCCCCATCCTCTCTCACTCATAAACCCTAAACCCACCAACGTCCTGTCTCTCTACTCCAATCTTTCCGTGTCTTGCTCTCCATGCTCATGAAGTGAAGGGCTGAACAAGAGCCCACAGCCTTGGCCGGAGAAGCTGAAGAGCATGAAGAAACCAAGGAGGGAGAAGCCGAGGAAGGCAAAAAAGATGCCATCCTTAAGTGCACCGAGGGCTCCGACATCTGCCAGGTCCTCATGGACCACTATGCCAAGTCCTCCGCCCCCTAGCACTGCCACCTCTACGCCTCCACCGCTGCCATGCGCTCCATTCTCCAGGAAGGACTTCCACTCACCCTGCCTGCCTACTTCGCCGCCGCCATCACTGCCATCCATGATTCTGCCTGTGCCAACCATGAGGGAGAGGGCATGGGGGAAGAGCCTGACCATGAGGGAGGGGGCAGGGGAAAAGAGCCCAATGAACATGGGAAAAAAATAATGACCTGTGGAAGTCATTATTTTTTTCTTCTTGGATTAGCTGTTTCCAGTTGGTTTTTTGTCCTACAGTTAAGCCATCCAAACAGTGTTTAGGAAAAAAAATGGAAATTTTATATTCAAGATTGTCAAATCTTATAGGATTTGGACAAATCCTACCCTTTCCAAACAGGCCCTAAATTGTTGCAAAAATTTCCACTCTGCAGCTTTCTTGTTTTTTTATTTTATTGAATGCTTTTCTTTTTCAGCTGGAAGCCTTGATTGCTAAAGGTGACAGAGATGCTGATATTCAGGTCAGATACCCCTGCCTATTCTCAACCCTTCTGCTTCTCAGGCTCGATATATTTCTACCATGTGCACGTGCCTATCTATGTATTCATAAACCAACTTCCTGTCTATCAATGTCATTAATTAGAAGTTATAAGAAGGTAAATGTTGAGGGGATTCATTTTGCCCAACATTAATTTCATGCTTGTATGAAGGGAATTGTTGCTGAGGTTCCAGATATCATACTCAGATGCGTCAGCCGAGATGAGGCTGCACTGGCTGTTGCTCAGAAGGTGTGTCTTGTTCAATCATGTTAGGTGGAATACGACTCTCTAGTGTATGTTGTCTTTGTAGTTTATGGTGGAAATCTATTGTGATACAGGCTTTTAAAAGTTTATATGAGAATGCATCAAATGGCACTCATGTTGCCTCCTACCTTGCAATTCTTGCTGCCATACGAGATGTTTGCAAGCTTGTTGTCAAAGAACTAACAAGCTGGGTATGTGCTTTATGACTTATAAATGCTTTGAGGAAAATATCGCAACCATAATTTACTCTAATTGTCAAGAACAGTGTGATCAAAGTCCATATATTAGTCTCGTTAGTTATTTATTGGGTGGAGGTAACTCCCGTGTTTCTATTATCCGGTCAAAGTTGGTGCTTTTATTCAACTGTGACATATTTAGTTGGCTCAACAATGTTTTCTCCAAAGTCCTTTATTTCATAATTTCACTAGATAAACATTCCGAACTTTTATTTTTTTCTATAAATGTAGAGCAAGAGAATAGAAAAAGAGCTAATTTATTTGAACATGCAATCAATTGTTGCCTTGAAGTTCTTTTCTAGCTGTAACAAATCCTTCATAAAATTAAGGGCATCTTCCACTCAATTATTTTCTTATTTTAAGTGCTTTGGTGTTAATTTTGTTATGATGTTTTCAACACAAGACTGGTATCTAATGGCAACACTTGACATGATAACTTCTGAAATGGAAGCATATTGACATGAGAATTTTAGATGCATGAGAATGTATTTATGTGTTAACTATTTCTATTTCACGTGTTAGCTTAATTCAGTTGTACGAGGGAAACGGTGCATTTTTTAAGAGTACGAACTACTTTTTCCTTATTTCTTAAGAATCAACATAGTTAATATTTGTTGGAATTGTATGACACAAATCTCATTGTGGGACACACAACATGCTTCATCATCATATTAAATGAAACCATTTCATGTGATGCAATAGATATACTTGCTTGATCTTGAGTATTATCTTACCATGAGGATTCCTTGTGTGAATTTCACTAGTAAACAGGGTTCGCCAAACTGCCTTGTTTGGGCAGTCCTAGTTGTGCTGAACCATAATGGCGGCCAATCGGTACGGTTTCGACATGGAATTTAGAACACTGGTAGGAGTGAGAGGGAAAGAGAGGAAAAGAAAGAGGGGATCTGGTGGCTGCTGTAGGCCGGCCGAGGTTCTTGGAGGGCCACTGCGCTTGTTGGAGCACCGGCAAAGAAGGGGAGAGGGAGAGAGAGAGAAAGAGAGGAAGATAGAACCTCCGTAGGCTTGTCAAGGGCTCTGGAGGCTGGAATTGTATTTTTTTTGGGACATGGATGAAGTTGGCAACAATGTTGCTGACTTTAGTTAGTTGTTTATTTTTTATTTTGTTGATGAACAATGAAGTCAGCAAAAAAAATTTAAAATTGAAATTGAAATAGAGGCAAGTGCCCCTGTTTTAATCGATTGAAGGCGGAGAGGAGGATTCGAGCCTCTGCAGCCCTCCAACAGCCAATGTTGGCCTCCTTACCCTTCCCTCCCTCTCTTTTTTCCTCTCTCCATTTGAAGTTCCCAGCTCCTTTGGTCATCCGAGGTCCCTGCTCCTTCGGCAGCCACCAGCTGCATCTTTGCCATCTCCCTCGCCCTCCCTCCATCCCCTCTCCATTCCTCTCTCCAGTTCTCCCTCTCCTCTGCTTTTTTTGCTGTGTTGGTTTGGGCGTGGTATGGAATGGTATGGCAATGTACCAAACCGTACTGCGGCTGACTAGCATGGGGTCTAGTTCCGGCGTGGTGGGACTTTGCTAGTAAACATGGATGTGTATTGCACATTGGATATCTCATATACTTATGTTAACTATACTACATCAAAAAAGTGTGAATTTAAAGCTGTTTTTTGAAAGTATGGATAATGGATTTTGTTTCTACAATTTCTAAATGAACTTTCTTTTTCAAAGAGAATAAACAAATTGCTACCCTTTTATCTAAATAAAAAATCCTACTGGAGCATTTGTACACAACTATTTGCTGTAGAATTGCTTGAAGCTAGGGAGGACATGGTTGAAAAGGGAAAAGAGATTGTGTGGATGGGAACCATGGATTGAAAAATGAGGGCAATATTGGCCGGTAAGATGAGATCGCTGAATATATGGTTGAAAAGGAAGAGACATCATGGGAGGGAACTAGGGGATGAAACATGGGATGTAATATCAAATAATGAGAAGGGATAGATGAGGATATTATTCTTCATTTATTTTTTTGTTGGGTGGAGTACACTACACTCAGAATATGTGTGAGAGAATTGCTGTCAAATGGATTAATTTGTACATTCCATCTGAGAGTGAGAGAGAGAAGGAATGCTTTGCTTTATTAACCTGTATGTCATAAAAGTGGTTAAGATTTTATCAGGTGAGGGTTTCTCCACCCTCCCTCTCAGGATTCTGAACTACGGAGGAAAGGGTTATGTGTTCCAGAACTGCCATTGGTATTGATTACCATTTAGTAAATTTTTGATGCCTGTAAAGCTCGAGAAACCAAAAAAGTTTCACTCATGCTATTTAATATCAATCCCATTTTGTATCTTTTATTTATTTGGACATTATCGAGGTTCCAGCTGCTTTTCCTTCAGAAAAAAATATAATGTTTGATGAATAGTTATTGCATTGATTCAGTTAAGTTCTTCTCAAGTTGTTTGTCCTTTTTTGGGTTAATGTGGTTCAGTTTGTTCTGAGTGCGAGTCTATGGTGTTTCTTGCTCTACAAGCCAAAATTATTTTTGATGGACATTGTTTCTCAAACTTTATTTTTGAGTTTTTTCTTATTTTTTCCAGTACGTTTTTTATCTTGTAGTTTGGGTTCTCTATTATGTTTAATCACTGCTGTTGATTATCCTGTTGCAGGTTATATACTCGGATGAGGAGCGGAAGTTCAATAAAGGCATAACGGTTGGTCTTATTTGTTCTGAGTTGCTAAATCTTGCGGAGTACGATGTCCATCTGGCAAAACTTATTGATGGAGGGAGGAATAGTATGTTGCAAAATATTTGTTTTCACTTTGGATGTTACTGAACTGTTTAACTTGATTTATGTTTTAGCTCCTAGTTGGCTGTTGCACTCTTACAGAAAGGGTGAATTATGTCAAAACCCCAGTGGAACTTTTCTTTATTCATCTGAAAGTTGGATTTTCTGGGGCTTTTGATATGTGTCTGAGAAACATTCATTTAACTAATCAAATACTAACAAGTCGCATTCGTTCACAGAAGTTGCTATGGAGTTTGCAATAGCCATTGTTGAAGCATTGGTTGTTCAGGAAACTGTAGTCCGCGCATCAGAACTGTACAATATCATGGAAGCCTTGACAAAGGTATGCGTATTTTGCAATTGCTAGATGATACTATTATTCTCTTGTCAGCTTTTTGTAGTTAATATTACATTTGAACTAGCAGTTTGCTACGAGGCAGGGGTCACCAGAGCCATTGCAGCGGCTAGTTGAGATTGCCCGAAATGGTATGAACACTGCACCCTACTTTACTTCTAGTGAGAAGGCCAGGCAGTCTAGAGATAATAAAAAGGTAAATAAAAACTTCCATAGCCAGTTTATCAAATATCATGATTCTGAATTTAGTATAATGTATGCAGCTTGATTTTCTGGATGTGGCAAATAATCTGATCTAGTATATTCTAATTGCAACAGGTACTTTCTGGTCATTCCTTGGCAAATAGAGAGTATCATAATGCTAATGATTCTCCAGTGGCATATCCTGCTGGCATCCAAGATCAGGTCTTTCACAATTTCCTTTTTAATGCATTCAGTTGATTATGATGTTAAACTGTAAAATGTATATGAACTATATATGCACATGCATGTACATATACATATACATTATATATAATTCTATATGTTGGTTCTATATTATTAACATACTGTGTATATATATATATATATATATATATATATATGTATATTGGTGTATGTTGGTTTTCAGTGCCTGTTGAAAATTGTATAATATTATGTATATATATATATGAACTGGACCTGGGACACCAGCCCACACTAAATGGTGGCCTTTATTGAACTGTGAGTTATGCTCAGGAAGTAAGTGCACATCTGAACCAACGCATATGAATGAAATTTCTTCCACAAGGAGTTCATAAAATTGGAATGGGAAAGAATGGTTGCGAGGTACAGGAATTTTCATATTGAAGAGGTCAACCAATAATTGTCACAGCCAAAGATAGTGGGCCTGAATACCAGATTTCAGTTGTGATTCTTATTTGAAAAAAAAAAAGCTTATCTAATAGAGCACCGAAAGGGGTAAGTTGTGATGTCTGACTGTAGTGTTCAAAACTTTTCATTGGCACTTCAACCGAAATGTCACTATTGATAGTACTGTTACCATTGGCTTTTCTTGAATCTGTGTTTTGTTTAGAAACTACTGTAGATATTGGAAGACTTCAAAGTTCAAACATTTGCAGCACTTATCATGTTCATCGTATGATTGCCCTTTCTCATTTAATCTTTGTGAACCACTTTTTTTGACTCGTGGTTATTTCTTGGTTTACATTGTAGGTTGCTCTTCTCTTTAGTGATTGGTGTCGGATTTGTGATCTTCCAGCTACAAATGATTCAGCATATAGTCATTACATCTCACAGTTGCAAAAAAGTGGTTTGCTTAAGGGTGATGATATCACAGACCGGTTCTTCCGTATTCTGATGGTGATCTAGATAATTTCTCATTGGGAGATGTGCCAATTTTGTATTTCTTTTAGATGGTTAACATGCTATTTTTTATGATATTTCAGGAACAATCTGTTTCACATTGTGTACTCCCTGAGCAAGTCAGTTCTCCAGGTTCTGTCTCACTCCAGTCAGTTCAGCAACTACAACAACTCCAGCAGCTACCCTACTTTTCCATTGATTCATGTGCAAAGCTTGTGGCACTAGTTCTGAAGGTACCTCGGACATCTGTTACATGCACACATATCTGTGCATTTTTTGAGATTGCATGTTTGTGTACTGACACATTTATGTGCATAAATGTGTATGCATGCATGCATCTGTGGTCTATGCTTCGTGTGCTGGAATTTTTAGTTATATCTATATGCAGAGCCAGGGATATGAAAAGGGGCAATTACCCTGCCAGAGATTTCTAAAAATTCTATTTGCTGTATGTATATGCTACGCCATATCTTGAGTAGTAATTTTCAGTTGTATCTGCAGGCAGAGCCAGAGACGTGAAAAGGGGCAATTGCCCTGTTTGAGATTCCTAAAAAGTTCTATTTTCTATATATGTTCTGTCATATCCTGTGTCCTGACCTGATCACGATATTGGGATTTGGTTTTCAGTTTTATGACAAGAGTGCTGCAATAACATTTGAATTTTAAAACCCCAAATTGGATTAGGAAATGGGGAAGTTTTAGTGAAATTCTTCTGATTTGGTGAAATGCACTGATTTAGGTGCATGGATTTGGAAAGAACCAAGAGAGGGAAAAAAATGAGTGTGAGGGCAGGAGGGAGGGACATTGCACGAGGAACTTCTTTTATGCATGGAACAGGTGCCCCCTGGGCATTGCTCCATTGCTCTCTCTGTGGGTGGGGGGCCTTGACATCCAATATTTTGTTTGACCGCCAAGTTACATTTAGTACTGATGCAATTTGGCAAGTACTTTTAACCCCTTACATAGTTACTCTTATGCACAAACAAGGTTTAAGCATAAAATATACGTCAAGACCATGTACCAGAGATAATAGTTCCAGTTGACAGGGACTAAAAATATAATAGAAGTCAATCAAGAAGGTGGGCGGTGTTCCTCAATTTCTCACCTTATGAAATTCGCTGCTTCCGTTTTCTTTTGAAGGGAGCAACAAATTTCATTTTTGTTTTGTTTTGTTTTGTTATTGAATAAAAAACAAGTTTTCATAAAAAAATTGTGTATACACAACCCGTGAAAAGTTGCAGGAATTATGAAGGTAATTTATTAGAGTGTCAAAATTTAAGTTGCTTCTTATGTAGACTTAAGGTTATTTGTCCTGTGCAAAAGTTATATTATTAGTCCTCATTTTAATCCATTGAACAATCAAAAGAGACCTAGACTCCAAACATGTATGATTATACTCTCTTGATTCAAGAACTGTGTACATGACATAGGCTGGCTCCTTCTGGAAATAAATCATGAATTCACCACTGGTTGCTCTTGTTCTGATTTGTTTTTCTTTATTTATGCCTTACATGGTGATTCCTTTTGTCTAATTCTTTTACTTTTGTTTTCAGTACCATTCAGTAGATCAAGGATCGAGTAAAGCTATTCTTCTCCCCAAGGTTGGATCTTAAGAACTTCGGTTACTTTGTTTTTCTTTATTGAGCATTATTATTGGTGCATTTTCTTCTGATCCTGTTTCATCAACAGATCCTGTCAGTTGCTGTACGAGTCATCCAAAACGATGCAGAAGAAAAGAAGCTATCTTTCAACCCAAGGCCATACTTCAGGCTGTTTATTAACTGGTTTTTGGACCTTACTTCTTCAGACCCTGTCCTTGACGGTGCCAACTTTCAGGTATGTGCTATTAGAATAATTTGTGATCATGCTTGTGGATTTTATTTATTTAATGTTGATCTGCTTCTCTCAGGTGTTGACTTCTTTTGCAAATGCTCTCCATGCTTTGCAACCCATGAAGGTTCCTGGTTGGAGGTTTGGACATCTGCTTTTTTTTTTCCCCTCTGCCTTTTAATGATTAGTCCATCATGTGCTTTGTCTATGTGAGCTCCTTATTGAAGTTCAATTTTCATGGCATCATGATCCCAGTTGGTAGGCAATCACAAAGCTTCATTATGCGTTTATTTGCTAAGAACTCTTTTCCTAAAGTAGTGTTGTTGGTAAACAAGAGCATGTTATTTATAATTGCTTGCATCAGAAATGTTATTGTAAACCTTGTTTTCATTTAACTTAATTCTATGAATCTTAATCCATGCCCTGTCTTCTTAAATCTTATGTTCAAGCATTGATGAATACTTTTGTCTGCTCAACTGTCACTACTGCAAAGCTTCAGTGGGCATGCTAATTTAAATTTTTAGTTCAATATTTGTAACAGTAATGAATTCCTTCTTGTTATGATCTTCTCTTTATGAGCTTATTGATAAAATTTATATGTTTCTTTAGATTCTGTTAGATGCAGCATCCACATATTTTTGACAAGCTTTGTTAAGCCACATTGAAATTTGCACCACCTGAGATATAAGAACAAAACGTATCAAACAACGCCCTCCCTTCTTCCTCTTTTTCTAAAGTGGCTTCATCTAAATAAGTCCAGAATTTATCGCTATTTTTTTTTCTCCTCCTCTCCAGGCCAAGGCCTTATGTCTGACTAAAGTATTTTTATAGCTTTGCATGGCTTGAGTTGGTGAGCCACAGAAACTTCATGCCAAAATTGTTGACATGCAATTCTCCTAAGGGTTGGCCATTTTTCCAGCGTTTGCTTGTTGACTTGTTCAAATTTTTGGAGCCCTACTTGAGAAATGCTGAGCTGGGAGAACCGGTTTATCTTTTTTACCTCCTGATTTTATTTGACTTTTTAAATTTTTGAAGTTGAGATTCTCATATTAAAGCATTTTTTTGTCTTTTTTATTTTGGGACAGGTTCGCTTTCTGTACAAGGGCACACTGCGGGTGCTGCTTGTACTGCTTCATGATTTCCCTGAGTTTCTCTGTGATTATCACTTCAGTTTTTGCGATGTGATCCCTCCTAGTTGCATTCAAATGCGGAATGTTATTCTCAGCGCATCTCCTAGTGATACGAGGTTTCCTGATCCTTCCATTCCCAACTTAAAGGTGGCTGCTGCATGACATATTCATTGGAGTTCCTGATCTACACTCTTTTGCTGTGTCAGAGAAAAATAACAGTATACAGATTTAATTACTAACTTTTACTACTTCAAACACAGATCGGTCTTCTAGCTGAAATTAGCCAATCCCCACGCATTCTATCTGATGTTGACAGTGCTCTCAAAGCTAAGCAGATTAAGGCTGAGATTGATGAGTATCTCAAGGTATATTTGCATGCTCAGGCTTATGCATTTATGGGATGAATTTCATTTGACATGTCTTTGTCTTGTAAATAGGGGTGGGCATGGAAAACCGAAAAACTGAACTGAACCTGAAAACTGGTCTGAACCAATCCAAAATATTTGGTTAACTAAACCAACCGGTTCGGTTTCGGTTTTGTATTTTAAAAAAAAAATCGGTTTTCCTGTTCAGTTTTGGTTTCACGGTTTTGGAGCCAGTTGGTTAACCGAACTGAACTATATATGTATAATATATATAAATTAAATATAGTTATTACTTTCATTATTTTATATAAAAAATCCTATTCTATCAAATCCTAGAAACTCTTCTCTCCTAATTATTACTTTCATCATTTGACATTTGGGATTGTGTTTGATGGAATTATATATTTGTTATTTGATAACCTTTTATGATACTTATCATGTAAGGACTTTAGTTATTAAAGCAATGCTATAGGATTTTATATGGAATTATCATTAGTTTTTTATATATTAGAATATTTTATTAGATTTCATTTTTAAGATAGTTATAATCAGAAAAAGGTTGTTTTAATTTTTGAAGTTGATATAATAAGATCAATATTGGAAAGGCTTTCGGTTTAGTTCATTTATTTCATAGATTGCAATTTAAAATATGTTTTACAGGAAAAAAAAAAACAGGAAGGACCAGTTCGGTTTCGGTTTGCTTTTTTTATAAAACCAATAGAACTGGTTCTGTTTTTAAATAGGGCAACGATTTGGTTAACCGAACCGTGCCCATCCTTACTTGTAAAACTACTAAGATGTTAGTTTCCTGGGCATGCTTTTTGCAAGTTTTCTTTTACTTGGCCCAGTCTTGGCCCAGTCTTTGTTGTATCCTGAGACATTATTACTAATTATGCTGTGTTGTTCACTTTGATTAGTTTTATCATGATACTTATGTAATCCTGCAGACAAGACCAGAAGGATCTCCCTTTTTAGCTGAGCTGAAGCAAAGATTGCTGCTTTTTCAAAATGAGGCAAACCTGGCGGGCACCCATTACAATGTACCTCTGATCAACTCACTTGTGCTTTATGTTGGCATGCAGGTATATTTTATCTTGCACCTGGACCATTCCCTTATTTGAACACGTATCACTAATAAAATGTGGATTCTATTTAACTTGGACAGTTTCCAATAAAAAATACTTTCTAACCCTATACATACATATTAGTTTCTGTTTTAGATTATGTGGCATAAAACCCTTTTGTTTTAGATTATTAAAATTTATGACTATATATTTAATCTGATACTAAGTATGCAAGGAATGAACATTTGAACTTCTAAGGTATTCAAGAAATCTTATTTGATACTTGCATGTATTAAATCTCTAGTTTTATGGTAATATCTTATAGTATCTTGGTGGAATACATTTCTTATTGATTAGTCCTGAGGACCCAATTCTAATATTATTGTCGAGTCTACCATGTTGTGATAGGGGTGACTTTTTGATAAGCATAAAAGACCATTCAAAATTGGTTCATGTTTTCATTTGGTACAAATAGTAAGATTTATGCTAAATACATGCCTAATTACTTAAGTGATCCTTTGTTTAACTTCAGGTTCTTTTTGTTTCAAAGCAATTGAATTGCAATGTAACCTTAATTAATTAATTAATTGTTATTGCATTATATCATGCATAATGCGGTTTTGCAGAATATGGGAGTGGTTTCTGAGATTTTTTTCATTATTATAATTATTAGCATATGCATGAGATTACAACAAATTAGCCAATGGCCCGACAGCCTTTGTTATGGCCATTGATTGTTTCTAATACTGTTTTACTCTTTTGCTGTATTTGTGTTGGTAAACATGCCCTAGTGCATATTCTAGTAACTTGGAAGTAGTTATTATCTGTCATAACTTTTTCTGTTTCTTAGGTATTTAGTCTAAGTATTCTTGCTTGATGCCTCCTTTTGACATTGCAGGATATACAACAACTGCAGAGCAAGTCTACTGCTCAGCATGCAGCTGCACAGCAAATGACCCATCGCCCTCCGATGGATATTTTTCTGGTTGGAGCAGCTATGGATATATTCCAGATCCTAATTAAAAACTTGGATACCGAAGGTCGCTACCTCTTTCTTAATGCAGTTGCCAATCAATTGCGCTACCCGAACAACCATACACATTACTTTTCATCTGTCCTTCTGTACTTTTTTGCAGAGGCGAGCCAGGTAAGTTCGATTGCATCATCTTTTGCAGCATTCATTTCCTTTTTCTAGCATATAGGTTCTATGACTTGTGGCTGTAGAATCTTGTGAGGCATCACCATAAGTTTTGATTAATTGATAGTTTTCTTTAGATGAGGATAAATGCTATGATGTTCTGAAGAATTTAGTACAGCGGATGTTGAGATATTACTTGCTATCAGGGTTGTAGCACCATTTGTCCTTGGTCTCCTTTGACTAATATTGAGGTCAAGGTCAATGTAACAGTTACAACTTTCATACCGGTGTCTTGACCTTACCTTTATTTCACTATCTAACTACCACATTTTTATGGTACAATCTGACCCGATGTTTTAAAGTTTTAAATACTGGTGGGATGGTAGGGCATCTACTCTCCTGAGTGTCGAGATGGAGCATCGTCTTGAACATCAAAATATAATGAGTCGGGAAATTTACTAGGGTGCTATGGGGCATCCATCTCTTAAATGTTGGTCGTAGGGCATCTTGTTCCATGGAAAAACTTAGGCAATTATGTCCCAAAGTGTTTGATACCTTGATCCGGCCATTATGGAGGTTTGCTTTCAGTGTTTTGTGAACAGTCCAACTTTTGGGAATTCTAAAGTATTGGCACTTCTAGATGCTTGAAGATGACATGATGCAGCATTGCACTCATTTCCCTTAATCTGCTTACATCAGCCATAAGTGTTAGCACCAGGTCCTGTTTTCTGGGGTATTCTATCTAAAAGCACTTAAGTAGAGTGCTAGTGCTTAAGATCTTGCAAAAGGGATTGTATATTTTCTCCATGCTGTTACTTGAGATCTTCCAGTATGCAGCTCCAAAGAATTTTTATTTCGTGTGAAGCAGATGTTGTCTCTAGTTCTAAGCAGTTGAAGCTGGGGGTGCAGGTGGATTGGCTACAGGCTGGACACAAATCTAATCTGTACCAGAGCTGATCATAGACCAGGTTTGACCACAAACAATGTTAAATTTTAAATAGAGCTGGCCTGAAGCCTGACTAAAAATGAATATTGTTTAGGCCTGAGGTCCAGGCCATGATCAGCTCTAATCTGTGTACCAGACATCAAAAACTATGTATTAGGTTTCAACTTGAAATCTGAACTCTACTCAGATTATAATGCTAGTAAACATTGGACATGTCCTGATTAGACCTTGGCTGAACCCACTTACGCTTGAGAAGAAAGAGTGAGAATTTTGTGTAGCACATGGTTGTGAAAAATGCCCAACGGTCACCATTTTCTTGTATTATTTTTCTTTTTGGAGGGCAGAAGTCCTGCACACAATTTCAGGCTATAAAACAGGACTAACAATCATCAATACCCCTGCCTCCCCGAGCTACCACACAACGCCCCCCCCCCCCCCTCCCCCCTCTATTGCAATCTTGATGAAGGCAGACATTGCTCCTGTCTTTGGTGCAACCAACAAGAGGCTTTATTAGCATGCCAGTTAGCACATTTTGTTGCATGCTAATCGATCTTTGAGCACTCAACAGTTCTGATCCAAAATAAGCCACTTTGTGTATCATATTGATGAGAAATCATGAACTGTTGGACATATTTATAGAAGTTTTGTATCATGCACCACTGTCTTGCATTGATTAGACATTTTATCATTTTGTGGACTGGGATCTACCCGAAAAAAAAACTATGGTAATTAAAATCTTCATTAAACAAGAAAAATGTCACTGTATAAGAGTTCTATTTCCATCTAATGCAGAAATGAAGACTATTCACACAAGAAAGCACAGGTGTAAAATGTTTAAGTGGCACTATGTATCAACCTTTATCTAGGTTTATGGAAATGATGCACATTGGTACAATCTGATTTGTTGGTTTTGGCTGACAATTATGGTACAAATATGTGCTCGCCTACACTATGCTGATTGTCTTGTGTCATGGCCACTCTGATCCTTGATGGACTCAAATTTGAATCCCTATCTTTTCTACTTCCATCCAGTTGGAATGGATAAGCCAAAAGACAACCATAAGAGACATAAGGTGGGTTGCTTAACTCTTATCTTAAACATGTCATGCCGGATCTGTCGTAATTACGTGTAGGCATAATCAAAAAACCAGTTGACATACATTAGTGAGCAATCACTTATAGGTTGTCATAGAGAGAATCAAATTGACTATCACCTACATAAAGTTTTTATGGACAATATGTCAATCATTAAAAAAACAAATTTATTATTACCTACATAAAGTTTTTTTGAACAGTAAGCCAACCAAGACCAATCCAACTTCGGTTCAAAATGGACCAGATCATTTCTGGGTCATCTCTGTCAAGAACTGGTTATCCCTACACGCTGCATACCTTGTAATGGATCAACGCTTGTAGCATTGAAGTTTAGGAGGTTGGAAGAATTTGGGATAGGTTAGCCTGCATCCAATCTAAGCTAACCTGTTGTTTGGGTCAGGTAGGGCTAAATTGCATCTTGATTGTGTTGAGTTGGAATGGAAATGTAAACTAACTTCACCCATGTGTTTAAGTTAATTTGATACTAGGATACCATCCTGGGTGGTTCAGTGGTTGGATTTATAGTTGGATCGAATTTTTTGTTGGTCATATTAAGTCTAGATTAGCCCTTAACTAGAACCAAAGTCCTCATGTTGCAGCCCTGGGGAGAGGTATGGTTCTAGCATGTTGCTAAAAGTAAAGGTTCTCTTGCTTAGATCCATCTAAATTTTGGTAAGTTTCCTTTTAGAGAATGATATTGTCTTCCAAGTTATGCATATGGGGTAAAGAATATGTCAATAATCCACAAGATACTTGTGGTTGATATGATTATGGATGTTGTTTGATTGTGTGGTGAACAAATAAGCACATGCTGGATGTAGATGATTCAAAATGCAAGATTAGTTCTAGTAATCTTTCTCAGCATCATTTCAATGTTACTGCAAGCACATTCCCATGGTAATAGGAGAGTAAAGATCTTGTCTTTAAGAAACCTAATTAAGGACAAAATCTAGAATTCTGATGGCAAAACAACTCTGTTAACAACATCCAATAGGAACATTCCGCTACCTAATTGCTTTCTGTATGAAGGCATGTCAACATACACCTGTGTATGGAGGATGATCTATGTGGTGGTTGTGAGCAGCATCACAAGCAATTGAAGGCTGCTGTGGATGTCATGAGACCTCATGAGGCACACTAGTGGGTTGACAATTTTCTACATATTGGTGGTGACAGTTAGAAAGGCATAGTGGTGCCATCTGGAGTAATGTTGTATATGCACCTTTATTCAGTGGTTACACACACGTTGATGCATATGATCTGTGAGGTCTTTGGCTTTGTATAAACTGAAGGTGGCCAAGCTTGATTTAGAGATGGCATTTTTGTACAGTGACTTTGAGGGGCAATATTTTCATGATCCAGCAGAAGTCTATTGACTTGTATGCAAGGAAAAGTATTTTATATGTTGATGTCACTTAATGGTTTGATGTATTTTAGGTAGGCAAAGAAATGCGAATATTTTTGCATATGAGTGGTCTCATTATTTTAATGGATATGAAGATGATTTCACCCATGACTCTTTAACGTTAATAACATGTTAATGACATCAGGCAGGTTTGAGTTTAGAAAGGTGTTGTCTCAACTCGATATTGAAAGGTTAAGATTTTGGAGCAACAGAAATTCTTTGACATGGTATTATAGGATTAATACATCTCGAACTTGTTACAACAATGACATTTATCATGATTTCAGACATGTAAATCAAAGCCACTGAGCCATATTTCTTGGAACCCACTTCCATCTTCCAACAGTCCGGTTGCTGCCATAGCAAGGAGCTTGAGTACTTCAGTGCATTTCAATATGCACTTACTAGCTCAACTGAAAATCATGTACCTAACCGTGCGACCCAAGTCAGATAATAGCAGATAGATGTCCGCCAATGTTGCAGACTCTGAAAATGTCATTGGCAAGTGGTAAAATGAGGTACATGTGAGATCGTATATGCCAAAAGCTTGCTGAATATGCTGATGCTGATATTTAGTATTATTTAGATAAAATATAGTTACTAGATGGTGAAACAGTTGCAGGCTAGTGCTGTAATATACTATAGCTTTATTGCTCCTCGAGGTTTTAGGGTTCTGGTCAGTGATTCACAGTCTACATGTTTTACAATAGGTAAGGTGCTATTCGCTTAGGCAGGAGTCATGCCTTCCATGAATTGAAATTAACATTGTTGATTTCCATTTCATTATGAAGATCAGCGCTATCGTAGCTTAAATTCACTTGAAAGTTGACCAAGGACAGCTCTGTGGTATTTGCTGGCAGAGGTTGTCCACAGTAGAGTGGTGATGTGTTCAATTTGTCTAAGATAGTCGTCAGGTGTTTGTTAGGTGCATGTGTGCTAGTGGCTTGTGATTACTTGTATCCAATTAGGAGATTTTTTATCATACAGAGATCTGAGTCTGAAATCCGGCAAGAGAGAGCTATTTCGGAGATGGCTATGGACACGAGTCCGTTTGAATTTATTTTTGTGGTTTGCTCTTTTATGTCTTGTTGCAGTTTTGGGAAAGTCATTCATTTATTGTGATCGCAGGACATCATCCAGGAGCAGATAACACGAGTGCTGTTTGAGCGCTTGATGGCTCACCCTCCTCATCCATGGGGTGTGCAAGTCACTTTCATGGAGCTGATCAGGGTATCTTCTGAAATTTGTAGCCAGATGACATGTCTCATGCTTTGGCATTTTTCTTATTATTATTATTATTATTTGATGAAAAACATTTGTGCTGTTTTCAAGTGCTTTCTATTATTCTTCTGCCACCTGAATACTCCCGATATGTGTTAACATGCAGAATCCACGGTACAGCTTCTGGAACAAGCCATTCACACGCTGTGCGCCAGAGATTGAAAGGGTTTTTGAATCTATGGACGATGGAGTGGTCTCTGGCCGCTTCCCTGATGGCGGCAACCATTGAACCGCAGCCCCTACTTCTTCGGATGGCATAATGTTGATGATGTATATTTGTACATAAGATGAATTAAATGAATATCTTCTGTTACAATTGTCATTTTTTAGCTACCTGCCGGTTTCTGCGGTCTTACAAAATCTGAATGAGCATAGTAATTGAATTCATCATGTTGTAATAGACTGGACTGAACAAAAAATCTGTTTTTTTTTTTTTTTTTAAAGAATCGAGTGATGCATTATACATAAAAATCAAAAGGTTTCAAATGCTGCTAAACTTATTATTCCTTGAGTTTCATGTGGTTCTTGATGGTTTGAGCTGCCAAGTTGTGGAAAGTCCTCTTCCATCCGTGCCATCGACCCGAGATGCTCCTCGTTCATGCTTTGATCTCGTAGCTGGTGCTTCCTCCTCCGCTTGTACTACGATACCTGTTGACCGTTAACTGCGGGAGTACATCGGGAAGATTGGAGACACTTTAGCCGATTAATCTATAACATATCGATCAGGAGCTCGGGTCTGAACTGATCTCAATATTTTAATATTGTAGCTGAAAATTTGAGAAGTTAGGGGTTGGGAAAATGGCTATGGTACCAGAAGGGTGAATTAACTGCCTATGATAGTGTGGCCGTGGAAGGAATTAATTGTCCACTAAAATTTTAACCAATTCTGTAATTTCCAAATGCCGAGGGATGACTTTTGAGGGATAACGGTAAATATCCATCTCTATAAAAAAAAAAAAAAAAAAAAGATAAAAGCGGACCAGCGAGGGTAAGTTTGGACTAATATTTGCTAACTTAAGCATTGAAGGTTTTCGTTGAATATGCGCTGGTACATGGATTTTTTTGTATGTATTTTGATCCCTGAAAGCAAGGTGTAACTTGACATTAGATAGAATACTTGATGCCAGATTTAATGACAACAGTTTGACATGCTAGATTGGGATGCGGACTGCATGTTTAAATGATTAATGAAGAAGCAAACCATGGCGAGAATACGAGCACTGAACACCTCCATGCATTCAGGTCAGCACTCATTGCGATGAGATGATCGATCGATTCAAAATAAGGAATCCAATTCTTTCGGCCCCGTGCTAGTGGCCGACCAGCACCAATTCACCCACTTATACAGCAAGTGCAAACCTTGACGATCATCGTCCAAAATCTTCATCAGACGGTAGAGAAGCAACAATAGTCGGAGGAGGTAGTCCCCCATGCAGCATCATCATGACATGGTCAGCGATCTCCTCGGCAAAAGTCAGGATAATAACAACCAACTTGGCAATTACACCATCTAGACCCCCTTTGTACGCCAAACTTCTCGACACCCAAGTCCGTTGTGGGAGGAACGATGTCGTTCCCTCTTAAGATCATCCAAAGGAGACTCAACTCCGGGTTATTCCCATCGACTTGACAAGTCCCACTAACTAGATGATTATGATTGAAAGCTCTAGGAAGTTGATCATAGACTCGCCAAACTCCAAGAGGACAACAGGAGTCAGGCAGAGGGCCTCGAGATTAACACACGTCCTCTATTATCCTGAAAAATTATGGAAGAATTGATTCCGTCTCCATTCAAAATGCCATAAATAGAGATGTATGATGTCTCCTCCGATCTACTCGACCATCTTGAGAGTTATTGCCGCCTGGATCGTCGTGGCCCGTAGCTGCTGGTGGCGTCGATGGTCGCCCGTCCATCTCCTCGGGATGCTTCCGGTGCCTCGGGACCTGCATGAAACAACGTCAGTGACCCTGGTCGGAAATTTCGACGGGGGCTCTCCGACGGTCAAGTTAGTGACGATCCAGGAGAACAGATCCTCCTGGTCGAGCCCCTCGGGATGAGCTCCACGCTAGGAGGAGTGAGTGTAGTGTGAATGGAAGTGAGAGCGGGCTGGAAGAGGTAATGGCCGAGGTGGAAGAATCCTCCAGTGTGTCCCTTCTCCCTTTTTGCTTTGCTTGCTTACTTTTGGCTTACTCTGGCTGGGTTTTTATTCTGGTTTGCCTCGGGATCTCCCCGTGTCGTCAGACGTGTGCGACGAGGTATCGTACCATGGACGGGACGCCTCTCCTGTCAAATGGCCGGGGAAGCTTTCATGTGCTCTGACATTCCTTATACTTGCCCCTTTCCTGGAAGCCTGGCAGGACCTCGATCGGTGGGCCGCCGCCCTCGGGATTCGCGCTATCTGGCTGGGTCCTTTCCCTGGCGGTACGACAGGTTGGAAGAGAGTATGGCGCCTTGATGTGAGTTTTCTTCCCTTATGGTCTGAGTGACGGCTGTGAGTATTAATTGCAGCATGGCGGGCACTGCTGTATGACCCTCGGGAGGCCCACCGTCGTCCTTGGAGAGGAGGCACCGCTTCCTTGGTGGTTGGAGCCTCTACCTGAGCTGGGGACCGAGCTAGAGAGGTGGAGCCCAACTCCGAGGGGCTCGCCTCGGGGCAGCTCAGCTGGGCAGAGGAGGGCTGAGCTCGACTCCAGACCAGCGAAACTCGGCTTCGGGCGAGCTCGACCTGACGGAGGTGGGCGGGGCACCGCCCAGCTCAAGAGATTTGACCTCGGAGGGGCTCCTCGTGGTGTAGGAGACTTGAGCTCGACTCCTGACCACGAGGCCCGATCCTAAGGGCCCCGTCTTGGGTGGGGACTTATACTCGGCTCCGGTCTAGGCGTCCCGACCCGGCGGGGATCGACCTGGTGGAGGACGGAGCTCGACTTCGGCAGGCGACCCCGTTGTTCTGGGAGAGCTCAGCTCGGTGAAGGGGCCCATGTTGAAAACCCAGCATGGCGTCTGATGGGGACTCCATGTCAGTTTGCCCACCCCATGTCAGCGATCCAGCCACATTAAGAGTGATGAAGTTCTCATGACGATTCAAAGAACTATTGATGCCTTCTTTGTCTAGCTTTTTCAGCAGCTCTTAGAAAATCTATCTGGTATTTCGGTCTCTAACTGGTTACCATTTATTCTTTTGAATAACTTGAGAAGTAGATCGTGATACATTTCAATAGCGGCCAAAGGCAGTCACAAAACTCTATTAGTCTCTTCTCCATAAAATAGCAAGAAGGGGAGTCCTTGAAGGAATATGTGGCATGATTCAATATCGTCACTTTTGAAATTTACAACCTCAATGAGACCATATTGGCCATAAAGCAGGAACTTCAAAGCTTCGAGTCTAACTTTTTCTTGGATAATAAGTTTCTAAAATCTTATTCCGAACTTCTTGCACATGTGTAGAAGTGTGCTTGTGCTGGAGAAGATGCAACTAGTCGACAAGAAGCCAAGGAAGAAAGTTGATCAAGAAGTAATGAGCTCAAGAAGGATCGAGCAAAGCCTGTAATGAAAAGGATGTGCTCCGATGATGATAAAGCCTAGGCTGAGAAACCTGGCCTATAAATTCAACAACTACACTCCCTTTCAGCCTCAGAGTCCAAATTCTCATAGAAATAGAAGGGCAAAAGTACCTCTAGAGGCCTCGACCAATAAAAGCTTCACTGATTGCCTGGGATAGGAAGAGGTATTATCAGTTTTATTGAGATCATAGACACGATACCAAGGATAGCATCCAGTTAATGGATAAGATAGAAGTCCTTATTCATAATGGATATATGTGAAAGTTTGTTTGTGATCGAAAAGTTTGGCCCCCCATTGACCAGCTAGCTCAGCAATAAGCCAATGAGGAGGCAAGTAACCAACCAACTATTGGGGTAATTTACATGATCTTTGGAAGAATGGGACTTGGCGAGGGCAGATCATTCGGAGCATCCCTTGAAGAAAAAAATAAAGTAGAAAATATAATATTTTTTCTTTTTCTGACAAAGACTTGTGAGGAGTTTAGAATTCCATGATGATACTATTATAGTTTTATTGATAATAAAAAATTATGATATAAAAAAGTTTTAATTAGTTGATAATTGAAGCTCTGTAGATGTATTATTCTATGATGTTTTTTTTTGGATGAAATTGTTTAAGAACCAATTAAAAAGGGTCAACACCCCATTAGTCAGGTTTTTTAGTGACTCGATAAATATGGAAAGAGAAATTGTTCTTCAGTCATTACTAAGCAAGAATCTTAACAAAGTACCATCTTTCTTACTTTCCTTGTCATCCGAGTTCCATTATCTTATAATGTTGTACTCGGCCAACTAGGATTGAATGCATTACAAGTGGTTGTTTTGACTAATCACCTTCTCATCTGCTTTTTTATAAGAAATGGTGTCAGCGAAATCTAAGAAGGCCAACAATTATCTTGACAATGATTCATGGTGATAATCAAAGGGAAACTGCCCTTAGAAACTATGCCAGTTGATGGGTTAGACTTTCAAAATGAACCTACTGAGCAACTGAGCTTAATTCCACTTAAGGAGGGAGATCCTACAAAAGACAATACAAGTTGGATCATTACTGACTATTGGTCTCCGAGAGCAACTTATCAGTTTTTAATAAAAAAATGCAGATATTTTTGTTTGGTCTACTTTAAATATGCCAACAATATTTCTCAATGTGATTATCTACAAATTAAATATTAATTCGAAGTACAAACTTGTTGAACAAAAGAAGTGGAATCTTGCTTTAGTAGGATAGCAGGTATTCGATGAGGAAGTTAATATACTTTTGGCTATAAATTTCATTCAAGAAGTTCATTTCTTAGAATGGCTTGTTAATGTCATTATGGTCAAGAAAGTCAATGAAAAGTGAAAAATTTGTATCAACTATACTGACCACAATAAGGCTTATTCCAAGAATATTTTTTCTTTACCAAGAATTGACCAACTGATAGATGCTATATCAGAACATAAACTACTAAATTTTATGGATTTTTTAGGATATAATTAAATTTGAAAGGATTCTGAAGATGAGAAGATGGCCTTTGTAATCGAGAAAGGCCTATACTATTATAAGATAATGCTATTTGGGCTAAACAATGTTAGAGCTACTTATCAACATCATTTTAAAAAAAATTTTTAAGATCAAATTGAACAGAATATAGAGGTTTATATCAATGATATTGTTATAAAAATTATAGAGAATGATTACCATATAAACAACTTGGAGGAGGCATTCAACATGCTTAGACAATATCAAAAGAAGCTAAATTTGAGTAAATATACTTTTGGCATAACCTCGAAAAAATTTCTTTGCTTTATGCTGATAAAATATAGTATAAAGGCCAACTCGAAGAAAAAATGAGCAAATCTTGACATGAAGCATCCGATTACGAAGAAGGAGGTTCAGCAACTAAAGTGATGCATTACAGCTCTTAGTCGATTTATTTCAAGGTTAGCTGAATGATGTCTCCTATTCTTTAAAATTTTAAGATACATAAAAGATTTTTCTTGGTCGAATGAATACCAAGAAGTTTTCGAGGAGCTAAAAAGTTATCTAAGTTCACCCCCTTTACTGTCAAAGCCGAGTATGGGAGAAATGCTTTACATGTATCGAATTACCTCAACAGAAATTGTTAGTTTGGTACTAGTTTGAGAAGACAAGAGGTGAATTCAAAGGCCAACCTACTATACATACATAATTCTACATGATGCTGAAACGATATATTCTTGGATAGAAAAACTATTCTATAAACTTATCATGTCATTACGATGACTTAGGCCATACTTTCAAGCTCAAACAATTGTTGTCCTAACTGACCAACTATTAAGAATCCTTTTGCAGCAACTTGATATCACAGGGAGAATGGTAAAATGGGTAGTCAAACTAAGTGAGTTTGATATCTCTTATTACTTTTGTCTATCAAGGAAATCTCATATATTGTCCAACTTTATTGTCGAGTACACACCATTCTTAAAGACAAAGTGATCATGGATAATTCGAAGGAAGGAGATCTTGAACCCACTTGGGTTCTACATGTACATGGTGCATCTAACTTGCAGGGAAGCAAAGCAGGGATAATTTTGACCAATTCAAAAAGAGTTGTGACTGAGTATGCTCTTTAATTTGCTTTGAAGCTTCTAATAATCAAGCTAAGCATGAAGCCCTCAAAGCTGGTTTAAATATTGCTAAGAAACTTAAGGTGAAAAGATTGAAAGTGTTCACTAATTCATCTTCCTGGATAACTTCTGGAAGAATATGAGGTCCGGAAATTGACTATGATAAAATATCTTCAAAAGCTACAAGCCTTAACTTTGAATTTTGATCATTTTGAAATATCCCATATACCTAGGTCAAAGAATGTCCAAGCGAATATCTTATCCCAACTTGCCACCTTAAAATATAATGAACTCAGCACAACTTATATTGAGCATCTTGATAAATCGAGTATTGATGACTTTGATGAAGTTTTACAAGTCCATCAAGAGTCGAGTTGGATCGATCCCATTGTCGAGTATCTGACTAGCATAACTCTTCTTCGTGATCCGTTAGAAGCATGACAGTTAAAATGACTAGCATCTCGGTATGTGCTTCTAGAAGGAAAATTATGTAACATGTCATTTTCACTACTGTTGCTGCCAAGATCGTCATGGCACGTAGTTGCTGTCAGCGCCGGAGTGCACTCCCTTCGCTGTCTAGCCATCCGGTGGTCCTGGACCTACAAAACAGGGATTAGTGACCCGGACCGGGATTTTCGGTGGGGGGACTCCGACGGTCAAGTCAGGACGATCCATGGGAACAGATCCTCCTGGTCGAGCTCCTCTTGATGGACTCCATACTAGGAGGAGTGAATTATGTGAGAGTGGGATGCAAGTGTGTCGGGAGAAGAGCGACCTAGCTAGAGGGATTCTTTGTCTGGCCTTTCCGCCCGTCCTTGCTTAGATTTGCTTGTGGTGCCATGCTCTCTGGTTGAGCTTGCACTTGTATTTTAATGGTATTGCATTACCTCATTTGCCTCGCTTCTTACAGGCTTTGTATTCTAAGTTACCGTTGGGCGCCTGTCTTGGGATCTCCGTCGGGCTGTTAGGCACGTGCGACAGTGTCCCAAGGCACCTTTCTCGATTCGTGATAAGGGAAGCTGTTATATGTTCTAACATTCCTTCTGGTCGCCTCATTCTGGAAAACTTGGCAGTACCTTGATCGGGAGGCCACCGCCCCCAGGATTCGAATCTCCTGGTTGACTTCCTCTTTCGGGTGGTTTAGGTGGTTGGTGAGGAGCGTGGCGCCTCGATCAGTGGGTCTCTCCCCTTTCTGGTGTAACCGGTGGCGTAGGTGGTCATTGCGACCTGGTGGATTCTCAGTGCAATCCTCGAGCGGCTTGCCGGTGTCCTGGGATGGTGGTGCTGTTTCTTTGTTCACCTGTGCTTATGCCTGAGCTGGGGGCTGAGCTGGAAAGGCAGGGCTCAACTTCGACCTAAGCGTCCCGAGCTCGCGGGCTTGCCTTGGTGGAGGAGGGCAGAGCGCGGGCCCGGTCCAGAGGGCTTGACCTCGGAGAGGCTCCACGTGGCAGAGGAGGGCTGAGCTCGACTCTGACCACGGGGCTTGATCTTCGAGCGGCTCGCTCTGGAGGGTAGAGCACGGGCCCGGTCCAGAGGGCTCGACCTCGAAGAGGCTCCACGTGATGGAGGAGGGCTGAGCTCGACACCGACCATGGGGCTGGATCTTCGAGGGTGATGGGGAACTAATATGTATGCAATTTTTTTTGTATGTTTTACATGTTGAGTTAGGTGATTAATTCCCAAATTTCAGATCAAAATTATTTGTAGAGAATTTTGTATGAATTTTTGAAGATCAACATGCAGATTAGGACCTAGAAAAGTAGCAAAGAAGGACCGCCGGGGCTGAGAAGCCTCGGTTAGGGCAAGTTCTCCTACAATAAAACTACTGGAGGTAGAGGGGTGTACCTGACAACGTCTGTGAAGATTGCAGTGAAGGGATCTCTCATTCCTCGATGGATGCGGCCTGGAAAACCGAGCCAAAGACCCGCGGATACCCGGCTTTCTGCTCGGTGATCCGATTGAGGCTTGGCTGGAGTCGTTGGATTCGTAGGAACTCAGGGACATGCAAACGACCTGTCAGGGGTTAGAAAGCTCACAAAGGAACAAGAAAACAAAGTAAAAATAGCAAGGGAAGGCTTCTTTTGGAGTGGGCATCCAGGGATCTGGAGGGTTTGTTGGCAGCAGGAAGATGATTGCAAACACCGGGAAGAAGAACTCTCACAAACCCCTTTATGCACACAGCAGGGTATCACACAACTTAATAGAAGAACTCAAGGTTTTCATTCATCAAAAATTCTCCTCATACAAGAGGCTAGGGTTCCTTAAATAGACCCTTAACCTTGGGCTCCAAGTAAGGGTACATAAGTCTTTACATAAGAATCATTTTCCCTCTCAAACCCTAGCTAGAAAATAAGGAAATATTAGGTAGAAAAATCCCTAAAAATTTTCTTGACTTGGTCAAGACTCCAAGGATGCCTAGGGGGGCGTGTTGGGCTTCTAGGAGCAGCAAGGGGCCGGCCCAAAGGGGCCCGGGTGCATGGGTTTGGGCCTCTGGAAGCTGGGGTGGCCTGGTAGCAAGGTAGCAGGAATATTCCCTGGTATCTTGCTTCTTAGGGGCTTGGGCTTGGCACCTGGGCTTGATTTCTTTGGGCTAGGATGTAGATGGACCTCTAAAATCATGGATGCCTTGGTATATGAATATATTTTGGCATGTGGAAGGGAATCTGGGCATCTGGAGGGCATCTGCAAGAAATCAGGGTTTTCTGAATTTTCCTCCTGGGGTCTTCAAATCTTCAAGCTGGGTTGGACTTGTGCTATACTTCCATGTCTTCAATCTAATTGGACTTGGTCTTCACTTGTATGATATAGTCTTGAGTCTTCAGTATGCTTGGATAGGACTCAAAAAAATAAAATTAGCTCAACATGAGCTGACTAGCATTGGACTGAACTAGCTCAACATGAGCTGACTAGTACAGAACTGAAATAACAACTAAAAATACTCAAATAACAACTAAAATGGACTCAGATGAGCTAAGCCCTTATTACAGATGGACTCATAAATTATTGATCAATTTACAGAGGGTTGAAAAAGCCTCTGTCTTATTCTGGTGCCTCAGGTGTCCCCACCAATTCTCCCGGGATGGGAGGAACTCGACCCTGTCAAGTGAAGGTCAGACTGGCTCACATATCTCTCGAGAAGGTCTGGGTTGAGGCGTTGCAAGTCCTCTCGAGAAATCCATGAATCGTCCGACTCTGGCCGGCCTTGCCATCGGACCAGGAAGCGTTGATAGACATGGCCCTGGGTCGTGATGGCTTGATCGTCCAGGATATGCTCGATCCGTTCTCCTCTCTCAGGCCAAATTTGTTTGTGGACACTCTAGGTTAGGGTCACTCACAATGAAAAGGAATAGGTCCAAAGGCCTCACTAGGTATCGCTGCCGGTTCCCTATACTCAACCAGGTCTGTAATATTGAAGGTAGAACTAATGCCCAAATCCGAAGGCAAGTCTAACACCTAGGCATTTGATCCAACCTTCTCTATCACTTTAAAAGGTCCGGCTCTGCGAGCATGAAGCTTCTTTTAGGCCTAAGCCTAACCAAGATAAAATCCACTACATCAAATTTTTTTGATCCATCTTCGGGAATTAGCCAGTTGTTTTAACATTAGTGTGAGTGGTGAACATGCTAGGCACATGCAGACTCCTAACAAGATGATGCAAAGGACTCAAACCTACACCTAACAGACTTAACTATGCATTCTTATAGAAGGAAATCTTATTGAACTCTTTGGATCTAAACCTAAGAGATTATAGGTTCCCTAGGTTTGATCCTAGCTTGACATGCACATGAAAATTTACAGTGAACTCCTAGCAAATTCCAAAGAGTGTGCCAGAAGTAAGATGCAAACCTAACATGCATGATGAATGCCTGCAGTATGCTAATCTCAATTAAATGCAATCTAATAATCCTATAAATGCTGGAGGTGTCAGGAAAGGGCAGAAAATAGGAAGTGGGTTCAGAATTAGTTTGGTAAGGTAGAGAAAAAGGTTCATGGTTAGTTGAATAAAGTAGGATAAAAGACGGGGTGTCAGGAACTAATCCTATACTAATGAGGTTAACCTTACGGGGTTGCGGTATATCTATGGGGTTTGTATAATGGAAGGATGGGTTATTAATCTCAGGGAAGAGGTCCTTAATGGGAACTATAGGAGGAGGCTCATCTTGAAGGTATAGATTCAAAGAGATCAGGTCCTTAATAAATTCTTCAGGTTCTTGTATTTTAGGACAAGACTCTATAATTTGGCTCTCCTCTATGGTTTCCTCAGGTAAGGCTCTAGTAGCAGTACCCAGGTTCTCTTTCTCTATTTGTTCTTCCACTATAGCTTTAGGTTGGATGTGGTCAAGGTCAACTACCTCTAGGTTGGCTTTTACCTGGGCATCTACTGGGTCAGCTAATTCTAGGTCATCTAAAGGTGTCACCTCTTCTCCCTCATACTCATCCACTAGGCTCACATTAGCTTCATACACTTCCGCGTTAATGTAAGCCTTGTAAATCTCAGGAATGGTTGGAGAAGGTCGGCTAGCAGGAAGTTGGTTAGGTTCTGGTCTCTGATTATGGGTACTACTCCTAGTAGGTTCAGGTTGTATAAGGGGTAGTGGCTCACTTCTGGGTTCATATTTAGGGATACTAATCCTATGGGGTTCAGGTTGACTAGAAGAAGCATGACTAGTACTAGGTTGATACTTAGGGGTTATGGGTTCTCTAGGCTCATAGGACAAGGGTGCAGATCTATGGGTCATGGGATTATAGGATCTGGGGTCATAGGATTTTGGGTCAGCTCTATGATCAGGTTCTAAGGATGGATCATGGTATGGGGTTCTCCTAAGGTTGGGCTTCCTATATGGGTCAGGATATTGGGTTCTCCTAGGGTTGGACTCCCTATATGGGTCAGAATATTGGGTTCTCCTAGGGTTGGGCTCCCTATATGGGTCAGAGTATTGGGTTCTCCTAGGGTTGGGCTCCCTATATGGGTCAGAGTATTGGGTTCTCTTAGGATTGGACTCCCTATATGGGTCAGAGTATTGGGTTCTCCTGGGTTCAGTATCATAATAATGGTCACGGTAAGGGGTTCTTCTAGGTTCAGTATCATAATAAGGGTCATGGTAAGGTGTTCTTCTAGGTTCAGTATTATTGTATGGGTCAGGCTGAGGGGCTCTCCTAGGTTCAATCTCTCGGTATGGATCAGGGTTTGGGGTCTTCCTAGGTTGAGGATTGTAGTACGGGTCAGAATAAGGGGATCTCCTAGGTTTGACCTCATGGTATAGATCAGGGTTTGGGGTTCTCCTAGGTTGAGGGGACTCAGGATCTGGCTCAGATTGTGACCAATGGGTTCTTGCTATGGTCCCTACACGGCCTCCTAACTGGTCAAACCTTTTGGCAAGATGGTCAATTCTATTGTTGGTTTGGGTACCAAACTGAGTTAACTGGGTAGTCATCTGGGCCATTTGATCAGCTAGGGCTTTTATTTGGGCTTGTAAGTTTTCCATGGGTTCAGACATTTGTGAAGGAGGTGGGTGATATGAAACTCCTGATCTAGTGCTCATACAAGACTCGATCAGACCGACTATAGCTGACTAGACCTAGAGTCCAAACTAGATGCTCAATCAGGGTGGCAAACTAGCCTATAGTAACCCTGTACTCAGCCAGGCAGGTGTAAGGGGAGTGTTAGGTCCCTGATTGCCAATCCTAGACACCAATCAGAGATTGGCCAGGTAGGCGGACCAGCACACAAGCCCTTCAGGATTGAATCCCTAAACCACCGTTCTAGACACTGAGCACAAGGCACACATAGGTTAACTTGACACAGTGATCTAACACTAGCCCGGACCCGACCAGTTGGTGTCCCTAGCCCACTAGGGCAAATTAAGTCTAATTAATTTTAGGTTAAGGCTTGGGACTGAATGCAAGGGATGTGGTTTTGGGCTAAGGAGAGGTGATCAAATCCTCCCCCCATCTGATATAGCAAGAGTGCCCTTAAAAGTAAATTATGCAATGATGGCAGGCAGATGAGGATGCAAATTAGGGTTTAGATTTTTTTTTTTTTTTTTTGGTATTTTTGGAGAATATGTAATTTTTTTTTTTGGTATTTTTTTAAATAGAAGAAAACTTGCAAAACATGGCCTAATATACTGGAAATATACTAAAATTAAAAAATATGCAAAAATTGCTAAACAAAAGCCTAAAACTTCCAAACTTGTCTTGCTAAAAAAAATAGAGCCGAAAATTTGCAGGCCCTATTTTGGCTTGCAAAAAATTCACAGGCCATAATAAAATCTGAAAGAAATTTCAAAATTATTGTGAATTATGATAAATCCAGGAAAATAAATTTCAGAATTTTTGGAGTTTTTAACAGGGAGAAATAATTAAAATAACAGAGTATATACGGATTAAAAAATTGCAGAAAATAAGCCCTAATCTATGCTCTGATACCAAATGATGGGGAACTAATATGCATGCAATTTTTTTTGTATGTTTTACATGTTGAGTTAGGTGATTAATTCCCAAATTTCAGATCAAAATTATTTATAGGGAATTTTGTATGAATTCTTGAAGATCAACATGCAGATTAGGACCTAGAAAAGTAGCAAAGAAGGACCGCCGGGGCTGAGAAGCCTCGGTTAGGGCAAGTTCTCCTACAATAAAACTACTGGAGGTAGAGGGGTGTACCTGACAACGTCTGTGAAGATCGCAGTGAAGGGGTCTCTCGTTCCTCGATGGATGCGGCCTGGAAAACCGAGCCAAAGACCCGCGGATACCCGGCTTTCTGCTCGGTGATCCGATTGAGGCTTGGCTGGAGTCGTTGGATTCGTAGGAACTCAGGGACATGCAAACGACCTGTCAGGGGTTAGAAAGCTCACAAAGGAACAAGAAAACAAAGTAAAAATAGCAAGGGAAGGCTTCTTTTGGAGTGGGCATCCAGGAATCTGGAGGGTTTGTTGGCAGCAGGAAGATGATTGCAAACACCGGGAAGAAGAACTCTCACAAACCCCTTTATGCACACAGCAGGGTATCACACAACTTAATAGAAGAACTCAAGGTTTTCATTCATCAAAAATTCTCCTCATACAAGAGGCTAGGGTCCCTTAAATAGACCCTTAACCTTGGGCTCCAAGTAAGGGTACATAAGTCTTTACATAAGAATCATTTTCCCTCTCAAACCCTAGCTAGAAAATAAGGAAATATTAGGTAGAAAAATCCCTAAAAATTTTCTTGACTTGGTCAAGACTCCAAGGATGCCTAGGGGGGCGTGTTGGGCTTCTAGGAGCAGCAAGGGGCCGGCCCAAAGGGGCCCGGGTGCATGGGTTTGGGCCTCTGGAAGCTGGGGTGGCCTGGTAGCCAGGTAGCAGGAATATTCCCTGGTATCTTGCTTCTTAGGGGCTTGGGCTTGGCACCTGGGCTTGATTTCTTTGGGCTAGGATGTAGATGGACCTCTAAAATCATGGATGCCTTGGTATATGAATATATTTTGGCATTTGGAAGGGAATCTGGGTATCTGGAGGGCATCTGCAAGAAATCAGGGTTTTCTGAATTTTCCTCCTGGGGTCTTCAAATCTTCAAGCTGGGTTGGACTTGTGCTATACTTCCATGTCTTCAATCTAATTGGACTTGGTCTTCACTTATATGATATAGTCTTGAGTCTTCAGTATGCTTGGATAGGACTCAAAAAAATAAAATTAGCTCAACATGAGCTGACTAGCATTGGACTGAACTAGCTCAACATGAGCTGACTAGTACAGAACTGAAATAACAACTAAAAATACTCAAATAACAACTAAAATGGACTCAGATGAGCTAAGCCCTTATTACAGATGGACTCATAAATTATTGATCAATTTACAGAGGGTTGAAAAAGCCTCTGTCTTATTCTGGTGCCTCAGGTGTCCCCACCAGAGGGGCTCGCTCTGGAGGGCAGAGCGCAGGCCCAGTCCAGAGGGCTCAACCTCGAAGAGGCTCCACGTGATGGAGGAGGGCTGAGCTCGACTCCGACCACGGGGCTCGATCTTCGAGGGGCTCGCTCTGGAGGGCAGGGCACCGGCCCGATCCAGAGGGCTCAACCTCGGAGAGGCTCCACGTGGTGGAGGAGGGCTGAGCTCGACTCCGACCACGGGGCTCGATCTTCGAGGGGCTCGCTCTGGAGGGCAGGGCACCGGCCCGATCCAGAGGGCTCAACCTCGGAGAGGCTCCACGTGGTGGAGGAGGGCTGAGCTCGACTCCGACCACGGGGCTCGATCTCCGAGGGGATCGCTCTGGAGGGTAGAGCGCGGGTCCGGACCAGATGACTTGACCTCGAAGAGGGGCTCGATCTGGAGGGCGCCGCAGTCTCTGGCCTAGGCATCCCGGGCTCGCGGGTCTGACCTGGTGGAGGACAGAGCTCGGCTTCGACAAGCGGTCTCGTCGTCCCGGGGGAGCTCAACCCGGTGAAGGAGTCCGAGCAGGGAATCGGACGCGGTGCATAGTGCAGTGGCTTTCTTTGACGTGGCATCTGATAGCTACTCCACATCAGCGATCTTGCCACATCATTTGCCCCCCACTCCCGAGGCTCATTAGTGCACGGTGCTCGGATCGAAGGGAGTAATTGTGATACTGACATGGAAAGGTGAAGATCTGGCACAATGATGGCCATGATTGTTAGCGCTCCATGGAACGGTCCTTTAGGCCAGTGCGGGGGTGCCACGTGGCCATGTCCGAGGAGCGGTTAATGCTGGCATAAAATTCAGAGCGGCCAGGATGCCTTTTTCATCGATGGGCGGCACGTGGCGTGAATCCGTTGGCGGAGAGGTCGTAACGGTACGGATGCGCTGGGTCGCTTCGAAATGAAAAGAAGTTCTTATCCAAAATATCTATTCTTTTGAATTCTTCATGCCCGCTGCAATACCCAAGTCTTCTCCTTCCTCCCGGTTGCCTCAAATCTTCTAAGGAACCAGGTTAGTTTCTTCTTTCTTCCTCCTTTATCAGAGTATGGTCCATCCTCTGAGTCTAGGGTTTCCCTCGGATCGAGTCCGTCCCTTCATCTTCTTCTTTGAGTCCTTTGCTTCTTCCTTCTTTGGGGATGTCTCGCTTTGGCCCAAACTTCCACCCCACCACCAACCAGGGCGAGGCTGGTCCTTCTGAGTGGAGGCCAGCGTCTCCTTCTTCTTCCGGTGAGGAGGAGGATGCGGCTCGTTTCGAGTTTAGTAGGTGGCGCCCTCCTGGTCCAGTACTCATCAGAGGATCGGGGTCCGGTCCTTCCTATCCTTCTCGTTCTCCTCCCTCTTCTGAACTTGTTCCTGAGTCCGTCCGATCCACAGGTCCTGGCAGGGTCGCCTCGACGATCACCGTCGAGGAACTGGGGTCCATCCGGGATGTCTATGGCATCCCGCACTTTGTCCAGCTTTTAATCCCTCGTCCGGGGGAACGGGTTACTTCCAGTGGACTGGACCGTATTGTCTTTTATGAGGAGACATTTTCTGGGGGTCTCCGCTTTTCCTTCCATCCGTTCTTCATGTTAGTGTTGAATAATTATCGTTTGGTCCCTGCTCAGCTAGTACCAAACACCATTAGGGTCATCTTTTTTTTGTTGTGCTTTGTCACCTTCACGGGTTTGTTGCCTAGTTTTCTCTGTTCAGGGCTTTCTTTGCCCTGAAGCGCCACTCGACTGAGGATGGGTGGTGGTCCTTGTCTTTCCATCCAAAGGGCATTAAGTTTGAGCTCCCCTCTTCCGTCAAGGGATGGAAGAGCAAGTTCTTTTTTGCCACGGTTGAGGGAGTCGACTAGGTCTGGAGTGACCCGGACCAGTCCCCCAACCAAAACTTTGTGGTCGATACGGCTGATCGGGATGACTACGAGTAGCTCCGCACCACCCAGATCCCTTCTCTCGAGGTTCTGTTGTCAGAACAGAATCTCTCTGAAGCCAGGGTCGACCCAACGAGTGGGTTGGGTGAGTTTGACCTGAACTTTTCTTCTCTTTTTTTGTGCTCCTTACATTGCTTTCTGTGGGCTCTAACTATTGTATGGCTTGTATGCAGGCATGATCTTCACAGAGAGCGACTTGCTGGCGATCACCCGGAAGAGGCCGCCAACTGGGCTAGTCGATGAGCCTCCGTCGAGACGGGTCCGGGGCGAGAGCGCGTCTGCGGCCGCTCTCGCCACGATGGCCGACTCGAGTCGGGAGGCGATTGAAGCTGCTCCCACCGCGCCGGCTGGCCAGAATTCGGGGGTGACCAAAACTGCTCCTGCACCAGTGGAGAGGGCGACATCTACGGTGCTGGGGCCAGTCCAGCGGGCAGTCCAGAAGGTTCCAGAGTAGCACGGTCGATAGGGAACGACCCCCTCTACGAAGCCCGAGGTGGTTGTCCGAGCAAGGGCCGCAGTTGCTGCCGCTGCATCCCCTAGTCCCTCGAGCCCGGCTGTGATCGAGGCCGGGGATGGGAAGGTCCGAGCTGGGGCTGAGCTCATGACCGAGGCATCGCCTGCAAAGGTGCCAGGTCCTCAGCCTGTCCCCGGGGGCCCTACCACCAATGGGGCAAGGGCACCTACCCCCAGAGAGAGCAGGAGGGAGGAAGCGCGGTGCCGACTTCCGTTCAAGCTGGGGCTGGAAAGCTCTTTGCTCCAGAGCTCCACACTGGCCGAGTGCATGATGGATTTTTCAATCCAGCCATGCGATCGGCAGGAGATGGCCGGACTGCGGCTGGGGGATGTGCTTAGCGGCATCTTCTCCCAGCTCTTCTCGGCAAGTGGCTCCACTTCTCTTTCTCTCTTTTCTTTCTTTTTCTTCTTTTTTTTTTCGCTAACCTTTTACATGGTGCGGATCAATGTCAAGGCCCTCTTCATCAGGGACTGTTGTCAAAACTGGCAGCATAGTGAATAGCAGCGGGCGGCTGAGATCGAGTCACTGAAGGTCGGACTGAAGGAGAGGACCGAGGCGATTGGAGCGCTTGGTCAAAGGGTCAAGGACCTGGAGAAGCAGCTCGCCGACTCTAAGGGACGAGCGAAGGAGCTCTAGGAGGGCCTTGACCTGGAGTAGAGCTGCTCGAGGAAGAGTGCTGAGGAGCTCGCCTTTGCTGAGAAGAGGTTGAAGTGGTACAATGCCGAGGCCATTCGGTACAAGGAGATCGCTCAGTCTGCTCAGGCCAAGCTGGCGGCAGAGAAGGAGAGGTTGGCCGCGGCTGAGAGGGTGGCAGAGGAGACGGGCAAGTCGGCGGAGGTGGCCAGGGTGGAGGCCGCCGAGGCAAGGAAGGAGACCATCGGGGCAAGGAAGGATGCTGAAGAGGCCATCGCCATGTACAAGGCCTTGAAGGAGCTCATCGCCGAAATTCACCAAACGGCGTCGGACTCCTTCTACAAAGGCTTCATGTTCCTGTGTGGCCGAGTTGAGATGTTTGTTCCTGACGAGGGCTGTAGTCGCCTCAGGTATCCTCTAGCCTCGGACACGGAGTCAGGTCAGGAGGTGGGCATTGAGGAAGCTGTTGTCTCTGAACCTTCCCCGCCAGCCAAGGCTGAGACTGGGCCACCCGAGGCCGGAGCCGTTCAGCCAGAGGTTCCCGAAAATGGGACCTCACAGCCTCTCGGCCCAGCCGGGGGGCCAGCTAGAGTGGAGTAAGTTTCCTTCTTGTTTTCATTTTTTATATTTGGTCTGGGTCACCTGGCATGTCGGGGACCCGAAGACATTTGTAGCTAACTTTTGTTAATGAAATGAGAATTTTTCTACTACCTATTTTCGAGCATTGCCTGACTTTTCCCTCTCACCCTCTTTCTTTCCTTCTCCTCTCTCTTTTTTTTTTTTGAGATGAGTGGCGAAGTCAGAGAGGAGGGTTCCACCTTGTTTGGAATTTGGCAACCATGCTTCAGTGTTGGCAAGTTGGGCATAGGATTTTGGTAGTTGAGAGCAGCTGGGCTCAAAGACTTCTTGGTCGGAGAGCTGGGCCCCGATCCAAGGTGCCTGAGAGCTGGGCTCAGGGCTTGGATGCCTTGGAGCTAGGCTCGAGGCTTTGGTACCGGAGAGCTGGGCCCCGAGCTTGCGTGCCTGAGAGCTTGGCTCAGGGCTTGGATGCCTTGGAGCTAGGCTCGAGGCTTTGGTGCTGGAGAGCTGGGCCCCGGGCTTGGATGCCTGAGAGCTGGGCTCAGGTCTTGGCATCTTGGAGCTGGGCTCGAAGACATTGATGATTTGAGAGCAGCTTGGCTCGAAGATCCCTTAGCCGGAGAGCTGGGCCCCGGTCCAAGGCTGCCTGAGAGCTGGGCTCAGGTCCTGGTGTCTCGGAGCTGGGCTCGAAAACTTCTTCTTCCAGAGAGCTGGGCCCCGGGTCTCGGTCACCTGAGAGTTGGGCTCAGGCCTTGGCATCTTGGAGCTAGGCTCGAAGATGTTGATGATTTGAGAGCAGCTTGGCTCGAAGATCCCTTGGCCGGAGAGCTGGGCCCCGGTCCAAGGTTCCTGAGGGCTGGGCTCAGGTCCTGGTGTCTCGGAGCTAGGCTCGAAGACTTCTTCTTTCGGAGAGCTGGGTCCCGGGTCTCGGTCACCTGAGAGCTGGGCTCATGCCTTGGCATCTTGGAGCTGGGCTCGAAGATGTTGATGATTTGAGAGCAGCTTGGCTCGAAGATCCCTTGGCCGGAGAGCTGGGCCCCAGTCCAAGGTTGCCTGAGAGCTGGGCTCAGGTCTTGGTGTCTCAGAGCTGGGCTTGAAGACGTTGATGATTTGAGAGCAGCTTGGCTCGAAGATCCCTTGGCCAGAGAGTTGGGCCCCGGTCCAAGGTTGCCTGAGAGCTGGGCTCAGGTCTTGGTGTCTCGGAGCTGGGCTCGAAGACATCTTCTTCCGGAGAGCTGGACCCCGGGTCTCGGTCACCTAAAAGTTGGTTTCAGGCCTTGGTGTCTTGGAGCTGGGCTCGAAGACGTTGATGATTTGAGAGCAGCTTGGCTTGAAGATCCCTTGGCCGGAGAGCCGGGCCCCGGTCTAAGGTTGCCTAAGAGCTAGGATTAGGTCTTGGTGTCTCGGAGCTGGGCTCAAAGACTTCTTCTTCCAGAGAGCTGGGCCCCGGGTCTTGGTCACCTGAGAGCTGGGCTCAGGCCTTGGCATCTTGGAGCTGGGCTCAAAGACGTTGACGATTTGAGAGCAGCTTGGCTCAAAGATCCCTTGGCCGGAGAGCTGGGCCTCGGTCCAAGGTTACCTGAGGGCTGGGCTCAAGTCCTGGTGTCTTGGAGCTGGGCTCAGGCCTTGGCATCTTGGAGCTGGGCTCGAAGACGTTGACGATTTGAGAGCAGCTTGACTCAAAGATCCCTTGGTCGGAGAGCTGGGCCCCGGTCCAAGGTTGCCTGAGAGCTGGGCTCAGGTCCTGGTATCTCGGAGCTAGGCTCGAAGACTTCTTCTTCCGGAGAGCTGGGCCCTGGGTCTCGGTCACCTGAGAGCTAGGCTCAAGCCTTGGTGTCTTGGAGCTGGGCTCGAAGACGTTGATGATTTGAGAGCAGCTTGGCTCGAAGATCCCTTGGCCGGAGAGCTGGGCCTCGGTCCAAGGTTGCCTGAGAGCTGGGCTCAGGTCTTGGTGTCTTAGAGCTGTGCTCGAAGACTTCTTGGAGGTTTTCCTACAAGGCAGATAGATACTTGCACAAAAGAAAAACCATTATTATTATTATTGGGGGAAAGCCTTATATTATTGATAGTATCTTCACAGATTGCAGGCATTTCATGTTCGAGAGAACCTGACGTCATCACGATCCTCGAGGTAATAGGCCTCCTGTGAGAGGGCCTCGGCCACCTTATAAGGGCCTTCCCAGTTCGGTGAGAGCTTGACGCACTTCCGGGGTTGCAAAGGGAAGACTTCTTCTTCCAGAGAGCTGGGCCTCGGCCACCTTATTGGTATTAAAAAAGTTATTCTTTACAGAATCAAAGTAGCACCGAAAACAAAGTACAAAAATAAGAACAATGTTGCAAAGGGAAGGAAAATTCCTACATTTAGGCTTTAGGATTGGAAGGGTAGTAGGCTTGGAAACAACTTCAAGTGTAGCCTCTAGTTTGGTCAAAGTTGCTATACACTTTTCTTCTACTTTTTTTTTAACCCCGATCTTGCTTAGGCTAATCTAGGATACAACTAAGCAACCTAAGCCTTGTAGTCTTCAAAGCCTGGCTCATACACCTTCGCTGACACTTCAGCAACTTCCTTTATAAAATCTTGAAAATTTTGTAAGTCGGAGATTGCCTAGGTAGTGGCATCCCAAGTGGAGGCCTCGATAGTAGCTACCTTCTTCTTAGCAACCTTGGTAGCATGTTTAGTGGCTGCTTGCTTGGTGCCGATACCAGAGGCACCAGAATAAGGTAGAGGCTTCTCAACCCTCTGTGGATCACTTAATGACATTTGAGTCCATTGTAATAAAGCTTAGTCCAGCTGAGTTGAGTCCTGTATTAGTCAGCTCATGTTGACCTAGTCAAGTCCAGTATTAGTCAGCTCATGTTTAGCTAATTTTAATTTTTTTGAGTCCTGTCCAAGCATACTGAAGGCTCAAGACCACATCATACAAGTGAAGACCAAGTCCAACCAGATTGAAGACATGGAAATTTAGCCCAAGTTCAACCTAGATTGAAGACTTGAAGACCACCAGGAGGAGAAAATGAAAACAAGAACAAACCTGAAGCCCTGGACTAGCCAGAAGCAAACTAGGCCAGCCCAGGCCCAGGAAGGAGATTAGGGCGCCATTCTTTATGGTGATCCTCCTCTTGGTCGGCCACTTAAGGTCACCCCCTTGGCCGACCAAGACAAGGAGAGGGAGAACAAGTTTAGGAATTTTCTACCTATGTTGCCTTATATTCCTAGTTAGGGTTTGAAAGGGAGAAGGAGTCCTATGTAAAGTCTAAAGTATCCTTACTTGGGGCCCAAGGTTTAGGGTCTATTTAAGGGACCCTAGTCTCTTGTATGAAGATTACTTTTGATATATGAAAATACTTGAGTTTCCTTCAACTTTTGTGTGATACCCTACTGTGTGCATAAAGGGGTTTTGTGAGTTCTTCTTCCCAGTGTTTGCAACTACATCCTGCCGCCAGCCAATCCTCCAGAGCCTTGGCCGCCTACTCCAAGATTCCTTTCCCCTTTGCTATTTTCCTTTATTTTCTTGATCTCCTATGAGTTTTCTAACCCCTGATAGGTCGTTTGCAGATCCCCGAGTTCCTACGAATCCAACGACTCCAGCAAAGCCTCAATTAGACCACCGAGCAGAAAGCCGGGTATCCGCGGGTCTTTGGCTCAATTTTTCAGGCTGCATCCATCGAGAAACGAGAGATCCCTTCACTGCGATCTTCATCAGGTGCTTCAGACATTATCAGGTACACCCCCTCTTCCACCAGTAGTTTTGTTGTAGGAGAACTTGCCCTAACCGAGGCTTCTCAGCCCCGGCGATCATTCTTTACTGCTTTGCTAGGTTCTAATCTGCATGCTTGACTTCTAAAATTCATAAAGAATTTCCTATAACTTATATCGATCCAATATTCGGGATTTAATCTCTTAACCCCACATATAAAACACAAAAAAAAAATGCATGCATATTAGTCCCGCATCATCTGGTATCAGAGCTTAGGTTAGGGCTTGTTTTCTGTATTTTTACAGTCCATATATGCTCTGTTATTTTAGTTATTTCTTCATGTTCTGAATTCCAAAAATTCTAAAATTTATTTTTCTAGATTCATCATAATTCAAAGAATTTTTCAGAGTTTTTTCAGCTTTTATTTCAGTTAATGAATTTTCTGCAAGCCGTAATACAGTCTGCAAATTTTTGGCTCTATTTTTTTTCCGCAAGACAAGTTTGGAAGTTTTAGGATTTTGTTTAGCATCTCTTTGCATATCTTTTATTTTTAGTATGTTTCTAGCATATTAGGGCATTTGCTGCAAATCATATCTCTGCAAAAAGAAAAAAGAAATTAAAAAAAAATACATATATAAAAGCTACCAAAATATCTAACCCTAATTTGCATCATCTGCTTGCCATCATTGCATAATCTACTTTTAAGGGCACTCTTGCTATGTCAGATGGGGGGAGGATTTGATCACCTCTCCTTAGCCCAAAACTATATCCCTTGCATTCGGTCCCAAGGCTAATTTAAAATCTATTAGACTTAATTTGCCCTAGTGGGCTAGGGACACCAACTGGTCAGGTCCGGGCTAAGTGTTAGATCATTGTGTCAACCTGTGTGTGCCTTGTGCTCAGTGTCTAGAACGGTGGTTTAGGGATACATCCCGAAGGGCTTGTGTGCTGGTCCGCCTACCTGGCCAATCTCTGATTGGTATCTAGGATTGGCAATCAGGGACCTAACACTCCCCTTACACCTGCCTGGCTGAGTACAGGATTACTATAGGCTAGTTTGCTACTCTGATTGAGCCCTTAGTTTTGGACTCTAGGTCTAGTCAGCTATAGTCGGGTTAATCGAGTCTTGCATGAGCACTAGATCAGGGGTTTCATATCATCCTCCATCTCCACTTTTGGCTGAACCCATGGATAACCTTGAAGCCAAGATTAATGCACTCACTGGGCAACTAGCTCAATCCATGGCCCAGATGACTACCCAATTAACTACCCATATGACTACCCAGATGACCCAGTTAACTCAGTCCGGTACCCAAACTAACAATAGAATTGACCATCTTGCCAATAGGTTTGATCAGTTAGAAGGCCGTGTAGGGACCACAGAAAGAACCCATGGGTCACGGCCTGAGCCAGATCCTGAGTCCCCTCAACCTAGGAGGACCCCAAATCCTGATCCATACCATGAGGTCGAACCTAGGAGAGCCCCTCACCCTGACCCATTCTATAATCCTCAACCTAGGAGGACCCCAAATCCTGATCCATACCATGAGGTCGAACCTAGGAGAGCCCCTCACCCTGACCCAGACTATAATCCTGAACCTAGGAGGACCCCAAGCCCTGATCCATTCCGTGAGGTTGAACCTAGGTGAACCCCTCAACCTGACCCATACTATAACCCGAGCCTAGGAGGACCCCAAACCCTGATCCATACCATGAGGCTGAACCTAGAAGAGACCATCGTCCTGACCCAATCCTTGAGGATCGTCCTAGAAGGACCAACCAGGATTTTGTAGACCAGGAGGACCGATCCTATAGACATGTTAAGCTTGATGCCCCAACTTTTGATAGTTGTCTAGATCCTAAGGTCTATATAGATTAGGAAGGAGATATGAATCAATATTTTGAGTGGTATGATATGACGGAGGAGCGTAAGTTTAGGTTTGCTAAGCTTAAGTTGGTTCGGGAAGCCAGGTTACATTGGGCTAGTGTTGAGAGAACTCTTAGTCTAGGAGGGCGTGATCTTATAACCACCTGGTGGGCCATGAAGGGTAAGCTTAGGACAAGATACATTCCAGCTTCATATCGTAGTGGTTTACTAGATCAATGGCAACGATTTAATCAGGGTAACATGAGTATAGATGAGTACATCACAAAATTTGATGAGTATCCCATGCGATGTGATTTGAGAGAGTCTAAGGATGTTGTCTTATCTAAGTTTAGGGCTGGATTGAGAGATGACATTAAGAAAGAGCTCTATATGAGAGAGGTTAGAGTCCTGGACCATGCTTACCAGATTACTAGGGATCATGAGCATTTTCATAGAGGGCCCGTTTACTGTAGACCTGAGCCCACTAAATACCCTAGTCAGTATCCAGGAGCTAGCCGCCCCATTAGAGCCGACCCATGCCCAGCCAACCTAGCCTGAGTCGACCCAGTCCTAGTCAGCCAAGCCCAAGTCGACCCTAGCCTAGTACTCCTTTGACCCGTAAGGATGATCGAGGAAAATTTGTAGAGGTCAGTAAGAGTTACCCTCCCCAGAAGACCTGTTTTAGATGTAAGAAACCATTCCACTTTATGAGCCAATGTCCAATTAGTTCCTTACACTTAGGTGAGCTAGTGGAAGAAGAGCCTGAACCTGTAGCTGAACTTGAGGGAGAGGTTTACGAGGCTGATGATCAGTTAATAGATTTGTATGAAGGTGAGGAGGAGGAACCTGAGTCTGAGAACCAATTAGAAGTGGTTAGGTGCATCTTAACCCAAACCCCAGTTAAGGAAGATCGGCGTAGGACTAGCATCCTACAAACTTTTGTTAAGGTAGGGGGTAAGGTTCTTAAGATCATCATAGATAGTGGGAGTTGTGTCAATGCCATCTCTGCCAAGACAATTAAATCTTTAGGATTGACCACATTCCCCATCCTAGCCCGTACAAAGTTTCTTGGATAGATTCCACCTTCATCCAGATTCAAGTTAGGTGCTAAATCTTAATTAGATTGCCAACCTATGAGAAAAAGATTTGGTGTGATGTCATCCCCATGGAAGTGAGTAGTATCATTCTAGGTCGACCTTGGCTTTTTGATAATGATGCAACCCTGTATGGTCGAACCAATGTTTGTGCTTTTAACTACCATGGGAATAAGTTTGTTATCAATCTAGCTCTCCCTAGAGACCTAGTTAAGAGGGGTTCTAGTAGCCTTAAGGACAAGAAACCTGGAGTTAACCTGATTAAGGCTAGGGAGTTAAAAAAGGAGATTGCTGAGGGTAACCCTATTTGGATCTTGACCTCCAAGGAAATACGTGAGCCGACCCAAAAGGAACACCCTAAAGAAATTGTTAAAGCTCTGAAAGAGTTTGAGGATGTCTTCCCTGAGGATTTACCTAATCAACTACCACCCCTTAGATATATCCATCATGCAATAGACTTAGTTCCAGGAGCCACTTTACCAAACCTTCCTCACTATAGGCTGAATCCCAGTGAGCATCAAGAATTACAGAAACAAGTGGGAGAATTGCTTAGGAAGGGTTTCATTAGGGAGAGCCTGAGTCCATATACAGTCCCTGCTCTACTGACCCCTAAGAAAGATGGTACCTGGAGGATGTGTGTAGATAGTAGAGCTATCAACAAGATAACTGTGAAGTATAGGTTTCCCATCCCCCGATTGGATGATATGTTAGACATGATGGCCGGAGCCAAAGTTTTCTCCAAGATAGACCTTAAGAGCGGCTATCATCAGGTTAGGATTAGACCTGGGGATGAGTGGAAAACTGCTTTCAAGACTAAGGATGGCCTGTTTGAGTGGGTTGTAATGCCTTTCGGACTTTCCAATGCACCAAGTACTTTTATGAGGATTATGACCTAGGTCCTGAAAGAGTTTACCAAAAAATTTGTTGTGGTCTACTTTGATGATATTTTGATTTATAGCAGGACTAAGAAGGACCACCTTAGTCATCTAAGACCAGTATGCCAGACCCTTACGGAGAATAGTCTCTATGCCAATTTTAAGAAGTGTGATTTCGTGATACATAGGGTTATCTTCTTAGGTTTTATTGTCACCCCTGAGGGAGTTTCTGCAGATCCTAAAAAGGTTAGGGCAATTATTGAGTGGCCTACACCCACTAGCGTCCACGATGTGCGTAGTTTTCATGGCCTAGCAACCTTTTACAGGAGATTTATTAGGGATTTTAGTACAGTCATCGCACCTATTACTGATTGCATTAGGAAGGGTACATTTGAGTGGATCAAAGCAGCTAATAAGGCCTTCCTAGAACTTAAGGATAAGATGACCCATGCACCCATCCTTAGATTACCTGACTTCACTAAGGTGTTTGAGGTCGCTTGCGACGCCTCGGGAGTAAGAATAGGTGGGGTACTAAGTCAAGAGAATCACCCTGTAGCCTTCTTCAATGAAAAACTGAATGAGGCTAAACTTAAGTACTCTACCTATGACAAGAAATTTTATGCAATCGTCCAGGCCCTTAGATATTGGAGACATTACCTACTACCGCAGGAGTTTGTCTTATTTTCTGACCATGAGGCACTCCGGTTCCTGAACTCCCAAAAGAAACTGAATCCACGACACGGTAAATGGATTGAGTACATTCAGGCTTACACTTTTGTCCTAAAGCACCGTGCCGACACTGAAAATAATGTAGCAGATGCCCTGAGCCGTAGGTCTCTACTGTTAGGATCAGTTAGCACCCAAGTCATAGGGTTTGATAGGTTAAAGGATGAATATGAAACCTGCCCAGACTTTGGAGACATTTACCAGACCCTTAGGCTTGGACCATCCAGTATCCATAGTGAGTATACCATTCAGGATGGCTACCTTTTCCAGAACAATCGACTCTATATATCCAAAACTTTCCTTTGAGAATTTCTAATTTGGGAGACCCATGCTGGAGGTTTAGCTGGTCACTTTGGTAGAAATAGGACAATCTTACTAATAGAGGACCAGTTTTTTTGGTCAGGATTGAAAATGCACGTTGCATAAATTATAGCCAGATGTAGGACTGTGCTGTTGCAAAATAGCAGAAGCAGAACACTGGTCTTTACACACCTTTACCAGTGCCTGATCGCCCTTGGCAGGACCTAAGTATGGACTTCGTGTTAGGATTACCTAAGACCCAGAAGAGACATGATTCTATCTTTGTAGTGGTCGATAGGTTTTCTAAGATGGCTCACTTCATCCCCTGTTCTCAGACCTTTGATGCATCTAGAGTAGCCAAGCTTTTCTTAGATCATGTGGTTAAACTCCATGGCCTACCCAAGACCATCATATTTGATAGGGATGTTAGGTTCACCAGTTATTTCTGGAAGACCTTATGGCACCTGTTAGGGACCAAGCTTAAGTTTTCTACAGCCTACCACCCTCAAACAGATGGCCAAACTGAAGTGGTGAACCGTAGTTTAGGAAACCTCCTTAGATGCCTGGTAGGTGAACATGTTGGAACTTGGGATCTATGATTGCCTAGAGCAGAGTTTGCCTACAACAGTTCAGTAAATAGGACAATGAATAAGAGTCCTTTTGAGATAGTCTATGGGTACAAGCCTAATCACCCCATTGATCTGATTCCTTTACCCATTCATGCATGAGTCTCAGAGTCTGTAGAGTTATTTGCACAGCATATTAGAGACTTGCACAAGGACATTAGCCAAAAGATAAATCTAAGCAATGAAACTTATAAAAAATTGGTTAATTCCCGAAGAAGGATCAAGGAATTTGATATAGGGGATTCTGTCATGATTAGGCTTAGGCCTGAGCGGTTCCCATCTGGGACCATTAAAAAGCTTCATGCTCATGGAGCCGGACCTTTTAAAGTGCTAAAGAAGGTTGGATCAAATGCCTATGTGTTAGACTTGCTGTCGGATATGGGCATTAGTTCTACCTTCAATATTATAGACCTGGTTGAGTACAGGGAACCGGCAACGATACCCAGTGAGGCTTTTGGACCTATCCCTCATGTTGAGAGTGATCCTTACCTAGAGTGTCCACTAATTAACTGGCCTGAGAGAGGAGAACGGATCGAGCTTATCCTAGACGATCAAGCCATTACGACCCGAGGCCGTGGTTATCAACGCTTCCTGGTCCAATGGCAAGGCCAGCCAGAGTCGGATGTGAAAGGAAACGGATGCAGGTGGTTTGACAAGATCCTACACTAGGCATTCAAATATCTGCTGGAGCAGATTGGATTTTAAAATAATTTTTAAAATTCGCGCAGCGGGAATCTTCTCCGCCAGGAACTAATCTAAATCTAGTTGCATTTAGGCATGCATAATCATATAAAATATTTATAAAATATTAAACAATTTAATCTATCCATGCATGATTAAAAAATAATTTTTCATACCTTTTATTCCACCTGGAATAACTCTGGAATAAACCTGGAATAGACTGGAATAACTGGAATAAAGTTATTCCAGTCGTCTTCCTCCTTGGGACTCTCTTTTTGGCTTGCAAAACGTCGTCGGAACACCGCCTTCCGGACTTCCGTTTGCTCCCAAATTTGAGCAGCAGCAACTTAGACAAGTCTTCTTCGATTTGCCACCAATTTCTGCAATCAAATCTAAGCCAAAAAAGTAAAATAAATCACCAAAGTCTGCTGCCAGATTTCTGTAGCAGAACTGGATAGCAGACTTTGGCCTTCATTTTGGAGCAGCTGGGGCGATCCCAGCTTGCGTGGTTTGCTCCTAGGAGTAGAATGGTACTCCCTCTAGAGGGGAGACATGCCCGGGACTCTCGGATCCACCACCACGCACGGTGCTAGCCGCCGGAAGAGGGCTTCATGGTCACAGAATTCTGCAACTGGGCAGAACAAGAGCACTTCAAACAATGGGATTTTCTCCCCTTCTAAGGCTTCTAAACCCAGCCCCAAAGGTCTCTCCTTAAGCCTCTCCAAGAAGAAGAATGCCTAGATGTTTGGTAGCTTGTTCTTGGTTCTCACACGGTGGGAAAAATTCAACTCACGGTGAAAACTTCTCCACATTGAAACTCAACTCACAATCCACCAACAGGGGAACAGCTGTTGTAGTTTATATAAGGTGCTGGGAGGGAGAGGGAGGTGGAGCGTCGGTGAGGTGGAGAGACGGTGGCTTTTAACCCAATTAAACATCCATAAACCCAGGATTAAAGCCATTAATTCAAACGGTGGAGGGAGAAGAGGAAGAGACGCGCGCGCGTTCGGCCTTCACTGGACTCGTTTGGCCTTTAGGACGTTAGGAAAAATTCTTTGCATTCGTTTGGCCTTCCATAAAACACCGTGTAAACGGTCAATGGAGTAAAAGAAAATCGTGGAAACCAGTCCACCGGTTCAAATAACCGGTCCAAGCCAATAAACCAACCCATTGGTTCAATCCCATTAAACCAAACGGTTCAATCCAATTGAACCTGGTTCAAGGAATAAAATTGGTTCACAACCAATTGGAGGCCAAAACGAACTCCGAATCAGTTCAAATCTGATTCAGAAAAATCCTGGCGCAGAGCTGGTCAACCTGGAACAATTTTCGGTTGACACAGATAAGGGCAAGATGGGAAAATGTGTGCTCAAAAATACTGTGACCATAAAACCGAGACGATTCCTAATCATAATCGGTATCCGGATCAGAGAGTTATCCTCTGTGGCGTGTGACCTCATAGGTTCGAACCTAAACGGTAGCATTAGAACAATTTCTAGTACCAGCACAGGAAACCATCTAGCAATGGGTCCCGGCGTCCGGATAGGTCGAAGATGCGGGAGCAAACTATCGAACCTCTGGCATATGGTTACCGTATAATTCATCCCTTTGACCTCTAATGCTCATCACGACTGAGATTGGGCTGCCAACCCAGACTGAGTCAGTCGACTACGTGTCTCAACCTCGCAAGCCCAGTGACTCTTCACTAGGACTACCCCGGCCGAGGATTTGCTAAATTGAGATACTGCGAGACATTCAATCCAAACTGTTTGGACATGTCAATTCCATCTTGGTCCATCACTACTCCACAAGTACTTGCCTGTACCCAGAAACCTTCCATCACCGGATTAAAAATCCGGATAGTCCGGCACCAAAGCACAGGGAGTTGCTTGCAAGCTACCGTGATGACCTTAGGTCAGAGGGACAGATATACCCATATCCAATCGTGAGTATCCCTTTGGCAGAAAGGGGCTGCACGGAGTTACGTTCAATGAGATTTCACATATCCCACTTGCAGATCACATCAGTGTCACCACACTCATTTGGTCAAGAAGACAACCAAATGATGTGAACTACAATAACCTATACTTGATATATTTCCGTCCAATATAATATATCCTTTGGTTGTGAACAGGGTTTAAGGACCACTCGATACATCCTCTCTGTATCGAAGTCAGTGTAGTCCTAAGGACTTCATCACATGGAAAGAGTTCATTTCAGGGAAATTAAATATGTGATGAGCTGCCAAAAATAATATTTTATTAATTCATAAAATAAGTACAATACTGAGCACAACCGCCTACAACCCAGGCGATTGGCTTTGGGACACAATTCCCAACAGGATGATTCATGGATTTCTCGAGAGGACTTGCAACACCTCAACCCAGACCTTCTTGAGAGATATGTGAGCCAGTCTGATCTTCACTCGACAGGGTCGAGTTCTTCCCACCCCAGGAGAATTGGTGCGAACACCAGAGGCACCAGAATAAAGCAGAGGCTTCTCAATCTTTTGTGGATCACTTAATGACATTTGAGTTCATTGTAATAAAGCTTAGTCCAGCTGAGTTGAGTCCTATATTAGTCAGCTCATGTTGAGCTAGTCCAGTTCAGTATTAGTCAGCTCATGTTGAGCTAATTTTAATTTTTTTGAGTTCTGTCCAAGCATACTAAAGGCTCAAGACCATATCATACAAGTGAAGACCAAGTCCAACCAGATTGAAGACATGAAAATTTAGCCCAAGTTCAACCTAGCTTGAAGACTTGAAGACCACCAGGAGGAGAAAATGAAAATAAGAACAAACCTGAAGCCCTGGACCAGCCATAAGCAAACTGGGCCAGCCCAGGCCCAGGAAGGAGATTAGGGTGCCATTCCTTATGGTGACCCTCCTCTTGGTCGGCCACTTAAGGTCACCCCCTTGGCCGACCAAGACAAGGAGAGGGAGAACAAGTTTAGGGTTTTTTTACCTATGTTGCCTTATATTCCTAATTAGGGTTTGAAAGGGAGGAGTCCTATGTAAAGTCTAAAGTACCCTTACTTGGGGCCCAAGGTTAATGGTCTATTTAAGGGACCCTAGTCTCTTGTATGAAGATTACTTTTGATATATGAAAATACTTGAGTTTCCTTCAACTTTTGTGTGATACCCTGCTGTGTGCATAAAGGGCTTTTGTGAGTTTTTCTTCCTGGTGTTTGCAACTACATCCTGCCGCCAGCCAATCCTCCAGAGCCTTGGCCGCCCACTCCAAAATTCCTTTCCCCTTTGCTGTTTTCCTTTATTTTCTTGATCTCCTCTGAGTTTTCTCATCCCGAAGGTAATGTAACCCTCATCAAAAGAGCTTGAAGGAGGGTGGTCGGTTGGCTGTGTAGGAACTTGGGGTGCCTTTCCTTGAGCTACACCTAACAATTGACTAATAGATGCAGGAAGCTCTAATGTGGATGAGTGCCAGAGAACTAAAAAATAGAGCTCGAGATGAGCTCGGCTCTTAAGATGCTGGTGGAGAAAGTGCTTGTGGGGGTGCCCTATTTAGGATAGCTTTCACAACCTCAAGATCATGAATTTTTTTGACCAAAACTATATTTGTAGTCCCAATTATTAGAGCAAGTGGTAGGGTGGTTCTCAATTCTGAGGTCACCCTCTACTTTGAAGGCTTCTGGCCTCTATTCTCTACTTTTTAGAGGATGGGATTCTCCAAGAAGAATCTCCTCAAGAAAATCTTGATCTCTTCTTCATCATACTCTGGATCATCTTGGTGGTCAGTTTCATAACTACAAATAAGGTTGGAAGTGGACTCAGGCCAGCCCGAAGTCGGGCCGGGCTTCGGGCCAGATCCAAATTAAATCAGGCCAGACTTGGACTTAAAAATAGGATCCATTTAATTTCGGGTCGGGCTTGGGCACCCCTTTGGCCCAACCCGACTCGGACCAAACTTGGCCTGAAAGTGGCCCGAACCGATAAAGCCTGAACAAGGCCCAGCTCGGTTCCTTTTATTTAGATAGGGTACTATCCTACAGATCTTAGGGTTAACTGGTTAAGGGTTTACGAAGTCTCAACCACCTCTCTGGTTCTTCGTTCTCTCCTCCCTCCTCACCGTTGCTATCTGGTTCGCTTCTCCCTCCTCACCGTTGGTAGGGGAGGTGTCCGTGGCGGTGCCCGGTGAGGCATGACCTAAGGAGATTTGAGCCAGCAACGGGAGTGGGATGACACCTTGATGAGTGCGGGATTTGGCTTCGGTGGGGGCGAATGAGAAGGGCGATGAGGGTGGGGAGGCGAGGGGGAGGAGGGAGTGTGCTAGTGGTGGTGGGCCTTGGATGAGATGGAGCAGCACCAGGTGCTGCCATTGAAGGAGACGACGTGGGAAGAGAGGGAGGAGGTGGAGGAAACGGAGAAGGTGGTCTCATAATGCTTGTGATGCTTGGATATGTGGGGTTGGGCCTGGGACTGGGTTTTGAGGTGGGCGGACACTGCCATCTAAGCGAGATGCACAAGGACCTTTGATTAGCACCCATCACGGTAGTTATGGCATCTTCCCGACTCTTCCATATCCTATCTTTCATTTTCCAATTCCCAGTCCACAGTGGAGTCCCTGGTCCGTTTCCTGGCCCTTTTGTTTGCACCCAATGCCCCCGCCTCCCGTGCGACCCGTGGTCCCCCTCTAGCTCTAATCTCTCTCCTTCGGTCCAGGTGCCCGCACTCGACGATCCTGCCCCCCATGCGACCCCATGACCCCCCTCGAGCTCAGATCTCCCTCCCGGCCTCCCTTGGCCCTGGCACCCCACTTAACGCCACCTGCCCCCCGCGCGATCTCGTGGCCCCCCGTTTCGGTGCCCTCGCTCCCCCTACTCCGGCGAGGCATTTTTTTTGTCATTTGGGTTTTATTCGGGCTGGCCCAATCGGGCTCGGGCCTGATTCTTTGAAATATTTTCGAGACTAAGCCTGGCCCAAAGCCCGAAATATGTTTTTGGGACCGGGCTGGGTAAGGGTGTGGCCCAATCCGGCCCGGCCCACTTCCAGTCCTAACTGCAAAGCTGCATAGAAAAGTTAGTGCCAAAAATGTTAAAGAAAAATGACAATAAATTTAAAAGAATCAAAACTGTACCAAGTGAGTTAACTAAACTTAACTCAGTATCATACACGTTCTATTCGATAAGCACCTCAGATTGAGGTGGCACATTGATGCCTCGTAGAGTATTATAATCTTCTAGGTCCTCATCAAAGACCTAATCATTTTTGTTCAAGGAACAATCATGCTTTACCCAAATCCAATAATAACCCTAGGGGTGGTTGGTCAAGACAAAGAAAAACTTGTTCTCCACCCATGAATTGGCAACAAATTCGGGGATTGAAGAACCACCAACCCTTCTCCCAAGGATGTTTCTTGAGAATAGAGCATGAAAAAGTGACGATCTCAAATTAATTTGAAGAATGTCTCCAAGAATGATAAGGGAGCAAAGAATTCAGAAGAAATTTGGCATGAGCAAAGATGAAACAAAATAATAAAGATTAAATATATTGCAACTAAAAGGATGAAAAGGAAAATAGAGTTCGGTCCAAAAAATATTCTCATAGATAGCGATGTGTCCCTCATGAGCGAGGGACACCCAACCACCATGACCCAGAGCCAAGGGTTGATACTAACCCAGGGTACAATATTGATCCCAAAGTCATCCTACATTAGACTCAAACAATTCAGATTCCTTGCTTGCTAGAAAATTGGACTTTTCGATGTTTGAGTTGCCAAATGTCTGTGATGATACGTAAGAGCCCTCTTTGGGGATGGACTGAGGTCAATCCTCAGGTATTACCTAAAAAAAGGGAAATTGAGAACCTCAAGGACAGGTACTATCTAAGCAAGGGGGGATTAAGAACCTTGATCCCTTGAGAGATTCTCATGACTAGACTTATTATCAGAGTTTGTTATGGGAGAAAGGAGGTGAAAATAACAAGAAACTAAGAAAAGAAAGGTGGAACCAAGGAACGAAAGGAGAACATGGGGGTTCAAAAGAAATTTAAAAGGAATGTATAACATAAACAAGAGATAGAAGGAAAGGAAAAATACCCCTAAAAGTTGCAAAGACAACAGGAAAGGTGGAGGAGAACAACAGGGACCAGAGCGAAAATAAAAAACTTCTTTTGATTGTAACAAGAGAGAGAGCCCAGCAAAAAAAAAAAAGTTCAAGAAAAAAAAAGAGAGCCAACTATATATACTCTTCTTAAACAACTACGATAAGAATCTTGATCTGCCACTAATCTGCTAAAAATGATTTGTGGCATGCATTGTTATTGATAAATTTTGTGATTTTTTATCGCACCTATCCTACAATAATATCATGCAAGGCAAATCTATGTAAAACTATTTTAAACCAATCATACTTCGATGCTTGATAATTTATGATCAATGATCATTCAATTATTTAAATAATAATTATATGTTACTTCATTTTACCCGTTTATTATGATTATTTCATGACAAATGACGAGAAAACTCAATACCTTTCCTCGGAATAGCAATAAATGTCAGGTATTGAAAAGGATAGCTTGCCAGGGATACGCCAAAAATCGAGATCAAAATCATAATGACCATATTCCCTATGCCCGAAATAATTAAATTATCCCGAGCCTGGGAGTAAGGGATAATTGTTGAGGTATCTACTCGGAATATCATCCTCAAAAAATTCTAAATTTTCAGGATTAGATTAGGCCGGTTACTTATCTAACCATCCAAGCTCCATGGAAGTATCAACAACATCACCAAGACTAAAGACACTCTACTCGACTAATGGGTAACATACCAATTAGGAGCTCGGGTCTCAACCAATCTCCAGGTACTAATATTGTAATTGAAAACCCCAAAAATTAGGGATTGTGGAAGTGGTTATGGTGCATGAAGGGTAAATTAACTGTCCATGATGGCGTGATCGTGGGAGGAATTAACCATCCACTAAAGTCTTGATCAATTCAGTAACTGCTACTTCTCGAGGGATAAATTTTAAGAGAGAATAATGATAAAATATCTACCTCTATAAAAGAGGTAAGAGAGGGACCAACGAGTGTTAAGTTGGGGCTAATATTTTCGTTCTGTAATGATTTTTTTTTTTTTCTTCTAGTATTCCTTAAACTCCGCCTAGCTCAACTATTGGATATATTCCAGAAAATAAACTTTTTAGCAGGTACTTTATTTCTTGAAAGCAAGGCAAAACTTACTCAACACCGGATCAAATACTTGGCGTCGGGGTTTAGCAGCAGCAGCGCCTATCATCCGTATCCCCATTCCATCACGTACTCGGACCTTTTCAGACCCAAATCAGAATGAAATCCAGAGACAGATACAACTTGGAGGAATTGATTGCCTTACCACCCGGGACAAGCGACAAGGCTCTGCAAGGTGGTTTCGGTTCTTGTTGCTCTCTCTTACCTCTTGTTCTTCGCTGATGGTGGGCAATCTACCGTCATTGCTGCTGTTGCCCGTCTCCATGTTAGAGGAGCAAGAAAAGGTACAAGGAAGCAAGAAACGTTCGAAAAGGAAGCATAAAACCTTGAATGCAAACCTTATCATCATCTCTTATCATCATTTTCTTGTGAGAAGCGTGGCAGGGAGTGTTTGAAGTCATCAACATTATTCATCTTAGTTCCCCCTCTTCTGCCAATGAGTTTCCAGAAAATGCTGTTAGAATGGTTTGGAAACCAATATGAATCCAGCCATCAGTGGCGACCCTATTTTTACATTTTCCTCTACAATTTCTCGTCTTTGCAAAGGCTTTTTTTTTCTTTAACCAGGGAGGTTTAATCAGATTTGTCATAGATGCTTAATTCAATCATAAATTTATAATTTAGCATGAATTGGAACGCAGACATGTTACATGCATGCGACCTGTAGGCAGCACAGCTTGAAAAATATGGAGCTTTCCGTGGAAGGAACAAAAAAAAAAAAAAAAAATCTTATGGATCGCAGTTTCAAAGTCAGCAAGGTTTTATTTAAGTATTTTTTGAATTACATTACAATATCTATATCTATATTTATCAAGCTATATATATAAATGGAGCTGCACTCGATAACCGAGGGTCCCAATAGTCGCACCTCTCTATTTAGAAACAAGAGATTATGAATTCAAAGCTCGGTACATCCTAACGCCTCGGGCTCCATTAATAGAGAATGGATGTGATGGTATAACAGCAATTTCTCCTAATTGCCATCCTGAAGCAAGGCATCCATGTTTTACAAACTAATTTATAGACTGCATCCTTCGGAGAAGAATCTTATAAATACTACCATTGCCATGTCCAAGAATGGGAACACCAAAATGATCCGGTTGGCTCTTGAAATACGAACGTCGACAATATCGGGGAAAAGAAAAACGTTTTTCCCTTTTCCTTTTATCGGAGAGGAAAGAAAAGAATTTTCATCAGAATTTTTTATTGCTTGCGAATGCAGAGTTTGGGGGAAATGTGGCATAAGATTGAAATTGAAAATTGATGTCGTTCAACAGGTGCCAATGTCCACCGCCCCAAGGACAAAGTGAATGGAGTATAACGGAGCAGTCGTAGCCAAGGTTGGTCAAGGTGGCTGCTTTCGAATTGTTCTTCTCCATACCATGGTGCACCATTGCTTAGGGCTAAATTTATCGGCGAGACCTTGCCTTAAAGAGGTGGCGGGTGATCCAACTGGACAAAGAACCGAGAGGATCCAAACTTAGCTTGGTGCATGATTTGGGAAATACTGTCCTCTAAATTAGCTTGCATTCATATCCCACCATTAGCGGAGCCATTGCACTTTTTTTCTCTCCAAAATAGTTTAGTTGAAATGCTTGTAAAAGAATCAACCCGGAATGTGCATTTTCTTTGTCCAGATAACCGTAATCAAAATATAAGTTGGTGGTGAATGGTATAGAGTTAATGATGGGAGAGAGGGTGCAATTCGACGTGCCGTGGGTTCGCATCTTTTGCAACCATTCATCATCATCACATGCACCGGCTCCTGTCACGTGACCAGAATATCTTTTCGCTTTTCACCAGCTTTGGAGGCCGTGGCAGCAGCAAGTCACGTGGCTCCCCATCCCTATCACGCTAAGCATCACCATCCTTCTGGCCGCTCCCCGTCCGGCGTCCGTATTATCGTACCACACGAGAAAATAACAACTCGAATAAAAAAAAAGACAGGAATATTGTCAAAAAAAAAAAAAAAACAAGAAGATCTTGATAAATCCCAACCGTCCGATATGGGGAGACGAAATCAAGAATTTATAGAAACAGGAAATTAGGGAAAAAGTTGATTCCCGGATGGGAAGAGTGGAGGCGGCGAAGGCGGCGGCGCCGGCAACGGTTAGCAGACGCCGTAGTCGTGGAAGAGGATCTCCGGTCGCGGGGTGGGGTTGGTGGACGCGGCGGCGGCGGAGGAGGGGTTTTCATGGCGGAGGAGGAGGAGCTCCTTCTGGCGGCGGAGCTCCATGACCTTGCGGTGGGAGTTTGAGTGCTGGGTGAGGACGAAGGTGGGGCTGGCCGCCGGCCGGTACTCCGGCACCAGGCGGCCGGACTTGAACCGGACCCCGCACGCGTTGCATAGCGTCTTCGGCCCCAGTGGCCCCGTCCGCCACTGCGGCGTCTTCTCCGACGCGCAGTGCGTGCACCGCCGAACCCCGCCCTCCACGATCTCCCCTCCACCCTTCTTTCCCCTCCCGTTGTTATTATTATTTCCGGCGCTCGCCTTCGGCATGGACGGCGGGAATTCGGACGACGATGACGACGATGACGGCGAGGATTGAGACGGTGGTTGGAGGGAGGACCAGGCGGCGGCGGCGGCGGAGCCTGTGGGGGCCCGGGAGCGTTTGCTCCTGGCGCCCCTCCCGGGGACGGAAGGCTCCGCCCGGAGGTGAGCATCGCCAGCTGGGGCCGCGACGTCGGTGGCGGCGGGGGGGTAGGGGATGTCGGAGAAGGAGTCCTCCACGAACTTGGACAGCCATTCCAGCTCCGCCGCCTCCTCGCTCTAAAATTAAGCCCAAATTAGAAGCAAAGTAAAAGAATTATACTCTTAGATTGGTGCTTACGGTGCATTGCTTACGGGAATGTAAAGGTCGTCCGGGAAGGAGGAAGGGTGATAGTGGGGATGGAAGTCGGAGGAGGAGTCGGTATCGCCGGAGAACGGGCGGATGGTGGCGGTGACGGCGGAGGAGGGCTCAGGCGGGGGGAGGATGTGGGCTTCCGCGGAGGGGAAGTGATCATGGTTGGAAAAGTCGAGGAGATCGTCGATGCGGAGGGTGTCGGCGGAGGGAAGTCCGTAGAGGTACGCCGGAGAAGCACTACCAGCAAGCGGTCCAGCAGCTGAAGCTCCCGTTCCAATCCCCATTCCAAAATCCATTCCCATTCCCATCTCCCACTCGGCTGCCATCGTAAAGGAAGGAAGAAAGGAATCAAGGCGGTACCTCTCCGTTTCAGCTTCCTTTCTTTTTCTAGTGGGAGTGGAAGTGGAAGCGAGCTGGGGGGGAGAAATAGTGGGGTATATGAACGGGGGAAGGGGTCAATCAATGACTCATTTCCAGTTTGCTCTCTTGTAATAATAGAGACAATAATTTAATAACGATGGGGTAACATGAATAATAATCAATGATAACGGGAAGTGATGAAGTGGCTGCACCATCCAACTTTGCCTGATACACTGCATCCATCCACAAACCCACCCTAATCTTCGTCTTCCACCACCATCCAACCTTCCGGCTATTCTGCTTTACAAGTCTTGTTACATTCAATCCCCCACCTCCTCTCTCCCCTTTATTTTTTTTAAAAAAAAAAATTGTTATGATGCTAAGTATTTATCTACGGCTCTTTCCTCTTTAAACAATGGCATAAAAGGGGTAAATTGGGAAATGGAGTCTTGTGTTTGAACGGTGAGCTCTGACCTTGAAGAGGGAGGAATTTATATACTTCATGTGACGGAGGTAGATGAATGACGTGATCGACGCTAGTTAAAAAGTAAGCTCACTGTCATTTTTCTTTATTATAGTTGAGATTTGATATCCACGTTCAACTTCTTTGCTGGATGTACTCTCCCACTTTCTTCCCTTTCCGGTGAGTGAAGGAAGTACTTCTGGTTTCTACCGTTGGATGGATCAGGAGTGCAACCACGGGAAAGATTGGGAGTGGCTTTATAAAGTTACCTGACCTCCTACACGAGCCAGCTGCCGCCGGTATACTACTTAATGCAACGCATGCAACGATCAGATGTCTGCTCCGGAACAGCTGTCAGTTTTGTTCGATGATGTGTCAAACTGCTATTGATCAGGATAAGGCCAGCAAGAAAGCGACGGCCCCACCTAGTGCAGCTTATCGAACGAGGTCCGTCCGCTGCAGTCTGGGACCGCACAGCCAAGTCACGCGGCGTGGTTGTTACCGCAGTTAAGGGGGATTGACGGTAGGACACGTGTTGTGTCGGCTATCGTGGGGACCACCTGAGCGCGCTACGCTCCTCCGATGTCCCGTTTACTCTTTTTTTTTTTCGGTTTCCTTTCACACCTGCCGGTGCGCGGCAGCCCCTCCGCCATCGCTTTCCTCTCTCTCTCTCTCTTCTCTTAACAACAACGGTCAGCATTAAAAAAAAAAGAAAAAGCAAAGAAAAAAATTACGGCACCGTGCCAACTGGATACAGTTGTGCACCTCTTTCTTACGTGTAGCCAAGGGCTCCACCAATCATACGGCAGGAATTGCTCCCTGGTTCCCGTACTACGACGGCTATGGTTGCACGTGGACCCCATCCTCCGCTCACCCACATACACACTCACGAGTTTCCGTACGGAATATTCCGGCCCGACGTGCCCCCCAGGCGATCCCGAAGAAGCGGCGGCCAGCTGTACTCACCGCGCCTCTCTGTACGGCACAGGACCGCGCACATCCACTCTGTCCGTTTCTTTTTCTCCCTATTATTGGTATAAATATGGGTATTTAAAAAAAAGAAATTTAAGTGAAAAATCGTCAGCCGTTGGAGAAGAGGATCCAATGATGATCACGAGAGAGAAAAAAGTTCGGGAGTTGGAGATGGTGGGACCCGCACGGGGCACGTCGGTGTGCGACGGAGGAGGTAAGGGAAAGAGGACAGGGCCTGCCGGGAAGGCTGATGGCTAATTGCAACGCCCCCAGGAAATAGAAGAAGCGCATCGAAGCACGTGACGGCGATGGGGATCCCGAGGCGGAATCCCCAGCACGTGCCCCCTCGTGGCCATAATAAACCCCATGCACGTGATCGAACATATATATATATATATATATATAGGAAGCTGCTCAAGCTCAACAACAATCGACTTCAAAAAATATACTTTATTGAGCCGCTAATCCTGACCGGGATGGTTAACGGAGGAACGGTTTAAGAAGCGTACTGCCACTCCGCGAGTCGGGTTACGCGGGAGGGAGGGCTCTATTATTACTTGGACCAGGTCCAAGTGGACCACGAAGATCCCACGGTTGATAGCAGGCAACGTTATTCCATAGAATTTTTTTAGAAAATAATACTAAAAAAAAATAAAATTTTGAAAATAGGTATCGTATGGTATATTTACGAAAATAGATATTTTTGGCCGTGGACACACGGCACCAAAAATACATGCCACGTGGCATGCGGATGATAGCCGGGTATTTTCTCGTCTTTTGGAAAGACGATTTCTCAGCATTAAATCATCTTTCCAAAAGATGATTTCAATTTCTCTTAATTTTTTTAATTTAAAATCGTCTTTTCCAAAAACGATTTCAAATCAACCAATCCTTTAAATTAAAATAACTATGAATGATATTTTCGTAATTAACAGAATGGCATTTTCATAATTAACTCAAATATCATGAAATACATTTTTGGAATTAATTGTTCGTCATGCCTCATCATTTTTAAAAAATTTAGTTTCCAAAATATCCTTCATAATTTAAGTTAATTACGAAAATACTATTCTGTTAATTATGAAAATACCATTCATAATTATTTCAATTATTTTTTAAAAAGGATATTTAAGAAATTAAATAAAAATCTATAATAAATACTCTGCACATCATAAATGTTATTTTTTAAATTAAATTTTAATATAATAAAATTTTGAAAAATATATCTGCACCTCATAAATGCTGATTCAATCAAGTTGTCACCCGCATGCCACGTGGTAGGTATTTTTGGCATCGCGTGTAGGTATTTTTGGCACCGCGTGTCCACGTTGCAGGTATTTTTGGCACCACGTATCCATGTCAGCCAAAAATATCTATTTTTGTAAATACTCTGTATGACATATTTTTTTTGAAATTTTATTTTTTTTAGTATTATTTTAAAAAAAATTCTGATTCCTCGTATATCATCAATTCTCGATTAAGTATCATCTAACGCACATGTGCTTTGAGATTTGCCCTGCTTGTCCTTACAATAATCTCAGAGGCAAAGGGATGGGCCAGGCCTAACGTACGCGTCGGTTTTTTTTTTTTTTTTTTTCCAAAAACGCCTGCATAAAATACACGTGTCGCGCGGGAGCTGCGGGGGAGCTGCCGACGAGAGGTGGGAGGGCCCCGCGGCGCTCTGGCGTCGCCCCCACCGGGCGAGGGCCCGGGGGGCCGAGCCCACATGGCTTGCGTCACGCGACGCATGCCGCCGAAGAGAGGGAGGACCAGCTGCGGCTGGGCAGGGACGGTGCATGTGGGAGCGCACGTGCTGCGGTAGAAGGACGTCAGGGTGGGAGGGTCCGCTCGTCCCGCAATGTAGCTATCGTGGGGTGATCGCGGGCCTCCCAGCCCTCGCGGCCCGTCCTTGATTTTGTTGGAGCAGGATCACTCCACGAATAAAAATATTCGGGATTCTACTTGCCGCCACAGTGAAAAGATGATGTATCATCCGAAAAAAAGATAGGGTATACAGAGAACCAAGAAAAATAAAAAAAAGAAGGCTAAAATTTTTGAAAAAGAAAAAGATCTGGCCTTAAAAAATTTCTTCCACTGAATTACATAAAAAAAATTCAAATCCGAGCCCATGTGCATCCATGTCCCTTAACCTCAGACTCAGAGTATCCCTGAAAACCTCCAGTGATGCGGCAAGCATATGATTAATGATTTGATTAGTGTATGTAGAGCAATGAAACCTAATTACATTAGCATTGTACTCATCATAATAAGTCTTAAGGATTACATGAAAAGGGACTTTTACTTGATTAGACACAATCCTAAATTAAGAAGGAAGAAGATCTAGATAATAGGGGCTAATGATTGTGGACTTACCGTGATGAGCTTTCCAACCTTCTTTTGATTCATACCTTGAAACTACCAACGCTCTGAACTGAAGAACCTTGGATAACAGAGATCAGAACCCTGGACTTGGGCTTCAGCTTGTTGGTTCCTTGTCAAGGAAGACCCTTCTTGCAACTCGAAAACCTCGAAGGACCCTGCACATAAAGAATAAGAGTAAAGGAAGAAGAAAGGCATGCATATGGAAGGGATGGAAAATTTGTGAGCAAAGAAAGAGATTTGAGATGGCCTGGTCGACTCCAAGGCCTTCTTCTTGACTTGGGCATTGGATGCTTGGAAGAGAATAGTTTGGTGTGGAAGAGGGGCTTAGAGACAATCACTCAAAACATAAAACTTCAATTCAACTTCAACTTTCATTAATCTCCAAAAATCAAATCTCTTTTACAATGGGGCGTCCAAGGCTTTTTAATAACCTTACAAAACTTTTGAAATTTGAAAACTCCCCAAATTGTGGAGGATTACAAGGGAGGTTGGAGGATATGGGGCCTTGTTACATGGGATAAGGAGAAATTCATGGAGATTCTCCCCAAATTGTGGAGGATTACAAGGGAGGTTGGAGGATATGGGGCCTTGTTACATGGGATAAGGAGAAATTCATGGAGATTGGCCGGTTTCTTTGAATTTAAAATGCTTGGTCGATCTCCCCTTTAGGTGCCCATTTGAAGGTGACGTGGCTGATGATGTGGCATCCCTGGTGGCTGCTTTGTTGGCATGGTGATGTGGAATTCCAGCTTGGTGGACCAAGGTCTTGATTTGAAAGCTCCAAGTGGTTTGGTGAACCTCAACTTGAAGTAGCTTGGATTTGATTTAAATAAACCTAATGGAACTCTAATTGAGTTCTTATTTGAACCCAGATTAAGACAGGACATAATTACAGGACTCGATTGGACATAATTACATGATTCATGAAATTGAAACTAAGTAATTACAGAACTCTTGAAAGTAAATTGCCCTTTACAAGAAAAATTTAACCTAGTGATTTTCGATCCAAAGTGGAATCAGGTTAACCTTATTTGAGTGAGGTTTTATTCTGCTTTTGCTTCTGGTGTCCACACCATCCAGGAAACCCCTGGAATACATCCATGACCTGCTTGGAACACGCTCTCAAGCCTCAAGGATCGTCTCCAGCATCCCTATCATGGTCTCCTAAGTTTCTCCAAAGCTTGGGAGCACCACGCAAATTCCTACAATCTCCATCTTCGTGCCTCCAAGCTTTGGCAAGCCTGGCAATGTCTTCCATGCACAACCCCGCTGTAATCGCGTGTCTTGACAGCTTGTGCGGATATCCTCGCCTCTGCCAACACTCTTCAGCTGCTGAATTCACTTTGAGACCTTTGGGATGACCGTCTCCACAATTGAAAACCCTCACTTGTATCATGGTACCACCGATTGTAGCCTTCTTTCTGCCTGGCAGCTGCATCAGTCTTTTCCTTGGACTTTCCTAGAGAGAACCCAGTGAACCTGAACCGGCACTCGCTGCAATTGGAGCTCTATATGACACCATCACCTCAGAGCCACGTCGATCTCTGCACACTCTGCTCCACCTAGCTAAGTGCACCCCTGGCGCTCGTGCTAGGATATGGTCCTCCCTGCACCTCCCGCTCTGAACTCGTGTCAAAACCTGCTCCATCCGTGAAGCCACCTCTTCCCGGTGCTCCACTTGAAATTGAAATCCACCTGATGCCACAAAATGAAACCCTGAGACCAGCACTCAACGTTGCCATACTGAGCTTGCACCTGAACCTCGTACCCAGTCGCTGCCACATCGGACCCTCCGCATCATCGCGGACCCCTCCGAGACCGTTTTGGATACTCTGCAACCCTGCAGGAACCTCCAAAACCAGGAGCTTATCCAAACTCCTCTAACCTAGAGACTGAACCCAGCAATCAACTCCACCTGGCTGCTGCATCATGTCCCAGCCTGTCTCCTGGCTGCATGATATCCCTGGCACTCCCTAAGACCTGTCCACGGGTCTCCCTGAGCTGCCAGCCCGATCAGCTCCAGTCTTTGTCCCTAGGCCAATGCCACCATACCAGGATACTCCTGACTGCCCGATACCTCCAGCGCTCCCTGAGACTGTCCACTGTCTCCTTGAGCTGCCTCTAGTACTGCCTCTGCTGAAGTACTCCAGTCTCCCTGAGGTACCCATCTCCCGAGACCCACCTCCAATCATGCGGGATACTACCCACGTCCAGCTCCATCACGATCAAGCTAGCTGGAGTACTATCGATCGCTATCCTCCACAGTGACCAAGAACCTGGTCCACTACCGATGGAGCTACCACTCATGCTCTGAAAGAATTTCGATATGTATTGCTCCACCTGTACTAAACCGCAGATCACCCGACCTGCCACTGCTCCATAGCACAGGACCCGTAGCTCTACACCATCTCGCAAGCTCTTGCACCACTGAATCCATCATCTTCGATGAGATCCGCTCCACCAGCAGACCTCCATAATGCTCCCGATACCTCGAACCTCTATCCGCCTGGAAGACTGAAGATGGAACAATCCTGCTCGTGCTGCTCACATGCACGGTCGCTGCACCACGATCTTCACATACACAACACCCATGATCTGACTCCATCACCAGATCCATCCCAACTCAACATGAAGAACTCAAAAAATGGAGTCCAACAACGCAGACGGGGCTTAAATCAGAGTTCAATTGAGCCCAGAATAGCCAAAAATCCATCAGTGTGAATTTCAGAGCATAGTGACTTGAGGTGCCGGTCCACCGTGAACCGATCCATCGATTCACGTGTGCCGATGCGGTCCACATCCACCATTGTTGTCGATCAACGGCAGAGAACCGTGGACCGTAGCTCCTCCCGGTCGCCGCTGTCGCCCCCAGCCGCCACGCCGCACCTCCGACGTCTGCCCGCCACTGTGCCGTGCTTCCGGTGACTGCCTGCATGCGCCACCGTGCCTCCGGTGGCTGCTCGCATACATGTCTGTGCCCGCGATGCCCCGCACCGCGCCTGTGAGCTGCTCCGTGCATAGCGCTTGTGCTTGTGCCCTGCACCGCCACGCCCGGCGAGCCCACTACGACGCCCCACACCATGCCCGCGCACCTCACGGTCTTCTTCTCCCTCACGGATGGCCTTCTCTCTCTATTCCCAGGAAGGGCAGCAGGCCCTCACCTCCAGATCTCAGAACCAGAGATTTGCACCACCATCGTGAATCCTCTTCCCTGCTTCCTTTACGCCATCGTATCACGATCGGCTCTGATACCAATTGTTGGAGCAAAGATCGTTCTGCGGAACGCCCGGGATCCTACTTGATGCCACCATGGCCGAAAGATAACATATCATCCGGGAAAAGATGGGGCACGTCGTCCGCTCCCATCATGGAGGCGTGCCCCCCATGGGGTTACACGCACAAGAGAGAACCAAGAAAAATGAGAAAAGGCAGGCTAGGGTTTTTGGCGGAGAAAAGTGATCGTGTCTTTTTTCTTGACATTCCCGTTGTTCTTTATATACATAACAGATATAACCCTAGGTCACATCCGACTTAGTCCTAAAAAACTCTCCCCCTTTGTGTCACATGAGAAAACTCAAATCCGAGCCTATGTACACCCTTATCTCTCAATCTCAGACTCAGAGTTTCCCTGAAAATCTCCAGAAAATCCCTGGAATATATCCAGGACCCGCTTGGGACACGTCCCCAAGTTCCAGGGATCACCTCCAGCATCCCTGTCATGGTCTCCTAAGTCTTTCCAATGCTTGGAAGCACCATGCAAATTCCTACAGATTTTTCTCGGCTTATAAATCATCGAAAAAGATATTATTAGTTCTTTTTTGCCCTTTTGTGCGCTATTGGTGCCTTTTTTTCCCATTTTTGAAAAGTGACAACAGTAACATCTCAGCAGTAGCTTAGATGAAACATGCCGGTGTCTTATATTCTATATATTTCAGACTCAAAATATGATGTTGTGGTTGATTTTAATAAATTTTAAATTAATTTTCTAGTCCACATGATATTTAAATAGGAATGGGATGGCATACTCACTACGAGATAAAAAAGAATTGAATCATCTTTCTTGTCATCCTATATCAAATATTTTTTATTTAAATAGAGATCCTTAGGATCAGGCCTAAAGAGAATAGCTACGTTTCTTAGAAAAGCCAACGTGTCATAAGTTATACAATAAGAGAACTACCAAACTTCCCTTATACTCCTAAACCATCCAACCTTTGTGATGGCAAGGTTCAAGCTTATATCCCTGAACCAAAACATTAGACTAGCCAACCATATGCTTTCAGCCATTTTTGGTCAATCCAATTGGAATTCATGTTAAAAAATCAAGAACTGCATTTAGTGAAGCCAGATGTTATGCAACACAAGTCACATATTTCTTGAAAGCAAGCCCATCGAACCCGTTTTCATGATCATCAAATGGCTTTATTTCAATTGATAGTGGAGTACATGAGTGGAAAATGGCTGGCTATCTATCATCTTCCAGCCTCTTGTCACGGGGGATATAAACCATAAAGAAGTCTTCATGCATGGATACGTACTATAACAACAAAAATGTCACTGATCGGCCGAAGTTATACTAAACTTCTACTTTAGTAGATGGATAATCGAAAAACTAAAAGTATCTCATGAAGATTCTTTTTCCATTTAAAACCGATCTAGTGATAATCTTGATATGGGCTAAATTTTCACAAACAATAGAAAAATGACACATCTCAACTGTAGGAATTTTCTATGAATACGATTATACAGCGTTTGCATGAAGTTAATTACCCAATAGTATAATCTGGCCACAAGAGCTGAACTCCATTATATGCACAAAGATCTGAGGAAGGGTGCGGAACCTTAAATAATGTCCCTGCCATAAAGAAAGAAAGAAAGAAATTAACTCTTGCTACCAAAAGGAATTTACATCGCTTCATCTGCAGAACCTTGTACACAAATCTATACAAATGTCGTCGATTACTTACTTTGGTGGCAGGTTTTACCTATCGTTGAGTAGCATGTGAGAAACAGAATGGCACATACCATGCAGACAAAAAAAAAATATGACTGATTTTTTTTTTTTTTTTTCAATAAAAAACTTGACCGATTTTTTTTTTGATAGCAAGTTTCACAGGTATCCAAGTAGCAAGTGGGAGCACAGAAAACCACATGTTATGCTTTCAGAATCAGGTAACCAATGCAACAACCCTGAGTTACCTACTTTCTTTAATCAAAATCCACCCACATCTTCCTGCAACTTTCCTTGAGCTCTTTAACTTCTTTTCTGCATGCCAATCTATAGAAAACTAACTCACATGACTCAGTCTAATGGACGACAGGAACAAAACTCATATACTTAATTATGTGGATGGTTTTAATTTACCAAGCTAAAGAAACTCGCATCATAGGAGTGGCTGACCTCATGGGAATCCCCGCTTGGGCAAACCGAACGTTACTCCTTGAAGCATGAGGTACGGTGGCGTGTATCTATGGCCATCGATCATCCAAGTCAAATTTCAGCAAAGTTGACGTAGATTTTGGTGAACGAAACAAGCGACCCGGGTTGGCTGGCTTCTAATTGCACTGCAAACCGTACACAGCCCATGGCGTCGCCGGTCAATGTCAAGCTAGCGTTGGACATCCTTGCATGGGTTTCTGGAGCACCCACCCAACCCCCCCGGTCATCCACTGTCCTCGATCCATGTGTATGTACTTTGGTTAAGTAATTCCGAGCGCGTTTTAAGGTAAACACGGATAAATGATTGAGAGATGTCACGGTGATACGGGCTGTGAACAGCTCGATCCCACCCCAGCCGAGATATTAGTTTGCATCCATTTTAGTCACCGGTCCATGCCGAAGTACTAAAATATGCCAATTTGTTATCTCAGCCCACAGAAAACTTCTGCAACAAGAGGCGACTTTATATATATATATATATATATATATATTTTTTTTTTTCTGGGTCAGGAAGAATAGGGCATGGGAATCAAGGGCGGACCCCTCAATTCTTTTAATATTTTATTTATAAATTAAATTCTTATATAAAATTTTAAATATATGTGTATTTATCTATTTGGTCCCTCTTGAAATGAAAAATATTAAATATAATCCTAAGGATCTTGTAAGCATTATTTTAAAATAAAATAAACTTCATAAATTAATTTTCTTTACTTGGAAGTTAGATTACTTCTAACTTTACCTTTCTTTTTTATTTTTTTCTATAATTATTTAAAAAAATAAAAGATTTTTTTATCACCCGATCGGTATCTTCTCCATAACCCATCATGATAGAAGTCATCGCATATAGTCGGCACCATCCCGTTTCCCGCATCGACGGATGAGATAGCGATCGGACTTATCACGTGACGCGACCAGTAGGAGCGGCCCCATGGCAAGACCGAGTGATTGCACATGCGCAAGACTGGATACCACAGACGTGCTGGCCTGCAACTGCCATCATAGTAACCTCTGTCAGTCTCGCCATACCGACAGATATTGTGTGCGGTGAAGCCGTGAACTACCCCGATGGCCGGACCTATCATGGAGTGTGATCGGGTCTTGAGGGTCACAGGCGGGCGAGTGCCAGTCATGCCTCGGGCTTGCACCGATATCACTGTGCTTGCATATCATCGCCTTCAATTTCGTCGCTCGATGGACATCCCATCCCGTCGTGCAGTGTCAATGACACTTGGCATGAAACTGTCATTACCGCTATCGATGCGTGCATATCCTTCACGAGTTCTTGACACTTATGATTTTTTCTATTTTAACTGCTACTACAAATAGAATATTTTCAATAATAAAGACTATCAAGATCAGATTGGAAAATAAAATAGAAGATGATTCTCTTGCCGATTATTTAATTACTTACATTGATAAAAAAATAGTTAAAAATTTTATAATAAATTTTTTTATTAATAAATTTAATTTAATAAAATAATATCAAGTATAATTCAAATAATATTCATAAAAAAATGTTTAAATTAATTATAATTATATATATATATATATTTAAAAAAAAGTTAGTGGTCCATCCTTACGGGCATAACTATCTTAGAACTGGTACGTCAACCGCTTGCCATCCAGGATTGGCGGGAGGTCATGAGATTCTCTATCTGTGTGTATTTTTATTTTATTATATTTTGTTGCAAACCAACGTTTTGAAGAGCATTACCAAAATATTTAAATATGGTGGGTGCCACCTTCTTAATTTAAAATCCTAAAGAAACCCGGCTTAACTTCATCCACGAAAAAGGTTGATTAAGCTCACTCTTCTATATTACCACAGACACTATTTCGATCAGATATATCAATTCAAAAAAAAAAAACAAAAAACCTCAAGTCTTCCACCAAAGTCAGGGTGGACCGGTATCTTTAGCATGTATATATATATATATATATATATTTTTGGTAAAACAAAAAGGATGGGGGGTGGTTTGGGGTTTTACGCCGGCGTAGCGTCCCATTCTGGCTTCAAGCTTGCTAGGCCTTTGTTCAATACAGACCATAATTTTCGCGTATCTTTTTCATCTTCCGGGATTTATCCGAACAGGTAAGTATGTCAGCCTAGCTCTTTTAGGATGTCGGAGTTACAGCTGATCCACCTTCCAGTCACGTGTATCCGGAAATTCTAAAATTTTAATCGAATCATCCACGGAATCATTCCTCAAACCCGTGACCATATAAAGGGGAACCAAACCTTAATCAACCGCACTACTCCCATTCAGGTGTATCTTTAACCTATGAACGTATCAACTGGACCAGTCGTGCGCCTTCAATGCACGAAGATTTGATACAAACATCAAGGCTACTTAAAGCATTTTTAACATAAGCAGGATATTTTTGTTCTCAGGCAAAAACATAAATATTTATTATTAAAAAAAAAAAAAAACCAAAGATACTGACAGCCGTGATTTAAATTTCACCCTAACCCATATGTTGTTCATCAGATGGATTAAGATCAAGGCGACCATACCTAATCACAAGTCGGAGAAAAAACAACATCTGTGCTCATTCCCAATTGTTCATGTTATTCCAGTTATCGATACCCACATACCATGAATAAATGGCAAAACCTCAAATAGCCTACAGAAAGCACAGAAAGCGCAGAAAGCCTGGTTGTAGCACCGTCTTCATTAGAATATATATCCAGCTTTTAATAGAAGAAGAGAGTTGAGCGAGTTTTCCTTGGACATTTATTGTTGTATATCTAAATCTTTTCATAGAATCAAAACTTCCTGTTTCATGTATATATAATTTCACTTTGCATATCAATAAATTCCAATCAAATGTTTATGGAATGATTTATCTCTTTGCCTCACATGATGAAATTGGCATCCACCTCTGGTTAACCAAGAAAAACACTGTTGATGTCCCCAAGTAACCTGACATGCCTTTGCACCCAAGTGATATCTAAGAAAAACAAAGGGGAAAAACTGCAATGAAATGAGAATTCAAACCCCACCCCAAGAACTGCAGACATTGAAAGCATTGTATATTTGCATGGTGGTGGGACGTGAACGATGAAACAAGGAGCTTTATATGTCACGCAACTCATTCTCTAAGCTATTGATTAATGGTGATATGAGGTCAAAGTCTACCCCGAACCCTAGCAGGGGAATAACATCAGAAGGAAATGCAGTTTGTAGAAAAGAGACAACATAAACTACGCATGGTCATGCTGCCCCATTGAAAAGTACACAGCATGGGCTACTTGATGAAGCTTATTAAATGACCATGAGATGAAGTTATGCAGTGTTCATAATTATATTCTGCAAACCAAGGATCGGGCACGACACAGTGAACCTAATCTTGTTCAATTTTCTGGTTAACTAGTGGTCAGTGGATACAAAGAATATCAGTTTTGCCGGTCATGACGGCAAAATTATCCCATTGTGCCCTTGGATTTGCCCAATTTTGTCCAAAGACGAATTTCAGCATCTTTTATAATGCCTTACAAAACTTCGATCTCTTTATCATCCTGGATGAGAATGATAATTGGCCTTCCACTCTCTTATTGAAGACTTTTATCACCTTTTTCTCCCGTACCCCACCACCAGTTTTGTTGTCGACCCCAACATCATGTCATCATAAGTTGATCGAAACGCGAGGCATCGTAGATGACTGTTGAAAAAAATGCATCAAGTTGGAAAAATAAACAGAATAAATATTTAAAAATAAATGCCCCACAATAAAGGCACTGCTGGCATTAAATGCCTACGAGACAAACTTCTCTTCTGTTTTATCATTTAAGATGAAAATTTTCATAATGTTTGATGATTGTATCCCTTGAATGGTTTGTAAAGAAACATTACATCAGAGATTAGAACAAGTAAATTTTGCTTACACGATCAGCAATGGAGAGGCAGTACAAAATTCTTCCATGTCCAAAAATAAAAAATGCTTCCATTTTTATCAGCTTTAGCTATCACCTTGGAGCTGACAGACCAATCTCTAAATGGAACAAACAATACATGCATTAGAAGAAGAAAAGCTATATGATAGAGTAGAACATGAAGAGACGACTCTAGTCTACTCAGTACGAAAATTTAAAAAAAGGGGCTGTAGAAGGGCATGTTAATTGTTTGCAAAACAAATATACATGTCCAGATAAGAAGGTCTATGTTATGTTGAAATAAATGGTAAGAGAAGGAATTCAACTTAAAGCTATCACTATGAATGATAAGGAAATAGAAATAGACCCTACTTGAGGAATAGCCAACGAGTGAAGCAAAACATTTCACGTACCATCATTTTCAGCTGGGAGAAGGACAACAACGTTATGCTTTGTTAAACGATAAATATGTGATAGACTGATATTAATATTTTTTGTGTTCAAAAAATTATTTTAATCAATTTATTCTAGATCTGGTAATATTTTAAGTAGATAAATCATTACACCCTTCTGTACTTCACAGAAAACAAAATTCTAGCTATGATGAAGTTGTCTTGCTTAAATTATGAATACACCAGTCAACAATTTTGACCTAGGCTCTTCTTCCCACATATCTCAAGCACATGGCAACTTGCATGGCTGCTTATATCTTATGTCCTAACTAATCTGGTATGTATATTAATGTCCAAGTTACTCCAACCTCCTCTCTATGTATCACATGTGCCCGTCTCTTACTCCTTCAAACCTTTAAAACTGACCCAATTGTTTCTCCCATTCAAAAATAATTTTCTAAGTTCATTAATTTGGTTTGCTTTCCAACATCTTAATGCTATGAGTAATCAATCATGATAAACTCTCCTCATAAAGAACTCTAACATCCATGGACCGCATCATATGCCCAGTCAGACACCTTCAAAGTCAACAGGATTAAAGGGCTACTGTGATTTCCCACTGTAAGTTAACAAGAGAGTGGCCCAGAAGTCGGATGGGCAACATATGTCAGGAAGATTGAGCATATCATTGAAGACTTAAATGAAAGATATCTACTCAAATTGTAAAGATTCTTCTAGAAGAAGCATGCTTTTACATCAGATATGTATGAAGAATGTAAGAATTTAGATGTTGAGTTGCAGATTGTGAGGCAAAGTGCACAAGCATTACCAAAAATAAGTAGCGACATTTCTGTGAATGCACATTTTTTTTATCACAGTGGATTGGCATTGGAGGATGATTTATAATTCTTTAGTAGGAAGAATGTGATAAGGATGACCCATGATCCTTTATATTCTTCATGAATTTTGCATGATAAGTGGAGATGGAAGTCCCGTCATTCAATTTTATGCACATGGCAATGACTTCATGATTACAGAAATAAGCTTTGATCATACAAGCTTAAAAACATGATGCCCTCGTTGGAGAAATGAAGGTGTGTTATATTTCATCTTACATGGGCTCCTTCAAAAAGTAGGCAAATGCAAATTATAGTTACAATAAAATTTTCTGCTAACCACGGTATGCTATGCAGCATTCCAATAGAGAATGAATGAGCAGTGAAATTTATTTTCCGGTGCAACACATGTATGTGGTGATCTATATGAACAGAACATTGACACAGAAAAAGAACAGCAATTGGGGCTATCGTTCAACCCCCCCACCCCCCACAAAAAAAAAAAACCAAAGAAATTGCATGTTTCACATCCTTGATTTGATTTCAATACAACTCATTCTAGATACAATCCCACAAAAAGTTGGATTAATCATGAATACACAACAACCCTTTTTCACTTTTGTGTTACATGTGTAACAAGTCAATCTGCTATGTTAAAGAAACATTCATGCTTGAGAATTCGGCGCAGCAAAATTGGCAAGCATTCAAGCACCCATTTTATTCCTTTCAAGTAGTAGCAAATTCATGTTCCTGCAGGAACTGAATACTCAAGTTGGTCTTCCAAGCTGAAGAAATTGCTTGAATAAGTTGTGATCTCTAATATAAGTACAAGAGACCCATTATATTTCCGTTTGCCCTTGATCATGACAAGGAGTGCATATCAGAAGTTTGACATGATACCAGAGATACATCTTATAATGTGTTTATGGGCATATTGAGGCTGTGGAAGCATAAGTTTACAAGGTGCACTTGACTTATGTGCTTCCTTGAGCCAGATTAAAATATACTAATTAACAGTATTTCACTATGGTTGTCAAATAATCTTCATATATTTGATTATAAAATGATAGGCAAGCGTGGAGACAAGAGGGCTGATGAATGCATTTACCTAAAGATGACATATATAATCAAAATTTGAAGCATCTTGAGTGTTATTATAAAATCATGCAGGTTTGTTTAATATCCATATTCAGTTGTAGTTTTTGCAAAATTAAAGAATATAGAAATGCTGCAGGAAATGTGTAACTTCTTAATATATATATCTGAACTGCCTTACCACAATTTACACCACAAAAATAATCACTGTATTTAAGCTACACACAGTTTAGGAATAAATAAACACTTATGATCTTACAATTGAATACATACTGGTTACTTGTGACAGAAAAATGAAAAGTGTTTAGAGCTGGATATCCAGCAATGCTAAGGTCCAAGTATTCATCTAGAAAGAGCATACTGCTCTTAAGTTTTATGGGAAGCTGGTATGGGCATCCAACTGATTGGACCACTTTCAAGTTACCTACCTGTTCGGGATCAAACTTATTTCCATTAGTCTGAGAAACAATTCTGTGAGAAATTGTACACCAAGGATAACATCTACATTATTGGTTTTATAACTAACCTAATAGTGTAGTCCTATTCACCATAGAAGAATTCATATTTTTCTAAGTTCTGATATAGTATTAAGAATATGTACAAGTTTCAACGAAATTAATATTACTTTATGCGAAAAAATCAACAATTAACAGTACACTAAATAGTGCTAATTTATAGTAAATTAAAAACTTGATCTTCTAGTTATGTTCAATTAAAAATGAAAATCTGTCATATTTTAATGAATTTCCTTTTTCATCATTTAGCTTTAAAATATTGTTATGCTGCTTTTAATCATTTTGGCCCAGGGGTGGCAATGCTTACTTGTTTAACCCATTTAACCTTATTCAACCCATTGTTGATCAGATTAGGTTACCTGTTTCATTAAATAGCCATGTTTAGGTTTGAATTTTTGACCCGCTTAATAAATATATTGAGTTTAGCTTGACAGATTTTTGATCGATCTTGTATCTGAATTCTGAACTGACCCATATTTGGTCCAATCCGACCCAACTGCTGTCCCTAATTTTGGGTCTATCCATCCAAAAGGAAAATATATATTAAAATGTTGGTCCAAGTGAAGTTAAATGTGCCCAATCACAGGAGCTCAAAACATTAGCATAAAAAGTAAGATTCTAAGCAGAAAACCTTGATGAATCATGCATCCTGTGCTTTGTCTAGTCTTAATCTGTGGATCCTCATTCTCTATTGCCTTCTTTGATTGGTTGAAGTGCAACTAATCTTTTCATCCTGACAAGTGGGAGTTTTGCTCTAAAATGAAAATAACTAGGATCCTGCTTTTCTTCTGATTAATCACTAAATTTTCCTTACTTTTTCCAGTTTCCTCTTCTATGTTAGATAACACACAGATACCATTTCTCATAACAATATGTAATCATCATCTCATTGAGTACTTATATCTCTTCTAAAAGAGGACTTTGAGAACTGATCTAATGAAAAAGAATTTCTCATTCTGAATCATGTAGGTATTACCAACAGTCCACACACAACCATCACTATAATTACTTCTCTCTCTCTCTCTCTCTCTCTCTGAAACTTTCCAACGAAGAATGAGAACTACAACTAAACATGTACACGCCACAGAGTAAGCTCTAAAGTCTCCTATATGACTTTTCTTTCTTTCCTTTCTACCTCAAAGAACATAAACACAAGTTATTTCCCTTGCATTAAGTTATGTAAGGAATGATTGCTTTGAAAAAAATGATAAAACCTACCTTGATAGAAATCAAATGAGATGTATGACTTCCACAGCCTTGGATATCATTCTATCCAACTACTATATCCTAAAAAACTAATCTAATAATAAGATAAGGATCATTTCCCTACAGGAGATATTATGTTTGTATATTTATGCATGTGAGGGGTCCCCCAACTTCTCTTTGGTGCCCTGGGGGAGCATCATTTCCCAAAGTGCCGCAAGTGAACAAATTGGATAGTAAACCAAAACGAAATAAGCATCAGAAGGATCCATTCAAGAGACATTAGCTAGAACTGGTTGGTCCGATACTTAGTTTGGATGCCAAGCAATTTGCATTTCATAGGTATAGGAGGCAAGAAACGCCAAATTGGTGTGAGCAAAATTGCAAACTACCAAACCAATGATGATCCACTATATCAACACCCTACACATACCACCATGCACATCCCTCAGGTCTTGTTCATATATTTCATACATCATCATCGCCAAACATTCACTTATTGCACTCAGATTCCAAGATCCAACCAGGATTCTACAATTATCAAGGATCTAATAATCTACCACCTCCATTTTATTCATACTTCAAGGCTCAAACAATCTGCCACCCAGGTAAACCCACAATCCAATCGAAAACTGTGCTATACCCAAAAAGGCACGCAACTTTCTCGATTTTTCACTTAATAATATCAAAAACAAAGAGAAACTACACTGATTGGCAAGAAAGGGCCAAGCTGAAATCTTTATGGGATAACTAAGAGCTCGAAGCAGAGCTCCTCACAGAGCAGTCGAAATAGTGGTAGAACAACAACATCATTAGAGTCCGATATAGGTGTGGCAGAGGATGATACCCTGTGAGAGAGCCCGGCAACTCCTAGACGTCAAGCTCAGCCGAGACGTCAGTCTCGCCGCCGCCACTGCGCTGTGCAGCGGGAAAAGAGATCCGCCGCAGCATCCCAACTCCACCGGCAACCTTAAGGGAAAAAAAAAAAAAGCAACTTTTTTATTAGATTACGACCAGAAATCCAACAGATACTGGATATTGCCATTACGACTGGCTGACCTAGAGAAGGACGAGAACCGGCGAGTAGGAGGTGGGGTGGCGGCGGATCCGCCAGCGAAGTATCGGGCGGCTGCCTTCGATTTGGCGGCAAATGACCAGAGGGAAGATTGAGCGATGCTGTTGATGGATCGGATGGAGGTCGAAGCCATTGGAAGATTAGGGCTGGGTTTAGGGTTCAGTCGATGAAGAGAGCTGAAGGGAGCGAATCGGGTTTGTCGAGAGCTTTGAGATCGGGAACGAGCGACAGCGTAGTATCTAGCACGTGACGCGATCTGCCGTCCACCGTGGCAGATGCGCTGTCTTATTTGACATACTACCCTTTATTTCAGGCACAGGTCAAGAAGCAAACGGAGAAGATAAAACATAAAAGCCAAGAAGATGGGATCACGGCCGTCCGAGTTTAGTCTCACTTGAAATGCACGTGCCTGGTGCTCGTTTTATAAATGATTATGCCCTAACTCTAGCGGACCCTCCCAGTTTCGCTGTTCATGGCCTCCGCCGCTGGAGCCGCTATGGTGATGCACGGGTCGACCTCATCCCCGTCGGCCGTGGGTGCTCGAATGGCCGGTGCTCGTTCTCGGTGGTGTATCAAGAAGTAGAAGAATGCCTATATGCTGCCGAATTCCAAGATGACGAGCTCGAATTTTCGGAGCCCCATTGGCTCCGACGGGAAGGAAGGGGATCGATTGGCTGTGCCAAGGCCAAGAAGGAGGAGTTCTAAAGAAAGGTAACCAGATCCGAAGGGTATCAATTATCACCGAGCAAAGTGTCTATTTTGTTTAGCGTGAAGTTCCGTTTTTTTCCCTAATTCAGGTCTTTTATGATTTCAAGTGATTTCAAGAATCTTTTTTTCCGAATCAGCTTTAGTGAATTTGTATACAAGTAAAGATTTCAACTTTGTAGTGGGATTTTCTGATTTGAATTGATTAAAGGGAAGAATTAAGTTATGACAAGGAGGAGAACTTTTGCTGGTGGCCAATTAGCCAGTCACACGCCTCAGCTGTTATGGCTGTGATCTTTGTGTGGGTGATCGGTAATCTCAACTACAGGCCTTTATCTTTTCATCTCAGTGAGGGAAAGTTAGTTTAGGTTCCTTCTTGATGCACGCACTCGCATTTTAGCAAACAGGTGACAGGAAAAGAAAATTGCGGAGTTTGAAAATGGGCCTTTTGAGTTGAAAGATTGGATCTTTTAAATGAATTATGTTGGTGGCTAATTAGCCAGTCACATTGCACAGCTTTTATAGCTGTCTTTTATGTGTGAATGGTCAGTAAGTCACCTATAAGAATCTAGTGTTGGCATCTCTTTGGGTGAACTGAATTGTGGTTCCCTTTGGATGTATCCACGCACATTTTAACAAATGCGCCATATATGTAGAAGAATGATGAGCTTATTGATAGGTTTTAAATTGAAAAGTTGCAACAACAGCGTCATAACAAGAAATCTAAATCAAACTGTTCGATTAAAGAAGAGTTGGTGGCTAGTTAGCCAGTCACATAACTAGGCTATTATATGTGCATGGTAGTAGGCCCACCTATAGAAGTTTTAGTGTATGCATCTCTTTGGAGGAAGCAGAATTGCTGTTCCTTTTAGATGCATTCACTTACATTTTTTATATTATTGATCACCAAAATAGATAAACCCAATGTACTTAATTCTTTGGGGAAGAAAAGGGAACTGGTTATAGTTCTGGATTTCAAGAGCTGTACATGGGTGCGAATATGCCTGCTGCTGGTTGATCTTCTGGTAGATACACTCCTTCAGGGGTCAGTCTCCAACCCCAAGTGGGAAGTTCACAACACAAGCGTGCGCGAGCACCCAAAAAAAACACAAAAAAACAAAGAGGGTGGGGTGCACAAAGCATCATAACAAGACGATTGCATCAGAAGGCTTGTTACACTTGTTATCATAATGCCGGAAGCTTGAGTTAGTTATTGTTTCATGATGCTTATTGTTTTGTCATAAGGCTCTGCATTCCTTTGACTGTGTTTGGAGTTATGTCATTATTTTATTTTAGTTGGAGAATTGGATAACTGATGTATCTTTCATTTAGTTTGTGTTTCAAAGTTCCATGCTTGAAATTGTAATCTCTGCTCATTTCTCGTGAAATTGTTCTCTTTGAAGAGATGCTGGCTAACTGACTTCGTCGTACCTTTCCTCAGGCCATCTGGTAGTGCTTGCTGGACATGCTTTTGTTGCTGTTTATCTTGAACTTCTGCATGCCTTACAGAACACAAAGAAAATCGTGCCCCAAGGTGGATGTCTCCAAGAAAAATATTTGCTAGTATCACTTTAGAAGCGGGCCGTATGTTGGGGGAAGGCCCTCAATGTGCCGAGGAAATGGTACGTGTTACCGTTAAATCACGTGGATTGGAACTTTGGTGGCATCGGACATTTGCTCGCGTTTCTGATCCTGCTCCCGGGCATAGATTGGATACCTGCAAAAGATCCCGAACCGAAATTCCGGCGGTGGACACTCCCACGCTCAAACCAATGGATGGTATAGGCATCAACAGAATGGAGAATTCAAAAATAGCATCAAATCAGTAGGTGATCTAGACATCAACAGAATTGAGAATTCAAAAATAGCATCAAATCAGTGGATGGTCTAGGTATCTAACAGAATGGAAAATTCAAAAATAGCATAAATGAAAAAGTAAGTGAGTAGAGTGAAATGGTCTCAGACCTTGTTTATCTTTGGAATGTCCCCTTTTATCCTATTTATAGAAATTCTCTTATCCTATTTATAGAGATTGTAATATTGAAATGGTTGTAACTGAATAATCGAATAACCGAATACGGTTGTAACTGAATAATCGAATAATCAAATATAGTTGTAACAGAATAATCGAAATGGTTGTAACCGAATAATAGAATAAACAAAGTAGTTGCAACAGAATAATCGAAGCGGTTGTTCTTAGTGGGCTTTGGGTCTTAATGGGTCTTGGGCCTTTAATGGATCTACAAGGAGAGGGATATAACAGTATATTTAAGAAAGTGAAGCGTTTTTTTTTTTTCTCCTGGTGTTTATGGAGTTTTGCATTTTGGGTGAGTGGCTTTAAGAAAGTGAAGCGTTTTTTTTTTTCTCCAGGTGTTTATGGAGTTTTGCATTTTGGGTGAGTGGCTTTAAGAAAGTGAAGCGTTTTTTTTTTCTCCTGGTGTTTATGGAGTCTTGCATTTTGGGTGAGGATGCCACTCACTGTATTCTCTGCGTTGAAGCGGGTCTTTGGCTGGCTGTTTTCCTGCTGCTGTAATTGAACCATATTGCTCGTTCCTGAATCATAGAAAGAAAAAGGAATCTCTATGTATTAGCTGCACATTTGAAAACTAATAAAGATGCAGGATTGTTTGCTTAGTTAATTAAGGATGATTTCCGAGTTTGGATCAGCAGTCTTGGAAGTTGAAGTTATCTTAGAATTGCACAAATGTTTGGAGTGTTTCTGCGATAGTGGTTCAGAACAGCAGGGAGATAGATTCGAAGTGGCTAATCTGAATGATATCACCCCTCATCATCTAAGCACACATCATTTGTTGTGTACTTAGGCAATTCATGTTTGCTTGATGTAGATTTCATTAAAGGATTTCATAGAAGGGTTCTTCTAACAAGCTTATGGGAGCACATCACGCTTTTCTCTGAAGTTAATGCAGAAATCACACGAGCGTAGTTTCAACGTTGAACCACTGGGTGATGAGGATCGTCCCAGGTCATGCTCCTTTGCGTAGTGATTGAAGGTTATGGATTCGGCAAAAACAGGGTCCTGGATAATTTTTAATCCATTAACGAGACGCTGCACAGCACAAGTTACACGGGACTAATCAGTTCTAATCTTTTCATGCCGTTATTGAAAGAATTTGGTTATTTTTCTTATCGAAATCAAAGAAAAAATTAAATTTTATGATTTCAAAATCAATCGGAGATCTTGATCCGGTGAGTATTTGGAAAGAAAGATGGACCTTTGTTTTTCTGTATAAACATCTTTCACTTATCAGTTTAAATAAAATAGAGATATCTCTTTCCTTTATAAAATTCATAATTCTATAATAGCAATAATTTTTCTATAAAATTTATAAAATTTACATTAAGTATTCCAACCTAATAAATTATGTAAACAATATATATTATATCAAAATTATATATAGTTAATATATATAAATTAAAAATATTATATATTTTAATATCAAAAATATTGATTAAATTGATAGTTCAAATAAAAAAATAGAAGTCACATTATAAAATCATATTTCAAATAAATAATCTGATATTATAATAAAAAAATATTGCACTTATAATATTTAATAAAATTTACTGATAAAAAAATTCTCTTGTTTTTTTTTTAAAAAAAAATAACAACATCTTTCAATTTTAATATTAAAAAGTAAATTCACATATTTAAAGTCGGCATTTCTTTTTTAAAAAAACAAACAGGAGGACTTATTTGGAATAAACAAAAGGCAGGGATCTTTTTTGCAAAACTGCCCCTTTGATTTCTTCACCCTCCAGCTTCCAGATGCTTCTTCTCTCTTCCACCGTTCCTCTACTCTCCCGGGCGTAGGGGCTGAGGAGGGCGTTGATCATGGTTGGTGCTGACAGGGGAGCAGGACCCGTCGCCGGAGACTGAGGGGAGGAGCATCTCAAAGGGGAGCTTGGAGCAGCAGAAAGGGAAGCTTGGACGATGGCTGGGGTTTTGCGTTGAGGCTTTTTTTTACACCCAATCGGGCGGAAGGCTTGGAGAGGCAGAAGGGGAAGCTTGGACGATGGCTGGGGTTTTGTGTTCCCAATCAGGTGGGAGGCTTGGAGCAGCAAAAAGGGTAGCTTAGACGATTGCCGGGTTTTTGTGTTGGGGTATGAGCTTTCATCTTGAACCTTGATGGAGATCCCATCTCTTTGATCCGTTTCTCAAGCAAGATTTGGAGTCTAGAGCGATGGTGGCTGTGAAAAGGGTTGGAGAGAGGGTCTGCCGTTGGTTTTTATATATGGAGAGAGGGTCCGCTCTCCCTCACCGATTTCCTCCACTCCCTCGTCGACGATTGCTCGCACGGCTGATGAAGGCCTTGTCCTGGGCGATGCTGCTGCCCATGGCCATCTCGAGCTACTCGAGCTTCAGAGGGACGTCCGCGATGTCCGAGGACTGGACCTTGTACCCGAGCACGGCCAAGAGCTCATCTACTCCACCATCCTGCTCCTCCTCCATCCCCTTCATCTTGCCCTTCCCGCTCAACGTCCTTTGGGCGCCGGTGGTGGCTTCCTTCTCGGTCCGCGGGCCCTATCCCCAATCACCGGAGATGCTGAAGCCGGACCTTGCCGCCGTCACCGGAGCGCAACACCGGCGGTCACCGGTAAGTCGTCCGATTTAACCTTTTTTTTATGCTTCCTTTTTTGTCTATTATGTTTTTGTTCCGCTTACTCCAGCCCCCTTCCCCCCCCCCCCCCCCTCCTTTTTTCCTGGATGCATCTCCGCGTTTTTTTCCCTCTTCCATCTTCCGATCATCGCACCGGAAACTTTCCCTTCCCTTTTAGCTGGATTTCCCATCTTCTTGGCCCGATGAGGTTTCATCGGGTTACACCCATTTCTCTGCTGCGGCCAGCGGAAGAGAGGGTTAGGGTTTCCACGGGAGCTAGGGTTAGGTTTTGGGTTTGGATTAGGGTCTGGGTTTGGCCGGAACACATTAGTCCAGGCTCAAGTCCATTATCCATGCCCTGTGATCCACAGTTCCAAGCCCCGGCCCAAAATTCGTTGAAGCCCAGACCAATACTGAAATTTTAAAAGCCCGAACCCAACCTCACCTTAACTTAAAGATATCTAGGCTAAGCCCAATATCATGGCCTGTGATCCAAAGGCCAAAGCTCAGATCCAAATCGATATCTAACCCAGGCCCCCGACTCATAATCTAACCCAACTCGCCCACAAATCCTAAACCAAACTAACGGCTCACGTAACCTGTATCATTCCCCAGTCCATTTGTTCAGCCATCTCGTCGGAGCATTTTTACATTCATTCTTCGTCTATTCTATTCAAACCGTCTTCCATAATCCGGTTGTTTTTCCTTCTTTAGGCACAGGAAGGCTGCTGCATTACAGCAGTAACCGTGCCCGCAAACTTTCGTTCAAGTTTTTTTTGTTTTCACAAAACATGTCCAATTTCATGTCGAACTTCATGGGTACTGAAAGGCTGCTGCACCGCAGCAGCAACTGTCCTCCAAAATCTCTTTCTACCACTGTAAGGGTATTGTACCGTAGCAACTGTGGCCGGACCCTCTGACTGCCCCTCCCCTAAATAATGTTATAAAATATGTAGGGTTTTGTGTGGTGCTCCCAAGTTCTGGAGAGATTTGAGAGATCATGGCAGGGATGCTAGAGACGATTCCTGGAACTTGAAGGCGTGTCCCAAGCTATCCTGGAGGTATTCCAGGATTTTCTGGGATTTTTTCTCGGGATCCCTTTTGAGTCATGTTGGGTCAGGGTTTGATCCAAGAATTATTAATTTTATGTTGACTTTGAAAAGAGAAAGCTTCTTGAGAGATTGTAACATAACCCAATTGGATTATGGGGTATTTTATGTTGGCTTTGAAAAGGGAGAGTTTTTTGAGAGATTGTAACATAATCCAATTGGATTATGGGGTTGGGTCCATGTTTGTTAAATTGGTTAGGAGGTTAGCCAATTGGTTGGTTAGTTGGTTGGTTATAATCAATTAAGAAATCCAATCATGTGAGGTATCATAATCAGTTTGTTATTAGTCCAAGACAAGTCCTAACCGTCCATGTGATTGAATCTTAATAAAATTCAAGAGGTAGTTGCAGTCCAACAAGAAGTTCAATATCAGACCTTCAATTCAAGAAGGTTTCAACGTCCTTCATGTGCTATAATTATGAGAAGATAAGGTGTGCGGTTGTTGGAAGGTCTAAGAGGCCGACCCTTTTGGGGTCTCATGGTCATGTGAAGACCATGGAGAGATCAGCATGAAGGCCTTGGTTCGTGGGGCTTTGCTCATGGTTCCAAGGTGGAGGCTTCTTGGAGATCACACGTGAGGGAGTCCACGTGGGAGACCATGGTGATGGACTACAGAGAGGCGCACGTGAGGGAGATATCATGTAGAGGGCTTGTACCGTGATGGTGTTTCACGGGGCTTTGGAGAAGGATGCATGTTGAGGTATTGTCCGTGCATGGCGTATGTGGATTCTTGGGGCATGAGGCCTGCAAGAGAGAAGACGTGCGGGAGGCGAGAAGCTTCTGGGTTTTCAGAAGGGCTGTCGAGTGTTATCTTATTTGTTGTAACAAGGTTTTTCTTCCAAAGAATAAAGTAATCTCTCTTTTTCTCTTACATCTCTTCCTGATAATTGTTCCCTTTATCAAGTTGGATCCGGGTATTCTGTGGAGCGGGTTTGCTCTCCAACAACTGGTATCAGAGTCGATCTTGATGCGGTGACGTGAAGGATGCAGGAAAGAGGTCTCGCGGAGGTGGTGCATATCTCTGGTTCTGAGATCTGGAGGTGAGGGCTCGTTTCCTTCCCTGGAGATACGGAGAAGAACCGGATCTGGAGGTGCATATCCAGATCTGGGCGATGCACGGAATCGCGCGCGAACGTGGCTAAGGGCGTCGGCCGTAGTGGAGCAGCGCAAGGCGTCACGAGATGATGCAGGAGCCCGCGAAGCAGATGCGGAGGCCGCGGCACAGAGGCCAAGGTGCGGGCGCCGCGCGACGATCGTAGCGGGCGCAGCGCAGGGCGGCGCGGGCGCGTCGCCGGTTGCGGCGATATCGGGGCAGATCCCGTGGCGCGTCGTCGGTCTCGGGCACTGGCTCGGTCGCAGCATCGCGCGGGACGCGACGTAGGCCGGTGCGAGAGTGGCGCTACCAATCGCTTGCGCTAGCACGGCCGCAGCATTGTAGGGCCAGCATGGGCGCGTGGATGGCCGCGCGAGCGGTCGTCAAAGGTGTTGCACAACGACGAGCAGTCGCTGGGGTGCAGCACGGCGGTCGAGAGGCGACGGCGCGGCCAAGTAAAGCTTTGGTCCACGGTTCCCTACCGTGGACCGGCAACCATGGCCTCCCATGGACCGGGTTGGTTACATGTGAGCCCTTGGGTCGGTTCACAGTGAACCAGCAGTTCAATCATTATGCTCTGAAAACCATGTAGATGGATTTTCGGCGATTGCGGGCTCAATTGAACTCCAATTTGAGCCCCGTCTGCGCCATTGGACTCCATTTTTCGAGCTCTTCGTGTTGAGCTAGGTTGGATCCGATGATGGAGTCAGATCACAGGGTATGTGGAGATCGCGGTGCAGCGGCCGTGTGTGTGGGCAGCACGTGCAGGTTGGTTTCATTTTCGGCTCTCCTAGATGGACAGAGGTTCATGGTATCGGGAGCAGTGCGGAGGTCTGCTGGTGAGCGGATCTCGTCGAAGATGATGGGTCCGGTGGTGCAAGAGTTCGCGACGGTGGTGCAGAGCTGCAGGTTCTGTGCTGAGGAGCTTTGGCAGGTCGGATGATCTGTGGTTCAGCATAGGTGGAGCGATACATATCGGGATCTTTTAGAGCATGAGTGGTAGCTCCATCTATAGTGGACTAGGTCTCGGTCACTGTGGAGGAGAGCGATCAGTAGTACTCCAACTACCTTGATCGTGATGGAGCTGGACGTGGGTGGTATCCTGCGTGGTTGGAGAGGAGTCTTGGGAGATGGATATCTCAGGGAGACTGAGTACATCAGCAGAGCCGGTGCCAGGGGCAGCTCAAGGAGACAAGAGACAGTCTCAGGGAGCGCCGGAGGTATCGGACAGTCGGTAGTGTTCCGGTATGGCGGGATTGGCCTAGGGACGGAGACTGGAGCTGATAGAGATGGCAGCTCAGGAAGACCAGAGATAGGTCTCAGGGAGTGCCAGGGACATCATGTAGCCGGGAGACAAGCTGGGACATGATGGAGCAGCCACTGGAGATGGTTGTTAGGTTTAGTCGCTGGATTAGCAGAGGAGTTGGGATGAGCTCTTGGATTTCGGAGGTTCCTGTGAGGATGCAGAGTATCCGAAACGGTCTTGGAGAGGTCCGCGTGATGCAGAGGGTCTGAGGAGGCAGCGACGGTGTTCGAGGTGCAGCGGCAGGCTCAGCAGGGCAGCATTGAGTGGCTGGCCTCGAGGTTTCTTTCTGTGGCATCAGTGAGACTTTTGTTTCAGGTGGAGCACCCAAGAGAAGTGGCTTCACGGGTGGAGCAGGATTCGACACGAGTTCAGAGCGGGAGATGCAGGGATACTGGCCATATCCTAGCACGAGCATCAGGGGTGCACTTAGCCAGGTGGAGCAGAGTGTGCAGAGATTGGCGTAGCTCCGAGAAGATGGTGTCAGGTAGAGCTCCAGTTACAGCGAGTGCTGGTTTAGGTTCGTCGTGTTCTCTCCAGGAAAGTCCAAGAAAAAGTCTGATGCAACTGCTAGGCAGAAGAAAGGCTATAATCGTGGTGCCAAGGTACAAGCAAGGACTTCAGCTATGGATGCGATCATCCCAAAGGTCTCCAAGTGCATCCAGTAGCTGAAGTGTATTGGCAAAGACGAGGAGATCCACACAAGGAGCTGTCAGGACACGCAGTTATAGTCGAGTTGTGCATGAAGGACATTGCCAGGTTTGCCAAGGCTTGGGGCGCCAAGGTGGAGATTGTAGGGTTTTGTGTGGTGCTCCCAAGTCTTGGAGAGACTTTGGAGACCATGGCAGGGATGCTAGAGGCGATCCCTGGAGCTTAGGGGTGTGTCCCAAGCTATCTTGGAGGTATTCCAGGATTTTCTGGGGTTTTTCTCCAGGGTCCCTTTTGAGTCATGTTGGGTCAGGGGGTTTGATCTAAGGATTATTAATTTTATGTTGGCTTTGAAAGGGGGGAGTTTTTTGAAAGATTGTAACATAACCCAATTGGGTTATAGGATTGGGTCCAGGTTTGTTAAATTGGTTAGGAGGTTAGCCAATTGGTTAGTTAGTTGATTGGTTGTAACCAATTAGGAAATCCAACCATTTGAGGTATCCTAATCAGTTTGTTATTGGTCCAAGACAAGTCCTAACCGTCCATGTGATTGAATCCTAACAAGATTCAAGAGGTAGTTGCAGTCTAACAAGAAGTCCAATATCAGACGTCCAATTCAAGAAGGCTTCAACGTCCCCCATGTGCTATAAATATGAGAAGATGGGGTGTTCGGTTGGAGGAAGGTCCAAGAGGCTGACCCCTTTCGGGTCTCACGGTCATGTGAAGACCGTGGAGAGATCAGCGTGAAGACCGTGGAGGAAGGTCCAAGAGGCTGACCCCTTTGGGGTCTCACGGTCATGTGAAGACCGTGGAGAGATCAGCGTGAAGGCCTTGGTCCGTGGGGCTTGGCTCATGGTTCCAAGGTGGAGGCTTCTTGGAGACCACACGTGAGGGAGTCCGCGCGGGAGACCATGGTGATGGACTGCAGAGAGGCGCACGTGAGGAAGGTATCACGTGGAGGACTTGTATCGTGATGGTGTTTCACGGGGCTTTGGAGAAGGATGCACGTTGAGGTATTGTTCGTGCGTGGCGTACGTGGGATTCTTGGGGCATGAGGCATGCAAGAAAGAAGACGTGCGGGACGGCGAGAAGCTTCTGGGTTTTCAGAAGGGCTATCGAGTGTTATCTTATTTGTTGTAACAAGGTTTTTCTCCAAAAGAATAAAGCAATCTCTCTTTTTCTTCATCTCTTCCTGGTAATTGTTCTCTTTCCATCATGGCGGCATCAAGGAGGATCCCGGTTATTTCGTGGAGTGGGTTTGCTGCTCCAACAAAATATGGAGTGGAACGCCGCCGTCGCTAAAACAGCAACCCTCCTATGCAGCTGAGAAGGTTTCTCATATGATGCTAAAAACTACATAATACTGATGGGGACGAAAAATAAATAAATAAATAATACCTGTGCTGCTTTGGTCATGAGCTCGCTCCCTCAAACAATCCATTCTAACAATAAACCAAAACATGCAATGAGCAAAAAAAACAAAAAGTGAAGAAAAAAAAAATCAACGCTAACTAAAAACCATACCTTGGAGCTTCAACCGAAGCAACTCGTCCAGGAGCTCCCAAGGATGCCTTCTTACGTGCAATTCCTCCGTATCCTCTGTCATCCACAAAGAAATTCCCCGTCTAATCCACCCTCCCCAACATTCCCCTCCCTCCGCCGTGCACGGCCATCACTCATGTTTCTACAATTTTTTTTTTTTTTTTTTTCGTTTCCTTTTCTCTCAGCATGGATCACGTTAGTGATGTGTCACTGACCTGACCAGACCAGACCATTCCTTCCTCGATAACCTTCCAAACCTACTCTACAGATTTAATTGACCATCAGATCAACGGATTGTACCTCTCTCCATGCCCTGTTCTCCTGAGTTTATTAAAAAATATTTTCTTTATTAAATATTTATGAAACCGGTGCCATCCTAAATAAATTTACCATCAGAATTTTTATTATTATTATATTTTAAAAATAAAATTATCGAAATATCGTAGTTTCAAACATATTTATCAAATTATCATTATTTTTTTACGTATTTTTTTTCATTTTTTCACGTGGACGATGGATGAGGAGGTGGCTTAAAAGAAGATGCAGACATTTTCTCAAATTTTAATTTTTTTTTTTTGATTATGCTACAGGTATGATGTTGGGTGATTTGGCTGAAGACCCAGGGCGAGCCTGCCTCCTCACGAGAAGAAGCAGGTTTGACCCGCGCCTTCTCTGTTTTTTTATGCTAGCATTTTTTTTTTACTTTTTTTCCGTGCGAGCTTTTTTTTTTTTTTTTTTTTTGTGCCGCCACACCTTCTCCCGTTTTCACGCGAGTGGAGCATCCACAGGAGAAGATGCGAGAATTTTTTTAAATTTTTTTTATACAAGCTTTTTTTTTTTTTTTTGTGCAAGCATTTTTTTATTATAATAAATATATTATAATATATTGAATTATAAATACTATATTATATTGTAAATGCTATATTATATTATAAAATATAATAAATATAATAAATATTTTAAGATATAATATAAAATTTATAATTTAGTCGGTGTCGATCTAGTTGTCAATCCAGTCGTCAGTGCAGTCACCAGGTCGATATCTATCCGGTTGCCAGTTCGATCAATATTAATATCCAATCAGATCGGTGATCGGACGATGGTCGGATTTTTTAAATTTTTTAAAATTTTTTTTAAAAATTTAGATCAGTGATCGATACAAGTCCGGATGCCTCGTAACTTTTTTTATTTTTTATTTTTTAAAATTTTAGATTTTATTATATTATTTTAAATATTTTTAATTTTATTATATTATTTTAAATATTTTAAGTATTATAAATTTATTATGTTATTTTAAATATTGTTAATTTTATTGTATTATTTTAAATATTTTATTATATTATTTTAAATTTTGTTATTTATTTTTTAAAATTTTATTAGATTAAAATTTGATTAAAAAAGAATATTTGTGGGATGCAAGCATTTAATTGTGCATTTATAAGGAATTTTTGATTTAATTCTCTAAATGCTTATTTTAAAAGTCGAATTCAACTCAACTGTAAAGGATATTTTTGAAATTAAATCAAACATTATGAAGGGTATTTGAAAAATTAAATCTAAATGTATTTTCAAAATTAAATCAAAAATCACGAGTAGCATTTTCGAAATTAAATCAAAGGCGTTTTGCAAACTAAATTTAAATGCACTTCATAATTTTTAAAAAATAATATTTTAAAAAATCTAGGAGATGATGTGAACGTTTTTTTTTTTTTTTTTTTTTAGGCACCACACCTGCTCCCATTTCGATGCAATTTTTTTGTTCATTCATTAGAAGAAGACGCCGGTTCAACCTGCCTTCTTTTTTTTTTTCATATTTTCTTGTACGTTATTTTTTTTTTTTTTTTTTTTGGAGGGTTTTAGGATTCATATTTATCCTGCACGGTCTTTTTTTTTTTTTTTTGTAATTATTATTTTTACACCGTGCCTTTTTTTACATTTGTCTTGCACGTTATTTTTTTTATATTTGTCTTGCATGTTTTTTTTTTTGGCTTTAAAATTCATATTTGTCTTTCACTGTCTTTATTTTTTTTTCCATATTTGTTTTGCACGTTATTTATTTATTTATTTATTTTTTTTGGGGGGGGGGGGGGGGCTATAAGATTCACATTTATCTTTTTTTTCATATTTATCTTTTTTCTCCATTTTTTCCCCACTTTTTTTGTTCAATTATTTTTTTCCAATATTGTTTCTCCACTATTTTTTTTCAAATTTTTTCTCAACTTTTTTTCTCCACTTAATTTTTTTCTCCACCTTTTTTTTTTCTCCAATTTATTTTCTTCATTTTTTTTCTCCACTATTATTTTTGAACTTTTTTCTCCACTTTTTTTCTCTTCTTAATTTTTCTCCATTTGATTTTTTTCTACACTATTTTTTTTCACTTTTTAATCTCCATTTTTTTGTTAACTATTATTTTCACATTTTTTTTTTTGCACTATTAATTTTATCTTCACTTATTATTTTTTCTTTTTTTTTACTTTTTTACTCTTCACTTTTTTGTTCTCTAATTTTTTTGTTTCTCCAAATTTTTTTCTTCACCTTTTTCTCAACTTTTTTTTTTTCCACTTATTTTTTATCTCCACAAAAAATGTGGAGAAAAAAATAAGTCGACAAAAAAAGTTGATAAAAAAATGGAGAAAAAATTTGGAGAAAAAAAAGTGGAGAAACAAAAAAAAAAAAAAAATGAAGAACAAAAAAGTGGAGAGCAAAAAAGTAAAAAAAAAAGGAAAAATAATAAGTGAAAATAAAATTAATAGTGCAAAAGAAATGTGAGAAAAATTTAGATAATAAAAAATGAAGATTAAAAAGTGAACAAAAATAGTGAAAAAAAAAAATAAATGGAGAAAAAAAGTTCAGAAATAATAGTGAAGAAAATAAATTGGAGAAAAAAATTAAGTGGAGAAAAAAAAGTTGAGAAAAAAAAAAAATAGAGAAATAATATTGGAAAAAAATAATTAAACAAAAAAGTGGCAAAAAAAAATGGTGAAAAAAAATAAATGTGAATCCTATAGTCCAAAAAAAATAACGTGCTTGACAAATGTGGGAAAAAAAAAAAAAGACCGTGCAAGATAAATCTGAATTTTAAAGCTTAAAAAAAAAATTAACGTGCAAGACAAATGTAAAAAAAAAAAGTGTAGTGTAAAAAATAAAAATAAAAAAAAGATTGGGCAAGATAAATGTGAAGAAAAATAAAAAAAAAAAAAAAGGAAGAAGGCACGGGTCGATCCTGTGTCTTCACCTAATGAATGGAAAAAAAAAAAACTTGTGTCAAGATGGGAGAAGGCGTGGCGTTCCAGAAAAAAAATAAAATCGCTCACATCTTCTCCTGGATTTTTTTTTAATATTATTTTTAAAAAATTATGAAGGATATTTAGATTTAATTTTCAAAATATTTTTATTTAATTTAGAAAATATCATTCATGATGTTTGATTTAATTTCGAAAATATCTTTATGAAGGGTATTTAGATTTAATTTCTAAAATATCCATCGTAATGTTTGATTTAATTTCGAAAATACTATTCATAATGTTTGATTTAATTTTAAAAATATTCTTTATAGTCGAATTAAATTTGATTTTCAAAAAGATATTTAAAAAATTAAATCAAAAATCACTTATAGATGTACCATTATAAATGTACCATTAAATGCATGCATCCCATAAATATTTTTTTTAATTAAATCTTAATCTAATAAAATTTTTAAAAATAAATAACAAAATTTAAAATAATATAATAAAATATTTAAAATAATACAATAAAATTAAAAATATTTAAAATAATATAATAAATTTGTAATATATAAAATTTTTAAAGTAATATAATAAAATTTAAATTTTAAAAAAATAAAAAAAGTTACTGGGCATCCGGACTGGTATCGATCACTGATCTAATTTTTTTTAAAAAAAATAAAAAAGTTCGGCCATCGTCTGATCGCTGATCTAAATTTTTTTAAAAAATATTTAAAAAATTAAAAAAAGTTCGGCTACCGTCCGATCTCTGATCTGATTGGATACTGATATTGATCGAACTGATAACCAAACTGGTGATCGAACTGGCGGTCGGATTAGCACCGGGTTGATGGTTGGACTTGCTCCGGCTCGATAGGTAAATCAGCGACCGGACTGACGATTAGATCGGCACTGACTAAATTATAAATTTTATATTGTCTTAAAATTTTTATTATATTTTATAATATAATATAGTATTTATAATTTAGTATATTATAATATATTTATTATATTTATTATAATAAAAAAAATGCTTGCACAGAAAAAAAGCTTGCATAAAAAAAAAGTAAAAAAAGAAGCCAAATCATCTATCGCGTCATACATGCAACGTAACTGGAAAAAAATAAAATTTGAGAAAACGCAGGTTGATCATGTGTCTTCTCTTAAGCCACCTCCTCGCCCATCATCCACGTGGGAAAATGAAAAAAAAAAATTACATGGAAAAAACAACGGTAGTTTGGTAAATATATTTGAAACTGCAGTATTTCAATAATATTATTTTTTAAATATAATAATTAAAAAATATGTTTTATTTTTTTTATCAAAAAATGAATCAAAGTTGAAGCATTTTACTGACAGTATTTTTTCGAGCTCGGAAGTGGGAGTCTATGATCCAATAACTCGATAACTACTTTCTATCAAGGCCTCGTTGGATTGAAAGCAGTGGAGCGTGTTCTTTCTGCAGTTAAATAAGATTCATCTTACAGTAATTATTTTTAGTTACGATAATTACTTTTAGGTACAACAACCCTCTTCGGTTATAATTATCATCTGACGTGTTGATGGTATTTAACTTCTTTACGAGTAGTTGTTCGATCATATAATGAAAGCATTCTTGGAGGTTGCATCATACAATTAATTTGGTCGTCACAAAAGTGTCCGGTTTCATGCGATATTTATTGATACGGTTAGTAGAAGCTATCAGAAGGCCCTCCACTCACCATGCGATGAGTCTGGTCATCATGATGGTGCTTAGTTCTATTGAATGCAGGCTGTCAATGCAGTGCAACTTACAAAAATATCCCATATTAAAATTATATATTATAATAATATTATTATTTTAATAATAAATATATTATATATTATATATTAGAATATATAAAATATAATATAATATATATTATTTAGTATATTATGAGCAATATATTATAATATATAATATTTATTTTATATTATATATAATTTAATATATTATAATATATTATTATAATATCATGTTAATATGTTTTTTAAATTTTATTAATTTTTAAAGATTTTTATTATTTTTTATTTTTTATTAAATTTTGAAACGGAAAATTGGAGGTTGTGCGTGCATTTAATGAGAAATTGCAGGTACATTCCACGTGTTACCTGTGATTTCTGATTTCTCCACGTGAATTTTCTCTTCACGTCTTTTTTATGTGTTAAAAATTATCTAGTTTGATAAATATGATTTTAGGATGGCATTAATTTTGTAAATATTTAATAAAAAATATTTTTAAAAAAACTCCTATTCTCCTTCCATTTTCAGAACCTGTCCCTCTCGTGCTCTCTCTCTCTCTCCTTTTTTTTTTTTTTTTTTTTTTTTTTTTTTTTTTCCTTCTCAGGTGCATGGAACCCATTACCTGGCGTGTCAGGAGAGCGGATGGATGCGCTTTAATGTATGGTATAGATTTTCGCTATATTTCAGCATTCCTTTACTTTCTTCATGTTTGCTTCCAAACCTCCACAATGGTGCTCAGAGCTTCTGACAGATGATACTTGTAGGCAGGACCTGTACCTTCCTAACCCTGCACTTGAAACGTCCGACATTTCCAACTGGATTGTTGGGAGTGGTGGGCATATGAGTTGATACTTTGGTGCATTTGTCCTTCAGCAATGTGGTAGGATCTCTGCATGGTTCTCCATTGCTGAGTAGAGCAGCAACCGTGCTGCCTTCTGTAGAAATAGCATCAACAAGGGCAGAATTTTTCTTTTGGGATTCTGTATTACTTTTCCTGAGCTGTTGCTATTTTAGTTTACTCGACACGTGCTAATTCCTTTTTTATCTCTGCATCTTACTTTGTGATTTATGTATAAAGTAACTTCTGCTTCTTACCAAAAAAAAAAAAAAAAGCAAGGTCAGAATTTTTTAACGGTCAGATCACTATTCGAAGGACCTCCGGATTAATCACACCATCAAATGGACATTGAAACTTATTTAGAGCCCCATTGTTGAAGCTGAAGAAAAACTGAGATATAGGACCATTTAGCTGATTGCTATTGATATGCAAACATGCTTATTCCCAAAGCAACAGATTAGTTAGGCGTCTAACGACATCACTGAACTTGGAAAACCAACTTAAAGAAAGCTACCGAGTCAACAAGTCAATTGCATAATATCATTAAATGGAACTTGGAAGAAATTTCTTAATGTTAGGAACTTTGACAATTTGGGTTGCATCGCATATATTCAGTACTACGGTTTCCAAAATATCATTCAATTTAAGAAAATCATTCAATAACAATACCAGGAGAAGAGAAATTCTATTAAAATAATAATATTTTAAAAAATAATTATTAAAATATGTGTTTTGGTTTTTGCTTGTTGATTTAGGTGTTTTGGTCATGTGGCACAAGATGCGGGACAAGTGGCATGAAATTGCATGTCAGAAATATGATTTCTCAGTGAAATTGTAGGTATAACTTGTGATTTTTCTGAGAAATTGTAGGTTGAAGGGATGATTTCTTAGCTTGACGATCTTTTTTAAAGCCATTTTCTTTCTTTTTACATGGTTTTAATTCGTTTCTTTTTTCTTCTCCCTGTCTTACCTTGGCTCTCACGGTTCTATTTTTCTTCCTTCCTATCCTACTCTCGTTCTTTTACTTTCATTGTGTTAGTCTTCTTGTTCTCGTACCCGGATCCGGTTCAAGTGCACTCGGGTTTGGTCAAAGTAGATCTGCTATTTTCTTGGAAAGATCCGATTCAAGTATAGTTCTCAACTCTTTTGGTTCAAAAAAAAATTTTCAACTCTTTCGGTTCAAAAAAAAAAATTATTGTCTTCCATCCAGTATATAATTTACTTAGTTTTGTTGTTGTTTTAATTATTTTAATATTATTATTATGATTTGCTGCCTATTATAACTTTTTTGTATTTATTTATTTAATATTTAAAATTTGATATTCTAATGTTATGGTGATTTTTTTGCAATGTAATTATATTTTTTTGATGTTTGTATAATATAGTTATTTTTCGTGCTTATATTATAGTTTAATATTTCTAAAATTGATAAAAATGAAATTTTTAATGTCATAAAGGTAGTAATGAAATATTGGTAATTTTGGTGGTTATATTGATTTACTTGTCAAATTTTGTAATGTCATAATATAGTTTTTTTTTTTTTGTGCTTATATTATAATTTAGAGTTTTGGTTAAATTATATTGATGCAACGTAATGGAATTTAGAATTTTTATGTATAAGTTTATATTTTGGTTATGTAATAAAAAATTAAAAAATATTAATAAGTTTTGAAGAATTATTTGATTATTAAATATTTAGTATTTATTATATCAAAATTAAAGAAAATAATTTATAGTTCTAATGTTAAAATAAGTAATAATTAAATATAAAATATTTAGATGAAATCATAAAGGTAAAAAATTCAATAAATAAATTTAAATATATATTAAAATTTGGAATTATTTTGTTTTGAATTAAGGATTAAATTTATTTCATAATCTTGAAATGTTTGATAATTAATTAATTATAAAACAGTATATAATGATATAAAAATAAAATATGAATTTATATATAATCAATAAACTTTGGTATTAAAATATTATATATGTTTTGTATAAATAAAAGAAGATGTTAATACTAAAACAATAAAATATATAAGTATTTATAATATGTAAATAATTATTTAAATATAAATGAACTTGCTATATAAGTAAATTATTAATTTAAGAATAAAATTGTTAATAAAGATGCTGTGTTAATTAAATTAAAAAAAAATTAATCAAAAATAATAATAGTATAATAAAATTTATTGTTTAAATAGAATATATTACGAATATGAAAGAATTTAGTTGATATAAATAAGTTATGGTACTATTACTTAATACTTAAAATATATTAATATTTATAAGTTGTAAATAAATTTATTATTAAATATGAATGTATCGTGGTATAAAAATAATATATTAAATAGTAAATAAAATTAGTAATTTATATGCTGCGTGAAACTAAATTTTAAATTCATGTGTTAGTTACAAACATTAATTATATGATAAAAGATACTTATAAATAGAATATCTTGATAAATTTAAATATATTTTACTATGAATAATAATTATTTAAAATTTATAAATATTTAGAACATCTAAATAATGAAGTAATAAAAATTTATATTTTATGGTACATAAAAAAATTATTAATTTATGAATGAAATTATTAACTTTTACGCTACATTAATTATATTATAAATTCAATTATTAAAAAATATAATCATGGTATACAAAAAAATTATTTGATCAAAAATATTAGAAATATGTAGGTTGCATATTTGTAATTTTATTTTTCTTAATTTTTTGATGTGTAATTTACATATTTATAGTATTTAATATGTAGAAATTATTATTATTTATGCAATTATATTTTGGAAAGTATTTATTAGGTTAATTATTTGATTTTTTATATATATTTTAATAAAATTTACATTACATAGAATCGTAAACCCGTCAATTGATTAATATACATATTTTTAAGTATCCATATATTTTTATTAATTTTGTACGAATCTTAGAACTATATATATTAATTAATTGATTTGGACTATTTGAAAATTGTAATTAATTTTATGGATCAATTTATAGTAAGCAAATAATATGTAATAAAGATAGGATAAAATTTTGAGTAGTATTTTCTTTTAGTTCTCCGCACGATAATTATTTGTGCATGAAGAACTAAGAAAAAGTATTATCAAAATTTCATTCGATTTCTATTACATATTATTTGTTTACTGTAAATTGACCTGTAATATTAATGCAATTCCTGATTGGAATAGAATCTATCTTTACCTAGTAGTTGGTGATAGGATATATTTTTTATTTAAGTCATTTTATACTCCGTACGTAGATATTTATTTGAAAATATAGTGCAACATATATTTATATATTTAATAGAATAATTACTTTCCTGATTTTAATGTCGGATTGGTACTTCTGTTTAATTGATTTTAATGATATTATTATATATTTTGAGATAGTTATCTCTAAATATATTTTATTTATTAAATATATAAGATAAAATAGAAGAAACAATCACAATTTTATGTTATATTAATGATTCCATGATTAATAAAAAATATGATATTAAGTATAATCATGATCGAAAAAAATAATTAGAATTAAGAATGGTATGACATTTGAAAAGTTAGAGAACAAAATATGTCTTTCATATATACAGAAATGGAAAAAATATATTGATTATTTATAAATATTCACAAGTTGTTCTAAGTGATATTTATAAATTATGAACCTGTTTCACTAACCGGTGATGAAGATATGGAGATAATGTTTTCAACTATCAGTTCATATCTATATATATCGGGTGCAGAGTTGTATATAGATGTCCAAATCATTGAAACTCTTAAATCTTTTTATGAATGGGATGATTATGAAGTAGTGGCTCGAAATATAGCAACAACTCATGTGAATCCGAACAACGTAGATAATGTTCTGGAAAATAGTGGTTCAAGATTTATGCAAGATCTGTTATATATAATGGACATTATCATGTTAAAGAGTAATATTGGAGAAGTATCAACATACACAACTCCGATGATACGATGTATGCAGATAATCAACTTTTTCATGAAAATGATGAAGAAAGTGAAGATGATATGGTTGAAGAAATTTATGAAGCTGGTACATCAGAATCTGTACAAAATTCACTAGATACCTCTGTTCTAAATTATATTGCATTTGAAATTCGATCCGAAATATTCACTCAGGTTGATTGGATTGTTGCTAATATGTCCTTGTATTCTATGTTGCAAGAATAATGTGTTATATGGCAACGAGATAAGGAATTACGTAAATGGTTTTGCTTAACAGATATGACAGAATTACAGACTATAGTAAAATAATATTTTGTTGAAAGACATCACGAATTCAAGGTTATTAAGTTCAATTATAATGTATGACTTGTAAAATGTAAGAATAGAGAGTCCGGATGTCAATGGATGGTGAGAGCTATTAAATGACCTAATTAGTTTGAGATCTCACAATATATTGGTCTCATACATCCATATCCATAATGATATCTCAGGATCATTCTGGTCTAAACTTTATATTAATTTTAAATAAAATACGATACCTAGTAAAAGAAATTTTTATAATTATCATTGTTGAATTTGGTGCAGTGATAAAGAACAAATATAATTATACACATAGTTACAGAAAACTATCGGATGCTAAGCAAAAGGTAATAGCCATGTTCAAGGATTGGGATGTCATATGAATTGCTACCGAAATGGTTGCGTGATGTAGAAGAATTTAATCCCGGCTCTTAGATGAAATTTATCAGTACTTCTATCGGTGTTCCAGCTTGTGCTCAATTTGATTGTATTTTCTAGGCCTTTGCACCATCAATCAAAGGGTTTAAGTACTGTCAACCGGTTATAAGTGTTGATGCTACTTTCCTATATGAAAAATATATGAAAAAGTTGATTGCAACTGTTGATGATGGGAATAATCAAATATTTCTTCTTGCATTTGATATTGTTGATGAAGAGCTAGTTGATACGTGAGGTTGGTTCTTAGTTTGCATCAAAAATTTTATTATATCATGTCAAGATATTTGTCTAATTTCTGATCGATATGCTGATATACTAGTTACAGTACAAAATGAGTATCTGGGTTGGCAGCAATCGAATGTTTATTATATTTATCGTCTACATCACGTGGCAAGTAATTTTAATACAAGATTTCGTAATCTAAAATTACGCGATATGGTAAAAAAATTGGAATGCAAATACAGTCTAGAAAATTCTATAAATATGAAAAATATTGAAAAGTTTAATGTAAAAGCTATTCAATGGCTAAATGATATTCTTTTAGAGAAATGGACATATACACATGATGACGGTCGATAGTATGGAATGATGACAACAAATATCTTTGAGTGTTTTAATGAAGTTTTAAAAAATACTCGATTCTTGCTAATAATTATATTAGTGCAATTGACTTTCTTTCGACTTGTATCATATTTTGAAGGCCGACATGCCTAGATAAATGATGCAATTGACAAGAATAAAAGATTTATTCTTTTTGTTATGGGACATGTAATGTCCAAGCAAGTCAAAGCTACATCACATATAATTACAAGATTCGATAGAGCTAATGGCTTATTTCAAGTCCAAACTACAAGGCATGACCAAACATGAACAAAGGTGACAACACACATGTGACTGTATATTTTTAAATTATCTAAAAAAAATATAGAATGTACTTTATATGTTGACTTATGTTATGTTTAATTATAGATAGTACGACTATCACAACGGGCATATACATGCCAGAAATGGTAGTGTTATCATTTACCTTACTTTTATGTGATTGCTGCATGTGCACATGTTGTAATTAATTTTTATTGATATATTGATCGATGCTATACATTACATAATTATCATCAAATTTATGTACCTCAATTTCAACCAATTCCGTACCAAGAATATTGGTCTCAACAAACTCGAGATGGTATGATCATACCCAATAAAAATATGTTAAGACAGAAGGGTATGCCTTATTTCAGCAGAATCTAGAAACAGATACATGTGTGCAATCTATGAGGAAGAAGGGCATGACAAACGATCTTGTCCAAGCACTTTACATAGAGATTAGTTTCCACTTACAAGCAAATTATATAGGTATTTTTAGATATATCAATTTATTTTCTTTTTTATATGAGATCTTTTTGTTGATTATGACATGTACTAGACTGATATTTTCCTGTTTATATGTTATTAATATGTTAGGATTGGGGATGCTTGCAGCCTGAGAAAAGCTTTCATGCGTTAACGAGTTATCATTCTATTATGTTTGGTCGATTGTATCCATGGATTTTGAAAAATTCTTATTTCAATCTTAGAATGTAATATTCTTTGTATATGTCATGTATTTGTCTGTTTTAAAAATTTGTTATTCACATTTATGTTGTACACATTTTAATTATCAATTTTACAAGAAAAAAAATCATTCGTTAGGTGAATTTTGTGCTTATTAGATTTGCTTTAACTTATTGCATTCTACAGTTTTCGATCACGGCCCATCAGATCGTTTTATATTATATGATCAGGATATATATAGATCATCTTTATCATGGAACGGATAGAAGTCTGCTATATTGCATTATCGACTTAAAGAGCTAGTTATGCGCAGGTCGATACCACTTGATAGGCACATATTGTCTTTATTAATACAGTCAGGATTTTATAGTATTGCATGTGTAGAATATATACGGTTGGCCTGGTACTTGATTACGGCTCTTGTGGAGCGTTGGTGTTCAAAGACATTTTATTTATCACATGGAGAGTGCACCATCATCATTCAAGATATTGCTATCCAGTTGATTTGCTTGTTGATAGTCTACCGGTGACAGATACTACACAGATAGACTAAAGATGGATTTGTCAAGATTTGTTAGGGGTTATCCCATCACATGATAGACTTCAGGGATCATGATTGAGCATGATCTGGCTAGCATATCAGTTTCATGAGCTAGTCTTTGATGCCGATAAGATATGATTCAGTGTTATGTTCGAACATATATTTTACAGCTGATGGATGGATGCTTGTTCATGGATAAGTCTGGAAGCCTAATGCATCTCATGTTACTACCTCTACTAGCGGATTTCGAAACTGTTGGATATTATAGTTGGGGGTAGTGCAGGGCTCGCATCATTGTATAGAGTTGTGTAGGGCGAGCAAGAGAGATGCCACTGATATAGCTGATTCTTTGTTACTACTATAGTTGTAGGCGTGGGATAGATTCTCGATCCTGGCATCGCGTAAATTATTTCGACGTGCTCCAGATCTTATGATCGTTTAGATGATGGTGGAGTTGGTTTATCACAACATCCGCTAGGGATGCTATAAATTTTAAATTTAATCAAATTTTATGATTATGATATTTATTGATTTATGTAACTCATTTAATCTATTTAATATGCACATGGAGAGATGATTTTTCTGTTATGGAGGTACCTACACATATTTTCTCTTCGTATCGATATTTGCTAGATCATCTAAGAGTAGATAAGGTGACGACTACGACTTATCTTTGTTAACGGTTAATATTTTTATTCTTATTTAATATAAATATTTCATATTCTTCATTAATAGGTGATATGGCAGTCTATACAGTCAACACTCTTGTACAGCTACCACATTATTGTCTGCATGATCAAGATATCTGGTGTAGTCGAGTGTCACTCGTATATTTTCATATCGTAGAGTGTCACTTTCTTGATAGAGTAATGCGACAGTTCGATATTCGATAGATCATACCCGAGTGGTATGTTACAGATTCTGCCCTGCATCATATTGATTTCAGGGGACGAGTCGAGCAGAATTGGAGTATCACTCATCAGTATTATTTTCAGTTATGGGTGAGCCGACATGATTATATTGTAGATGGTGCTCTTGCTGATGGTGCTATAGATTTTCACGATCCATACATGCAGTGGCATTACGATAATATACCATTAAATGTTTGGAACTGAACTGTGGCATCATGACGATATACTAGCTTGCTTAGCTAGGTTCCATATCGATATCACCGCAGACTATATAGGATATATATCACTCTATTCTTGGTGCTGTCGATGAGCATGCACGTATCCAGTTACGAGGATTTGCTCAGGAGGACGAGAAAGATGACGAGATTTCGGAGCCTTTTCCATATACATCTACATCGACAGCATCTCCTCCAACTCAGTACAGACGAGATACTCGAGGATACATTACCTCTCCATATCCGATGATGGAGTACGATCCATACATGTCCGCAACTAATTACTTTTATGAGGATGCGAGACAGTTCACATCTATCGAGGATGATACTGTACATTTTGACTATGCTGCTGCATCGAACTATCTGATGCATCAAGATTACTTCGAACATGGAAGAGAATATAGACGAGGAATTATCGCATCATGTATCTGCACCGCATGCATTCATTGATATATAGGATCCGATGGAGCATTAGGGATCGAGTGAAATGGAACTAGTGCCTTGTCGATAATAACCTTCACGCAAGAGGAAACATGTAGGACTTAAGATTTTTAAATTTTATTTTTTTATTATTTATATTTATTAAATTGTATTCTCAAATTTTATATTTATTATTATCAATCCTAATGATAATTTATTCAAAATTCTCATTGATGACATGTGATTTCTTATTCATTATATATTTTAAAAAATTTTAAAAATAGTTATAGTGAAATATTTAAATTTATTAATTTTGATTTATTAATTTAAAAATATGTATTTTAAATTAAGCATATAAAAATATTTACAAAATTTATAATCTATATTTTGTAAGAAAAATAAAATTTAAATCTATATTTATTTTTTAAAAAATAATCAAATAATATAATGCAATATATTAATATTTATTTTTTTATTAATATTAATTAATATTAATTATTTATTAATATAATTATAAAATAATTTATTTATAGTTTAATTGATATTATATCATAATAATTATAAAATAACTTATCTATAATTTGTAATATAAAAAACTTTCAATCTATACTAATTTTATGTTAATAATTATATAATTATCAAATAAATATATATTGCATAACCATATTTATAAAATTTTATTATATAAAATTGATATTAATATAAATTTAATTTTTTTTGTTTAATATGTTAAATAATATTAATCAACCATGATAAAAAAATATATTATTTTTTACATATATTTAATATAATCATTATTTATAATTAAATAAACAGATCAAAGTAAAACAAAATTTAAAAATTAATATTGTAGAAGACTGAGACCTCACCTATCATCTTTGACCGACGCACGTGTTCGGTGTCAAAGCATATCATGACAGTCGAGACACATCTTATATACAAGGAACGTGCATCAAGATCCTTCGTGTACGTAGGCACAGCACGACCAGGCATGTGCATCAAGATCCTTCGTGCACGTAGGCACAGCACGACCAGGCATGGACATGAACGATCGCGAGACATCGAGCATGCAAGATACTTGTTGGCATAAAGCATAGCACGGCCTCGTGCTTGTCATGCCATTGCATGCACAAGGCATGGCATGACTGAGTGAGAGGCATGCATGTCCAAACACATGGCATGCCCAAGCATTAAACATGACCGGACACGGAACATTATATATTATATTAAAGAATTAAATATAAAATTAATTTCATATTATAATTATTTAATTATAATAAAAATTATAATACTTTAATCTTTCATTAATTTTAAAGTATTAAATAATGAAATTGCAGAACAGACATGTGATTTCTTTATCCTACATGTACACCTGACCGCCGACACCTATTTTAATAAATAAAAAAAAAACTATCCTACTTTCATAATTATTTATTTAAAAAATATTTTTTAAAAAAAACCCGAAGAACAGACCAAACAGGACAATTCTCAGCCATGACTTCCAGGATTAACATCACTGTAGAACTACAGAGACGATTTGTTTACCATTTTCCTTTGTCAGAACATGGGAACTGCGTAAGTTTATAAAATATCCCAATCATCATCACCAAAATTGACGGACAAGGACACAAAATGTTCCCATCTCTAAAAAGTGGAACCAAAACAAACCAGCGAGAATCACAAAATCGTTAATCTGGCTTCATTTAAGGCAACCAAAACCAATCTCTAATCTTCTTCATTCTGCTGTTCATCTTTAACAAGCCTGATCATATCATCGATCCTCAGAATTGTTATAGCTGCCTCAGTTGCAAACTGCACCAAAAATATTTTGAAAAAATCTTAATTGGGACAAGAAAATATTGTACTCGGGCACTTGAAACAAAAGCTTTGAATAAGGTATTTCAACAAAAGTTAATAGGATTGGGGAACAAATTCATTGCCAACATGGTTGTCAGTCTCTTTGTTCAACTACTATAACAGGGGCGGAAATCCACTAGTGGCATCATAGAACCTAAGTCATATGCATCATCCCTAGTTTGATTTTCACATGGACAAATTTGTTTGTAAACAAAAGCCCATTAACCCTTGATGGTCTATAGCATCATCAGCCTGAAATGTTTTGCTTACCTGTAATATCTTCACTTTGCTCATTGCAGGCTCAATAACTCCAGCTTCTAGGTTATTGCGGATTGTTCCTTTGTATAGGTCCAAGCCCATACTGCAAAGAAGTAAAAGGTGTCAAATGGAACTTTGCAAAGAGACAAATGTTATAATAAAAGACAGCATGTTCCCTGGATAATCTACACACGACCAAAGATATTTTTCACCAATATATATACAAGTCCAAAATGAACTGATTGTTGATTGAATTCTCCAGGATAATGAGCAATGTCATGATTTTGGTGCACATTCAGCGGTAGGGATGCTTTCAAAATCCCACCATTAGAGTATGAACTAATCCAATACATGATTTTCGGGGTACGAAGTGAAATAAATTCAATGCAACAAGGAAAAGAAGCATCAAAAGACTAGGCAATCTTGCAGATACAAGGAGGCAGGTGCTAGTGTTTCGATCAATTCTAGACAATGAGATTGCCGAGTTGGATTGATAATTTTTGTTCTCCCAAGCACAAGCTCCAGGGAGAAAAAACGGCAATAAATTTTGCTGTTATCAAATTACATAAGACTCCTTAACAATAACCAACCACCAAGTCAATTGCTCATACAAGATCAAGCCTTTTAGTTTTAGAATTCTTTATATTAGTCTGATATGCTATAATTGCATGACAAATAAAACCTGGGGCATAACAAATTATAAGAAACAAGAATAAACTAGCAACTTGAATGTATATTCAATTCTCTTCATTTTTTTTATTTCCTTGAATTTGAGCAAAAAATTTGCATGCTAATCTATATCAAGCCCTGTTTAGCATTGCTGTTGGACGTAAAACTTTTGAAATTTTTGGAAGTCCACTTATAAAAAATAAAGCTTTTGCAAATAGAGTTTTTTTAAAAAAATTATTTATTGTTTGATAACTATATTATAAAGTGCTTTGAACTTTAATACATGTTTGGTAACTAAAAATAAAAAAATATTTTTAATATAACAAAATGACCATAAAAGATATTATACAATAATATAATATAAAATAATATATTATTTTACATTATTATATATTAAAATATTATTATATTATATATTATTATTATGCTGTAATATAATATGATATAATATTATTAAAATCATAATGTAATATATAATATAATATAATATAACTGATTATACTCTAATCCAATAAAATATTATAATATAACATATTATATTTTATTATTATAATATAATAATATGATAAAATTAGAAAATATTATTATATTATATTATTGTTATAATATAATAATAGTATAATAAATTATATCACATATTTATAATATAAATATTATTATCATATGATGTAATAGAATATATAATATAAGATAATATTATATTATACTATAATATAATATTATTATAATTATAACGTAATATAATATAATGGATTACAATCTAATCTAATTATAAATTATAATATAACATATTATAATATAATAATATTATTATATTAAATTATATTTTAAAATATAATAATACTATAATAGATTATACTATATATTTATCATATATCGTAATATTAATTTATTATTATATGATATTTATAATATAATAATATAATATAATATAAGATGAAATAATGAGATTTTATTGATGAGTATTTTGATTCTCTAAAATTTTTATTTAAATCAAAACAGTTTCTTGGTATTGGTCAGAAAATATTTTTGAAAAGAAGCTTCAAAATTGAACTATTTTTCAAATAGACTTTTTCAGCTTCATGACAAAGCTAAAATAAGTTTCTGATTTTTTACCAAATACTATTATATCATCTAAAAATATTTTTCAAGTGCTAGAAAGCATACTTTTCAAGTGCTAGAAAGCATACTTTCTAGTACTTCAAAAACTTAGCCAAATAAGATCTTGGACTATCCAAAGGTACCAAGTACAAATTTATCTAACTTTTTAGGCTAGGGCGGAGAAGAAGGAAGCAGCATTTATGATGCTTCACAATACCTTGAAAGGTGCTGCTTATCTGCTTTTGTTTGGGCAGTATGGTGATAAGCCCGAAGTTTTGCAACCAATTCAGTCGCATCTTTTGCAGCATTCACAGCAAGTACCTGTGACCGGCAAGTTTTTGCTTCAATTACAATCAAAAAAACAAAGGCAGGCAAAAAACACTATTCAGATATGCAACAGCATATAACCTTAGGTATTATCAGAAGAGACTCGGCAAACTCTGCAATTGCCAACTGCTCTCTAGATCCCAAAGTTGTAGCAAGGTACTCCAGGTACACAGATAATGCAGCCTCCACTGCACCACCACCAGCAACAACCTACATCACCAACTGATGTATTGTTGAATGCTAAAAATTATAACTTGATATTTATGCTACATTTATGCTCCTAAATCTTCAATAATCTCTCAGATGTAGCAGTTCTTTAGACACACGTTGAAAAAAATATTGCAAGCAAGGTCAAAAAAATTGTTCCCTTTTCTGATCTCTCATCTTCTGAACTGAGAAGAACATTTTCTATTCTCTCCCTTTCACATAAAATACTAATAAGTGCAATCAACTAGCAAAAGGCATACCCTTTTAAGTAAACTTGGACATTAAATACAGAAACGTTATCTTTTCGGAAAAAAAAATAATAAATTTTAGATTTCATCACCTCCCTCTCTCTATCAGATTCTAAATAAGGAAATATTACATGTATGGTCAATAATCTTTTCATATTTAGAATACAGGGAAGCAAAAATTTTGAACAGCAAATCAACGTCATGTTTACCGTGCTAGACTCAAGGGTCCTCTTGACAATGCACAATGCATCATGCAAAGATCGATCCATCTCATCAAGCATATAGTCATTTGCACCTCTAAGTATCAATGAAACCTGACGGAGAAGAAAAGCAAGATGCTTAATGCCGCACATTACTCCAGATGTGGATTACAGCAAGCAGGCTCCAAGTCAATGATAAAGAATAAGTGAACGAAGACTGACCGCACTAGTATTTTTAGTACCCTTCACCAGGATTACATCATCATCAGCAATTCGTTCCTCCACAACTTCATCAGCATATCCAAGAAATGATGAATCGAATGTTTCCTCTCCTTCCATGTCAGCAAATGTGGAAACCTGTAGAGAATCAATTTCTGACTTTAACAAACAAACCAGATACTGGCCACCAATATAAGCACATGAATAATGGATTGAGGTAACACATTTAAGTGAAAAATCAGAGTGTACAGGCAATGACAAAGTTTATAAGTATTGAAGTTTTTGGAACATGCAAGTGTTGTAGGCAAACTGTGATACAAAGCCCAGCTTAAGAAACAACAATTTTTTTCCCCCTCCAGAAAGGCACCAAGGAGCAACCATGCAAAAGTGTTCATTTTAGTCCATGCTGCTTTAGGACAAATATGGTAAAGAACATCAAAAACTCCATTCAAAAACACCAATGATGAAATTGAAGCAATACCAAAAGTGGGAAAAAAAAACTTAATTAAGGGGCTAACAGGGGCTAACAGACATAATAGTTCTATTCTTTACAGGCACATATATACATCAGTCAATAAGAAAAGAACTATAGAATGTAATTCAACATGTCTTTCTTCACTCCTCTTCCAGAGGAAAGCATTACTATTGAAGCTCTCAAGTTTATGGGTTCAACTTTATCAATTAAAATGAAGCAAATCTGATGTTTAATAATTTAGAAGACCCTCTTACATGCCCTAATGCTCAAACTGAAGACTTTTCAGTCTGTTGCCCCATGTATAATTATAGTTGTCAAATTGGGATTCGACTCGTGAATCGCTCGTAACTTGACTTGAATCGCGACTCGAATCATAACTCGACTTGTAAGATTCATTCACAAATTTAATTTATTCATAAAATAATAAAAATTAGTATAAAAATAAAATTTATATTATAAAAATGATAAAAATGTAATAAATTTGATAATTATATCATCTAAATGAAAAGATGCATACCTCCAGGACAAGAGATAGGGATCCGAATCTTATCAATATTGCATATTTTGTATAACAAAATAATTAAAGAAATATTAAAATAAAAGCATGGTAAAAATGTATATCCATCTATTAATTAATGAACACTCAAAGAGCATAGGTAAGTTTAATTTTAAAATAATAAATATAAATCTAAAACATGCAAATATCCATGTACGTTGTACCCTTCAAAATATATTACTAATTCAAAACTATTCACTCAGTCTCAAACAATTAACTAGAATCTTCGATCATCATAATCCTAATGTCATTGCAATCCTAATGTCATTGCGGCCATCATCATTGTCATCTTCTTCAAATATAATCATCTCTTGATTATCTTTTTCTTCCTCCTCTTCTTCCTCATCACCTTCTTCATCTTCTATCACTTCAATATCTTCCTCAACAACCAACCATTTCTTTTCCTTTACCTTTACTATCAAGATTTAAGTTCCTTGGTCCTACAAAAGTATTTTAAGAATCAACAAAACAAATAAGAAAATAATATAAATATTTTAAAAATAAAAGAATAATAGGAAAAATATCTCTCTTCCTTTTCCTATTATTAGATCCCTCATCAATATTAAAACATTCATTTACATCTAACCAAGACACATCATCCAGTAAACATGGCTCTTCTTCTTCGGTTATCCACTCATCATCTGATTCCATATCTGATAAGCATATCGGATCATGCGTCTCACCCTTTTCTTATTTTTTTATCTCATCTCAAGTTGAATATTATGCTTGACAAACACCAAGGCATTCAACCTTTGTTACTCCTAACAATTCCTTTTTTTGGAATGAATATGATCAAATATGCTCCGATTTCTTTCATTCCCAATAGCACTACAAGACTTAGTCTTCAAATTGCTAGCCTTTGAAGTTCTTTGCTATGCTCTCCAAAACTCTCGTACCATAGAGCTAGACAAATAAATTAAGATAAATTAAATTTCATAAAATTATAAATAAAAATTGTACAATTAAAAATAAATTCATAAAACTTAAAGATTAATTACCTGGTTGTTTTTTATTTCTTGTTGATAATGCCATGTCCATCCTAAATAAACCCTCGACTTTTCTAAATTTATCAAGTTGTGAATCAGTAATGACTCTTATCTCAACATCTGGATATATCCTCTCAATTGTCTTGAACAATCAAATTTTTACTTTAGCATTGGAATTAAAATTATGATCATATTGAAACCTAACAATTAAGAGGTTAAAAAATAAATTAATTTTTTGAAAAATTATTAATAGTATAATAGAAATTAAAAATTAAAAATTAAATGTAACTTATCTGGGATTAAGATAATATGCCACCGCATGGAGTGGTCTATGGAATTGCAAATCCCAACAAGTATCAATTATCTCCCAAACCCTTTCATACCTCTTATTCACATTGTTGAAATTTTTGCCAATTTATTCCTTTGCTCTATCCATTGCTTCGTAAATATAACCCATAGCCGGTTTTGCATCTCCATCAACAAGTCTCAACACTTTTATCAAATGAAGGACACACTTCAAATAATATTTTGTAGCTTTCCAAAATTTATTATCACTCAATATAATTTTTTGAACTTTTCTAGCTTTAAATTTATGTGCATAAGCACTTGTCCATTCTTTTGAAGCAAACATAGCCCTTAATACAATCTTTCTATCTAATATGCTTCTTAAAGTGAGATATGATGTGGCAAATCTAGTAACCACTAATCTTGTTAATTCATTGTTCTTAGAATATTTTTTAAATAAACTTAGAACCCAAGTATGATGGTAAATGTAAACTGTAATTTATCTTGCCTTGCCAAGTGTTAAAAAAACTAGAATGTTTCAATATCACTAAGTATTAAATCCAAATAATGTGCTGCACTTGGAGACCAAAAAAGGTGCTTTCTCTTTTCTTCTAAGAGTCTACCTACACCAATATAAGCAAAGGCACTATTTGTCACCACTTGAACTATATTGTCCGCTCCAATCTCCTCTACTAAGCTGTCAAGCAACTCAAACAATTTATTTGAATCCTTACCAACATCAGAGGTATCCAATGTTTGAGAAACACCATTCCACTTGGACTATTCACAAAAAAAATTGATGATAGACCAGCTCTTTCCATCAGTCCAACAATTAGACATGATTAAACATCATGTTTTCTTCCACTCATTTTTATATTTCACCAAATTCTCAATAACATGTTCAACCTCTTTCTTCAAGAAAGTAACTCCAGCTTCATGATACGATGAGAGTTTTAATTTCCTTCCATACTCACCAATAGATTTCATCATTTGAGCAAATAAAGGACTTTTAACCAAATTGAAGGCTAATGCATGTCCATGTAAAAATCTACAAATATCCCTAACCACCGGTTCTCTTTTTTTAACTATTTCATTTATTGTCCGTTGTTTAGATATATTTCCCCTTCCTTTAATTCCTTTAATTACAAATGAGTTCAAGGTGCCCTTTCTTATTTTTGCATTTGGCTCTTCTACTTCAAAACACTCAACATCATCATAAAAAAAAATTTCAATTTCTCCCCCCCCCAACAAATTTTTGAAAAAAAATTGAATTTCTGGAACTCAAGCACAAAGAGAAACATTGTTATGAGTACCCGCAAGATGATTTTTCATTCTATTAACTCCTTCCCAAAAACTCTTTTTATAATAATTACATACAAGATATAATCGATTTCCATCATCCCCTTTATCATCATCGAATTTTTTGCAATGATCCCATATTGGATCCGCAGTCTTAGCTCTTCTTTTAAATGGCATGATTCAATAAAAAAGTATTGTTAAAAACAAAATAAAAATAAAACTATTATAAAAATAATAAATAAATAAATAAAATAATTATTAAATATTTAAAAGATTAAATAATTTAAAACTTACCTTAAATCATAGGATCTTAGAGACAATGGACCACCCAGTTCTCTCGATCAATCAAACTGAGAGGATCTTAGAGATCTTAAAACTCCCGTGGCCTCGTCCGGTCTCTTAAATCCCTCCAGCCCCCACCCGTGACCCTCTCTCTCGGTCAAAGCCGGTGAATAGGGCTTCGACGACGAACAGGGGCTTCGGGGGCCTCCTCCGCCAACGAAGACGAAGACGGCGAAGCTCGAAGAGGACCGAGGGGCTTCAGGGACCTCCACCAGCGAAGACGAAGACGGCAAAGCTCAGAGAAAGATGAGAGGCTTCAAGGCATCAAGTTGAACAGGAGAAGAGAGACGGAGAAAGAATGGGCCTCCTCCGATGGCCGTTGAAGCTCGAAGAAGCCACGGAGAGAGATCGAAGAAATGGGAGAAGAAAAAGAGAGTTTGAAATACCTCTGATTTCCTTCGACGAGTGGATTTTCCAAGGATTTTGATAGATTTCGATGCCTCGAGTTCCAAAATTACCAACCAGAAAACTACTTTTTCTGAATCAAGGGACTCAGACGATCCTCCTCCGATGATTCATCTTACGAGTCCTCGAAATGGTGCGATTCCTTTTGATTTCCAATTCTCCCACTCAATTCAACTTGGCCACGGACTGAATCGACTCGAATCGGACGAGTCAAATCATGACTCATACGATTCTAACAACAAAGTGTATAATCTATAACATCCTTACATTTTGAAATATTTTCATCCTAGAGATATCATTGATAGTGTATAGTAGCTAACCCCTTCCACAACAGCATAGGCTAATGCCATCTAAGCAAACCAATAAGCCATTAGGCTGACAACACTTCTAGTGACTGTTAATACAGACACGCATGACAGCAGTTTCTAACAGAAGGAAGCAACAATTGTGGATGGGACATTATCTTATCTTTAGACAATGCCATGGCCTATGAAACCAAAATATACACCAGAAAGTTCCTAAGATGGCATGGCTAACATTCTCAGCAGAAGATATTATCATCTTCAAAGATGTATTATAGATATATATCATCCGATAAATCTCCCATCCCCCTCTCCGATCTGCCATCTCAAACATGCTAAACTTTATCATTACAGTTGCGGTCAAGGTCCTGATAGCTCGACACGGGAGGTATTGTCCGCTCTACACCCATAAGCTTATCCATGTACCACACAGTTTTACCCCTCAAAAGGTGTCTCATATGGGAAGGAATCCCTTTTCAATATAAGCTGAAGTCCTTCTTGACACATAACCAATGTAGAATTAATGATGCCCTCCTACATGCGCACGTAAACACACACCCAGGTCAAGAGTGAGTGCTCACCAGAAGGGTGGGAGGCGCACCATCAAGTTCCCACAAATGGTGCCATGTTGCAATCAAGGTCCTAATAGCTTGATATGTAATACACCTTTTGAGGGGCAAAACCGTGTGGCACCCACATCGATTGTGTGGGGGGGGGGGGAAGCTATGTAGGAGGGCATCATTAGCCCTACATCGATTGTGAGTCAAGAAAGATTCTAACTTATATTGGAAAGAGATTCCTTTCTACATGAAATGCCTTTTGAGGGGCAAAACTGTGCAGCCCATAGGTGAACACATATGAGTCCAAAGTAGACAATACCTCCCGTGTCGAGCTATCAGGGCCTTGACTGCAAGATTAGCACCGTATGTGCGAACCTGATGGTGCACCTCCCACCCTTCTAGTGAGTAGACTCCCCCTTGACTCTAGTTTATATTGGAAATGAGGGGCAAAACAGTGCAGCCTGTGGGTGAGCCCATGGATCCAGAGAAGACAATACCTCATGTCGAGCTATCAAGATCTTGACCGCAACAATAACCATAACCCAGTATCCAATTTTATTGAGTTCCTCTCCAGCATTGGTTTATCACATCCAACAATTTCACATTGCACAGACAATGAAGCTTCTAAAGAAGAGATAAAGCTCTTAAGTTTAGCCTCTTAACTATGTTAGATTTCTCCATGTCTGGAAAATCTCATTTAATTATCTCCATATAGGCTCACATAACACCAATAACACAGAAATGCAGAATGATAAGGTGTAGCATCGATTCTAAGGTTTTGGAGGAACATGATGATGATGCCACTCTAGAGGTTAGCAGAAAATTAAATTGTCAACATAACTAAGGGAATAGCTTAACCAAACCCAAAGACCACAATCCAATTATTCCAAACACCCAATACCACATGTTCAATGTTATTGCCATTAGTTCATAAAGCTGACAATGATTGTTTAATATCATTTATTACAAGACTGGAAGCAGCTAAATACTTGGTCATTGTTTTCCTACATGGTAATTAAGTGTTTTGTTATGTGATGAAGAGTTTTTAAAATCTAATTGTCTTCCTAAAATCACCTACCCATCATATTTTTTATTTGTAAAATGTACTTGAGCAAATTTCATGTTAAATCATTATATTTATCATATATTTAAATAAAAATTCTCAAAAAATAATACTATATTTTATTAATGGATCAATTCTATTTCATAACGGGATATGAATCAATAAAGCAAACTATTACATTATTCAATACTCAACCAGGCACATATTAATTGTTTTGCAAAGAAAAACCAAAAAGTAGCAGAAAATTAGAACGCAACGTGCTCCTTGAGGTAAGCTGCATAAGAATTGAGATCCTATATTGCAGGAACGATATTTAATACCATAGGCAGGGCAGATATGCCAAAGAAAAAAGTCTACCTACATATTTTGAAACTCTCGATCTAAGAAAGCTGAGCACTCCTCACAAAGCTTACCATGTAATGTACCTCATCGATGTTTTTTCTAAGCAACCACTACTTAAAAAACATAAGACTTGATATTTGGTAGAAATTACCCTGGTATAGATTTTTTCAGATTCCTTGAAGTGAAATCTCATGAACATCAGAAAGACTGAACTTTACCTCAAAGATCTTTTACATGGCTGCTCTCTTTAGTGCATATAGTAATCTTATCAATAAAAGAATCACAAATGTATTACTCAAAATAAGAAAATATGGCATAGGACACTTTTTTAAACAAAGGCATTAAAAATCCAGGGTAAATGAAACTGGGAGAAATATTCCCAACAGGACTTTGAAAAGATAGCTGAAACGAAAAAAAGGTTTTATTTCTTTCACTGAGTGCCTACAAATACAAACCTACCGTGCTATGGTAGCATATTTAAGAACAAGATTTCCATAATGTGTCACTATAGAAAGAAGATGATATCTCAACCAAATGATAAAATTTGCATAGCATCTGCAGAGTTATTTAAAAACAAAAGCACCAATCATGCAGCAGTAAAAAATATGCAGAACAAATGCAAAAATATGCTTACGAGTACCCATATTTCTAAGAATGCAATACAATCCAATTTTTAAGAATTGATTGTAGGAGCTATCAGACAATCAAAATTCGTATCTTTGTAACAGAAGGAATTGAAAAATACCGCAGTTGCACCAGTGGCCTTGGCAACATGCCGCAAATCCTCTTTGCGAACACGTCTCACAGCGAGAGTCCCGGCCTCCACAAAATACTGCAATAGCATTTGTATGAAAACATTTAACATAAAAGCATCATCATATAAGTATGCATGTTTCTGTGTCTTAGTTCACAAAGTCAGAGAGGCAAAAGCTATAAAGCCATGAGGCAGCAACATGGATATCCATCCAAGTAAATTAGTAAATAATAAGTCTGCATTTACAAACACAGTAACAAATCAGGATTCAAGAGTGGCATGACTAACATAAACAGCTATTAATAAACATGGAAAAAAGAGATTTAGGAGAGGGGGGACTGTTCATGCATGAGAGAGAGAGAGAGAGAGAGAGAGAGACAGGAGGGAAACAAGTAAAAAAAGAAAAGGAATTCAAAAAATATTGCAAAATAACAGTGCCCCCCCCCCCCCCCCGAATCATTTGCAAACTTGCCAAAGCAGCAAAAGAAAACTATTAGCAAGTTAGGAGGAAAAAAAGCACTTGCTTACCCTCACCACATGTAAAAAGCAAGAAAAGCATCCAAAGGGTCATGATAGTACACAAATGACATATATACCCATCAACAACTTATACAATCACAACCAAAATCATACCAAACAAATATTCATTGCTTCCATGGATTGTGCCACAGAAAGCATCACTGCATTTCTTTAGCATATATATTTCTGGGGATAACATCGAAGAGGTGGATGGAAGAACACAGGTTCAACACATTGAAGCAGGTTTTACAGCCATACTCATCAACAAGAACATATTAAATAGCCAGGCAACCTAGTGAAGTTCAATTGTACAACAGAACTATTGCCAATTTCAGGAAAAAAATGTAAATACAAAAATGCATGATTGCATGCATGCAAGCATGCATGTATATATGTATGTATTTATGTATTTGTACAGATAAATACCAAAAAAAACATGCCTTTAGTGCCATATCATCAATTCCCTTGGTCGTCAGTACAACATTAGCTCCTGCCTTTAGAATTTTCTCAATTCGCTCTTTTGTTATGTCAGCTTCTCTGTAAAAAGGGAAAGGTTAACTAACCAAATAAACAAGTAAAAAAGCTCACACAAATTCATCAACGAAAAAATAGGTAGTTCAAGCAACTTCATATAACAAATACTTGGCATAGTTGATACAGCCAATTGGGGGCTGGAATACTTATAGCAAGAAATTGGTAAAAAATACAAATCAAAGAAGTTTGAGTAGAGGCTTACATTGATGGCATGCAAAGAAAAGTTTTATGACAACCAAGTCAGATCAGAGTGTACTTCCAAACTCATAAAGGCAGCTCTCTCCTTTAACCATGGATGTTTGGTTGTTTTCACTACTAACTTCTGCTAGTGTGGTACCACAAAAACATGTGGCATATGACTAAAAAAATCTAGCATAATGCCCTTGGTGGATATAATTTGCGCTTTGACATTGCTATGATATGCTCAGCTTGCATTATAATCATAGATCTCCCTCAAGAGCTTAGCAATACATATGATAATATTAGTCAGCTGTCACCATAGTTGATGCGTAATCATAGCTATAACCATAACCATCAAGCCTAGTCCCAATAAATCATCATTCACCAGATATTCCTATCTACACTACCTTTGATGTTCCTTTCGAGCTTTTCCAATTCACAACATAGTACATATAATTAATTAGGTTTAACTTCTATATCTAAAAGTAGTAATTTGTATTTCTGAAATGATGGCAGATAACATTGGGTTACATTTAGTTCACCAAGACTGAAATAAGGTAGAATTTATTATGTTTTAGCTCATCTATTTTATCTTGATTTACAATTTGTACAAATAGTTTAAAACTATGATCTAACAGTGAAACAGCTCGAAAACTTATTGTTAGTGATCTCCACCCATCAAAGGACAAGTCTGCTTGCAGCATGGCCTGCCCTAAAGGGATGTGGCCTTCATTCATAGTGTGGTCTAGAGAACTCGTTTTGAAATAGGCTTTGCCAAGTTGCACACTGTCATATTATCCTTCATGGTACTACTTCTAGAATAAAAAATGATTTGGCAGTGCAAGATAGCAAGAAAGAGACAGAAATATATATATATATATACTACATGATGCATAACTTCAGAACAAAAGCTGTGAACAACATTCTAAATCAGGTGCAGCACAAACATTTAATTCAAGCACAAGAATTCTGTTCAAGCTAAAAATCACCTCTCACGAATTTTTTCAAGCTCTCTAGGATCGGTGACCAAGACTTGAACACCCATTTGCATTTTTGTCTTCTGGAGATTAAAATCAAGACAAGCAATTCTTGCAGGTGCAACTCTAGTAGCCATTCCTTGAGCTGCTCGGCCTGTATTTAAAGCATAGCCATTCAGCAAGTAGCTATCTTTAGCACTCTTCCCATGAGCTTTCAAGATATTGATGCCCTGCAGAAAGGGAGAAAATAAAAAACATGCAGGGTACTTGTATTAGAATCCAGGTTCACCATCTTTGTACCAGACCCATACCAGTACCACACTGGTACAGTGTCGGTACACATGGTGTAGAGATCAATTCAATGTACCAAGACTTGGTACATCCCCCATACCGAGTCTCCAATTAGTATTGGTACGTATGGCATGCCCAATATAGGTCGGTACATACTAGTACAGCAAACCATGATTAGAATAAATGTACAAGATCAGACAAAAAAAACAAGCCAGAACACATGGCCACCATGGCAAATTTTAAACACACTAGGTATTAGGAATTCCAATATTTAAATTCCGAAATTCTGGGATCTCATAAACAGGCTGCTCAAGGCTTAAAAATACAAGTTTCTGGATGGTTAAAAAATAACAGCTCAAGTTCAAGTCAATTGATAGAGAAGCAAAATATGTGAATTGTTGAAGTTTGACACAAGAAAAACCAAAAACAGCATACCAAGAAAGCATGTTGATTAGTTATGTCAATGAACAAGACATCACCCAACGATGTAATTTGAAGAACTTGAGATCATTCAAAATCCATCACAGATTGTTTACTGTTCATATCAATTAGCATCATTTGGAAAGGCAAGATATGAAACAAGAAAAAATGGCACTTCTTTAGGAACTAACCTTGATCGGATATCTAACTTCTCCCCTTGCATTTGTAGTCTTCACAGCTTGAACTGCATCTACAACCTAAACAAAGTTATGGTGACAGAACAAACAGTTCAGCAGTCCTGAATATCAAACAATCTAAGCAAACTAATTCTCAAGCCCCAGGGCTACAAAGTAATATTTTTTCCGCTATATATAGTAGAGAGAGAATTTATTTCCTTTGTCTGTGTTTGGTTTCCAAACCCTGATGAATGTAACAGAAGTGGATCCCTAGCCTCTATACGATATGCTTTCCCACCATGGGGGAAAAAACGAGAAGCTGAATACTAGTATAATTAAGCAAAGCATTTGAAAGGAATCAACTATCAGAGTATGTCCAAAAAACAAAAAAAAGATACATGAAGCGACAACACCAAAACATGAAGAATATGGTACTACATCTTGCTTAAGGTATAACGTGAAGCAATTGCATCAAGCTCACCAAATTTGCGAAGAAATCACTGTCACTGGCGATTAATTTTGAAGACATGCTTGTTTTTGCACAGTTTATGAGGGAATCTTTTCCGAGCTTTTCAACCTGAAGACAAGTACATTTATTATTGACTGGGTCACAACATTACACAAGCTTTCAACTGGATTCAGAAAGAGTATAATCACAGGTACCAGAATATTAATTGAACAATGAAGTTAATACCTTTACAGCCAGTTTTTCTTCAACATACTTGCAGGCTTCTCTCATCGCAAGCTGATAGACAACCAAGTGGTATCAAAAAAATGTTAGCAATACAAAGTTAAATCTTCAACAGGAATGATCATAGCCATAAGATAGAAAATTAAGCATAAGAACATGAAATTGAAAAACGTAATAATTGAATAATGCTCAGCATATCATCTATTGAAAGGATAAAACTCACCCTGTAGCCACTGATTATGGATGTTGGATGAATCTTGTTTCTCACGAGATCATTTGCTCTCTGCAGCAAATTATAAATATGGAAACACATCAAAATACTGCATGATGTTCCCAAATGATTTATGGTACATAACTGCACCATAAACTGAACCATAAGATCTGGTTACATGTCACCTTAAGCAGCTCTGCAGCTACAATAACCACAGATGTCGTCCCATCTCCCACTTCCCGGTCTTGAAGCTCAGCCAGCTCAACAAGAACCTACCCCAAAAGAGAACAAAATATAGAGAATTTAAATTGGTGAATATAAACTAGGAAAATTACAGAAGTAATAAGGATAATTACATCTCGGATTGACTACCTTGGCAGCTGGATGCTCAACTTCCAACATCTTGAGTATTGTTGCACCATCGTTAGTAATTGTCACATCACCAATGTCATCAACTAGCATCTAGTTTGTTCATTATACAAAAAATTAAGTTTCTAGCAAATAAAAGAACCTTTAACAAATATGATTAATATAAAAACATATATTGAATACACGAGAAGTCTAAAGAAAGAAGTGTTCAATATATTAAATGCAAAAGCCTTACAAAGATGCATAATGTTGCAATCCAGATGCCTGACCAGCATATTTAAAATAAAGGACTCGTGAAGAAGAGATAAACATAGAACCTTGTGACATAAGCAACTAAACACATAACATGTAACATGCACTTTTTCAGAGGACCAAGCTTCCCAAGTCCTTTCATGGCCAAAAGAAGAATGCACATCAATTTGACTTCCATGCCAGATGCACTCCAGGCCCTCTATGCTTCTAATTGGTGTTATATCTCTGCTGCTGAGTTGCATAAGCTGCTTGCAAATGGAGTCGATATAAATCAAAATATGTTATGTACAAAAGAAAATCGGCAGAGGTCTTGCATTGCAACGAGGCACATGGATTGCAGATTACAAGATGTTTCAAATTAACAGAGTCCTGTCATATTATGTTCTGCAATCTACCCAGTGCTTATACAATTGATCAGGTTCATTTGACGAGCTTAGAAGACAAAGTAGATGGTAATGATATGCTATGTTAAAGGGACCTGACTATGGGTGTTGGGAAAAATAATTGAAAGAAAAGAAAGAAATTAGAAAGGAGAACTCTTCGTGAGAAGTGGACCTAATTAGAGAAACCAGAGAGAGCGCAGAAGGTAAACAATTATTCAGGGAAAAAAGATATTTTGATAATTCCAATCTTACTTATACTCTATATGAATCTTAAACAAAGCAAATTGTTGCGACAGACCCTCATTGGTGACCTTGCATGCTAGTCCTTGGTTCTATTTCTATAGTGTTCCTTCAAGGCCGCTATTGTACGGGTTCATTTTGAATAAAAATGACATCTAAAAGGGTGATTTTTCATAAGGCAGAGCATCCAGCAAAGTTCAAGTAGGTTTACTCTGTCTTGTCCAATTTCTAGCTTTTAGCTCCTGCATGTTCACTTTTCCTGTTCGCATGAATAAGGGCCTACCGTCATACAAGCAATTATGCATTCATAATATGAAAAATGAAATATAAGGCTTGTACCTGACCTATGGAGTAGAAAATCTAGCTCTGGAACTTCCAAATGTCTACATAACTAAATATTGCACTCGTCATTGCCTGCTTGTATCCACAGTATATGGTACAAGCTTTTAATTCCTATTTCTTCCCTACCGCCCAGCTTTTTATCTCTTTTTTTATATATATTTTTCACAATTATTAAAAAGAACAGAAGAAGTAGATTCTTCAGCTTAGCTTCAAACAATTGTATGGGCAAGAAATTGGCCCCTCTGACTGATCTAAATGACACAACGAAAACAACCTTAGATAATGAGCTTTTTTCATGACTCGAGGTTGGTTTTATTAGTTTATATATCTTCTTTCATCATTAGTTCCTATGCAAAGGCAAAATATCCTAACATGGAGAGTCCTAGTATAATCTCCCACTACTTCAATTCAAATTGTACATATTCTTTTTCTATGGCCCTTCAACCTAATCTAAAGCATTGTTTGGCATGAATTTTTTCAGTTTTCCCAAAATCAACTAATTTGTTTATTAAAATATTGATCAGATATACTTTGAATTCATTAGAGTCTCGGCACCCCTTACTTTCTTTAAACTTCTAGAAAGAGAAACAGAAAACAAAACAATACACATAATCAAAAAAATAAGATCCATAAATGCAATACAAGAAAGGAAAAAAAAAACCCTTGTGAGCAACTTATGCCCTGACCATTTGTATGGGTGAATTCCAACATAAAAGGGCACCATCTAAACCCTGATCAAAACAAAATAACAGCAATCGAAACTAACCCAAATGCACATTTTCCAGCGATTATATAACTCAAATCTCTGGGAAAAAAAATAAAATAAAAACACAATAAAACGGTTCGAAAAATCACAACATGTCTCTACCGGTTATCCTAAAGAACACTTTTAGAAGGCCACTGGGGTTCAACTTCATAACACAAACCACGAGTTGCGATCTTTAAGAATCCAATGCCATGTACATCGGCAACACAAAAAGAATCCCAATTACTACCCTAAATCTCTGAAATCCAACGAGTAAAAGCATTTCTTTTTCTCCAATAACAGATCAAACAATGATGACTGTGGAATCTAAAAGCAGACTTACCTTGTCAAGACCGACCGGGCCCAGCGACGACTTCACGATGTTGGCAACCGCTTGACAAGCCACCACTGCAACCCCAATATATTGATAAGATGATCCAAAGCGGAGGACCAAGAAATGGAGCTATTCCAAAGGATAGCCAGCGCATTTGAACCAGATCGAGGGATCTAGAGGAAAGAAAGTACCGTTCTGGGTGCGGACATCTTGGCCGGACTGGCGTTCTCCGAGGATGTCGGGCGTCTGGGCCGCGATCGCCATTGCCGGAGCTCGGATGGTACGGGGGAGGTGGCTTCCACGAAAACCCTAGTTTTGTGCTTGGTTCGGTGGAAAAGGGAGAGCAGAAGGTCAAGTGGATACGAGAGTCTCGACAGGACCCTGCTGGGTTGGAGAGGGAGGCTGGTGCTTATCGTGGGGTTTGGTTTCCTGGCTTTGGGCTGGAGCCATGGTCATGGAGGGGTTGGTAGCGTGCAACGCCAGCCGTTGAAACTCCACTAGCGACACTTATATGATTGGTAGAACAAGCTGGACCCACTTATATGATTGGGGACTAGTTACGAGCGAACCTATCCACTAGAGTCTTGGATGATCCATTGCCGGCCCATGCCGCAGCCTCCTAATAATCTGCATTTCTTTCAAGGAAGATCTTTATAGTCACGGGCCATTACTGATAATCGGGGTAGTCATCAAACTCTAACGAAAAGATGAGCCAGGTCTACCGACATGGAGAGCCACTCACCAAACCTTGAGCGGGTGGTGTCCAAGCCCCGCCGAGGTAAGAAAAGCAAGAACCCCCACCATGGGCACCATGGGCACTATGCACCCATATCACCTTCTCCGTCTCCCTCGGTGGAGGGGTCCATTGATGAAGCCGTCAGGTGCATGGCGAAGAAGTGCCTGGAGGATGACCGCAAGCTGGCAGAATTATCCCGTCGGTTTGCCAATCTACAGGGCTCCACTAGCGAGCCAGCGAGCTACGACGCCCGTCCCCCATTCTTCCAAGAAATTCAAGGGGAGCCGATCCCAGGTCGGTTCCGTATGTCGTAGGTGGATCCTTACGACAGGACCACCGACCCCCTGGACCACTTGGAAAGTTACCGAGCCCTCATGAGGGTCCAGGGGGCCACCGACGCCCTCCTCTGCATCACCTTTCCTGCTACTCTCCGGAAGGCAGCCCGGGTGTGGTTCACCCGTCTAGAGCTGGAGAGTATCAACTCCTTCGTCCAGCTGGGGCAGAGGTTCGTGGCCCACTTCGATGCCTGTCGGAAGATGCCACGAGAGGCAGACAGCTTCTTCTCCATCAGGCAGCAGGACCGTGAGCCACTACGGGACTACGTGGCCCGTTTCAAGGCTACCGCGTTGGAGATCTACAATCTTGAGGAGCCGGTTGCTATGCTGGCCCTAAAGTGAGGGCTCATGACCTCCCGTTTGACCTACTCGCTTGACAAGAAGCCCCCGAAGACCTACTCCGAGCTCCTCCTTCGAGCTCAGAAGTATATCCGTGCCGAGGAGGCGGATCGTACGAGACGGGAGCTCGACGGGAAGCCGTTGAAGAAGCCAACCCCCGCCGAAGCATCCGGGGCGCGGAAGTCGGGACCCCCAGCTCCGAGCTCTCGGCAAGGACCAAGTCCGAGAGGTGCTCCCGTTTCCGAGGAGAGTTACACCCCCCTCCTCGCCCCGAGGACGAAGATCCTCATGGAGATCGAAGGCGATAACTACCTGAGGCGCCCGCCTTCAATGAAGCCGTCCTCTGGCCGTGAACAACGAAGTACTGTCGCTTCTACCATGACCACGACCATGACACAGAGGAATGTCGCAACCTCAAGTGGGAAATCGAAGAGCTCATCAAGAGGGGCAACCTCGGAAGGTTTGTGCGGGGCAGGCCTCAAGCAGAACCTCAGGTGCTCATCGTTCTCCCGCCAATTCCAGCGATCAACAACCGCCCTACCGAGAAGCTGGTAGGGATGATATGTTAGGGAGCCGAGTGCACACCCATGAAGGCTCGGAGGGCAGGGCATTCTGAAAATGTACTCCCCTTTATGAAGGAAGGAGAAGACGGGGGAAAAAATATAAATAATGATGCCATGGTCGTCGAGATGATGATCGCGAAGCATCTTGTAAAACGCATCATGGTTGATAGTGGAAGCTCCACATATGTGCTTTTCTACGATGCTTTCTTCAGGATGAATCTTTTTCCTGCTCAACTCAGACCTGTGCACACCCCCTTGTTGGTTTCATAGGTGATTCTGTAAGGGTGGAGGGAGAAATTACTCTCCCAGTCACTACCGGGACCCCTCCTCGGCAGAGCACCGTCATGGTGACTTTCGCAGTTGTTAGGCTTCCTTCAGCCTACAACATGATTCTAGGACGACCCGGGCTCAACCTGCTCGACGCCGTCGTCTCCATCAAGAGACTACTTGTACAGTTCCCAACTTCCTACGATGTCAAAGAGATAAGGGGAGCACCCTTGCCGGTGCAGCACTATTTCCAAACCCTCCCTGGGGCCAAGGCTTCCGAGGGCGATCCTAGGACAGACGATCTCGACCAAAGGGCTCAAGACCCCAAGGGAGGCCCGGTCGAACACCTGCTCTCTTATCCGCTCAGAGATGACCCTGCGAAGATGGTGCAGATTGGAGCCCAGCTACAGGATGAGGAGAGGGCCTAATTTTTGGAGTTCCTGCGGGCGAATGCAGATGTGTTTGCCTGGACGGCGATGGACATGCCAGGTATTCTCCCCGATGTCATCACTCACAAGCTGAGCATTGACCCAAAATATAGGCCAGTTCAGCAGAAGAAAAGAAACTTCGTCCTGGAAAGGCAGGCGTCCATTAATGAGGAGGTAGACAAACTCCTCGTCACTGGTTTCATTCGGGAGGTGCAATATTCGAGCTGGTTGGTGAATGTAGTGATGGTGAAGAAGAACAATAAAAAATGGAGGAACTGTGTAGACTACCCCGACCTCAATAAGGCATGCCCGAAGGATAGCTTCTCCCTGTCGAAGATCGATCAGCTAGTGGACACCACCTCGGGGCACAGGCTGCTTTCGTTTATGGATGCATTCTCTGGATACAATCAGATCCGAATGCACCCTAAGGATGAGGAGCACACCGCCTTCGTCATCGACCAAGGGACATACTACTACAGAATGATGCCCTTTGGTCTGAAGAACGCTAGGACCACATACCAGCATCTGGTCAATAGGATCTTCAAAGACCAGATCGGCCAGAACATGTAGTTGTATGTGGACGACATGCTTGTCATGAGCAAGCCGAGCTCAGACCACATCGCCGACCTCGTCGAAGCCTTCCACAACCTCCGAGAGCACCAGATGAAGTTGAACCCCGCAAAGTGCGCCTTCGGAATGGTGGCGGGAAAGTTCCTTGGCTTCATGGTCACTCAGAGGGGGATCGAAGCCAACCCGGAGAAGGTCCAGGCGATCATTGACATGGAGCACCCGACGTCCAAGAAGCAGGTTCAGTGCTTGACGAGGCGTATCACTGCACTGAGCCGGTTCATCTCGAGGTCGGTCGATCGCTGCCTTCCCTTCTTCAAGGTACTGCGCAAGATGCATGATTTCACCTGGGCGGAGGAGTACAGGATGGCCTTTGAGGAGCTGAAGGAATTCCTGGCTTCTCCCCCGTTGCTCTCCAGACCGGAAGAAGGGAAGGAGCTCCTACTCTATCTGGCGGTCACACCTGGAGCTGTCAGCTTGGTTCTCATCTGCGTAGACGGTGACAGATCCCAGAAGCCAGTGTACTACACCAGCAAAATCCTCCATAATGCGGAGATCAGGTATACTCATCCCGAGAAACTCATTTTTGCACTAATAATGTCTGCTAAGCGCCTTAGGCCCTATTTCCAAGCACACCCTATCGTGGTCGTGACGGATCAGCCACTGAGGACCATACTTAGCCGCCTCGAGACCTCAGGAAGACTGGCCAAGTGGTCCCTGCTACTCAGCGAGTTCGACATAGTATAACGGCCGAGGTCTTCGCAGAAGGTCCAAGTCCTAGCCAACTTCGTGGTCGAATGCACCGGGCTCACCGAGGAGTTAGAGCAGACAATAATGGAGCCCCAAACGGAGCTCGGACCAGGGGAGGAGCCCTGGATCCTCCATGTGGACAGTGCGTCCAACTCCGATGGGAGTGGAGCAGGCCTCATCCTCGCCAACAGCGATGAGGTGGTGGCAGAGTGTGCCCTCCGCTTCAAGTTCGCCACAACAAACAACCAGACGGAGTAAGAGGCGCTCCTCGTGGGTCTGAAAGTCTCCCGCGAGCTGGACGTGCAGATCTTGAAAGTCTTCACCGACTCCCAACTGGTTGCCGGGCAAGTCTCCGAAGAATATGAGGCCAGAGACCCCCAAATGATGAAGTACTTGGATCGAGTCCGCTCTAGCACGGCAGGCTTCTGACACTTTAACATCTTCCATATCCCCTGGGGGGAGAATGCACGCATGGATGCACTATCAAGGCTCGCGACCTTGCCGGACTCATCACTGGGGCGCGCCTACATCGAGTACCTCGATAATCCAAGCTATGAAAGCCCATAGGAGGTGCACCAAGTCATCCCCGAGCCGAGCTGGATGGACATGTACGTCAGGTACATCAATGATGGCACCTTGCCAGAGGATCGCGTGGAAGCCGGCCTCGTCAAGAAGAAGGCCTCCCGATTCATTCTGATGGAAGGCCAGCTCTACCGCTGGTCTCACTCCTACCCACTCCTGAAGTGCCTCAGGCCCGCAGAGGCGACCTTCATACTCTAGGAAATATACGAAGGCCTCTGTAGAAATCATGTAGGAGGAAGAACATTAGCTTACAAGGCTCTTCGCCAGGGGTACATCTGGGAGACCATGAGGGAGAACCCCATCGACTTCGTTAAAAGGTGCGACAAATACCAGCGCCACGCCCATATACAGCGCCACGCCCATATACAGTGCCAGTTGGTGGAGCCGATCTCCCAGCTTTCATCCCCTTGGCCCTTTGCTCAGTGGGGAATGGACATCCTAGGACCATTCCCCCCTGCATCTGGACAACGAAGGTTCCTGCTAGTGGCGATTGACTACTTCACCAAGTGGGTCGAAGTAGAACCACTAGCTCGGATCACTGAAGCCAATGTTCGCCAATTCTTATGGAAGTCAATTATCTACCGCTTCAGACTCCCCCACTGCATCATCACCGACAACGGGCGATAATTAGACAACCGGGAGTTCAAAGGGTTCTGCACTGAGCACGGCATCCAACATCGCTTCACCTCAGTAGCCCATCTCCAAACAAATGGGGAGGCCGAGATAACTAATCGGACCATCCTCCAAGGGCAGATAGGCGGAAGAACTCCCAAGTGTTCTCTGGGCCTACCACACAATGCCTAGAACGGCAACCGACGAGATGCCCTTCAACCTTGTCTTCGGTATCGAGGCAGTCATCCCGGTTGAGCTTGGCATGCCCACGCTACAATACAGTATTACGACGAGGCGTAGAACTCGGCACACCTTCTGCTCAACTTAGACCTCCTCGAAGAAACAAGGGATAAAGCTCGGCTCCGAATGGCAGCATACCGGCAACGAGTGGCCCAGTATTACAACGCACGGGTAAGGCCAAAAGTCTTTAGGCCCGGGGTCTTGGTGCTGCACCGAGCCGAAGCATCTCAACCTCGGGAGTGTGGCAAGCTCTCACCAAATTGGGAAGGCCCCTACAAAGAGGCTGAGGTCCTCTCACATGGGGCCTACTACCTCAAGGATCTTCACGGTGTCTGGTTCCCTTGAACATGGAATGCCTGCAACCTGAGAAGATACTATCAATAATGTAAGACTCTCTTCCAGTAGTAATAAAGATTTTCTTTTGTACAAGTAGCTATCTGCCTTGCAGGAGAATCTCCAGCAAGTCTTCGAGCCCAGCTCCAAGATACCAACTCCTGAGCCCAGTTCTCAGGCAACCAAGACCGGGGCCCAGCTCTCCGGCCAGCAAGTCTCCGAGCCCAGCTCCAAGACACCAACTCCTAAGCCCATCTCTCAGGCAAACCTGGACCGGAGCCTAGCTCTCCGGCCAAGAAGTCTTCGAGCCCAGCTCTAAGACACCAACTCCTGAGCCCAGCTCTTAGGCAAACCTGGACCGGGGCCCAACTCTCCGGCCAAGAAGTCTTCGAGCCCAGCTCCAAGACTCCAACTCCTGAGCCCAGCTCTCAGGCAACCAAGACCCGGGGCCCAGCTCTCCAGAAGACAAGTCTTCGAGCCAAGCTCCAAGACACCAACTATTGAGCCCAGCTCTCAGGCAAACCTGAACCGGGGCCCAACTCTCCGGTCAACAAGTCTTCGAGCCCAGCTCCAAGACTCCAACTCCTGAGCCTAGCTCTTAGGCGACCAAGACCCGGGGCCCAGCTCTCCGGAAGACAAGTCTTCGAGCCCAGCTCCAAGATACCAACTCCTGAGCCCAGCTCTCTGGCAAACCTGGACCGGGGCCTAGCTTTCCGAAAGACAAGTCTTCAAGCCCAGCACCAAGACACCAACTCCTGAGCCCAGCTCTCAGGCAAACCTGAACCGGGACCCAGCTCTCCGGCCAGCAAGTCTCCGAGCCCAGCTCCAAGACACCAACTCCTAAGCTCAGCTCTCAGGCAAACCTAGACCGGGGCCTAGCTCTCTGGCCAAGAAGTCTTCGAGCCCAGCTCCAAGACACCAACTCCTGAGCCCAGCTCTCGGGCAAACCTGGACCGGGGCCCAACTCTCCGGCCAAGAAGTCTTCGAGCCCAGCTCCAAGACTCCAACTCCTGAGCCCAGCTCTCAGGCAAACCTGAACTGGGGCCCAGCTCTCCGGCCAGCAAATCTTCGAGCCTAGCTCCAAGACACCAACTCCTGAGCCTAGCTCTTAGGCGACCAAGACCCGAGACCCAGCTCTCTGGAAGACAAGTCTTCGAGCCCAGCTCCAAGACACCAACTCCTGAGCCCAGCTCTCAGGCAAACCTGGATCGGGGCCCAGCTCTCCGGCCAACAAGTCTCCGAGCCCAGCTCCAAGACACCAACTCCTGAGCCTAGCTCTTAGGCGACCAAGACCCGGGGCCCAGCTCTCTGGAAGAAAAGTCTTTGAGCATAGCTCCAAGACAAGACCTGAGCCCAACTCTCAGGCAACCTCGGACCGAGGCCCAGCCCTCCGATTAAGAAGTCTTCGAGCCTAGCTCCAAGACACCAAGACCTGAGCCCAGCTCTCAGGCAACCCTGGACCAGGGCCCAGCTCTCCAGCCAACAAGTCTTCGAGCCTAGCTCCAAGATACCAAGACTTGAGCCCAGCTCTCAGGCAACCTTGGATCGGGGCCCAGCCCTCCGGCCAAGAAGTCTTCGAGCCTAGCTCCAAGACACCAAGACTTGAGCCCAGCACTCAGGCAACCCTGGACCGGGTCCCAGCTCTCCGGCCAGCAAGTCTTCGAGCCTAGCTCCAAGATACCAAGACCTAAGCCCAGCTCTCGGGCAACCTTGGACCGGGGCCCAGCTCTTCGGCCAACAAGTCTTTGAGCCCAGTTGCTCTCAAACTATCAAAGTCCTGATCCCAACTCACCAATATTGAAGCCTGAAGGCCAAATCCCAGACAAGGTGGAACCCTCCTCTCTGATCTCACCACACATCTCAAAAAAAAAGGGGAGAAGAAAAGAAAAGAAGGAAGAGGGGAGAGACAAGGAGTGCTCAGGACGAGGTAGTTAAAAAGATTCATATCATTAATAAGATTTGTTTGCAAAGCATCCTTGGGCCCCCGACATGCCGGGTGACCCAAACCAAGTACAAAAAGAAGAAGGCAAGAAAAACCTACTCTACTCGAGCTGGCCCCCAACAGGGCTACGAGAGTGCGAGGTTCCGTCCCCAAGGGCCTCCAACTGTGCAGCTCCAGCCTCAGGTGGCACAGCTCCAGCCTCGACTGGTGGGGAAGGCTCGGGAGCAACTGCTTCTTCAATGTCCGCACCCAGGCTCGGCTCCACATTCGAAGCCCGAGGGTAGCTAAAGCGGCTACGGCCCTCATCGAGAACGAACCCCTCGACCCGGCCGTGCAGGTATATAAAACCTTTGAAGGAGTCCGACACCATTTGTTGGATCTCGACGGTGAACTCCTCCAAAGATCTGTACCTAGCCATGGCCCCTTCAGCCTCCTTCCTCGTCTCGGTGGCTTGCTCCCCTGCCATCTCTGCCGACTTAGCCGCCTTCGCTGTCGCCTTCTCGGCTGCAGCCAACTTCTCCTTTGCCACCGCCAGCTCGGTTTGAAGGGATTGTGCTTTCTCCTTTTGCCGAATTGCCTCAGTGTTGAAAGATGTCAGCCTCTTCTCAGCGACCGCGAGTTCCTCGGCCTTCCTCTTCGACCGGCCCCGCTCCTGGTCGAGGCTCTCCTGGAGCTCCTTTGCTCTCCCCTCAGAACCGGCGAGCTATTTCTCGAGACCCTTGATCTTCTGACCAAGCACCCCGTTGGCATCGGTCCTCTTCTTCAGGTCGGCCTTCAGAGACTCGACCTCTGCTGCTCGCTGCTGATCATTCTTCAGCCAGTTCTTGCAGCAGTCTCTAATCAGGAGGACCTCGGCACCGATCTACATCATGCAAAAGGTTAGCAAAAAAAAAAGAGAGAAAAGAAAATGAAGGAAATTAAAAGGGAGAGTCACCTACCAAAAAAAGCTGGGGGAAGATGTTGCTGATCGCATCCCCCAAATGCTGTCCGGTCATCTCTTGATGGTCGCAAGCCTGGATAAAGAAATCCATCATGCACTCCGCCAATGCTTAATTCCAGAGCAAAGAGCTCTACGACCCCAGCCTGAAAGGGATCCAACGGTGCTCCTTTTCCCTCCTGCTCATCTCGGGAGCTGGATCACTTGCCCCTCCGGTGGAAGCGCCCTCCGATGCGGGTTGAGAGCTCGACCTCCTCTCAGGCGGTGCCCCGGCCATAGGTTCGGCTCCCCCATGAGCCTCCTCCTCCTCGACCTCAATGATGGCAGGCCCTGGAGAATGGGGGGACACGGCGGTGGCGGCAACGGCAGCCCTGGCCCGGATGATCACCTCAAGCTCCGGGGTAGGGGCCATCTCTTGTTGCCTCGACTGCTCTAGAACTTTTCGGACTACCCGCTGACTTGGCCTTGGCACCGCAAACGTCGTCCTGTCCACTTGTGCGGGAGCGGCTTCAGTTTCCCTCCTACTTGGGTCGGCCGGCACGGCGGGAGCGGTCGTCGATGTGCTCTCGCCCCGAGCCTGTCTCCTTGGAGGCTCATCGACCAACCCGGTTGGCGGTCTCTTCCTGGTGATCGCCAGCAAGTCACTCTCCATGAAGATCATACTTGTACACAAACCACACAATGATTGGAGCTCAGAAGGGACGGTATCAAGAGCACAGAAGAAAGGAAAGCTTGAGCCGAACTCACCCAACCCCCTCGTTGGGTCGACCCCGGCTTTAGAGAGGTTCTTCTCTGACAGTAGAACCTCAAGGAAAGAAATCTGGGTGGTGTGGAGCTGCTCGTAGTTATCCCGATCAGCCGCATCAACCATAGAGCTTCGGTTGGATGACTAATCCGGGTCGCTCCAGACCCAGTCAACCCCATCAACCATGGCAAAGAAGAATTTGCTTTTCCATCCCTTGATGGAAGAGGGGATCTCAAACCTAATGCCCTTTGGACGAGAAGACAAGGACCACCACCCGTCCTTAGTGGGGTGGCGCTTCAGGATGAAGAATGTCCTGAACAAGGAGAACCGGGCAACAAACCCGTGGAAGTGGCATAGTACGATGAAGGAGAAGATGGTCCTAATGGTGTTCGGGACCAGCTGAGCAGGGACAAGTCAGTAGTTATCCAGTACCGACAAGAAGAAAGGGTGAAAGGGGAAGCAGAGCCCTCCTGAGAAGGTCTCCTCATAAAAAGCTATTCGGCCCGGGCTACTGGAAATAACCCGGTCCCCTGGTCGGGGGATTAGAAGCTGGATGGAATGCGGGATGCCATAGATATCCCGGATGGTCCCTAGTTCCTCAGCAGTGATCGTCGAGATGATCCTACCAGGACTTGCTGACCGAACAGACTCGGGGACAGGTTCAGATGGGGGAGGAGGATGAGAAGGACAGGAAGGACCAGCCCCTGGTTCCCTAATAGCTACGGGACCAAGGGGATGCCTCCTACTGAACTCAAAATGCGCCCTATCCCCCTCCTCATCAGAGGAAGAAGATGGCGATCTCGACACAGAAGGACCGGCTTCGCACTGATTGATAGAAGGATGGAAGCCCGAACCGAAATGAGACATCTTTGAAGAAGGAAGGAGCAGGAGACTAAAGAAGAAGAAGGGACGGACTCAGTTTGGAGAAGGCCTTAGACTCGGAGGAAGAATCCTACTCTGATGGGAAGAAGAAGAGAAAGAAGACCAACCTGGTTCCTTAGAGGGTCGATGCAATCAGGGAGGAGAGGAAGCTTGGGCACGGCAGCGGGCACGAAGAATTCGAAAGAATAGATGTTTTGGATAAAAACTTCTTTTCATTTCGAAATGACCCATCTCATCTGTACCGTTACAGCCCCCTCCGCTAACAGATTCATGCCACATGCTGGCCATTGGTGGGTAAGGCATCCCGGCCGCTCTGAGTTCAATGCTGGCAATAACTACTCCTTGGACGTGGCCACATGGCACCCCCGCAATGGCCTGGGGAACCATTTTGCGAAGCGCCGGCGATCATGGCCATAATTATGCCAGATCTTCACCTTTCCACATCAGCAATGCAATTACTCCATTCGACCCAAGCACCACACACTAACGAGCCTCGGGAGTGGGGGGCAAATGATGTGGCACGATCGCTGACATGGAGTAGCTGTCAGACGCCACGTCAGAAAAAGCTGCCATGACAAATACTCTGCTCAGACTCCTTCGTCGGGCTGAGCTCCCTCAGAACAACGAAGCTGCCCGTCGAGGCCGAGCTCCGTCCTCTGCTGGGTCAAGCCCGCGAGCTCGGGACGCTTAGGCCAGAGCCGAGCGGCATCCCCCAGATCGAACCCCTCGAGATCGAGCCCCGTGGTCTGGAGTCGAGCTCTGCCCTCCTCTGCCACGTGGAGCCTCTCCGAGGTCGAGTCCTCTAGGCTGGGGCCGCGCTCTCCCCTCCTCCGTTAGGTCGAGCTCGTCCGAAGTCGAGCTCCGTTGGTCCGGAGTCAAGCTCAGCCCTCCTTCGCTAAGTGGAGCCACATCGAGGCTGAGCCCCACGAAGTCGAGCCCTGCCTCTCCAGCTCGCCCCCAGCTCGGGCTAAGGTACCGGCAAGCAGGAAGACAGCACCATCATCTCAGGACGCCGGCGAGCTGCTCGAGGATCGTAGTGAGACACACACCAGGTCGCAATAACTACCCGTGGCCGTTACTTACACCAGAAAAGGGAGAAGCCCTTCGATCAAGGCACCATGCTCTTCATCAACCACTTGAACCACCCAGAAGAGGAAGTCAACCAGAAGATTCGAATCCCGGGGGCGGCGGCCTCCAATCGAGGCATTGCCATGCTTCCCGGAATAAGATGACCAGAAGAAATGTCAGAACATATGACAGCTTCCCTTATCACAAATCGGGAAAGATGTCCCGGGACACCGCCGCACATGCCTGATAGCCCAGCGAAGGTCCCGAGACAGGCGTTCAACGGTCACCTAGACTACAAAGAACGTTCGGCACCCCCAGAGGGGGGAGAGGTACGTAAGCGCAAACACAAGTGCAAGCTCAACCACAGAGCAACACACCACAAGATCCAAGCAAGTGATGGAGGAAAGGCCATACAGAGAATCCCTCTGGTTCGGCCACCATCCTCCCGACACACTTGCATCCCACTCTCACACCATTCACTCCTCCTAGCATGAAGTCCATCAAGAGGGGCTCGACCAGGAGGATCTGTTCCCCTGGATCGTCACTGACTTGACCGTCGGAGTGCCCCCACCGAAATTCCCGGCCTGGGTCACTAACCCTGTTTCTTGCAGGTCCAGTAGAACAGGACCGCCCAGGAGCATCAAGTGGCACGATCTGACCTCGACAGCAGCTACAGGCCACGACGATCTTGACGGCAACACCAACTACTATTAAACATACAAAATAAATAAATAAAATATTTTTAAAATAAATTATAATATAAAAATAATTATAAATATATTTTTATATTAAAAATATGATTCATAAAAATCTTAAATTATTATTTAGAGGCCTAAATAAGTTTGGCCCATAATAATATTGTCAAGTTCTAATCGGGTCCAAATTCGGTAAACCCGGATTTGATTCGAAAAAAGAATTATGTTCAATTTTAAAACTCGACCTGAATTCTTGAAAATGGATCAGGTTGGATCTAAGCGGGTTGAGTTAGATGGGATCACAGATCAACCCAACTCATTTGTAGCTTTACCTATGCAATAAAAATAATTTAAAATAAAAAATATATATAAAGTGAGATGGAATAAAGAAAAATTCTCCTAGATATATTGGCAAGCTCCTCGAATCTACTCTAAAGCTAAGCTGAGTTAAATAAAAGTTGCATCGACCACAGAATTTTGGTTGGGAGACTTGTCCGAATCGCTCCAGACCCAGTCGACCCCCTCGATCTCAACAAAGAAAAACTTGCTCTTCCATCCCCTGATAGAAGAGGAAAGCTCAAACTTGATGCCCTTTGGGCGGGAGGACAAGGACCACCACCCATCCTCGGTTGGGTGGCACTTCAAGACAAAGAAAGCCCTGAACAAGGAAAAGTGGGCAATGAACCCGTGGAGGGCACAATGAAGGAAAAAACGACCCTAATGGCGTTTGGCACTAGCTATGCGGGGACCAGACGATAATTGTCCAGGACGGACAGGAAGAAAGGATGGAAGGAAAATCGGAGACCCCCCGAGAAGGTCCCCTCATAAAATGCAAGACGGCCCGGGCCACTAGAAGTGACCCATTCCCCCAGCTGGGGGATCATGAGCCGGACGGAAGCCAGGATGCCATTGACATCCCGGACAGTCCTCAGTTTCTTGATAGTGATCATCGAGGCAACCCCACCAGGACCTGTGGACCGTATTGACTCAAAGACGGGGTCAGAAGGAGAAGGAGGAGGCAAAGAAGGGCCAGATTCTGGTTCCCTGATGAGCACCGGACCGGGAGGACGCCTCCTACTAAGCTCAAAGGGAGTTGCATCTTCCTCTCCGTCAGAAGAAGAAGAAGAAGATGCCGGCCTCCGCTCGGAGGGACCTGCCTCGCCCTGATCAGTGGAGGGGCGGAAGCCCGGACCAAAACGGGACATCCTCGAGAATGAGGGGAAGGAAGGACTTGAAGTAAAGGACGGAAGAGAAGACTCAACCTAAAAAAGACTCCAGACCCCGAGAAAGAACCCTATTCTAGCGGGGGAAAGAGGGAGAAGAAGCTGACTTATTGCCTTAGAAAATTCGGGATGACTGGAAGGAGGAAGAAACTTGGATGCGGCAGCAGCAGACACGGAGAATTCAAAAAGAATGGATGGTTCGGGTAAAGCTCTCCTTTCATTTCGAAATGATCCGAGGGATTCGTACCGATTCAACCCTTCCGCCAATGGATCTACCCCACGTGCTGTCCATCGGTAAGAATGGCGTCCCGGCCGCTCTGCATTCTGCGCCAACATTAACTGCTCCTCGGACGTGGCCACATGGCATCCCCGCATTGGTCCGCAGGGTCGGTCCCCGAAGCACCAGTAATCATGGCCATCATCATGCCAGATTTTTGCCTTTCCACGTCAGCATCGCAATTACTCCCTTCGACCCGAGTGCCGCGCACTAACGGACCTCGGGAGTGGGGGGCAAATGATGTGAAGGGATCGCTGACGTGGAGGAACCGGCAGGCATCATGTCAAGAAAAGACGCCACATCGATTCTCCAGCTCGGATCCCACTACCGAGCTGAGCTGAGCTCCCTCAGAACAACAAGCCGAGCTCAGTCCTCTGCCAAGTTGTGCCCGCAAGCTCGGGATGCCTAGGTTGGAGCCGCCTTCCGCCCTCCAGAGCGAGACCCTCGAAGGCTAGTGCCCTGCGGTCGAGGTCGAGCCAAGAGCTCACCCGTCGATGTGGAGCCTCTCCGAGCGTGCGCCCTCTGGACCGGGTCCGCCTTCCGCCCTCCAGAGCGAGACCCTCGGAGGCTAGTGCCCTGCGATCGAGGTCGAGCCAAGAGCTCACCCGCCGATGTGGAGCCTCTCCGAGCGCGCGCCCTCTGGACCGGGTTCGCCTTCCGCCCTCCAGAGCGAGACCCTTGGAGGCTAGTGCCCTGCGATCGAGGTCGAGCCAAGAGCTCACCCACCGATATGGAGCCTCTCCAAGCGTGCGCCCTCTGGACCAGGTTCGCCTTCCGCCCTCCAGAGCGATACCCTCGGAGGCTATCCGATGGATTCTTCCGGGTTAACCTGCTTCCCTGCTGTTATGCAAAGGAATAATAAATAAAAACTATCAAACGAACGGCTCACATAGAACGCTCCGGTTTAGGTCCACTTGGTACGTTAGTAGTGGTTGTAGTACAACCCACCATTAGACCCTACAGTCCTTCCACCTTAAACATAGGCTTTTATGCTCTCTCTCTCTCTCTCTCTCTCTCTCTCTCTCTCTCTCTCTCTCTCTCCGACGACAACATGGAAAAATATAAACTCTTTATTCCAACCTGAGGATAACCATGCAAATACTTAAAGTCTACTTCAATCTACCGCACATCAACCAACATCTTGCCTTCCTTGCCTTGACATCTCTTCCTCCCCCTTTCCTCCATTCCCCCAGGTCTCTCCATTCCTGAATCTCCCCCAAGCCCAAGCCAAGAAGTTAGCCATGGAGAACACCAACACCGTCTGCTCGATGTGCGGCGACGTCGGCTTCCCGGAGAAGCTCTTCCAATGCATCCGATGCCACTCCCGCTTCCAGCACTCGTATGCATTCCCACATCTTCTCTTATCTTTGTTCTTTATCATTACGCTCTCCCAAACTTCTTCGTGATCTCCTCCTTTGCGAAATCCCAGCTACTGCACCAACTACTATGGTGAGAGGACCACCGGGCTGTGTGACTGGTGCCTGAGCGAAGAAAAACACGGATCGCCTTCCAAGAAGTCGGCAGGAAAAGATGGCGCCGGCAGTGATAAGGTCAAAGAGAACGAAGACCGGGAGGAGACCGGCAGCCGGAGCAAGAGCAGTGCTTCTTCTTCTTCGAAACCGGCTGGCCGCAGGTACAAGCTCCTCAAAGACGTGCTGTCGTAAGGATGATCTGCTACTTGTTCTTGTGCTGTAAGTATGAAGCTTCGATATGTAATTAACTTTGAATGGTGAGAAAAGAAGAAAAAAAAAAAGAAGAAGTAAACAATATCCTGTAAAAAATTATAGTTTTAATTTGCCATCATATGCGTACACTCTAAATGGCTTCGAGATAATTGTCTCTTCTAAACAAGTTTTCCAAGAAATGACTGGCTAAAATGAATTGAAACCGTTCAAATCTTTTTTTGAAGGGATAAATAATTAATATAAATCTTAGAAGTTAAAGGTGCAAGTAAACCGATTCTGTATTTGGGCCCCATTCCTTTACCCTTATCTTTCCGAGTCTCGTATTTATTTAATGAGTAAGAAATTAATATCATCCAGTGCGCGGAATCTTTTCATCACTCCATATTCAAGCTCCTAGCTAGCATCTACATTTTGTATATAGTCAGGACATTTCTCAGAGAGAGAAGATATTCTATACTTAGAATTAAAGCATCCACCGTAAAAAAAAAAAAATGATGATCATATCTCTCTCGTTAAGTGACAAATGAGCACGGCATTATTGGTGCCGACACTCCCAAATTCTTCTACAGAAGATATGTTCCATTGTTTAGACTCCAGGTGTCGATCGATCGATAATTCTGAAGAACTACAATTAAGCTCTGAGTAACTATATAATAGTGAAATTAAGCACAGTTTTTTTTTTTTTTTCCGGATCGAAATCCGTGTTGTGATTGCAATATTGGTTGCAAATAAAATAAAATGAAAGAAATCCTGGCGACGAGTTATGCAGTACCGGTGATGACCCTGTGCTTGACTGCTTAAACCCCTACAAATAATTAAATGCAAGAAAGATGTAGTCTTTTAGGTGTCATGTGGCAAAAAGAGTATCCAACAACGAATGCTGGGCTGGGCCATCTAACACGTTGAAAAGTACTAACGCACAAGGGTCGCTCCCCACCCCCATGCTGGATTCTGCAGCAGATTCTAGCTTTGCAGTCTCGTCGACGTTTCGTCGTACCTCATAATGCATGGCGCACCTCCCACGCATGGACGGATTATCTATCATGTTGGTTCCTTCATCGTTGAAACTCATTACTCTCTCTCTCTCTCTCTCTCTCTCTCTCTCTCTCTCTCTCTCTCTCTATATATATATATATATATATATATATATATATATATATATATATATATATATATATATCCAATTTTTTCTCAAATTTTTAAAATTTTTTAGAATAAATATAATTTTTTTCACTTACATTAATAGTATATTAATGTTTGCTAATGATTGTTAAAACTTTTATTGGTGGGATAATTTTTTTTTTCAAAATAAATATAAATACTCTAAAATAAATACAAATCTTAACCGAATAAATTTGAACACTTTAGAATAAATAAAAATACTTCTATATGTACTTATTTGTATTTATTTTAAAATATTTCTATTTATTTTAAAAAAAGATTTATATTTTTATTTATATTTATTTTATACTATTAATATAGTATTAACTTTTTATGTACTTTTTTGCATAAAAATCTATGCAAACCAAATGGACTTAATTAGATTTAACTTCAATTCCTTTCAAAATAAACTATATATATATATATATACACACACACACCTTATTACTAATGTATCTATACATGTGTCTGACGAATTCATGAGATGGCTGCAAAATATATTAGATAAAATTTACTATACTGTCACGCCCCGAATTCAATACCGGAAACGGCTACGTGACCGGCCGCACAAACCCTAGATTTTACCCTAGAGATTATGCAAGGCCTAGGTACACAACAATTCAAATGTATCCAAAGTAAATGAATATTGTATAAACAAATCAGATACAATGTATAGTTCATAATTAACTTGAGATCATAAAATGGTCCACTGACTCAAAAGTCAGTAACCGGACAACTAACTATATATCTCAACAAACATGATGCTCCGTCTCACGCCCAGCCCAGATCCTCCTTAAGTTTCCTGAGTCTCTGAAAGAAAACAGATAGTAGGGAGTGAGCTACATAGCCCAGTAAGGGTTCCAAAATAATCACCAATAATAATTTACATGTATATGAAAGCAGTAAACATTACCATGACGAAATCAACAATTCCGATTTCATGTCTAACAAAACTTTGGAAACTTTAGTTTTTTTTTCTTCTTATAGAATTTCCAATTATTTAATCATTATCTTTAGGGTTCTGGACTAACCACGGTCACACTCCAGCCTGTGACTGGCACACTATTGTCACACTCCAGCCTGTGACGGGCACACTGTTGTCACACTTCAGCCTGTGACGGGCACACTGTTGTCACACTCCAGCTTGTGACGGGCACACAAATTGTCACACTCCAGCCTGTGACGGGCACACTGAGAAACCACGGTACCGCCGTGGCATGGCTAGTCCAAACACCAGTTCTCTTAACACATTATCATTTCTCTTCACATAATCGAATCATGTCACTTTCCAGCGATCGCTATCACGATCAAATACATTTCAAGATCACATGGCAAATACAAACTATACTAACCACAAACTTGATCCGTAACCCGGAAATCAAATCATGCTATCCGAAAACCACTATGCATGAAAAATATTTATTTATGCTCGAGACACATCAGATCATGTAAAATATATTAATAAATACGGTGATTAGGTTAGAATTCCTTACAAATCAGCTATTCACGCTTGTACTAATCCAAACCCGAAATCGGTACGACGTCTTCCCGCTCAGAAGACTGATTCTCTACACAGATAAATAAATTTTAAATTTAAACTAAATTCTTAATTTTTCACGAATATCAAAAAAATCCCTGATTTTCTCTCTCTTTCTCTTCTCTTCTCTCTCTTCTTTTCTCTCTCCTCTTTCTCTCTCTCTCTCTCATCCTTCTCTCTCCTCTTTCTCTCTCCTCCTTCTTTCTCCTCCTTCTCTCTCCTCCTTCTCCCTCCTCTTCTCTCTCCACTTTCTCTCTCCTCTTTCTCTCTCCTCTTATCATATTTATATTTTTACTTTTATTATTATTATTATTATATTATTATATTATTTTTTTAACTAATATTTTTTTTTCTCTGGCCGTACATAACCTTTTTTTCCTTTTCTTTTTTTTTTTTTTTTTTTCTTTTCTTTTTTTCTTTTCTTTTCTTTCCTTTTTTTTTTTTTCCCTTCTTCTTCCTTTCTCTTTTCTTTTCTTCTCCCGAACACCCTCCTCTTTGTCTCTCTCCGCAAGCCCTCTTCCTTCCTCTCTCTCTCACGCCCTGCTCCAACCAACCCCCCTCTCCCCCGGTTGCCGACGCCGGCCACGAGACGTTCACCGGAAGGAGGGCTCGGCGGCGCGGCCATCGTCGACGAACGGCCAAAACAAACCGGAAATCCAAAACAACCCATAAGATTGAAATCTTACCAGTGCAGGAAGGAATTCCCGTCGCCCGTCGGAGAAGAAGAACAGTGGCTTTGAAGGTTCGATTGGGTGACAACGAAGGGGATTTAAAAAGCTCTCGACAGCTTCCTTGCCGTTTGGGGAGCCACCACCGTCGGATCGGAGTCCCAAACCATTCCGGACTCGTCGTCGTCTTCTCCCCTCCCTTCCACGACTCCTTCCCCGACTTCTCCGGCGAAAACTCCGGTCGGAAGAACCCCGTTCAACACCGCCTCTTCTTCCCCTGTTCCGGCTCTTTTTTTTTTTCTCAGTCTCGGTTGAAGTCGGCTGGGTCTGCCGACTTCAGCCCAGGCCCAGCGTTTACATTCTCCCCCCGTTAAAATAAATTTCGTCCTCGAAATTTACATACCTGGTATTTCGAAAAGCTGTGGATATTTTGTTCGCATCTCTGCTTCTAGTTCCCATGTAGCTTCTCTTTCACTATGATTGCTCCATTGCACCTTCACATAGGGTATGGTTCGGTGTCTCAATTCTTGTTCCTTACTGTCAACAATTCGTAAAGGCACCTCCTCATAGGTCAAATCCTCCTGAAGTTGCAATGGCTCATAATCTATTGCATGATTAGGATCAGGAATGTATTTTCGTAACATAGATACGTGAAACACATTGTGCACTCCAGATATAACTGGTGGCAGAGCTAATCGGTAGGCCACCTCACCAACCTTATCCAAAATCTCAAATGGTCCCACAAATCTCGGGCTCAACTTTCCTCGTACACCAAATCTCATCACACCCTTTGTGGGAGACGCTTTCAAAAAGACATGATCACCAACATTGAATTCCAACTCTCTTCGTCTCTTATCAGCATAACTTTTCTGTCGGCTCTGAGCAGTACGCAAACGTTCTCTGATCATTTGTATCTTCTCCACTGTTTGTTGCACTATTTCTGGACCCAACAATTTTCTTTCTCCCACATCATCCCAGCAAATAGGCGATCTACACTTCCTACCATATAAGGCCTCAAAAGGCGCCATTTGAATGCTAGCTTGAAAACTATTATTGTAGGCAAATTCTATCAACGATAGATGACAGTCCCAAGCACCACCCAAGTCCATAACACAAGCTCTCAACATGTCTTCCAGAATCTGGATGGTTCGCTCAGACTGTCCATCCGTTTGGGGATGAAAAGCTGTACTAAAATTTAATTTGGTCCCCAATGCTTTATGAAGACTCTTCCAAAATTGTGAAACAAACCTACTATCTCGATCCGATACTATAGAAATTGGAATCCCATGTAGTCTCACAATTTGTTCTATATACAAATTTGCTAATTTTTCCAGAGAGAGTCCGATACGAAAAGATAAGAAATGAGCTGACTTCGTTAGTCGATCCACAATCACCCATATCGCATTATTTCCTTTAGGAGTTTTGGGTAACCCTGTCACAAAGTCCATGGTAATGTGCTCCCATTTCCACTGAGGAATCGCAAGAGACTGCAATGGTCCAGCAGGTCTTTGATGCTCAGCTTTTACCTGTTGACACACCAAACATTGAGCCACATACTGAGCTATATCTTTCTTCATACCAGACCACCAAAAGTTTTTACGTAGATCTCGATACATTTTTGTACTACCCGGATGCATCGTATATACTGAACTATGTGCTTCTTCCATAATTTCATTCTTTAATTCTGAAAGTTTAGGAACACATAATCTGTTACCAAATCTCAAGGTACCATCCTCATATATAGTAAATTCTGATTGTACACCAGACTCAACTGTCTCTTTAATTTTCTGAAGCTCTAAATCTTCCTTCTGAGCTGATTTAATTTTGTCAATCAGGATAGGTTGTACCATAATATTTGCTAATTGCATCCCAGAATTATGAATTCGTACCTCTATCCCTGATCTTTCCTTATCCATTAAGATGTGCTTTTGATTAGTAATTAAGGTTGCCAACTTACTCGGGGTTTTCCTGCTCAGGGCATCTGCTACAACATTTGCCTTTCCTGGATGGTAGCTGATAGTCAGATCATAATCCTTTAATAGTTCCAGCCATCTTCTCTGTCTCAAATTCAATTCCTTCTGAGTAAATATATATTTTAAACTTTTATGATCTGTAAAGATTTCACAACGACTACCATACAGGTAATGTCTCCATATCTTTAAAGCAAATACTACAGCTGCTAACTCTAAGTCATGAGTGGGATAATTTGATTCATATGATTTCAGCTGTCTAGAAGCATAGGCTATCACTTTTCCATTTTGCATTAGCACACAACCGAGACCCTTTCGGGATGCATCACTATATATGCAAAACTCCCCTGTCTCTGCAGGAACAGTCAATACTGGGGCAGTGATTAACCGTTTCTTTAATTCTTGAAAACTCTGCTCACAAACATCTGTCCATTCAAATTTTGTTCGTTTCTGGGTCAAGCGAGTTAAGGGTATAGCAATAAGAGAAAATCCTTCAACAAACCTTCGATAATATCCTGCCAATCCCAGAAAACTACGAACTTCGGACACATTAGTGGGTCTCTCCCACTCTACCACTGCTTCCACTTTCTTTGGATCCACAGAAATACCATCCTTTGATATAACATGGCCAAGGAAAGAAATTCTGTCCAACCAAAAGTCACATTTTTTTAGCTTGGCAAATAATTTCTCCTCTTTGAGTATTTGTAATACTATCTTTAAGTGCTCCTCATGTGCCTGTAGACTTTTTGAATATATCAGTATATCATCAATGAATACTACCACAAATTGATCCAGATATGGTCTAAACACTCGGTTCATGAGATCCATGAAAACTGCAGGTGCATTTGTCAGACCAAAAGGTAAAACCAAAAATTCATAGTGTCCATATCTAGTTCTAAAAGCTGTCTTTGGTATATCCTCTGTCTTAATCTTCAATTGATGATAACCAGAACGAAGATCAATTTTAGAGAATACTTGTGCCCCCTGTAATTGATCAAATAGATCATCAATCCTTGGTAAGGGATATTTGTTCCTTATAGTCACTTTGTTCAATTCTCGATAATCAATGCAAAGCCGAAAACTTCCATCTTTCTTCTTTACAAATAAGACTGGAGCACCCCAGGGAGACACGCTAGGTCTGAAAAATCTTTTATCCAACAGTTCTTGCAATTGCTCCTTAAGTTCTTTTAATTCTGCCGGAGCCATTCTATAAGGAGCTTTGGAGATGGCACCTGTACCTGGTATAAGATCGATAGAGAACTCAATCTCTCTATCAGGAGGTAACCCTGGCAGATCATCGGGAAAGACCTCCGGAAATTCTTTCACAACAGGTATGTCTTCCAACTTAAGATCTTGCTGTTGAGTATCTATCACTGTTGTCAGAAACCCTTCACAACCTTGTCTGAGGAGTCGCTTGGCAATAAAAGCCAAAATTATCCTCCTCATAAGAGTTAACTTGTTTCCCTTAAAACAGAACTCAGACTGATCAGGAATTTGAAATTTTACAATTTTCTCAAAACAATTGATGGAAGCATGGTTTGCTGTCAGCCAATCCATTCCAAAGATTATATCGAAGTCTTTCATATCCATGACTATCAAATCGGCTTCCATTGTTCTACCTTCGATATTCAATCTACATTTCTTGCAGATTTGATTAACCACAAAAACATCCCCACTAGGAGTGGAAATACAGAGTTCAAATTCTAAAGATGTCGGGGTTAACTCATTATTCTCCCTAACCAATCTAACAGATACGAAAGAGTGTGTAGCGCCAGTATCAAAAAGAACATAAACATTACTAGAAAATAATTTGATCATACCTGTCACTACAGAATTTGAAGCATTAGCATCCTGCTGGGTGAGTGAATAAACCCGTCCCTGAGTTACTGTTTTCTGTTGCCCTTCAAATTGCTATTTTCCACGAGGTAACTGATGCTGTGACCCCTGACCAGATGGACATACAACTGCCTTATGTCCCGGTTTACCACAGTTATGGCACTTCCACTCATCTGGCCACGTACAATCCCGCTTATAATGAGAACCACCACACTTAAAGCACTTGACATCATTCTTTGGTTGGGTCTTGTCATCAGAAGTAACATTGTCAAGCTTCCTGGTTTTTGCATTGGTTCCCTTATAGAATTGGCCTTGATTCCCTCTTGTTCCAGATCTCTTCTTTAATGCTTTCTCCCTTTCAGCTTGAGCCACATCCAATCCCCTTTCAATAATTAATGCTTTATTAACAACCTCTTTATAAGTTGGTAGCTCAAAAGCAATCACCTGATGCTGGATCCGACTTCTAAGTCCATTTTCAAATTTCCTAGCCCGGATTCCTTCATCAGCTAAGAGTGATGGAGCGTATCTCGACAATTCCTCAAACTTTGAGGCATACTGAGAAACAGTTAAAGTACCCTGCTCCAAGCGATCAAATTCTCGAAATTTTTATACCCGAACACTTTGAGGAAAATATCTCTCATAGAAAACCTTTCTAAAATCTGTCCAGGTAAAAGGTGTATCATTTGGTCCTTATTTTCCGAGCTCCAGTTCCCACCAAGCAGCTGCCTCATCTTGCAATAAAAAGGTAGCGAATGTAACTTTCTCCTCTTCTGGACACCGCAAGGCTTGAAAAACTTTCTCAACAGCTTTAAGCCATCCCTCTGCCTCCATGGGATCAGAAGTCCCCTTGAATGCCGGTGGCGCATACTTTTTGAAATCTATTAATGTAATTGGCCGTTCTTGAGGAATTCTGACTTCTGGCTGTTGTCGTTGTAGTAATAACTGTTGCATAAATTGCTGCTGTTGCTGTTGGGCTTCCATAAATCTTAGTGTATCAGCTCTTGCAGTAGCTTGCTGCTGCACTAAAATTTGTAATAGCTGAGGAAGACCCATCTGATCCCCAGGCTGAACTCCAGATCCACCCGGTGTTCCTGTTTCAGCAGTTCTAGTCTCCGGGGTGTTATCCAAAGGATTAGGCACTGGTTCATGATGATGCTCCTCATTACCAGTGTTGTCCACCAGATTCGGCATTGGGTCCTGTGGACGTTCCTCATTATCAGATAAGGCTCTAGCATTCTCATGCTGCTCAATAGGATCCCAAGCATTTGCTCCATCTGCAAATCTTGTAGGCCTCCTAACACGTCCACATCCACTACCACGCGCCATGAAAAACCTACACCAATGTTGTTAGTAAACAACTAACACTCAGATGGTCAAAACAATCATGACATAATATCTACCCCACATATGGATCAACCCACACTCTCTCTCGTTGAGCTTTTATCCTAAGATCCTAGAACCTGGTTTGCTCTGATACCACTCTGTCACGCCCCGAATCCAATACCGGAAACGACTACGTGACCGGCCGCACAAATCCTAGGTTTTACCCTAGAGATTATGCAAGGCCTAGGTACACAACAATTCAAATGTATCCAAAGTAAATGAATATTGTATAAACAAATCAGATACAATGTATAGTTCATAATTAACTTGAGATCATAAAATGGTCCACTGACTCAAAAGTCAGTAACCGGACAACTAACTATATATCTCAACAAACATGATGCTCCGTCTCACGCCCAGCCCAGATCCTCCTTAAGTTTCCTGAGTCTCTGAAAGAAAACAGATGGTAGGGAGTGAGCTACATAGCCCAGTAAGGGTTCCAAAATAATCACCAATAATAATTTACATGTATATGAAAGCAGTAAACATTACCATGACGAAATCAACAATTCCGATTTCATGTCTAACAAAACTTTGGAAACTTTAGTTTTTTTTTCTTCTTATAGAATTTCCAATTATTTAATCATTATCTTTAGGGTTCTGGACTAACCACGGTCACACTCCAGCCTGTGACTGGCACACTATTGTCACACTCCAGCCTGTGACGGGCACACTGTTGTCACACTTCAGCCTGTGACGGGCACACTGTTGTCACACTCCAGCTTGTGACGGGCACACAAATTGTCACACTCCAGCCTGTGACGGGCACACTGAGAAACCACGGTACCGCCGTGGCATGGCTAGTCCAAACACCAGTTCTCTTAACACATTATCATTTCTCTTCACATAATCGAATCATGTCACTTTCCAGCGATCGCTATCACGATCAAATACATTTCAAGATCACATGGCAAATACAAACTATACTAACCACAAACTTGATCCGTAACCCGGAAATCAAATCATGCTATCCGAAAATCACTATGCATGAAAAATATTTATTTATGCTCGAGACACATCAGATCATGTAAAATATATTAATAAATACGGTGATTAGGTTAGAATTCCTTACAAATCCGCTATTCACGCTTGTACTAATCCAAACCCGAAATCGGTGCGACGTCTTCCCGCTCAGAAGACTGATTCTCTACACAGATAAATAAATTTTAAATTTAAACTAAATTCTTAATTTTTTCACGAATATCAAAAAAATCCCTGATTTTCTCTCTCTTCCTTCCTTCTCTCTCCTCTTTCTCTCTCTTCCTTCTCTCTCATCCTTCTCTCTCCTCTTTCTCTCTCCTCCTTCTTTCTCCTCCTTCTCTCTCCTCCTTCTCCCTCCTCTTCTCTCTCCACTTTCTCTCTCCTCTTTCTCTCTCCTCTTATCATATTTATATTTTTACTTTTATTATTATTATTATATTATTATTATATTATTTTTTTTAACTAATATTTTTTTTTCTCTGGCCGTACATAACCTTTTTTTCCTTTTCTTTTTTTTTTTTTTTTCTTTTCTTTTCTTTTCTTTTCTTTTCTTTCTTTTCTTTCCTTTTCTTTTTTTTTTTTTTTTCCTTCTTCTTCCTTTCTCTTTTCTTTTCTTCTCCCGAACACCCTCCTCTTTGTCTCTCACCGCAAGCCCTCTTCCTTCCTCTCTCTCTCACGCCCTGCTCCAACCAACCCCCCTCTCCCCCGGTTGCCGACGCCGGCCACGAGACGTTCACCGGAAGGAGGGCTCGGCGGCGCGGCCATCGTCGACGAACGGCCCAAACAAACCGGAAATCCAAAACAACCCATAAGATTGAAATCTTACCAGTGCAGGAAGGAATTCCCGTCGCCCGTCGGAGAAGAAGAACAGTGGCTTTGAAGGTTCGATTGGGTGACAACGAAGGGGATTTAAAGAGCTCTCGACAGCTTCCTTGCCGTTTGGGGAGCCACTACCGTCGGATCGGAGTCCCAAACCATTCCGGACTCGTCGTCGTCTTCTCCCCTCCCTTCCACGACTCCTTCCCCGACTTCTCCGGCGAAAACTCCGGTCGGAAGAACCCCGTTCAACACCGCCTCTTCTTCCCCTGTTCCGGCTCTTTTTTTTTTTCTCAGTCTCGGTTGAAGTCGGCTGGGTCTGCCGACTTCAGCCCAGGCCCAGCGTTTACATATACCGATTGATACCCTACCATATCACATTATTATTGGATTGATACATAATAACCCGGTACAGGATTTGATAGCAAAATAATAAATTAAACTTGATGTCGAGAGAATACATGTGTCTTCCATACTTGTCTTGATATCATCTGATTAATGGGGTCTGCATATTCTTCCAGTCCCAATATATATGATTGATGTTGATACCTTATTCGAACTAAAATGATCAAGCTACGCTACATAGAGAACAAATAGCATTTAGTCATATATAACTACATAAAGATGTATCCGAGTAACAAATTTAGCTAGCTAGGTAGAACGTTTTGGATTTAGATAAACTAATCAAGATGCATCCACTACAGTAAAGGAGGAAAAGGACGACGCTTATCTACCAATGCTTCTGGGAAGCGCCGGGAAGATCCAGAACCCACCGATGCTTTTGGTAAGCGCCGGCAATATTCCAAAACCCGTCGATGCTTTTAAGCGTCGGTAATTACCGAAGCCTCACCGGATCTTTATCGACGCTTATAAGCATTGCCTGACTCTACACCCATCACCAACCTGGAATCCGCCGACGCTTTTAAAAAGCATCGGCATCACCGGATCTTTATCGACGCTTATAAGCGTCGCCGACCTTTACCGACGCTTATAAGCGTCGCCGGACTCCCAGGCCCTCTACACCCCCAAACCCCCCCCGGCCCGAGCCCTAGATCTCCCGAGCCGTCGCTGAAACCCCCCCTCCTCCTCCTCCTCCGCTCGATCCGTCGACGCAGCACCCGTCCGAGCCGCCAAACCTCCGATCCTCCGATCCGTCGATGCAGCATCCGTCCGAGCCGCCGAACGTCCTCCTCCTCCGCTCGATCCGTCGATGCAGCATCCGTCCGAGCCGCCGAACGTCCTCCTCCGCTCGTTCCGCCGACGCAGCACCCGTCCGAGCGCCGAACCTCCTCCTCCTCCTCCGGCCGGTAGTTCCTTCAATCTATGGTATTAAGTTTTCAGAGATGGGTTTTGTGATTCTACTACACATGGATTCGGTTGCCTTGGATAATTCAAAGTATATTAGATTATTTTCCAAAACAAATTCAAAGCATACATGATTCTGAGCAATCATTGGTGGCCTTTGATTGGGCCACATTAAAACTGTTTAGCTTCCTTAATTATTGTTATCATCAGTTCTCAATCAAAGTCTTTTATTATTGTCCGAATTAATGATAATATAACCAATTATTCATGAACATTAGTTGAACTATTTATTAAATCTTGGATCATTTTCAAACTATTCTATAATTCCTGTATCTAATTACATGCTTATCTAGAACAGGTGTGTCTTAGATTAATAATATTACTTGCTGTCGCTCCTGTTTGTTTCCACTTGCCTCTTGTTGGTTGATTGCACATGATTAAGATATGACTATAAATATCTTATATCTGTTTGATCTATCGTTATATATATTTTTATTAAAAGTTTCAGTCATTTGCCAACCATCCGGTGAAAATTCTATGACTTCCACACCTTCATAAATAAAAAGGTGGAAAGCTAGCCATATACTAAGTGGAGATCCCAATGAGAAGAATTTGAAACCTTCTACTCCAAACAAGTTAGAAAGATAAGTATTTACTTTATTAGACAAAGTCAGGACTATGATAGGGAGATTTATATAGCCCTTATGAGGTAAAGATTGAGATAGGGTTTCACATAACCTGATTTTGGAGTCAAGCATTCTCTAGAAAGAAAATAAGGCAAACATGTCGGGTTATCATAATGTTGATGAATGAAGTAACAATTAATTTTAATAGGTTTGATCCATTCATAGAATACATTATTATGAGCAACTACTTGGTACTCTGATTATCATAATTAGGTGTAGTAGTTCCAGAATGAGAAACTTTCATGTCACTCAACAACAATCTATGCCATAGAAGTTTAGCCATAGTGTTCGCTAAGGCTCAATATCTAGCTTTAGTGCTTGAGTGGGCGACTACTATTTGTTCCTTGTTATGCCACAATATGAGAGAGTCTCCAAAATAAAAATAATACCTAGTGATAGATCGATAACCTGTTATATCACTAGTCTAATTAGCATCGCTAAAGATCTACAATTGTACCGCTAAGACGGTAGCCCGGTTGGTAGAGGCTTAAACTGACTATATGGATTGCATAAGTGATGTTAGGCAATGTAACAATCAGATAAACTAGTCCTACAAGCTGGCAGTAGAGAGTGGGGTCATCCAAAAGTGCACCATCGGCTCGAGTAAGCTTTACATTGTATGCCAAGGATGTAGAGGCTACTTTGTTGTCTGTAAGTTATGCACGGGCTAGCAACTATTTCTAATGGCAACAATCTTGGATGGCCTTCTTTTGTAGGCAACCGATTGTAGTCGTTTTGATTTAGTTACAGATTAAATAGTATATAACTGAGCCTACTCTTTATTTTTTATTATTTATTGTTCTTTTCCTTAGTATATTATTTCTGTTTATTTATAAATTTCTTGATATATACATGCATCTTACTGAGCATGTTATGCTTTAAGGTTAGTTTCATTATTGCAAATCTTTGATTTCAATACCATCTGTAGTTTTGTTACGATCAATTATGATTTTTTAGATATTTTTTTAAAAACTTGCATTGCATTGAAATATAGACCCGTCAATTGATTAAAGTACATATTCTACACGATCCATACAATTATTTAATTTTTGTACGGATGGAAGAAATATGTACAGTGGTCAATTGAATGTCCAGTTTGGACAGTTTGAGAATTGTAAATAATTTTATATGTGCTTACAGTAATCAAACGATACGGATAGAGTTCCAGATATATTTCGGATATCATTTTCTTTTAGTTCTCCTCATACATATTTATTTGTATGGGGAGAACTAAGGAAAAATGCTGCCAAAATTTTTCTGGAACTTCTATTGCGTATCCTTTGGTTACTGTAAATGACCTATATAATTAATGCAATTCTTGAATGGGATAGGACCTCTTTACCTATTAGTTGGTGATAGGGTACATTTAATAATACTGTAATTGATCTATTGAATAAGCTTATTTTAAATTTATTCTGTTCTTATAAATATTTGTTTATTTTAGTTAGCTTTTTCTTACAATGGATAAGAGTTGGATAACTAAATCGAGGAATAGCAAAGAATATCTGGATGGAGTACAGAATTTCATTAAATTTGATATGGAGAGAAGTAGTATCAGTGGAAAGATTTTATGTCTGTGCCGAAAATATGTAAATTCCAGTTTTCTATATCCAAATATTGTTGAAGAACATTTGGTATGGAATGATTTTTTAAGAGGTTATACTGAGAGATTTTTTCATTGAGAGTCAAGGTTACAATCTACATGTAACCAAACCTCTAACATGGAACATATACCTGATTTTGGATCCAGTAACTAACAGAAAAATCTTGCAAGAGATGATGATATCAGGGGTTTGCTCAGAGATGCTTTTGAATATGGTGCTCAACATCCTGAAGATTACAGTGAAGGACAAATAGCAGCTGGATTACCTGAGGATCCTATATTTACTGAATCTATACATGATGGAGAGCCGATATCCCCAACTAATGTTGGAACAGATCGTTATCAGAAGTTGATAAGAGATGCAGATCAAGAATTATATGCCAGTTGCAAGAACTTTTCAAAAAAAAATTTTCTTGTGCATTTGTTTCATATAAAATACTTAAATGGATGGTCTGGCAAGAGTTTTACTATGCTGCTCAAGTTGTTAAAGGATGCATTTCCTGAAGGTACTAGTTTACCAACATCTTGTTATGAAGCCAAAAAACTAGTAAAGGAATTGGATCTTGGATACGAAAAGATTCATAGCTGTCCAAATGATTATATATTATATCGGGGAGAACATGCCGATCAAGAGTCGTGCTATGTGTATGGATGTTCATGACGGACGAAGTAAAAAAAAATGAGAGTGAGGGATTAGATGAATTGGATGCAACACAAATTAAACAAAAGCCGGCGAATGTATTACGCTATTTTCCTCTTGACCTAGATTGAAAAGGATCTATGCATCATCAAAGATAGCTTCGTCAATGAGATGGCATGATGAAAGCCGTATAAAAGATGGAATGCTGAGACACCTAGTAGATAGTTTAGTATGGAAAGCATTTGATGATATACATCCTGATTTTGTATCTGATGCTCGTAATGTCAGGCTGGGTTTAGCCAGTGATGGGTTCAATCCATTTCGAATCTTAAGTTCTGTCTATAGCACCTGGCCAGTTGTACTGATTCCTTATAATTTGCCACTATGGATATGCATGAAACAGTCTTCACTTATTTTATCAATGGTCATTCCAGGTGATAAGGGTCCAGGCAATGATATTGATATTTTCTTACAACCTTTAATAGATGAATTGAAACAACTGTGGGAGGGTATCAGTGCAATTGATGCTTCGAATGGCCAAACATTCAATCTGCGGGCAGCTTTATTATGGACTGTTAACAATTTTACTGCATATGCTAATTTATCTGGCTGGAGCACTAAGGGACGAGTTACATGTCCTTCTTGTGGTGAATCAACCCATTCAATTTGGTTAAAACATGGAGGAAAGTTCTGTTATATGATACTTACACTCAGTATATGCCTTATAATATTATGCTGGATGATCATATAAATGATACAACCATTTTGATTAGGTTGGATTCCGAGAAAGGTACAACTGGTTGATTATGACAAGTAAGTAGTTTATAAGATGGTTTATAATTTTACATTAATGATTATGTTATCTTTTAAATTACAATTCATTTCCGTTATAATTTGATTATAATGTTGATTGACTTGTTTTTAAATAATGCATGTGAGGTACACCATGCCTCGAAGGAAGCGATTAGTAGATATACAATTTTAGTTTTCATAGACCGAGGCTGGTACTTCTTCAGCACAGCAGCCCGAGGGCAGTCGATCAGTTTCATATCGATCTGATGCCAGTCCCTCTATTTCTACACATCAGGTCGATGTTACTACCTCTACACCTCAGGACGACGCTATTCCCTCCGAGTCTGCACATCACGATCCCTCTATGGATCATCCTGATGACGAGCCTATCGTCGATGATATACAGATACAAGGTACATAATTTAATAATTCTATTTCATTTCAATTCATGCATATGCAATAGTTTTGATATACAATGTTCTATATATTTTTTTTTGTAGATGGATCCGGGAGACTCAGGCATAGGCGGGGACCCACACTAGTCTGTGATGTGTGGCAGTTACCTGAGGGTAAGAGGATAGTGATAGAGTGCAACAAGTTAGGACAGCCTATTAAGAAAGCTGCTAGCTTGTTGACTAGCTTTCTGGGGACAGTAGCACGCCGTGGTCAGCTATGTCCCCTGAATTATTTTAAGTGGAATGACATGCTTCCTACATATAAAATAGAAATGCTACGAGTTGTGCAGGTAAAAAAATTAATATAATATTTTATATCTTAGGCTTTTAATAATTGAATTGCTTATTTCATTTAATATTTATTTTATTATTTATTTAAATTGTGGAGCAAGTTCATTCTTCCTTCAGATTCATCTGATTTTGTGCTTAAGTCTCTCAATCACAAGTAGAAAGAATATAGGGCGAAGTTGAAGAGAGACTACAAGCGAGAGGGTAGGACAGAGGAGTAGGTTGTAGCTACCTGTTCTCCTGATGTTCACCCTCATCAGTGGATGGAGCTGGTGCACTATTGGTTCTCCGAGAGGGCACAGGTTGTGTAGCATCATCAAACACTTCGAAATTTCTTAATTTTCACTCATCATAATTATATTTATATAATATATAATATTGTTTTAATTTTATTTTGCAGACGTATTCTGATATTGGTAGAGCTGCACGAGTAGCTCAGTCTGTTCCTCACACAGCGGGGTCCAAGAGTTATGCATGGCTCAGGCATGAGTTTGTATGTTTCTCATCCTATAGTACTTTTAGTACACTTTTAGTTTTAACATCATGTATCATCATGTATCATACATGTGCCATGTATCATGGTACGGGAAAATAAGATATGTTATTTTGGATTTTTTTGTAATATTTATTCTTTATATAGGCTGATCAGCAGGGGAGGGAGCCTGGTGAGGTGGAGTTCTATCGGATGACTCACGTTCACCAGGATGACAGTTTTGTTCAGGACGAGTCCAGAGATATATGTATTTTTTTATTTATATTATATTATGATTTATATTTTTATTTTTATTAAGTATTGATATATGTGTTTTTTATAAAATATGGAATAGGGCTATCTCTATCATCTCCGAGCGTGCTGGCGAGGGTTCATCATCTACTCAGAGCAGTCGCATCGAGGCCGAGGTATTCTCGGAGTTGATGGGACCAGAGCGTCCTGGACGAGTGAGGGGTTATGGGATTGGAGTTACCCCTACTCAGTTATCTGAGGTGCGTAGATATACTCGGGATACTAGAGAGAGTCATGATCAGTTACATGTTCGTCAACTCCAGGAGGAGATAACAGAGCTCCGACAGACATGTGATGCAGACAGAGCAGAGATGCAGACCATTAGGTCTCAGCTAGAGCATGTTACATCTGTGCTGCATATGTTCATGTCATCTCAGGTAAGTAATTATTTATTAATTTTGTATGTATCTAATAATTTAGAATATATATAATGTATGTATCATAATTCTTGATGTATATCTTGTAGGTTCCTGGTGCATCTGCGAGTCGCAGACCTGACGACGACCAACCTCCCATGGATCAGTGATGCCAGATATTTTTTTATTATTTATGTATATCTTTTTGTTTATTTGAACTTGGATTGATACGTTTATATATATATATATATATATATATATATATATATATATATATATATATAATTTATATTTGGTTTGTATTTGTGTTTGTGTATGTTGGATGTGATATGTGATACAGGTTTGAATGTTTTTATTTGTTTGTATATGTTGGATGTAATACAGGTTTGAATGTTTTCATTTTCATAATGTATACAGGTTGTGTTATATGTATTTCATGTATGGTATATATGACTGTTTTTTTTTAAAAAAAAAAATCTAGCGACGCTTTAAAGCATTGCTAGGTTTGGACCTGGCGACGCTTTAAAGCATCGCTATAATTGGAACCGGCGACGCTTTAAAGCATCGGTAAATGAAAATTTAGCGATGCTTCAAAGCGTCGATAAATGAAAATTTAGCGACGCTTCAAAGCGTCAGCAAATGTCGACGCTTTTTTGAAGCGTTGGCAGGTTGCGTCCCAACGCTTATATATGCGACGCTTTAGCGACGCTTTACAAAATATCAGGAGATTACTTAGCGACGCTTAAAAGCATCGAAAAAGATTAAAAAAAATATCGCTAAATACTAGATTCACTGTAGTGATCATGGCTAGCTATACAAGGCCACCATGGTACCAGGGGAAATTAAGTTATATATGAATCTAGCTTCGGCCATAGAAAGAAACTGCAGGTTAATTCATCCAAAACCCATGCAATAAATAAATAATTTTTATATTTGAAAGTAAATAAAATAAAAATAAAATATTTTAGTAAAATGAATGGTTATACCGTACATGAACTATTCCATTCTAATTCATGGGAGAAATCCCATGGGAGATCTGTTTCCTTACATATAAAGTAAAGTTTAATACGTCCTCCGCCAACATCGTAGTGTCCGCAGGTCTTCAGGAAGGGTACACTCCTGCGTGCAACTATTTCAAAACTTGAGGCAAGTGTTTCGCAGCTCTTATACATGGATGTATCATTTACAAGTAAAAAGTGATTGATCTTTTTTTTATTTGCATCAATTATTGGAATGTACTTTGCACAGCTTTCAAAGTATGATGAATCACTTTCTTTCATCCATGGCATGGATCAGGAACTGATATTATGTTTAGAAAGTTATGCAAAATTAAAATATAATGATTAACATTATTGTTAGAACTTTTTTTTTTTTGGATTAAGGACATGAAGTCCAAGTCAACGAACCTCATTAGATGATTCCATTATGTCTCACCAATCATTCATCGGATTGGATCCTTAATCAACAAACTTTCAGTCCCAATATTATTAGATAAACCAACATGATCAACGCACGATCAATCCCATCACTCAAACTGATCCTTTATCGAAGAAGTTGTTGCCTTTCTTAATCAATCGGATCGAGCTAAGCACCAATTATTGAGTACTCTTATCTGAGCGAGCCTCGATGATGATTGGTGCGTCCTTATCAGCTAATCCTGCGAAAGCTATTAGCATACGCTTGTGATTATTCCTTGGATCCGACTTTTGATTAGCTAAATGGTTCTTTAATGATTTTGATATTCCTAGATATGGCTCGATCACATGCTCGGAGCATGGGTGCCCCTATTGTCCAACCGATCTCTTATCAGAAAAAATGACATCTTAATCAACTAGATCCGGTCGAGCATTGCCGGTTGATGATCTCTGCCTGATCGAGCCTCAACAGCAGCTAATGCCCCTTATCAGTCAATCCTTTAAAGGCATTCAATGTATGTTCGCCTTTAACTAGAGCAATCCGATCAAGCATCTCTTGTTCAACCATTATTCGACCTCAATATGAATGCTCGGACCAATCCCTGACCCTTAAAAGTATGATGGCAAGTGGATCCTTAAACGATATTCTCACTCGGACCTTTTGAAGGCCAGGACAATTGATGCTCATCTTCATCCTCTAGATTACATGATTTATAGGTCACATTATACTCTGTGATTACTAATCATCACCATATCTTTACAATTAATGAGCACATAGTTGGATCCATATAGTGGTCTATGTCATCATTAAGATACATAGCTTAGTCCACAAAAAGGATAATATTTCAATTAAGAGGAGTGGACATTCTATAAGAATAGAAAAATCCTTCATAGCTCACGTGACAAGATCTCCAACCATGTTACTTCTCAACAAATCCATTGAAATCTCTTCATTCTAAAATTATCCTTGCCTTCTACCTATAAAGAATCTAAAGGTATACCAAAAATTTCATCCCATGCTTCTCATATTATTATTGTGTTAGAAATATGATTAGAGTATCAAAGACCCCATGTACTAGTAGCTCCAGCATTCCAATACCTAATAGACACCGATACCAATAATTATAAAACAAGATCGACTATTTTTTAATAAAAATATACAACCAGAACCCTTCACATTGTATCATCCTTCGAGTCCTTGGATGGTTGGATGTTCGCATGCTTGTAACCAGAATGTGTTTATGTCCAATTTTCCGGGCTATAAAAGTGAAACCCTCTTTTCTCTACGTCATTATTGAAAATCCAACGTCACAAACAAAATAAACAGTAGCCCAAGCCCTGAAGCACCCTACCTTGTAAATTAATTTGTGTGATGGCACCCCTTAATTTCTCTTTTTTATCGAGCTTAACGTATGCAGTGGGAAAAGATTTGGATTCTACCATTTATGCACGGTAGAACATATATCATTGTATTTTTCCAAAAACATCATTATTATTATTTGGTATTCATGAGTGATTAATTGCTATATATTCATCCTCAGAAGATAATGCAAATAAGTTTGCTCGCAAATATGAATATTTGCTGGGGATGAATCTTATAGTCCACTAAGAATCAAATCCCGCTCCACCGAAAAATACACTAATAAACTATTCCTGCGACAAATCTTCGTGCAATTAAGTTGCTGCATGCGTGAAGACGGCATTGCTTGGCTATTGGAAACTCTTAAATTTGCATGAGTTTTTGTCAGTATTCTAGACGTGCGACAATCCAAAACCATCACGGAGACTCGATTTTACTTCATTTGCTACTGTATACTAACCGATTACTATAGTGAACAGGATCTATCTCGATGTTTAAATTGATCTTTATCGACGTTTTAAAGCATCGATAAAAATATCCTCGATGCTTGCAAAAGCGTTGCAAAGCGAAGAGTGGAGATAATTTTTTCCGATGCTTCGTAAAAGCGTTGCAATAGCGTCGGATATTGTTCCGACGCTTTAAAGTATCGGTAATTATCATTATTGCACACGCTTTAAAGCATGGGTAATTATCGTTATTGCCGATGTTTTTAAAAAACGTCGGCAATATATTTTTTCTGACATTTTAAAGCGTCGTTAAAAACGTAATTACCGATGTTTTAAAATGTCGGTAATAACGATAATTCCCGACGCTTTTAAAAAATATCGGGAATAAATTATTCCCGACGCTTTAAAGCGTCGGTAATAAATGACGGAATAAAGATATCCCCGACGCTTTAAAACATCGAAAATTTTATTTTTCGAAAAAAAATAAATAATTATTTTAAAATTTGAAATATATACAATTTTTTTAACCTGTACATAAATAAGACATATTTCAATTTCATTCCGGGCATTCATCATACATCCAAACATAAATCGAAATATAAATCAAAAAATATAATACATTACAATTTAATATTAATTTGTTACACTACATGTCTGTTTAACAAAATTAAAAAATACATGAAAATACATAGAGTGAAATAATAAAAAAGTTGAGGTCAATGATCTGCAGAAGGTAGATCATCATCCGGTCCATGTGGATCTGATGCTCCAGAAGCCTATAAAAAAATATTTAAAATATTTAATTTACGAAACTATTAATGACAATATATTACATAAATTATTGATTTAACATAAAAATATATATTTAAAATCATACATATGTACCTGATGTGGAACAAATATCTGTATGACAGATGTAAGCCGCTCAATGTGCTGTTTCATGCTATCCATCGCTGTTCTATCGGTATTAGCTCTCTGTCGTATCTCCTCTATCTCGGCACGGCTCTGTCGAATCTCCTCAGCATGGCTCCGTTACATATCCTCTATCTCCTCCTCGAGTCTGCGAACACATGCATCCTGAGCACTACCTACAGCCTGACGTGTATGTGTACAGACCGCAAATAACTGAGTGGGGGTGACTCCAACTCCATATCCCCTCACTCGACCGTAGCGCTCCGGGCCCATCAACTCTGTAAATACCTCGGCCTTGATATGACTACTCTGCGTAGATGCTGTAGAATCATCAACACGCTCAACAATAAGAGCTGTAGCTCTTTCCTGTATTAATTTAAACAAATTAGTAGGGTCTTAAAGATTAACAAATTACAATTTAAATCGTTAGATGAATTAAATGTTAATAACTTACATATATATATCCCTCGACTCATCTCTGACAAAAGTGTCGTCGCGATAAGTATGAGTCAGCCAATAAAACTCCACCTGACCGGGTTCCCTCCTATGCACATCGACCTACAAGAAATATTATAATTTTAAGCAAATAACTCAAACTATTTTAAAAATTAATAAGGTATCAAGATATATATGTATCGCGATACATCGTCCGCGATACATATATGTATCGCGATACATCATCCGCGATACTTTGTCCACGATACATATATGTATCGCGATACATCGTCCGCGATACATACATGTATCGCGATACATCATCCGCGATACATATATATGTCCCGCGATACATATATATGTACCGTGATACATAAATGTACCGTTATAAGAAATAATTTATCCTAGCACCTCTAAATCCTAGTATTTAGGTAACTTGATGTTGTCATCAAGTGATCTGTTGCAAGACTAGGACACAATTTTGAAATATCCTGTAAGGACTTAACAAGAACTACTTAATCTATATCACAAAAATTAAGAGAATAGTTTAAGAAACTTACGAACTCCTGCCTGACTCGCGCGTAACTCTTCGATCCTGATGTGTGGGGAACAGACTGAGATGCTCGTGTAGCTCTACCAATATCAGAATATATCTGCAAAATCAAAAAGAGAACTCATATCAAGAAAGTAATGTATATATATATAATATACCATATTCTTTAATAAACTTGCTTCAAATAAATTAGAAGATACTTGTCCCCTGTCAGAAAACCAATAGTGAACCAAGTCCACCCACTGATGAGGGGGTACATCAGGAGGACAGGTACCAACTACCTGCTCCTCTGTCATACCCGGCAACTTGTACTTCGTCTTCAACTGAGCTTTATATTCTTTCCATTTCCGGTTGAGAGATTTCAGTACAAAGTCATGGAAGGATGGAGGAAGTACAAACTTACCCTACAAAACAAGATAATTAATAATAATATAAAACATACAGTAATATTTGAACTATACAAGATAACAAATAATTTAATACAAATTTTTTACCTGTATAAGTCGAAGAATCTCTACTTTATACATCGGAAGCATATCATTCCACTAAGCATAGCTAAGTGGACAAAGCTGATGCCTCCGTGCAACCGTCCCCAGAAAAGAGCTCAATAAGCTGGCGACTTTCTTAATTGGCTGCCCCAACTCATTGCACTCAACCAATATCCTCTCACCCTCGGGCATCTGCCAAACATCACATACTACTATAGGCCTGTGCCTACGTCTGACACTCCCCGATCCATCTGCACAGAAATAGATAAAAGTAAGCTATAATAAAAAGTATAAACAAATTTAAAGTTACCAAGGATATTGGAATAAATTATCCTGAATATGTATCTCATCATCTGATCTGCTGGATCGACGGGAGGGTCATGAAGCCTCGAGGATGGAGTTGCAGTAGTATGCTGCGTGGAAGGAGAGGAAGGACCGGCATGAACATCCTCTAAAGTACTAGTCTTAGCATGTTGTCCAGAAGAACTGCCGGCCTCTGTCTGGGAGTGCTGGAACTGCACCCCAAGAAAGCGTCGCCCGCGAGGCATCGTATTACCTATCATTTACATCAGAGACAGAATTAGTGAAGATAAATAATAATTTAACATAATAATTACTACAAATTGTAAACATTATAAAATTTAAAAACAATAAGAATCAATCATTAGCATTTTCTTTAACTTTTGTCCTAACTAAGGGTATTGTAGCATGTACGTCATCAACTGGTACAAAATTGAATGGCATAGAATGCGTATAAGTATCATCATCTTCATCATCTTCTAGTTGTCTTCCTATATCATATACGTCCCGAGGTTTTGTCTTAATAACAATAGTCCAATCTTTGTCCTTTGCTTCTTGTACGAAAAATACTTGACGAGCTTGAGAAGAAAAGATAAATGGATCATCCTTCAATAAGACACCAGTATGTATCAACCTTGTAAAGTTTACAAGTGTAAATCCATTTGCATCTTTTTTCAAACCCCTTGATGAATTTATATCTACCAAATCACATCTAAATAATATGACTTTAAAAATTCCATAGTAATCTAACTCGTATATATCTTTAAGTGCACCATAATAAGTCTTTCCATCAGCTTCTACCATAACACCGCTATTTTGTATTTTTCTAAATTTCTCATGATCTTTAGTGTAAAATTTAAATCCATTGATTATGAAACAATTATATCTGACGACAATTTTGCTCGGTCCTCGAGCCAGGGTTATTAATTCATCTAAACAATTCTTCTCCATTATTGTTGATACCTAAAGAATCATAAAAATTGTTAACATGTTATTCGATATAAAATCTATACATATATTCTTTAAATATATGTCAAACCTGTTTTAAAAGCCATGTAGGAAATAACTCGACTAACCATCGCTGCTCAATCCTTGGATTAGGTCGAGTGCTATGACTAGCTTGTCGTTGAGACATTAAAAATTCGCTGTATAAAAATTATAATTACTAAAATAGTTTCAAAAATAATATATGATATTTAAAACCATTGAAATACATTAAATATACTAACCTTCGATAGTTAGATATTATTTCACTATGAAGTAACACATAACGGTGTGCTTGTGCAATTAATTTATGGTCCGATACAATACTTTCACCTTTTCCCATTAATCTTCCTGTAGTTAAGAACTTATACAACTCTGAATTGGCTACGAAATCACTATGCTGTTGAGGTATGTTAAACACAGTATCTACACCTTGAAGATATATTGAACAAAATGTCAGACACTCTTCAGCAATATATCCTTTCGCAATAGAGCCCTTTGGATAGGCTCTGTTTCGTACATAATCTTTCTATCATCCAAGATACCTACAACATTTAAAAATTTTATTTATACATCATCATGACGCTACTTTTATTAAAAATTATCTAGACATTAAACATTAACATTAATACATTTCAATAGGATACATCCATCTGTATTGTACCGGTCCACCAAGCTTGACTTCCGAAGCTAAGTGAATGAGTAGATGTACCATAATAATAAAAAATCTAGGTGGAAAGATCTTCTCCATCTGACAAAGTGTAACCGCAATTTCCGACTCCAATCGATCAAGCTCTCCAGGATCAATAACCTTTGAACATAATGACTTAAAGAATGATGATAACCTGATTATAACTGTAAGAACTGGTTTAGACACCGATGATCTTGAAGCTATTGGAAATATATCTTGCATCAATACGTGACCATCATGACTTTTCAGATTGAAGATTTTCCGATCTTTAAGATGCACGCACCTTGAAATGTTAGATGCATATCCATCAGGTACTTTAATATTTTTCAATACTGTCAAAAAATTATCTTTTTCTTGAGCAGACATGGTATAAGATGCAGGAGGCAAATAAATTCTATCATTAGCAAGCATTTTGGGATGAAGATCATGTCGGATACCTAATTCTTGTAAATCCATTCGGGCCTTCATGTTATCTTTGGTCTTTCTATCAAGATTCAACAATGTTCCAAGCAGATTATCATATACATTCTTCTCTATGTGCATGACATCAAGATTATGTCGAATCAGATTATGTTTCCAATAATGTAAGTCAAAAAAGATACTTCTTTTCTTCCATAAATATTTACTGGGCTAAGTTGTAGATGCTATCTGTACATCTTCCTCATTTTTATTTTCAAAAAAATTATCAAGATCTTCAAATACCTGTGCATCCACCGTAGCAGTAGTCATTTCTTCTGGCAAACCTTCTTAATCATCCCTTCCTCTTTTTTTATTAGACTTTGAAGATTTACCATATATGTAACTGATGGAATCCATTTATCTAAGAATATTAGTTCCAGAAGGTGGAATAGGTGCACATCCCATTTCTATGGTACCATCAAATAAATCTTGCTGAAAATGAAACGGATGATTTGGTTCTAACCATCGACGATGCGCTATATAACAGAATTTTCCTCCATGTTTTAACCAAATTGAATGTGTCGAATCTGCACAACAAGGAAATGCAACCCATCCTTTTATACTCCAGCCAGATAAATTGGCATATGCTGGAAAATCATTAATAGTCCATAACAAAGCAGCCTGTAGTTTGAATGTTTCACCATTGGAAGCATCAACTACATCGACACCTTCCCACAACTGTTTCAATTCCTCTATTAAAGGTTGTAGAAAAATATCAATATCATTTCCGGGATCCTTATCACCTGGAATAACCATTGATACGATAAGTGAGGATTGTTTCATGCACAACCATGGTGGTAAATTGTATGATATCAGAACAACTGGCCAAGTACTGTATGTAAAATTTAGAGTACGAAAAGGATTGAAGCCATCTGAAGCTAAATCCAATCGAACGTTACGAATATCAGAGGCAAAATCAAAATGCCTAGCATCAAATGCTTTCCATGTTAAACTATCAGCTGTATGTCTCAACATTCCATCCTTCGTACGCCATTCATGATGCCATCTCATCAATGAAGCTATTTTTGATGATGAATATAGCCTTCTCAACCGAGGAATAAGTGGAAAGTAACGCAATGCCTTCGCCAGTTTCTTTGTACGCCGCATTGTATCTGTTGCATTCACTACATCATCCTCATCTCCTTCATGACTTGTCCATCGTGAAGATCCACAAACATTGCATGACTCTCGATCAACATTTTCACCATGATATAATATGCAGTCTTTCGGACAACTATGAATCTTTTGATATCCAAGATTTAGATTGTTGACAACTTTCTTTGCTTTATAATAAGAGGATGGTAAACCATTACCTTTTGGAAATGCATCCTTTAATAACCTCAGAAGCATAGTAAAACTCTTACCCGACCATCTATTCATATATTTTATATGGAATAAATATACAAGAAAAGATATCTTAGAAAATTTTAAATAGCCCGGATATAATTGTTCATCTGCTTCTTTCATTAAATTATGATACCGAGCTGACTCAGAAGTTGATGGTTGCTGAGCTCCCGTTGTTTCATGTGTACCACTTAAACCTACAAAGTTTTGAATACCATGTCGAAAAGCATCTGTGATCAAACCCGATATATCATCATCTCCTTCTAGATTCTTTTGCATATTACTGGATCCAGGATCAGACGATGGTTGATCACTTGATTCTGGCAACATAAGTTCTCCATGAAAAATTCACTGAGTATAACCTCTTGCAAAACCATTCCATATCAAATGTTCTTCTACTATTTGTGGATCTAGATAGTGACTGTTAACACATCGTCGGTATGGACAAGAAATCTTTCCATTCAAACTATTTTTATCCATACCGAATTTAATGAAATCATGAACTCCATTTAAATATTCGTTGGTATTTCTTTGTTTATTTATCCAGCTTTTATCAATTTTAGGATAAAATGATCCAACTTTCAAGTTATCTAAATACCAAAAAAAGTTTTAGTTAATAATAATGCACTAAGTAATTTTTTATTTAAAATATATGAAAAATAACATAGATTAACTAATAAATGTACCCTATCACCAACTAATAGGTAAAGAGGTCCTATCCCATTCAAGAATTGCATTAATTATATAGGTCATTTACAGTAACCAAACGATACTAAAGAGGTCATATCCCATTCAATAATTGCATTAATTATATAGGTCATTTACAGTAACCAAACGATACGTAATAGAAGCTCCAGAAAAATTTCGGCAGCATTTTCCTTTAGTTCTTCTCATACAACTAAAAATGTATGAGGAGAACTAAAAGAAAATGATGTCCGAAATATATCTGGAACTCTATCCATACCGCTTGATTATTGTAAGCACCTATAAAATTATTTGCAATTCTCAAACTGTCCAAACTGGACAATCAATTGACCACTGTACATATTTCTTCCATCCATACAAAAATAAAATAAATGTATGGATATTGTAGAATATATACTTTAACCAATTGACGGGTCTATGTTTCTATGCAATAGAAGTTTTATAAAAAATATTTTAAAAATCATTATTGATCATAACAAAGCTATTGATGGTTTTAAAATGAAAGCTATGCAATACTAAACAAATCTTAAAGCATAACATACTCAGTAAAATACAGGTATATACCAAGAAATTTATAATGAAACATAAATAATCTACTAAGAAAAAGAAAAATAAATAAAGAAAAATAACTATAGGAGGCTCAGATCTACTATTTAATCCACAACTAAATCAAAACGACTACAATCGGTTGCCTACAAAAGAAGGCCATCCATGATTATAGGCATTAGAAATTGTTGAATCAGCAAAACATATATCCATCAACTAAATCAAAACGACTACAATCGGTTGCCTACAAAAGAAGGCCATACAAGATTATAGGCATTAGAAATTGTTGAATCAGCAAAACATACATCCATCAACTAAATCAAAACGACTATAATCGGTTGCCTACAAAAGAAGGCCATCCAAGATTGCAGCCATTAGAAATTGTTGAATCAGGAAAATATACATCCGAAATCATCATAGCCTCCATATACAAACCTTAAACCAATTTCAAAATAGGATAGAAACCCTCTTTATCCTCGAAGCAATCAAGCACCTGATAACAAAAAGACAATAAAACATGTAAAGCATATTTGGGTTATGGATGAGGATAAACCTTACATATTGTCTGACAAACTAATACATGAAGGCAATTTAATTTTCATAACCCACTTTCTCTTGTTCATTCTTCTTGTTCTCCTCCTCCTCCCCATCTCTCTAGCTTTTCATTTTGGTACCGTAGTTGGGCCCGGTAGCATTACACTTTCTATTATTCTTTGTATCGAAGGCAGGGCAACTTGGAGCTTAGAACCCTAGTTTTCTTTTCCTTTCCTTTTTTTTTTTATTTTTATTTTTTATGGTAGGTGGGATCTCCCTCTATGATGGACCAATGGCGACTCTGAACATGTCTCTCCCTTATCTCCTTACCCGAGATAAGTTCTTGTTCATTTTTTTTTCAATTTTCTTTCATTTATTACAAATTTTTTTGTGGTTCTTTGCTTTTATATTCATCTGTTATGCCTATATTCTTTTATATTTTTCAGGTGATTGTTTAAATTGAGGAGAGAAATGGTAAGGAATGAAAGCCATTGCCCAACATCCTAAACCCTAGACCCAACATCCTAAACCCTAAAACCTAAAATCTAAATAATAAACCCTAAACCCTAAACATATAAAATTAAAAATCTTTTAATATTACAGTGAAAAACATATAAAAAGCATAAATTACAGAGAAAAAAGCATAAAAAATAAAAACATATAAAATTAATTTTTTTTTAATATCACAGTGATTCACTGATGGGGGAAGAGTACATATTACCTTAATTAGCCAGAGACGACAGTGATTCATAGAGGAAATTAAATGGAGAAGCCCAGAGACGAGAAGCTCGGAGCTGACCGGACAAGCCCCCGGAGACGAGAAGCCCGGAGACGACCGGAGAAACCCTGAGACGAGAAGCCCGAAGATGAATGGAGAAGCCCGGAGCTGATCGGAGAAGCCCGGAGAGGAGAAGCCCGGCTGGAGATGACCGGAGAAACCCGGAGACGAGAAGCCAGATCGAAGATGAATGAAAAAGCCCGGAGATGACCGGAAAAACGTGGAGATGACCGGATAAGCGCGGAGACGATGATCGCTGGTGCGAACGAAGGATGGATCGAGGAGGAAGATGAGGGATTGCTGGAGTCGGCGCGGTACTGCGAGCGAACGAAATGAGGGCTAGGGCTGGGGGGGGGGGAAGTAATCGGAAATTCCGATGCTTTAAAGCATCGTTATATCAATCTTTTCCCAATGCATAAAGAAAGCATCGGCAAACCAAGTCTTTTTCCGGCGGTTTTGAGAAGCGTCGGCAACTTTCGAATTTCGATGCTTATAAGCGTCGGAATATATTTTTTTTTCCGAAGCTTTTTAAAAGCGTCGGCATACTGAGGGAGTTAACGACACTAAAGAAAAGCGTTGGCAAAAATTCATTGTTATTTCTTATAATTACTGTTGTGAATCGTAATTTCTGAATTAAATCTTATATCATTTTTCTATCACATACATATATATATATATATATATATATATATATATATATATATATATATATATATATATTGACAATCATAGTTTTTTTTTGACACTTGTTTACTTTAGACATATTATCTCAACCTATGGTAATGCTATCCACCCCGATCATCATGGGTTGCAAGCTCAGAATGCTTGACTGGAAATATAACTCTACGAGACAAAAGGCGATTAGGCCATCCGAGTCGCACACAACACCACAAATATTCTACGTACCATGCAAATAAGAAACTTAATTGCATTAAATCAGAGCTAGATCAGGTTCGGATGATCAAGGTATATATCGCTCTATTTTCTAGCAAATAGCCTAAATTAACTAAACTGCAGCCCTCCAGCTACCACTCAAAAAAAAAAAAAAAAAAAAAAAAAAAAAAAAACTAACATGTCATATATAGTTTTGTGCAAAGAAGGCAAATCCTTCTTCCGTGCGAAAGATGACCTCGAAGCTGAAATATTATATGGGTCGTTACAAGATACCTTAGGGCTCGCTAGACTATTTCTATAGAATTTAATTGAAAATTTTATATGATTTGTATATTGGGTCATCTATTTTAAATGTAATCCTTTTTCATCCAAACTCTATCCAATTCAAATTATATAAGAATAATATATATATATATATATATATATATATATATATATATATATATATATATATTAGACAGAAGGTTAGAAAATACAACCAACTTGTTATCACACCAAACTCTCTTAACCGAAGGTTCGTCTCGACAGCTCTAACCCTTCCAGAGGCTTTAGAGACCAGATAACGACTGCAAGGAAATTTTCTTCATATATAACGAGTAGGGGAATGAAATTTTCTCCGAGGTTAATTACGATTCCATGCAAGTCCGTAAGATTCGTGTTCCACTCCGATTGCCGAATTATAAGGAGACCGGAGTTTAACGGTGTTTCTAGTTAGAGGAAATCCGCAGGCGCAAGTTAAGCACGGGGCCTGGCCCAAAAGAGCTAATAAGATTTCTTGGACGCATACAATAATTGTTGCCCAATTAGTTTCTTTGTCGTCGCGCCGAGATAAGAGACTAAACGAGTGGACCATTTGGTGGGTGATCAATGGCTTGGATGGAGACCCATTGCCGCTGCCGCGGAGGTAGGAATGCCAAATGCCAATGAGGGACTTCCGGACCATGAGATCAGATCAATCCATTTTAAACTTTGGATATGATTTGCCCATCCAAGCCGTCCAATGGAGAAGCTCCCCATGGGAAGCCCAGCTGGTTGTCATTGGCTAGAATCACTCCACACCCATCATTAAGGCTACAAATGGGTCGGGTTGTCCCATGATTCAACTCGACCCGATCCATTTAGATCTGATCCGATCCGTTTTTATGGATCCGTGGATTCGGATTGGGTCCTAAAATTAGACCCGTTCCATTTTCCGGGTCGAATTTGGATTTGCTAAATTTGGACCTGATCCGACTCGAACATACTAATACGGTTAAAATTATATCTGTTTGGACATTTAAATTATAATTTAAAACTTGTATGGAACTAATTATAATTATTTTTATATCTTAATTTATTTTAAAAATAATATTATTTGTTATATATTTTATAGTTAATAATAGTTAGCTATGTAATAATTAAAATATAGTTGTCTATATTTTATTCGGATCATATTTAGATCCAAACTTTGTATATTAGAACCGGATTATTTATGGACCCGATCCAACCCGAATGATCCGTTGGGTTGAAAATTTTAATAGTGGACTCGACCCGACCCGACCCGATTTTATAGTGGATTGGATATGGATCTACTATTAGAACCCGATCAAAGAACCGGGTCAGATCGTGATCATTCAAGACCCGATCCGACCCGACCCATTTGCATCCCTATCCATCATCCAATCCAAAAATCCCCAAAATCATATTCACCCGGAGAGACATTATTAATATTTTTTTTCCTGACAGCAATCCAACATATTGTGAATTTATAATATCTTAAACATCAAATTTTACTAATATTTTAACCTTCAATTTCTATAGTCAGAGAAAGTGCAACATCTATGCTTGTTTTTGTTAAATTCTGCGGAAAATATTTTCAACAAATTAACAGGCAAAATGAAATAAAAAAAAAATATTAAAAAATAAAATTTTACATAAAAATCTGCAACATCTTGATTATTATAAATATAATAAAAAATATTTTTTTAAAAAAAATTCTTGCTTGGGTTTAATCCTAAACTCAAGTCCTATCGCTTTTATACATCCCTTTTAATTTTTCTAAGTAATATACTGTTTTACAATCTATTTTAATGCAAATAGAGTTGTTAGGATGATATTTATTTGATTATTATAATATAATTATAAAAAAATAATTTTTGAAAGTAAAATAAGTCCACTCATTTGAAAGGATTTCTAAATAAAAATCATATAGGATGGGCACTGTACAATATCATATAGAATGTGCTTCATAATTTATTATATTTTTTTTAACACTATTCTTAAAAAGTAAATCTAAAAGTAAAGCACATTATCTAATAACATAATTATTATTTCCATCATTATGATATTCTTTTTCTTCCTTATTTTCAGTACATACTATATCGTTACATGATATATACTAAATAAATTAATCATCAAATAAATCAATATATGCTTTTGAATAAACTAATACATTTTTTTTAGAATATGGTGTTCATCAATATATAGTATATGACCAAATAATATATATTTATAGTTTATTGATATATATTATATTTTTTTAATATATATCCAGCGGCAATTCAATACACACCTATAGATAAATTGATACATAATTTTATAGTATTCACCAGCATATAATATAAAAACAGTTAATACATACATAAAAAAATATCCATTTGATATTCTAATACATACCTTCAAATAAATGAATATATAGTTTCTAAAATATGGTGCTCACCAATATATCATACATGATCAAATAATATATACTTGATGGCTTACTAATATATACTATAATTTTTTTTTGATATATATCCAGTAACAATCCAATATATATTTATAGATAAATTAATATATAGTTTTTAAATATAGTATTTATCAGTACATAGTATATGACTAATTGATAGGTATACTTAACAAAATACTTATCCGATATTCTAATATACATCTTTAAATAAATTAAAATATAATTTCTAGAACATAATGCTCACAAATAAAAGTGTATGCTAAAAATAGAAAAGAAAGAGAATATCATGATTATAGAACTAATAACTTTGTGAATAATAAAAATGCTTGACTTTTAGACCTACACATCAATATTAGTGTTAAGAAAAATATAATGAACTATAAAGTCCATCTCATACTATATTCTATGGTCCCCATCTCATATGATTTTTGTTCTACCTAATGCACGATATCATGATTGTCATCATAGTATCGATTTGCCATCGCCGCACACATTAAAAATATTTGTAACTCAAGCTTTTTTTTTTTTTTTTTTTTAATTTTTAATGCATTTGCAACTCAAGTTGCCTAAGAGTATCGGTGCAATCATTAGCTCAAGGGACCAAGTCTCTCCTCCTAAATTATTATTTTTTTCGATACTACATTATCTTTACATGTATGCCCTCCTCTACCCAAAGAGCAAAGTTTGACACGGAATCTCCATATAGTAGCAACCGTGCCCAAATGATGATTGAACCGCATGGTAGGGACCATAAGGTGCATGCACTATCTATGACTTTGCTCGGACCTTGTACCTTGCATCGAGCAACATGCAATGCATGGTTCCAAGCTATGTAGGTTAATCACCCCATGCAAAGATACACAGGGTCACATTTGTTTTAGATAGAAAAGAGCATGAATCTTTGCAGTGCATGCACGATACCATAAAGTGCTATATATACCATTAAAAGATGAATGATCATCAAACAAGATAGCTTTCAAGCATGTGCCATATGCATGGATTATTTGAAGGTCATTTTAATGAAGACCAATTAAGGATGCATGGCATTTCACAAAAAAAAAAAAATGCTTTGGAAGCTAAGAGCGGAGAACTAGAGTATCATTGTTCGAGATATTGTGTACTGGTTGTTCTATTAGAAAACCAAGAAAAATTTGGCATGAGTATCATTGGTATCTACGGTGGTTGAAAATTTTGAATCCCGATACCATTAAGTTGATAAGAAAACTATCAATAATATATATATATATATATATATATATATATATCATACTTAACAAAGACCGATGGAAAAAATATATGATAATATTCGACAATAATGAAAATATAATGTTAAAGCCTTTCATTTTATTTACAGCAGATAAAAATAATATGTTTCAAGACAATGATTATTTTTTAAGAGAATTTTGAAAGAAAAAATTATTTTTTTTTAAAAAAAAAAAACTGAAATAAAGAATATACATATTGAACATTATTATTTATGTTATAACGAATTGTTATAATGCACTCGTACTTTTATATTATTTTTCTCGGTTAATGTAATGGGCGTTGGCCGCAGCTGTTATGATACCTAGATTATGATCCTGTTATTTAAAATCGAGGTTTCAGTGAGAAGATGTTGGTTCGATACAGTGCCGAAAATATAATCGTAGTATTTTTTTTTTTTTTCCTTTTAATCCCGTCTTATATCTCGCTCGTGTACGGGAAGCCATCGTTCTGCGGACCTGCAGATATTTTTTTCCTCCGCGACAACTGGACGGCTACCGTTCTCAGAAATATAAAATATTTTTTACCGAAAAGAGGTATAAAATACTCATCGTACAGCGAGACACATCAAGAAATATGAGGATGGTCCCCACCATCAACGTCCATTGCTGCTTGCCGTTGTTTCCGGCGCCTCTTGTACACCGAAACGCATATGTCGTGTTCCTTGGACGCACATATGCTGCTATTTGCTACGAGGAACTTAGGATGGACAGCTGGTTCTTGGTTCTTGCCTTCAGGGATGTGGTTGGAAATGGATTGTGTCCAAGTAGAAGAAGTTTTTGAGAGTAGGTGCCAAACGCTATATATTCTTGGAAAATTGGATTGTTCATTCTTGATAAATCTGCTGACGATCGTTTAATAAAGTATCTTGATATTATCTATGACATCATCATGTTCATTCTTAATAGGTTGATTTTATAACAAGTGGAGTATATCGATATGATATGCGACATCATTGTATATAGTTTTATTTTTAAAATTTTTTATAATGTTCAAGTTGACTGGATTGGAAACAGAAATCTTCACTCCAATGATCAAATATACCAGCTTCAATCATGCAGCTTGTGTGGTAGTTTTCTCAATATTTTTAAAGAGTTGATATTATATATACAAAAATTATATTTTTCATACGTTTTGTTGGTAGATTTGCTCCTAAACAATATCCCAATTCATTCAAAATGACCTAACTTGACCGGTTTATGAGGGATTTGCTGATCTTTTTGGATTAGTTAAATTATAGATAGATGTGTTTCTTTTGATGATTTGTCGAGCCCTTTGGAAATAAATAAGGATATGATAATTTTATTCCTCATTGTTGTAGGTATGAGGATGGGGACTTTTTACGACGGTTGTAAATTAAAGGAAATTCTGGTTTATGTCAATTATTTTAACAAAAGATGGATAATACTTGCACGTGGGATATATATATATGGCCATGAGATTAATTGCAATCTTAGCCCCTACTGGCTTATGTTGTCGAGGCACCTATTGGTCATGAATTACACTTGACCATAATATATATAATTAAGGGAAGATCCAAATTATACTTTATCAACAAAAAAATATTTATTGTTGGGGGACGCCGGCTCAGGAGACCGGTCGAATTCTCCTCCGGGCCGGCCGTCCATACCAAGAGAACCAACGATGGCCTGGGAAAGCCGTAACACCTCCTTCGGACCAGTCTTCGAATAAGTCGAAGACAAAGGTCCGAAGGCTACCCCTTCAGATCTACGACGTCCACCGCCCAATCGATCGCCTCCGCCGAAGAAGTCCAAAGGTAACTTCACCGACGAAGTCCGAAGGTAACTCCATCGACGAAGTCTGAAGGTAACTCCATCGACGAAGACCGAAGACGACTGACCCGAAGGAGTCTGAAGAAGAAGAAGGTCCAAGACAAATCTCCAATCTGCCACAAACCCCCGAATGGGGGATGTCTATCGTGACCTAAAGCGTAATCGCCATCCCCAACTCCAGCCGTTTCGGGCTGGCCACGCGTTCAGCAGCCCCACTCTCCGATAATTTCGGACTGACCGTAATGGAGCGACAAGCATCCATAGACAAACGGCAACCGTCGCTCATTGTACGTGGGGCGAAGTTAACCGACCGCATGTCAACCAGAGGCAAGTTAAGCTCAACCCAGGCCAGTGCCCAACTATTATAAATACTGGTAAAAGGGAACACTCAAGGTTAGTTGGACATGACGATACTTTTGCTATCTTCCTGCCTTCTCAAAGAACTTTCCATTCTGTTGCTGGAACCTCTCCTTGACTTAGGCATCGGAGTGTCCCCCATCGGAGAAAGTCCGGTTAAGGGACCTATTTTGCAGGAATCAAGAGAGGCAGACCGACGGTTTAGCAACTTGGCTTGTCCAACGGAGGATCTACGCCAACAGATTGGCAAGCCAGGAAGGGGGCGGGGAGAGACAAGGGTCCCTCATCGAAGAAAATCCAGTCAAGGGACCTGTTTTGCAAGTGTCAAGAGAGGCAGACCGGCGGTTCAATGACTTGGCCCATCCAGTGGAGGTTTTACACCAACAGATTGGCGCACTAGATAGGGAGCGGGGAGAGACAAGGGCTGAACTTGGCAGTCTGTGCTGACCTAGGCCGACTAATCACTAGAAGCCTCCTCTTTAAGAAAGGAAAGTGAGAAGAAGCCACGATAGCGAAAGGAAGAATGCAGAATGTCTCAGCAAGTAGAAGTCGTCCACCCTCTCAGAGGAACAACCCCCCGGTGGAAGATAATTTCCTGACCCCCATGTTGGTGGTCGGACAGCAACAATTCGAAGCCCTTATGAACCGAGTCGATACTCTAACAACTATGGTTCAAAATTTCCAAGATGTAGCCCTTCAAATGGGGCATCTACCAGCCACTTCCAGACATAGTCACCGACCCCGGGGGAAGGGAGACCAGCATCATTGGTCTGTCCAACCTTCCCTCGAAGAGCGGCTTTCCCTGGAGGGCTGAAGCCCTCGACTTTCGAAGTCGACCAACGTATCACGAAGGGGGAAAAGATCTAGACAATCCCCTTCTGTTTCCTCCGAGGACTCCACCCCCGAGAGGGAGGCACCGAAGGAAGCTCGCTCCGATTACGAGGAAAAGTTCAAGGTCCTCGAGTCGCAAGTTGCAAAGCTTCGTGACCAGAGGAGGGACGACGAGATCACCGCGTACGATCCCCGTCCCCCGTTCACTCCTCATATCATGGCCGAAGCCGTCCCTCGATACTTTAGGATCCCTCAAATGAAACCCTATGACGGCACCACCGATCCACTTGACCACCTGGATAGCTTCAAGGCCTATATGATGATTCAAGGGGCCTCCGATGCGTTGCACTATCTCACCTTCCCTGCCACGCTAAAGAAGACTGCTCGAATGTGATATTTTAGCATATGCCCATGTACCATCGACTCCTTTCTTGAATTGAAAAAACTGTTCGTCTCACATTTCAGAACCTGTTGAAAGACCTCCCGGAATATGGATACCTTATTCCTCCTCCATAAGAAGGAATGAGAGAGCCTCCGAGACTACATCTCTAGGTTCAACTTGGCTACCCTCGAGATCTTAGATCTCAACAAACATGTAGCCATGTCCGTCCTGAAGAAGGGGCTTCGATTGTTCAAACTCACTTTCTCCCTAGACAAGAGATTCCCCACAAGCTATTCTGAGCTTTTGTTGAGAGCTCAGAAATACGTCGACGTCGAGGAACAGGCGATGAATCAGAGGCTGGCATAAGGGAAATTCATCCCGAGGAAGAAAAGCAGTAGCGGGCAGGACCCCCCAATCCTCAACAATAACAACGACTCCGCACGGAGGCAAAGTCCCAAGCCTAGAGCACCGGGCACGAAATTCGACTCCTACACCCTCCTCAATCTCCCCAGAGAGAGGATCCTGATGAAGATAGAAAAAGAAAGTTATCTCCAACGGCTGCATCCCATGAAGGCATCCTCTTCCGTGAGGAACAGAAACAAATATTGCAAATTCCACCGGGACCACAACCACAACACCGAAGATTGCATCCAACTCAAGGATGCTATTCAAGATCTCATCAAAAGAGGCTACTTAGGGCGGTATGTCGGTTGCCCGGAACCTAGGTCTAAGGCCACGGCCCCCCAGAGGGCCCTTGAAAAAGTCGAACTACCCAACCAAAGACCCATTGATGGAAGGATAGGAATGCTACATCGACCGACCAACTGGAGGAGAGCTGAAGATGATGCCCCAAAGTGGCTCAAGGACAACAACTCTATATTCTTCTCCGATGATGACCTTGTGAGAGTTCAGCACCCACATGATATCCTAGTTGTAATATCGGCCGTTGTAGCCAATTATGATGTAATGCATATCCTAATCGATAATGGAAGCTCTGCAGACGTCTTGCTCTATGACACGTTCTCCCGGATGTGCTTACCTAAAAATAAATTACAGAGGTCTCATCTACCACTGATGGGGTTCGGAGGGAACCAGGTTAAGGTTGAGGGCGAAATAATACTGCCTGTAACCCTTGGCACCGAACCCCATCAAAAAATGCTCCCCATCAGTTTCGCGATGGTCCGAACTCCTTCAGCGTACAATGTGATTTTGGGGAGGCTCACCTTAAACAAATTTCGGGTCATAGTATCGACCTACTATCTCCTAGTCCGTTTCCCCACCAGGGGAGGAGTAGGGGAAGCGAAAGGCGACCAAAGGGCCGCAGGCAATGCTTGGTGATCCAGGACAGACAATCGGTCAACTCCCCAACCCCCGATCAACTCGACTCGAGGGATCCATCTGAAGATTGTGGGGAGTCGATGGAGAAAACTGTACCGGTACAGCTAACCAAGGAAGATCCTACCAAAGTTTTGCAGATCGAGAGTCTACTTGATGAGGCGACAAGGGCGGAGTTAATCCGCTTCCTCAAAAATAATGCTGATGTCTTCACCTGGTCAGCCTCAGACATGCCCGGGATTCCAGCCAAAGTAATCATCCATTAGTTGGAGGTCATCTCCAGTTACAGGCCTGTTCGGCAGAAGAAGAGAAGCTTTGACCCTGAGAGGCAAAAGGCGATAGACGAAGAGGTGAACAAACTCCTTAAAGTTGGGTTTATCTGGGAGACGCATTATCTTGAATGGCTGGCAAATGTGGTGATAGTAAAGAAAGCTAATAAAAAATGGAGGATCTGTATTGATTACACAGACCTCAACAAAGCGTGCCCAAAAGATAGATTTTCCTTATCGAAGATCGATCGACCAATTGGTCGATGCCACCGTAGGCCACCAACTGTTAAGTTTTATGGATGCTTTCTCCGGATACAACCAAATAAGAATGGACCCTGAAGATGAAGAGAAGATGGACTTCATCATTGAAAAGGGCCTTTACTGCTATAGAATGATGCCATTCGGACTAAAAAATATCGAGACAACATTTCAAAGGTTGATCTGCAAGGTGTTCAGAGAATAGCTGGGAAGGAATATGGAGGCATATGTCGACGACATGATTGTGAAGAGCCTCCTTAAGGTGGACCATATCGAAGACCTGCAAGAGTCGTTCGATGCCCTGCGATATCATCGAATGAAGCTGAATTCGACGAAGTGTGCTTTCGAAGTGACATCAGGCAAATTCTTAGGGTACCTTGTCACCAAGCGAGGAATTGAAGCCAACCCTGAGAAAATTCAAGCCATCCAAAATATGAGGCATTCTTCTTGCAAGAAGGAGGTACAACAGCTAACCAGGAAGGTCGCTTCCCTAAGCCGATTCATTTCCCGGTCCGCCAAGAAATGCCTCCATTTCTTTAAAGTGCTCCGACAATCCTAGGACTTCGAATGGACCGAAGACTGTCATCTCACTCTTGAAGAGTTGAAAAAGTACCTGGAGACCCTACCATTGCTCTCTAAAACCCGAGAAGATGAAACTCTTTGTATATACCTCTCTGCTTCAAATGAGGTCGTCAGCTTAGTTCTCGTCCGAAACAAGAAAGACAATCTCCAAAAGCTGGTCTACTACATCAGCAAAGTTTTACACGATGCTAAGACGAGATACCCGAAGATGCAAAAACTTATCTACTCACTTGTAATTGCGGCAAAGCAACTACAACCATATTTCCAGGCCCACACCATCATGGTTTTGACAGACTAACCCCTCAAGGCCATCCTCCACTATCCTGATACCTGCAGGAGGATATCCAAATGGGCCGTAAAGCTGAGCGAATTCGACATCGACTTCCAACCCAGACCGACGATGAAGGCACAAGTACTATCAGACTTCATAGCCGAATGCACCTGGAAGCCCGAGGACAATCTACAATTCGCCAAAGAGGAAGGGGCTACCTCGAAAGATGCGGAGTCGGTCCAGCTACTCCACATGGACGGAGCCTCCAACTCTACCGGATGTGGTGCGGGCCTCATATTAGCCGAGCTAGATGGCCATACGGTGGAGTACGCGCTTCGCTTCTTCTTCCATGCTTTGAACAACCAAGTCGAATATGAAGCCCTCCTTGCGGGGCTTCGAATCACTGAAAGCCTGGGGATTCAAAAGGTCCAGGTCTTCTCGAACTCCCAGTTTGTGGTGAACCAAGTTAAAGGCGAGTTCGAGGCTCGAGACCCAACAATGGTCCAATACTTGAAAAAAGTGCGGATCCTGTCCTCCCAATTGGAATCTTTCGACATCACCCATGTGCCAAGGTCTGAAAACTCCCGGGCCGATGCCCTCTCCAGACTCACTACTACCAACTCGAACTCCCTCGACCGTACCTTCATAGAACATCTCAAAGTTCCAAGCATAGCCGAAGGATCATCAGGAGTTCACCAGATTGAAAATGAGCCCAGTTGGATGGACCCCATCCTCCAATTTCTGGATAAAGGCATGCTGCCAGAAGACAAAGGGAAGGCCAAGAAGGTCCGATGGATGGCATCTCGGTACGTTATCCTGGATGGAACCCTATACAAAAGGTCCTTCACCCAACCCCTGTTGAAATGCTCGGGACCATAGGATGCCAACTATGCCTTGAGAGAAGTACATGAAAGCATCTACGGAGACCATTTGGGGGGCAGATCCCTAACGTATAAAATAATACATCAAGGATATTACTGGCCAACCATCCAGAAGGACTCTGTGGACTTCGTCCGAAGGTGTGAGCAGTGCCAAAAATATGCCAAAGTCCAGAGGTGGCCCGCAGTCGACTGACCCACCTAGTTGCACCCTGGCCCTTTGCTCAATGGGCCATGGACATCCTTGGCCCGTTCCCACCGGCATCCGGCCAACGAAAGTTCTTCCTCGTTGCCATCGACTACTTCATCAAGTGGGTTGAGGCCGAACCCCTGGCACACATCACTGAGACAAAGGTCGAAGGGTTCGTAAGGAATTCTATCATATTATGCTTCGGGATCCCCCATGCCATAGTCACTAACAATGGGAGGCAATTTGTTAATCCGAGGTTCAGAGACTTCTATGCCCAGTATCATATACTCCATAAGTTGACCTCTGTCGGTCATCCACAGTCCAACGGGAAGGCCGAAGTGATGAATCGGACTACCTCCATGGTCTGAAGACTCGACTGAACGATGCCAAGGGACTCTGGGTCGAGGAGCTGAATTCCCTCCTTTGGGGATATCGGACGACCCCCATAATGGCTACCGGTAAATCTCCATTTAACTTGGCATACGGCACCGAGGCAATCCTTCCAATATAAGTCATGTTGCAATCTTTGAGGACCGATGGGTACCAAGAACCTAAAAACTCGGAGCACCGAAGAATAGACTTGGATATATTGCAAGGCACCAGGCTCCAAACTCAAATAAGGATGGCGGCTACTAGCAGAGGGTTGCCAAGTACTACAATTCCAGGGTAAAGGAATGGACCTTTTGCCATAAAGATTTGGTGTTGCGGAGAGTCGAAGTATCCAGGCCGACGGACCAAGGCAAACTCTCTCCTAATTGGGAAGGCCCCTATCGGGTCAAAGAAACCATACACCTGGAGGCATATCGACTCGAAGCTTTAAAGGGTGTCGTGCTGTCACGACCTTGGAATGTAGAGAATCTCCACAAATATTATCAATAAAAGCCCCCCTAGGAGAGGCTTCACCGAAAATCCATCCAACAATGGCTCAGGTTAACCTGTCTTATCGCCGATTCACGATACAAGATGGCCTCGATAACCTGAACCCACAACAAGAAGGGGAGAGGAGCATAGAGGTGGGTCCGATCCACCTACCTCATCGGTATGTCCGACGAGCGCAGGAAGAAGGCCCAACCAAAAGGATGTCTAGTCGAGTCTTTTAGGTGTCAGTCTTGAGTCCAATAAAATTCACAGTCCTAACCCATTTGTCTGTACCTGTACTAGCCTCTGCACAGCATATGAATCATGAAATTAGTCAAGAGCTGAACATAATTAATGAACTAAATAATAACTTGGCTAATTTCCAAAAGAAAGATAAAGATTTTTATGCAGGGGAATATGTGACTGTCAAAGAATTTTCTACTCGTGAAGCTGACTCATCCAAAATAATGAATAGTAGTGGACCCAATGCCTATGTGCTCGAGATATTACCTGATTTAGGTCTTAGCTCCACTTTCATCATCTCAAATCTTATAGAGTCTAGGGAGCCAGTAGTGATACCTAGCGAGCACCTTGAGCCTATCCCTCCCTTTGAGAAAGAACCCACCGCAGAGTGTCCACATACAATTTGGCCTATAAGCGAGAAAAAGATTGAGAGAGCTCTGGATGATCAAGCTATCGGTACTTGGGATAAAGACTGTCAGCGGTACTTGGTCCGGTGGCAAGGTCGGCCAGAATCTGAGGACTTGTGGAATGCTGGTGAGGATCTACGGCACCTCAACCCAGACCCTCCTTGAGCACCGAGAGCCAGATTGATCCATACTCAATGGGGTCGAGTTCCTCAGACCTGGAGAGAATTGGTAGGGACACCAGGATCAGACACAGATCACTGGATCCCATATGGTTTATTTAGTCATGTGTCAAAGTTTTGAAAGTTTTGTAATTGAGTCCCATAATAAGTTGAGATTAGTTGATTTATCTCAACCCTCAACCTTAGTCCAATTTTGAGTCATGTACATCAGTTATGAATCTAGTATGAGTACAATTTTTATACAAGAGAAGAGGTTACCCTATTTTGGAGTTCCACCAGACTACATCTAGGAGTCAGAGGCTACTACATCAGCCCATTAGATTTTGTGTGACAACTTAGGATCCAAGATGCTTCCAGAAATCCTGATTCTTTCCAGATATCCTCCATATGCCCAGATGCTAGACCATATTCCTAAACTAGGGCATCCATGATTCCAGAGGTCCATCTGCATCTCAACCCAAGAAAATCAAGCCCAGGTACCAAGCTCAAGCCTTAAAGAAGAAAGATTCCATGAAATATTCCTGCTACTAGGCTACCAGGCCACCCAGCTTCCAGGAGGCCCAAGCCTAAGCACCAAGCCCCTTTGGGCCAGCTCCTTGCTGCCCTAGAAGCCCAACACGCTCTCCTAGGCATCCTTGAAGTGTTGACCAAGTCCAAGAGGTGTCCTTGAGTGGAATAGTCAAAACATGAATGGAGAAGGAGAAGACTAGGTCAAATCCTAACCTAGTTGGGATTTATTCTCTTAATTGTTTTAAGATTTGTTTTTCTAACCTAGCTAGGAGAGGACTTGTAATCCAAGAGTGTAACCCTAGTTAAAGGGCATGGGAACTCTATAAATATCCCATCATTTCCCCTCTTGTAATCAATTTTTTCTTATGAATACAACATTGCTGAATTTTGAGTAATTGCTTTGTGTTTGGTGTTCTAGTATTGGTTCTCTTGTTCTTGTGTGCTCTCCTTATGTTCCCGGATCGAATCCCTGCTACCCTAGCATCCTTTTGCATCCTTGGAGATCAACCACGCCCAAGCAAAGGAAGCCCTAGCTGCCGTCTAAGACAAGGAGCTTCTTCCTCCCTAGCTACCATCTCCTAACCCTAATCCCGATTCCCTCAAAATCCTAGTTCCTTTTCTCTTTTTTTATTTACTGTTTTGATTGACCCTGGCGCTTGCAGGATCCCCGAAGTGTTTCACCTTCCCAGAGGAAGCTTTCCTTGCCTTCAGATCGGGTCCAGATCAGCCATCTGATTCAAGGAACTGAAGCTTCTTCATCGAGGCTCCGATCAGAGTGTGAGTGATCATTTCCAATGCAAAGTTTTCAATCTCTAACTGGTCAGAAACATTCCCTTTTCTTATTATCTGATTCGATAAAGATAAGCTATCATAAACCGGGAGTTTCTCAACTCTCGGGTCCTGGCTACTTATTATCTTGCATGAGTTCTTTACGATCATGGTGATTTTATACATTACTACTCCTTATGCTAGTTCTTACTTTTATTTGAAAATTTAGCCTACAAACCTAAATTATAAAAATCATAAAAAAAATTATTTTACTGTTCTTCCTGCATGTTTAGCAATCTTAGAGTCGTCCCGCATCAGGCACCCGATTGACCCCCTTTGAACTCGTGGCGCTTCGCTCCTATCCATCACAGGGGAACACGGTAACGGTACATCGGTCATCGGAGCCGGACTCGAGCCCCCCATCGTCCGGGCCAGAGAATCGACCCTCGACGAGGGCCCCGACGGTGGGGGCGCCGTTGGAAGCTCCCCCGACGGAACTTCGTCCCCTCCAGAGGTCCCCCTTGAAGATGTAGTGCTCCTACTGGTGCCCTCCCCTCTAGCCCTCTTCTAGGCTTCTAACCTCGAAGAAGGGGGGAGGACCACCGGTCTCTTGCCGGATTCATAGAGCTGGCTCAAGTCAGGCCTCATCCCACTATCTACAAACAAGAACAGACATAAAAAACGACTGAACAGGGAAGCCGTAGAGTAGGAAGAGGTCGGAATCTTCTACCTAACGTGGAGGACCCGTTGATCCTAGCAAGATGAAGTTTCCTCTCCTCCAAAAGTTCTCGAATGGAAATGGTCTTCGAACCAGACAACAAGGCGTAGTCGGGTTGATGGGGATATCAAAACTCATCCGGATTTTCCTTTTCTTTTTTCAATTTTTTTTATTTTAGTTTAAAAATACTTATCCCAACTATTCCATCTATTCCCATTATTCTCACTTTATGCCCATTTTTTTCATGACTTATTCTCCATTTATCCATGTCATCTTCAACCTCCGGGAACCTTCATTTTTCTTTCATTTTTCATCCCATTTGACCTGGATTGACCACCGGCGACCCCGACAGCCGTCCACCTTCTCCCGGCATCAATCTTTTCATGGGAACGCCGGCGAATCCCACGAACCGCCCACAGCCGCTCCTCCCTGCTGCTCCGCCCATGCCCGTGACACCTCCCCTGTGCCCCGCCGGATCTCCATGCCGCCGGCTGAGCCATCATCTTCCCCGGGCGACCGGCGAGTGCCGGCACCCCGTAAGAGCCCGCTGCGACGCCCTCTCCCCCTGCGCCGCCGACCTCACCCACGGCCGCGACTTTGCGGCTGGTCACCGCGCCTCAGCCCAGGTCCTCACGCGTTGCTCAATCCCAGCCGCTACCGTCCCGGCCGGCCCTGGCCTCTTTGCCACCCGGGCCCTTGGCTTCCGCGCCGGGTTTACCGCCGCTGCCGACAGTGGAGCCTTGGCTTCCGCGCCGGGTTTACCGCCGCTGCCGTCAGTGGAGTGCAGCCTCCTCGACGCGTCCCGCTACGCAGTTCTGGCATTTGCATGCTATGTCACTGTTGAGGTGAAAAGGCCATGCAGCATTTGGAGAGTGGTTTGAAAGTGAAGGAATATGAATTTCTAAAGAAGAAGCTTCAGTGATACTGGTTGTTTCCATTTTGGCATCCAAGAGCATATTGATCTTGGTATTAAGTATGATCCCTCGACTGGTGTTTGTGGCATTAGATTTTTTTTGTTCTGCAAAGGCCTGGGTGTCATGTTGAACGTCGCCGCCGGTCAAGTCTCGTGTTGGAATACAGCACCGGGTCATTAAGGAAGAAGGCACAGAAACAGGTTATCCTCGCGAACGCCTCTCCCTCTGTTCCACGACCACGGAAAGGAGAAATTTATGCATAGATCTCAAAGCTGCACCATCTCCGGTGTAACATGGATTTTAAAGCTGTACCTTCTATAAAGCAACATGGATTTCAGAGCGGACGGTGATTTAGGTGAATCTAGATTATACCTAAATTTTTTATTTTAAATCTGAATGTATAGACCAGTTAAAATTTTTTTTTTTAAATTAGTTTTTGATTATGATTAGTTTTATTTTTTATCATAGGAGAAGGATTGTTTTTAATTTGCTACCATATTTTCGGGCTGCAAACAAAGCAGGATTGTTTTTTTTTTTTTTTGGCTGCATGCCTTGTATTTATTTCTTAGGCCCCAAGTTTTGTAGCCTATATAAAGACCTCCCTCTCTTGAATAAAATATGATGATAATTATGAATTTTTGAAAAAAAGTGTTATTGATTCTGCCTCCAGGCATGAGGCCCGTCTTTCCTTCACCTGCGGGTATCAAGGGATGTGAGACTCCACTTCCTTCGCTTTCGAGCGTCGAGGGGCGTGAGGCCCTAGTTATCTCTTTCCATTGCTGAGTCCCCTCTATGATCTTGGAGCTTCTCCTTCAGACCCCAAGTAGCGATTTGGGTAGGACGCCCTAGGCTCCGCATGTAACGAGATGGGTGGGATGCCCTAGATTACATGTAGTGGGGTGGGTGGGATGCCCTAGAGGTGCGACGTCTCTCCGTGAAGGTAAGTCTCAAGTCCATAGAGTATCCATGTTTCTTGCCCTCACATCTTTTTTTCCACCTTTTTGATCCTAATCACAGGAGACTTTTCAGCTCTCCAATGATCCTCCTAGCCCCCTCTTTTGTCCCACATCACGGGTTCATCGGCCATCATGACCTCCTTGCCAAGGTTAGCATCCAAACGAGGCTCCCTTCACTCGCAATCAAAACTCCACGGCTCAGCAGAGGTAATAAAAACAAAATTGGATTTCTACCCGTGGATGGCGCTGGGTAACGCGGGACACGACCCCGATAAATTTTTTTATTCTACGAAATCGGACCGTTGGTCATTAAGAAATGACCCTAGGCTAGGCTAAACCAAAACCAATTTTATTTTTTTCCTTTTTTTTATTCAAATGAAACTTTTTTTCCATATTTTCTCTTTTTTTAATTCAAATAACCCCCTTTTTTTTCTATTTTCTAATTTTTTTCTTTCTTTTCCTTCTTTTTTTTTACCTTTTTTTTTTCTCACAGTTTTCTTTTTTTTTTTCCCTGCTATTCCTAAAGTCGGCAGAGAGGACCAACTCTACACCCTTTTTTTTTTATTTTTCTGCTTGAAATCGACTTCGAATGCCGATTAGGCATTCACGTTCATGCAGAAAAGGGGGGCATGCGCGGATTGGGCGAAGATGGCAGCAGGGTGGAGGTGTCCCGGTGGACTCGTGGGGAGATCTCGCCGGCATCGATGCTGGGCGACTGGTGTCATGGCAGCAGGCGGCCGAGCGGGCACCGATGAGGCGTCGCGGGCTGAGACGGGTTCCGGCGGGAGCATTGGATCGCAAGGAGGTCTGCGGATCTTGTCGAAAACAGAGGGCAGGCGGAGGGGTCCACCTCTGCCGAAGCTGGCGGCCTCCTGCTCCCTCGCCATGTGGCACCCCGAGATGGGTCCACCTCTGCCGAGGTCGAGCCAGGCCCTACTGCTCTTTCGCCAGGTGGCACCCCATGACGGGTCCACCTCAGTCGAAGTCGAGCCTATCTCTACCACTCTGCCAAGTGTCCACCCAGGAGGGGTCCATCTCAACCAAGCTGGTGGCCTCCTGCTCCCTTGCCAGGTGGCACCCCGAGATGGGTCTACCTCTGCCGAGGTCGAGCCAGGCCCTCCTGCTCCTTCGCCAGGTGGCACCCCAAGACGGGTCCACCTCGGCCAAAGTCGAGCCCCTCTCTGCCGCTCCGCCAAGTATCCCCCAGGAGGGGTCCACCTCGGTCGAAGCTGGCCGGACTCATCACTGGGCCGTGCCTGCATCGAGCATCTCAAAGCCCCGAGCTACGAGACACCCATGGAGGTCCAGCAGGTCAACCAAGAGCCCAGCTGGATGGAAAATTACATCGAGTACATCACCAAAGGCACCTTGCCAGAGGACCGCGTGGCGGTTGGCCTCATCAAGAGGAAGGCCGCACGGTTCATCTTGATGGATGGGCTACTGTATCGGAGATCCTACTTTTACCCGCTCCTCAAGTGTCTGAGACCCGTGGAAGTCGCACTCGTGCTTCAGGAGATCCACGAAGGCATCTGTGGGAACCATGTGGGGGGCACGACACTGGCGTACAAGGCCCTCCATCAAGGTTATTTTTGGGAAACAATGAAAGAAGACGCGATTGACTTCGTAAAAAGATGCGACCGATATCAGCAGCACGCCGTGGTGCAACGATAGCCTGCTACTCCACTCTCTCAGCTCTCCGCCCCATGGTCGTTCGCTCAATGGGGCATGGATCTCTTAGGACCTTTTCCTCCGGCGTCCGGGCAACGAAAGTTCCTGATCGTGGCTATCTACTACTTCACGAAGTGGGCCGATGCCGAGCCCTTGGCCCGGATCACAGAGGCAAATGTCACCAAGTTTCTGTGGAAGTTGATTATCTGCCGCTTCAGCCTACCTATACCGTTATCACCGACAACGGATGTCAGTTCGATTGTCGAGAGTTCGAGGAGTTTTGTAACGACCTCATCATCCACCATCGCTTCACCTCGGTGGCACATCCTCAGACAAATGGAGAGGTCGAGGTGACAAACCGGACCATCTTGCAAGGCCTCCGGACAAGACTAGACCAGGCCAAGGGGAGGTGGACAGAAGAGCTCCCGAGCATCCTTTGGGCGTATTACACTATCCCAAGGACGGCTACGGACGGACCCCGTTCAACCTAGTCTTCGGGGCGGAAGCGATTATTCCAATCGAACTCAGCCTACCAACCCTGCGCGTGGAGCAGTATGGCGAGGCGGAGAACCCAGCCAGGATGCTACCGAACCTGGACCTCCTTGAAGAAACAAGGGACAGGGCCCGAGTTCGGATGGTGGCTTACCAGCAACAAGTGGCCAGATACTACAACTCCAGAGTGTGACCGAAGTCCTTCCGCCAAAGAGACTTAGTACTACGCCGTGCTGAAGTTTCCCAACCTCGGGAGTGCGGAAAGCTCTCCCCAAATTGAAAGGGCCCCTATAGTGTGGCGAAGGCACTCCCCCACGGGGCGTACTACCTGGAGGAGCTAGGCGGATCCTGGTTCCCTCGAACCTGGAATGCCTCAAACTTGAGGATGTACTACCAATAGTGTAAGACCTCTCAAACTTCAATAATAAAATCTTTTTCACCAAATTCCTACTCTTGTCTCGTAGGACAAAAGCTATCCGGCTCTAAGTTCGGCGAGCATGGATGCGACGGAAGATCCGCGAAGGTGTGAGGTCCCTCCCATAAAAATCTCGGAGTTCAGTCTGGAGTGTCACACGGAATTAAATTCCAAAATGTGGTCCCAGAGTTCAGTCCGGAAGAGGTCCTGGTCCTACGAAATCCCGGAGAACAGCTCGGTAAGCCTCCAGGGCTCAATTTCGGCCCGCGGCCCTGGGGTTCAGTCAGAGAAGTTTGCAAGGAACCTAGTTCCAAAGTGAAGTGTAGGACTTCGGTCTGGAAGGTGGAGCAGAACCTAGTTCGCCCACGCAATCCTGGAGTTCAGCTCGGAATGCACTACGGGACTTATTCCCAATAGCTAGCACCGGGGTTCAGTCCGGAAGATGCACAACAAAAAAAGAAGAAGAAAAGAAATAAGAAAAAGAAAGAACAAGTTAATGAAAAAGATAATTTTCATTTATAGTGAAAAATTCCTTACAAAAAAGGGGGGGCCCGACAGGCTGGAAGACCCCCAAAAAGAAAAAAGAATACATAACCACAGAAACAAAGAAAAGGTGTGAAGCTTCAGGGCTGCTTCGCCGCCGTCGCGTCCTCCTGGGGCTGCGCTGCACCCTCTCCGCTGGCGCCGTCGACTGGAGGCTGCTCGGGAGCCACCACCTCAGCATCGGCTACAACTGGAGCTGCCTCGGCGTGCGCCTCCCTCCGGCCGCCCAGCATGACCCCACTAAGATCGAGCTCGGGGAAGAAGGAGCTCACCTTCTTCAGGAAGGAGTCCACAGCCGCCTCGTGAACCTCCGCCCTGAAGTCATTGGAGGCCCGGAACCTCGGCATGACCTCCTGTGCCTCCTTCTTCGACGCCTCCAGTAGCCCACTAACTCGGGCGGTCTGCTCCTTGGATGAGCTCAGGTCCTTCAGGACCTCTTCCACCTGTCGCTCCAATGACTGGGACTGGGCCCTGAGGCAGGACTTCGCCGCCGCATCTTCCTCCGTGCGGTGCTGATTCGAGATCCTCTCTTCGAACAGAGAGGTCTCGAGCTCCTTCACGCGCCCCTCGGCGTGACCTAGGTCAGCTTGGAGGGCTTGGTTCTTCCCCCGCAGTTCGACCCCCTTCTCCATGAGGTCCTTCATGTCGGCCACCAGTTTACTGAGTCTCCTCTCCTTCTCGGCGTCCTTCTTGGCATAGCCCGACAGGAAGTTCCTCAATAGGAGAACGTCCGTCCCGATCTGCATAAAAAGAAAAAAGAAAAAGAAAGAGGTTAGTAAGATCCAACTGAAACTTTAAAGAAGGAGAACTCGAGACTCACTGTGAAGAGCTGGGGGAGGATCCCCAGCAGTGCGTCAGCGTAGTCCCGGCCACCCCTCAAACGACGGTCCCGGGAGGTGCTGGTGAATTCCATCATCCTTTCCGTGAGCCCTTGGTCGTGGATGACGGAAGAGTTGGCAGCTAGACTTGGAGGCGGGACGTGGGCATTAGCAGCAGGTGGAGCTGCAGCCCCTTCGTCGGGTGGTGCAGCCATTGGCAGGGCCACCGCCGCCCTGGTGGCCACAGTGGAGACTACCGGTGCAGCAGCTGGGGCAGGCACTGCCCGAGGAGGATCTGGCCTCCTCTCTTCCCCGGCCCTGTTGAGCTCGATGACAGGGACATCGGGCATGGAAACTGAACCCACCGCCTCGGGTCCGGTTGCAGCAAGAGTGGGTGCGGGCCCATGGCTCATCTCAATGCGAGCCCACTTCGCCAGGGCCTCCTCGATCACCTCGGCAGCATCCCTCTTCAAGGCACCCTCCATCAAGCTCTCAATTAAGAACTTCATACCTGGAAGAAGAGATCAGTCAGGCCAGTTTAAAGAAAAGAAGTGCAAAATAAAAAATAAAGACGAAGGAGGAAGATCAGGGTCTTACCTGGCTCCCAGATGGGACTGATCCCTACCTCGAATAAGTTCTGCTCTGAGAATAGAACCTCGAGAGCTGGGACCACGTCACCTGGCAGCAGTGTGTAGTCATCCTGATCCGCTGGATCAACCTAGGAGTTTCGGTTCGGGGACCGGTCCGGCTCACTCCAGGCCCAGTCGACGTCCTCGACTGAGGCAAAGAAGAAGCGGTTCTTCCAACCCTTGATCGACGAGGGGAGGTCGAACCTAAGGCACCTAGGCCGGGGCGAGATATACCACCAGCCATCATCGGCAGAGTGAAGTTTCAGGATGAAGAGAGCCCTGAAAAGGGAGAACTGGGCAATAAACCCGTGGAAGTGGCAGAAGACGATGAAGGCGAAGATGACCCGGATGGCATTAGGAGCCAACTGAACCGGGACAAGGAGATAATGACTGAGGAAAGAGAGGAAGAAAGGATGAAGGGAAAAACGAAGACCCCTAACAAGGAAGTCCTCGTAGAAGGCGACCCTCCCAGGACCACTCGAGGTCACTCGGTCCCTGGGTCCCGGGAGGGAAAGACGGATTGAACCCGAGATCCCATAGGTATCCCGGATCCAAGAAAGGTCATCTCCGGTCATCGTCGAAACGTAACCGGAGGGGCCGGAAGAGGAAACCTCTACCGTCAGAGGAGGAAGAGAAGAAATGGGAAGCACAGGGATTGCAGGGGAAGACCTAGGACCCCTAGGGACACCTATGGTCAAAGTCCCCGGTTGAAGTTGCCATCAAACCTCGACCGGGATTTCTTCACCCTCTGAGGAAGAGGACGATGGAGTCCTAGACCGGGAAGGACCAGTCTTGTCCGGGTTTGAAGAGACATGACGATGACGCGCCATTAAAGAAGAAGAAGCGAGAATAAGAGGAGATTCGAGATGACACAAGGGCTAGAAGGTGAAAGAAGAAGAGAAGGGGTCGCAGGCACTCACCAAAATGATTTGCACCAAAAGATGGGCAGCCCTTGGAAGGTGAAGGGAGATCGCTGCAACAGCCAGCGAAGTGTGAGAAAGCCGAGAGACTTCATTTTCGGAAAGTCTCCCTCCTTTTTCAAACTCAATCATAGCGGCCGTACACCTCTTTCCATCTCGGACCATCAGATGACTGCCACGTGGAGGCATGCTCGACATCGACGCTTCGATCTGATAGAAACTATCTCATTTTCGAAACGGCATATTAATGGCCCGTCAGACGCGCGCACGTGGCAGCCTCTCATAGGGTCTCGGGTGCAACAGAAGTGGCGACAGGGATCATGACAATTATGGCACAGGATTTTCATCCTTTCAACATTATCCCCGCATTAAATCCCCACGTCCCAAGCCGCGACGCTTCGATGGGACCTGGGGATGGGGGGCAACTGATATGGTTACATCACTGACGTGGATCATGTGTCAGATCCAGATGGAAGCCGCAGGTGCCACGTAGATTTTTCTTTCAAAACTCCTGCTCCTTTGCTAGGTGGCACCCCAAGACAGGTCCACCTCGGTCGAAGTCGAGCCCCTCTCTACTGCTCCGCCAGGTGTCCACCCAGGAGGGGCCCACCTCGGCCAAAGCTGGTGGCCTTCTGCTTCCTCGCCAGGTGGCACCCCAAGACGGGTCCATCTTTGCCGAGGTCGAGCCAGGCCTTCCTGCTTCTTCGCCAGGTGGCACCCCAGGATGGGTCCACCTCAGTTAAAGTTGAGCCCCTCTCCGCCGCTCCGCCAGGTGTCCATCCAGGAGGGGTCCACCTCGGTCGAAGCAGGCGGTCTCCTGTTCCCTTGCCAGGTGGCACCCCAAGATGGGTCCACCTCTGTCGAGGTCGAGCCAAGCCCTCCTGCTCCTTTACCAGGTGGCATCCCAAGACAGGTCCACCTCGGTCGAAGTCGAGCCTCTCTCCGTCGCTCTGCTAGGTGTCCACCCAGGAGGGGCCCACCTCGGCCGAAGCGGGCGGCCTCCTGCTCCCTCGCTAGGTGGCACCCCAAGACGGGTCCACCTCTGCCGAGGTCTAGCCAGGCCCTCCTGCTCTTTCGTCAGGTGGCACCCCAAGACGGGTCCACCTAGGTCGAAGTCGAGCCCCTCTCTGCCGCTCCGCCCGGTGTCCACCCAAGAGGGGTCCACCTCGACCGAAGCTGGCGGCCTTCTGCTCCCTCACCAAGTGGCACCCCGAGATGGGTCCACCTCTACCGACATCGAGCCAAGCCCTCCTGCTTTTTCGGTAGGTGGCACCCCAAGATGGGTCCACCTCGGTCGAAGTTAAGCCCCTCTCCATCGCTACGCCAGGTGTCCACCCAGGAGGGGTCCACCTTGACCGAAGCTGGCGACCTTTGCTCCCTCGCCAGGTGGCATCCCAAGATGGGTCCACCTCAGTTGAGGTCGAGCCAAGCCCTTCTGCTCCTTCGCCAGGTGGCACCCCAAGCCGGGTCCACCTCGGTCGAAGTCGAGCCCCTCTATGCCGCTCCACCATGTGTCCACCCTGGAGGGATCCACCTCGGCCGAAGCTGGCGGCCTTCTGCTCCCTCGCCAGGTTGAACCCCAAGACGGGTCCACCTCAGCCGAGATCGAGCCAGGCCCTCATGCTCCTTCGCCATGTGTTACCCCAAGATGGGTCCACCTCGGTCGAAGTCGAACCCCTCTCTGCCGCTCCGCCAAGTATCCCCCAGGAGGAGTCTACCTCGGTCAAAGCTGGCGGCCTTCTGCTCCCTCGCCAGGTGGCACCCCAAGACGGGTCCATCTCTGCCGAGGTCGAGCCAGGCCCTCCTGCTCCTTCGCCAGGTGGCACCCCAAGACGGTTCCACCTCGGTCAAAGTCGAGCACCTCTCTGTCGCTCCGCCAGGTGTCCACCCAGGAGGGGTCCACCTCTGCCAAAGCTGGCGACCTCCTGCTCCCTCGCCAGGTGGCACCCCGAGACGAGTCCACCTCTGCCGAGGTTTGCATAATGGAATGATGGGTTACTAATCTCAGGGAAGAGGTCCTTAATGGAAACTATAGGAGGAGGCTCATCCTGAGGGTACTGATTCAAAGAGATCAAGTCCTTAATAAATTCTTCAGGTTCTTGTATTTTAGGACTAGACTCTATAATTTGGCTCTCCTCTATGGTTTCCTCAGGTAAGGCTCTAGCAGCAGTACCTAGGTTCTCTTCCTCTATTTGTTCTTCCACTATAGCTTTAGGTTGGATGTGGTCAAGGTCAACTACCTCTAGGTTGGCTTCTACCTGGGTATCTATTGGGTCAGCTAATTCTAGGTCATCTAAAGGTGTCTCCTCTTCTCCCTCATACTCATCCACTAAGTTTACATCAGCTTCATATACTTCCGCGTTAATGTAAGCCTTGTCAATCTCAGGAATGGTTGGAGAAGGTCGGCTAGGGGAACATTGGCTAAGTCCTGGTTTCTGATTATGGACACTAATCCTAGTAGGTTCAGATTGTCTAAGGGGTAGTGGCTCACTACTGGGCTCATATTTAGGGGTGCTAATCCTATGGGGTTCAAGTTGACTATGGAAAACCTGACTAGTACTAGATTGATATCTAGGGATTATGGTCTCCCTAGACTCATAGGATAAGGGAGCGGATCTATGGGTCACGGGATCATAAGATCTGGGGTTATAGGATTTGGGTTCAGCTCTATAGGTCTTGGGTCTACTGGACTCATGGGATATGGGTTCGTAGATTTTAGAGTCAGAGGATTTGAAGTCATAAGATCTATAGGTTGTGGGTATACTAGGCTTATAGGATGTGGGTAAATAGGATCTAGGTTCAGTATCATAGTATGGGTCAGGCTGAGTGGCTCTCCTAGGTTCAACCTCACGATATGGTTCAGGGTTTGGGGTCCTCCTAGGTTTAGGATTATAGTATGGGTCAGGCTGAGGGGCTCTCCTAGGTTCAACCTCTCGGTATGGATCAGGGTTTGGGGTCCTCCTAGGTTGAGGATTGTAGTACGGGTCAGGATAAGGGGCTCTCCTAGGTTCGACCTCATGGTATAGATCAGGGTTTGGGGTTCTCCTAGGTTGAGGGGACTCAGGATCTGGCTCAGATCGTGACCCATGGGTTCTTGCTATGGTCCCTACACGGCCTCCTAACTGGTCAAACCTATTGGCAAGATGGTCAATTCTATTGTTGGTTTGGGTAGCAGACTGAGTTAACTGGGTAGTCATATGGGCCATTTGATCAGCTAGGACTTTTATTTGGGCTTGTAAATTTTTCATGGGTTCAGACATTTGTGAAGGAGGTGGGTGATATGAAACTACTGATCTAGTGCTCATACAAGACTCGATCAGACCGACTATAGCTGACTAGACCTAGAGTCCAAACTAGATGCTCAATCAGGGTGGCAAACTAGCCTATAGTAACCCTGTACTCAGCCAGGTAGGTGTAAGGGGAGTGTTAGGTCCCTGATTGCCAATCCTAGACACCAATCAGAGATTGGCCAGGTAGGCGGACCAGCACACAAGCCCTTCGGGATTGAATCCCTAAACCACCGTTCTAGACACTGAGCACAAGGCACACACAGGTTAACTTGACACAGTGATCTAACACTAGCCCGGACCCGACCAGTTGGTGTCCCTAGCCCACTAGGGCAAATTAAGTCTAATTAATTTTAGGTTAAGGCTTGGGACTGAATGCAAGGGATGTGGTTTTGGGCTAAGGAGAGGTGATCAAATCCTCCCCCCATCTGATATAGCAAGAGTGCCCTTAAATGGCAGGCATATGAGGATGCAAATTAGGGTTTAGATTTTTTTTTTTTGGTATTTTTGAAAAATATGTATTTTTTTTTGGTATTTTTTAAATAGAAGAAAACTTGCAAATCATGGCCTAATATACTGGAAATATACTAAAATTAAGAAATATGCAAAAACTCCTAAACAAAACCCTAAAACTTCCAAACTTGTCTTGCTAAAAAAAAAAAACAGAGCCAAAAATCTGCAGGCCCTATTTCAACTTTCAAAAAATTCAGAGGCCATAATAAAATCTGGAAAAATTTTTAAAATTACTGTGAATTATGATAAATCTAGGAAAATAAATTTCAGAACTTTTGGAGTTTTTAACAGGGAGAAATAATTAAAATAACAGAGTATATACGGACTAAAGAATTGCAGAAAACAAGCCCTAATCTAAGCTCTGATACCAAATGATGGGGGACTAATATGCATGCAATTTTTTTTGTATGTTTTACATGTTGAGTTAGGTGATTAATTCCCAAATTTCAGATCAAAATTATTTGTAGGGAGTTTTTTATGAATTTTTGAAGATCAGCATGCAGATTAGGACCTAAAAAAGTAGTAAAGAAGGACCGCCGGGGCTGAGAAGCCTCGGTTAGGGCAAGTTCTCCTACAATAAAACTACTGGAGGTAGAGGGGTGTACCTGACAATGTCTGTAAAGATCGCAGCGAAGGGGTCTCTCGTTCCTCGACGGATGCGGCCTGGAAAATCGAGCCAAAGACCCGCGGATACCCGGCTTTCTGCTCGGTGATCCGATTGAGGCTTGGCTGGAGTCGTTGGATTCGTAGGAACTCAGGGACCTACAAACGACCTGTCAGGGGTTAGAAAGCTCACAAAGGAACAAGAAAACAAAGTAAAAATAGCAAGGGAAGGCTTCTTTTGGAGTGGGCGTCCAGGGATCTGGAGGGTTTGTTGGCAGCAGGAAGATGATTGCAAACACCGGGAAGAAGAACTCTCACAAACCCCTTTATGCACACAGCAGGGTATCACACCACTCAATAGAAGAACTCAAGGTTTTCATTCATCAAAAAATTCTCCCTCATACAAGAGGCTAGGGTCCCTTAAATAGACCCTTAACCTTGGGCTCCAAGTAAGGGTACATAAGTCTTTACATAAGAATCCTTTTCCCTCTCAAACCCTAGCTAGAAAATAAGGAAATATTAGGTAGAAAAATCCCTAAAAATTTTCTTGACTTGGTCAAGACTCCAAGGACGCCTAGGGGGGCTCTGATACCAAATGATGGGGGACTAATATGCATGCAATTTTTTTTGTATGTTTTACATGTTGAGTTAGGTGATTAATTCCCAAATTTCAGATCAAAATTATTTGTAGGGAGTTTTTTATGAATTTTTGAAGATCAGCATGCAGATTAGGACCTAAAAAAGTAGTAAAGAAGGACCGCCGGGGCTGAGAAGCCTCGGTTAGGGCAAGTTCTCCTACAATAAAACTACTGGAGGTAGAGGGGTGTACCTGACAATGTCTGTAAAGATCGCAGCGAAGGGGTCTCTCGTTCCTCGATGGATGCGGCCTGGAAAATCGAGCCAAAGACCCGCGGATACCCGGCTTTCTGCTCGGTGATCCGATTGAGGCTTGGCTGGAGTCGTTGGATTCGTAGGAACTCAGGGACCTACAAACGACCTGTCAGGGGTTAGAAAGCTCACAAAGGAACAAGAAAACAAAGTAAAAATAGCAAGGGAAGGCTTCTTTTGGAGTGGGCGTCCAGGGATCTGGAGGGTTTGTTGGCAGCAGGAAGATGATTGCAAACACCGGGAAGAAGAACTCTCACAAACCCCTTTATGCACACAGCAGGGTATCACACCACTCAATAGAAGAACTCAAGGTTTTCATTCATCAAAAAATTCTCCCTCATACAAGAGGCTAGGGTCCCTTAAATAGACCCTTAACCTTGGGCTCCAAGTAAGGGTACATAAGTCTTTACATAAGAATCCTTTTCCCTCTCAAACCCTAGCTAGAAAATAAGGAAATATTAGGTAGAAAAATCCCTAAAAATTTTCTTGACTTGGTCAAGACTCCAAGGACGCCTAGGGGGGCGTGTTGGGCTTCTAGGAGCAGCAAAAGGCCGGCCCAAAGGGGCTCGGGTGCATGGGTTTGGGCCTCTGGAAGCTGGGGTGGCCTGGTAGCCAGGTAGCAGGAATATTCCCTGGTATCTTGCTTCTTAGGGGCATGGGCTTGGCACCTGGGCTTGATTTCTTTGGGCTAGGATGCAGATGGACCTCTGGAATCATGGATGCCCTTATCTATGAATATACTTTGGCATCTGAAAGGGAATCTGGGCATCTGGAGGGCATCTGCAAGAAATCAGGGTTTTCTGAATTTTCCTCCTGGGGTCTTCAAATCTTCAAGCTGGGTTGGACTTGTGCTATACTTCCATGTCTTCAATCTAGTTGGACTTGGTCTTCACTTGTATGATATAGTCTTGAGTCTTCAGTATGCTTGGACAGGACTCAAAAAAATAAAATTAGCTCAACATGAGCTGACTAGCATTGGACTGAACTAGCTCAACATGAGCTGACTAGTACAGAACTGAAATAACAACTAAAAATACTCAAATAACAACTAAAATGGACTCAGATGAGCTAAGCCCTTATTACAGATGGACTCATAAATTATTGATCAATTTACAGAGGGTTGAAAAAGCCTCTGTCTTATTCTGGTGCCTCAGGTGTCCCCACCAATTCTCCCGGGGTGGGAGGAACTCGACCCTGTCGAGTGAAGGTCAGACTGGCTCACATATCTCTCGAGAAGGTCTGGGTTGAGGCGTTGCAAGTCCTCTCGAGAAATCCACGAATCGTCCGACTCTGGCCGGCCTTGCCATCGGACCAGGAAGCGTTGATAGTCATGGCCCTGGGTCGTGATGGCTTGATTGTCCAGGATACGCTCGATCCGTTCTCCTCTCTCAGGCCAAATTTGTTTGTGGACACTCTAGGTTAGGGTCACTCACAATGAAAAGGAATAGGTCCAAAGGCCTCACTAGGTAGCGCTGCCGGTTCCCTATACTCAACCAGGTCTGTAATATTGAAGGTAGAACTAATGCCCAAATCCGAAGGCAAGTCTAACACCTAGGCATTTGATCCAACCTTCTCTATCACTTTAAAAGGTCCGGCTCTGCGAGCATGAAGCTTCTTTTAGGCCTAAGCCTAACCAAGATAGAATCCACTACATCAAATTCTTTGATCCATCTTCGGGAATTAGCCAGTTTGTTTAACATTAGTGCGGGTGGTGAACATGTTAGGCACATGCAGACTCCTAACAAGATGATGCAAAGGACTCAAACTAATACCTAATACACTCGAAGTGTCCCCACCAGAGAAAATCTGGTCAAGGGACCTATTTTGCAGGTGTCAAGAGAGGCAGACCGACGGTTCAGTGACTTGGCCCGTCCAGTGGAGGTTCTATGCCAACATTTATATATTCATCTTCAACAAAAGTTATTTTAGTGTTGACAACTATACCATGACATGTATTATTAGATAGAGAGTAGGTGTCATAATTAGGTAAATTAATAGTTATTCAATTTTTTTTAGTAAAACAAAAAGGGATAGGAGGGGTTAAATTCTGGTGTAGCTATCCTCGCAAGCCCCCACTCTTTCGATATGAGGTGCTCAGACTCTTCCCACCTAATGGTGAGTAGGTCAACCTGATACCAACTGTCGAGGACTCCAAAAAAATCCTGAATTTACTCGAGTCATCCGCGGGATCATGTCTCAAATTGCCGACATGTTAGTAGTGAGGTAAGGCCTCTACCAACCGGACTACCACCTTAGCGGTGACGAGGATCTAGAAGAGAGGGAGGGTATTCAATTTTCAATATACCAGTTGAGCAAAAAAAAAGTTAAACCATTTTTTTTTATTCCACGTTTAAAGCAAACAAATTTGTATTGCTACCATCAGAATTACTCAACATCAAGAAAAAAAATCAAAATTATATATTATATATAAAACTTTTTTTTTCTTGATTTATTTTGATGATATAGTCTTAAATACAATAGATTTTACTCCCAAACCATATTTCAATTTATCCAAAATGGACAAACTTGATCGGTGCGCAAGGGATTGGCCGGTCTTTTCGGATAAACCAAATTATAGGTAGATGAGTTTTAGCGATTTTTTTTTAATCCTTTGGAAATAAATAAAGATAATTATTTTATTCCACGTGATTGACAAAATATCAATTTTTCATCAACAAAATATTCAGCATATTTATCTTTTGATAAAAAAGTTAGCGTGGTGCTGTCAACCATACCATGGTGCCAAGTAATTTTTTTCTTTAAAAATTTTATAAAAATTACATATTTTATCTTTCTTCTCGCTGAATGCATGTCACTTTTATTTTCCAATTTTCTTTTGGCAGAAATATTCGGTTTTAATTTCTATCGAATGGCCTTTTGTCTCTTCGGTTAAAACATTCCAGTCATATATTTAAAAATAATTAAATACGGAATGCATGTATTGGAGCAGCACTCGGTATACATTCACGAGCAGGAACGTAGCATTGGACAACCTCCAACAGAATTTTTTTTATAAAAATAAATATAAAGACGGAAATCATGCAAGGAGCGAGAAAACCCTGACATCGATCAACGTTTTTTTTTTTTTTTTTTTTTTGCCCCACCAAAAACATGTTGTAGTGCTTCATACGTATGTCGTTTAGTCGGAACCATCCAGGAGGAACTCCGAAGGGACGGTCCGATGTTCGTAGCATTTTCTTGGAACAACACTGCGATGTGGTCCAGGAGTTTGGAACTGTTTTTGGTTAGCGGTTACATTAAGCGCGCAGCTGACACAAGAAAATAGAATACTAATTCCGTACGATACGTTGGAAACACTCCGAAAAAATATGAGCTTGGATCCCGTGGCATATGGACTGCATTATCGGGTGGTGTGTAGCCCTTTGATAGCTATATAATATATATATATAGTTATGTTATGTATTTATTTATTTATTAATTTTTATTTTATTTTATTTTTTGATGGGGGCGATCAAGAGCCGTGACTTTGTGGTGTAGTTGTGTAGTAATTTTTTAAAATAATATTTTTTTAAAAAAAATTTATGAAAATAGGTGTAGCAAAATTTATTTACCGAAGTTGGTGGTGGTGGTGGTGATATGGACGAATTTGCCTGTTGAAAAGATGAATAGAATTTAATTGAATTCGTCTTTGGTAAAGACGAATCCGGTTAGAACTAGACTCGTCTTTTCAAAAGACGAATCAAGTTCTAACTAGATTCGTCTTTACCAAAGACGAATCCAGTTAATCCCCTCAATTAAATACTGATTTATTATAATTTCGTAAAGGGAAGATATTTATTAAAATATTGATTTATTATAAAAAAAATTATTAAAATAATTTTTTTTTAAAAAAAATGAAAAAAAATTAACCCGTGAATAATACATATCAAAATTTTATAAAAAATAAAAAATTAATAAAAAAATTACAGGACCGATACGTAGATCGATGGTTTGATCGATAGGTGGATCGATGGTCAGACTGGTAGTAGGACCGGTAGGTGAATCGATGATTAGCCGAACTGACGATCGGGACGGTGACCGAGGATCGAATCCTTCCACGATTTTACTGGAAAAAGAAAAAAATTATTATTATTATTATTATTAAATAATTAATATTTTAAATTAAAATATTTTAAATATATTATTTACCAAATTACGTTAAAAATAATAAAAAAATTATTAAAAAATTGAAAAAAATTTATATTTTTTTATTAAATAAAATAATGATAAATTGTCGATTGTATATACGATTTCACCAAATAATATTATTTTAATTAAAATTTAATTAAAAAAATTAAAAATTAACGAGAAATCATGAATTTTAATAAATGCTAAAATAATTTATTATTTTCATAAATTTAATTTTATATAAAGACGAATCCGGTTAATCCTTTCCCTGGCATTAAATACTGATTTATTATAATTTCGTAAAGGGAAGATATATAATTTTAAAATATTGATTTATTATAAAAATAAGTTTATTAAAATAATTTCTTTAAAAAAAAATTTGAAAAAAAATTAACCCGTGAATAATACATATCAAAATTTTATAAAAAATAAAAAATTAATAAAAAATTTGCAGGACTGATACGTAGATCGATGGTTTGACCGATAGGTGGATCGATGGTCAGACTGGTAGTAGGACCGGTAGGTGAATCGATGATTAGCCGAACTGACGATCGGGACGGTGACCGAGGGTCGAATCCTTCCACGATTTTACTGGAAAAAGAAAAAAAATTATTATTATTATTATTAAATAATTAATATTTTAAATTAAAATATTTTAAATATATTATTTACCAAATTACGTTAAAAATAAAAAAAAATTATTAAAAAATTGATAAAAATTTTATATTTTTTATTAAATAAAATAATGATAAATTGTCGATTGTATATACGATTTCACCAAATAATATTATTTTAATTAAATTTTAATAAAAAAATTTAAAAATTAACGAGAAATCATGAATTTTAATAAATGCTAAAATAATTTATTATTTTCATAAATTTAATTTTATATTTTATATATTTTTTAATTTACTTGAGCAAATAAATGATTCTTATCATTTTAAGATCGATATGTGGACCGATGATCGGAACAGTAGATGGACGGATGATCGAATCAGTAGCAAGACCAATAAGTGAACCGATGATCGATCCTGGTAATCGGACTGGTGACCAGAACACATATAAACACATATATAAATAAACACCTATATAAATAATTCTTATATATTTTGGACCACAACACATAAATAAACACATATATTAAAAACACAGTTTTTAAAATTAACAAGAAAACATGAATTACAATAAATCCTAAAATAAATGACTATTCGGTCCCACATGATGGCCGTCTCCTAGTGCGTGTACGCTGTATATGACGACGGATCGGAGGTGGCTGATGCTGTTCTGTCTCATGCTCTATATCGTGCGATGCCTGATATGTAGCATGCTGTACATCATGTGATGCCTGCTGTGCAGATACATGATGTGACGACGATGCTCCATGTCCGGAATAATCATGCTGCCAGCCCATGAAATCCGGTGCAGTAGTATAATCAAAATGTGCTGCCACATCCTCAGTAGATGTGAACTCGTGCATCGGATGTGGAACAATGCTATCTCGTCTCATACCTCGTCTGTGATGAGCTGGCGGAGGTGCTCCGGATGAAGATGCATATGGATAATAAGGCGAAGGAGTCTCGTCCTCCCTGTCTCCCTCTTGATAAAACTCATGTAGTGGAATCCGTGCATGCTCGCCAAGAGTATGGAGGGCAGAATGACATATATCCTGTATATCCGTGGAGGTCGTCGCACGCTCGAGTATCGTCGCAAAACTACTACCCTGTAAATAAAATAAATAATTAGTTTGACAAAATTTAAACTTATAATTTAAATAATAAAATTTAAATTACTTACCATGTAATCATATACTGCACCATTGCGACTGATGAATCGATAAGTGATCCTACGATACCACTGCATATGAGGATCGTGATAATCCATGGTACCATCGAATGGATCACCATGTATAATATAGTCATGACGACTCATCCATAACTGTATATAATCCCGATGAACGGTGGACCAATCCTGATCAGATCGTCCTCTCATATCAATACAATATAGTGCAGACAACGTATCGAACTGATCTGGCATGACCTGTCGCATCCCGAACTGGCGCATCACTCTATCGGGTAAATGCCACTCTACTATATAAAAACATACTAGTGGCACTCTACTACACCAGATCTCCTAACCATGTAGGCAGTAGTCTGGTAACTATGCAATCATAGCGGCAGTATATGGCTGCCATATGACATGTTTATAAATAATTTAAAGCATAATTTATTAAACAAGAATAAATAAAACAAGTCAATCATTACCAAAAATTTAAATAATCATTACCTCGTCGGGTCGCAGTCGATCAAGTAAATAACGATACGAAGAGACCACAAGCATAGATACCTGTGTGACAGAAAAAAGATTTCTCCATCTACAAAATAAATAAATTAAATTAAATAGTATATATCATACATGGTATAAAAATATTATGTAAATTCTAAACTCACATCATCCCTAATGGTCCCTGTGGTAAACCGGCTCCATCATCCTCAAAATCGATCATCAGATCTGGAACCTGTCGAAGTAATCTGTGGGGTGCAAGAATCGGAACTCTATCCCATGCCCACAGCTGTAGTAGCAACAGCGGACCAGCAATATCAGTAACATCTCTGTGACTCGCCCTGCACATCTCTTTATACAACCAAGCGAGTCCAGCGCTACCCCAACTATACTGTCTGGCCATCTCAAAATCCGCTAATAAAGGTAGAAATAATAGATGCATGTTGTTCCCAGATTTATCCATAAAAAGGCACCCACCCATCAACTGTAAAATATATGCTCGAGCATAACACTGAATGGCTGCCTCGTCCGCATCGAATGCTAAATTCTGGAAGTGCTCCGTAAGCCAAACCAAGCTCAGTCGTGATCCATGCAATCTATCATCCGGTGGGACGACCCCTAATAACTCAAGACAAAGCTGCCTCCAGTCTACCCGTGTACTACCCGTCATTGGTAGACCATCTACTGGCAAACCTAGCTGAACAGCAACATCCTGTAGGGTGATGGTGGCCTCTCCATGGGGAAAATGAAAAGTATGCATCTCTGGACGCCACCACTCGACGAGAGCAGTGATCAAATGCCAGCCCAATCTAATGAATCCAACACGTGCTAGACCATAGAATCCGGACTGCATCAGCAATGGCAAAATATGACGATCGAGCGGTATCGATCTGCGCATAACCATCTCTCGACGTCGACAATGCAAAACAACATCCTATCCCTCCCAGACCAAAGATGATCTATGTGAAGGCTGATCGTGTAGTACACTACTATCAGAAGGACCAGGATCCATAACTGCGATAACTCAAAGCAAATCAATCACAAAGCCCATTTAATGCACATTAAGGACATCAATCCATATACAAGCTATAAACATCAGACAATAAAACATATTCATATATTACAATCCATCAAATAAAATACAAAGCAATAACAAGATTATCCTAATACATTACAATCCATATATTAAAACCTCTGTAAAATATGACTGATATAATTTAACTAATCTGCTTGTAGAAGCCTTGGACATGACCGCCTATCATGCCCTTCTTCTTTACAGATTGTACACTTGCATCTGTTGCCGGCTTCTCTTATATCCATATCATTTCTGATCCTCGTGGATCGTGGCCTACCTTTCTGTCGCAGCCTATTTACATCAGGTATAATGATACCGTGTTCATTTTGCTGGGGCCAATATTCTTCATGAGGAATTGGTTGAAATTGTGGCATATAAGTTCGATAATAATCATGTAATGTATAGTACCGATCAATGTATATTTTAAAATCAATGGCAACATATGCACAAGCAGCCATGACGTGAGAACAAGGTAAATGAAAACATTGCCACTTCTGACATGTACATGTCTGCTGGGAAAGATGAACAACCTACAGCATCAAAAATCATAATTCAACATATACACAACATAATAACATATTTTCAATGACACATAAAGATCGTAAATACCTGTGTATTATCACCCTTGTTCATGTTCGATCCACGTCTAGCAGTTTGGACTTGGAACAAGCCAGTTGCTCTATCAAATCGTGTAATGGTATGCGATGTCGCTTTGGCTTGGTTGGAGATGACATATCCCGTAACAAAAGGAGTAAACCTTTCATTTCTGTCCATTGCCTCTGTTGCTTGGACACGTCGGCCTTCAAAATATGACACAAGCCGAAAGAAAGTCAACTGTACCAATGCTGTTATGGGAAGAAATCGAGCATTTTTCAGAACTCCATTGAAACACTCGGATATATTAGTTGTCATCATCCCATACCGTCATCCGTCATCATGTGAACGTGTCCATTTTGCTAAAGAAATTTCATTCAACCACTGAACAGCTTCTGGGTTAAATTTCTCAATATTTCTCATGTATTTATGGAATTTTCTAGGCTGCGTTTGCATTCCAGCTCTTTTCACCACATCTCTTAATTTGGGATCACGGAATCTTGAATTGAAGTTACTTGCCACGTGACGCAGGCAATATACATGATAAGCATGCGGTGGCTGCCAACCAAGATACTTATTCTGTACTGCAGAAAGTATACCAACATGTCGATCAGAAATTAGACAAATTTCCTGACATGTAACAAAATTTCTGATACAAGCTAAGAACCAACCCCAGGTGTCCGCTGACTCTTCATCGACAATACCAAATGCAAGTGAAAAGATCTGATTATTTCCATCAATAGCAGTTGCAATCAACAATTTATCCTTATACTTTTCATACATGAAAGTAGCATCGATACTTATGACCGGATGATAGTGCTTAAACCCTTCAATCGAGGGTGCAAAGGCCCAAAATACACGATTAAACTGGGCACAATTTGGTATACAAGTTGGAGTGCTGATAAATTTAACCCAGGTACCCGGATTAAATGTTTCATGCAACCATTTCGGAAGCAATTGATATGACACATCCCAATCTCCGAACAGCATCGCTATCGCCTTCTGTTTGGCATCCCATAATTTTCTATAACTTGGTGTATAGTTGTATTTGTTCTTTATGACTGCACCAAGTCCAGCAATAGCAATGGTAGGAATTTCTTTAACCAAGTCCCGAATTTCATTAGCAATTAAAGTGGAGTCCAAACCAGAATGACCTTGAGACATCATTGCAGATAAGCATGTATGAGGACCGGTATATCGTGAGATCTCAAAAAAATTATGCCGTTTAATACCTCTCAGCATCCACCGACAACCAGAATCTCTGCTCTTACATTTGACATGCCATAGATTTGGATTTGATTCAATAACTTTGAATTCATGATGTCTTTCAACAAAATATTGTTTTACTGCAATCTGCAATTCTGCCTTATCTATAAAGCGGAGTCCTTTACGTAACTCCTCATTCATTTGCCATATAACATGTTGTTCCTGCATTGAATAATACATTGACATATTTGCAGCATTCCAATCAATCTGGGTAAATGTTCTAGATGGAGCTTCAAATGTAGAATAATTTGGAACAGTGGTATCATCCGGACTTCGTACTGGATGTGAAGTACCGGCCTCGTCATCTTTGTCAGCCAATTCATGTTCACTTTCATCATCATTCTCACTAAAAAGTTGATTATCGACATGCACCCTGTCATCAGCAGCTGTATATATTGATGCTTCTCTAATATTACTTTTCGGTACAGTACTGTCCACCGTACATAACGGATCTACAGTAAAAACTGAGCCAATATTTTTCACTTCATTATCTGCAATATTCGGAGTACTATATGATAGAACCTGTTTAGTTACACGAGTTGTTGCTATATTTCGAATAACTTCTTCGTAATCATCCTGTTCGCAATCAGGTTCAGGAGCTTCAATGGTTTGGATATCTATATATAACTCTGCACCCGATATACATGAATGTGAACCGATAGTTGAAAACATCATCTCCATGTCTTCATCATCGGTTAATGGAACAGGTTCGTACTTTACAAATGTCGGCTGGATAACTTGTGGATATCTATAGATAATTAAAACTTTTTTCCAGTTCTATCAATACGGAGAACTCTACATATTTTGTTCTCCAACTCTTGGAATGTCATATCAGAACTGATTCTTATTGCCTTTTTTGGTCCCTGATTGTACTCAATTCCATTTGATCCATTAATCATAGAAGCACCCATATAACATAATGCTGTGATTCTTTCTCCCATTATATCCTACATGTTTAATTAACAAAATATATTTAGAAATAACTTTTTCATATATTGATATCATTAACAAACTAATTAAATTACATAATTAATATGACAATAAAATTAAAAATATAATTATTTTACTATCATGATGAATGCATCATATCATCAACTACTAGGTAAAGGCCCTATCCCATTCAGGAATTGCATTAATTTTACGGGTCAACTTATAGTAATCAAACGGTATGCAATGAAGACCAAATGAAATTTCGGCAGCATTTTTCCTTAGTTCTTCACATACAAATATTTATGTATGCGAAGAACAAAAGGAAAATGATAATCGAAATTTTATTCGGCCTTCATTGCACATAGTTTGATTACTATAAATTGACATGTAAAATTATTTGCAATTCCCAAACTGTCCAAATTGGACAATCAATTGATCAACATGCATAATTTTCAGATCTGTACAAGTATAAAAACATGTACGGATACTACAGAATATGCATATCAAGCAATTGACGGATCTACGGTTCAATGAAATACAAATTTTATAAAAAATATATATAGAAAATCAAATGCTTAATCTAAATTCATTCGGCACATTTAATAATTAAAATTATCATATTACAAATATAATATCAATACATTTATTTATAATATATACTTTTTAATTTAATTAACCATTATCAATACAATTACAATTATATCATAATACTAAATATTAAAATCTTACTAATTAAAATAATGATATTACAAATATAATATCAATACATTTATTTATAATATATACTTTTTTTTTAATTAACCATTATCAATACAATTACAATTATATCATAATACAAAATATTAAAATCTTAATAATTAGAATAATGATATTATAAATATAATATCAATACATTAATTTATAATATATACTTTTTTATTTAATTAATCATTTAAATACAATTACAATTATATCATAATACTAAATATTAAAATCTTAATAATTAGAATAATTTTATTACAAATATAATATCAATACATTTATTTATAATATATACTTTTTTATTTAATTAACCATTATCAATACAATTACAATTATATCATAATACAAAATATTAAAATCTTAATAATTAGAATAATGATATTATAAATATAATATCAATACATTAATTTATAATATATACTTTTTTATTTAATTAATCATTTAAATACAATTACAATTATATCATAATACTAAATATTAAAATCTTAATAATTAGAATAATTTTATTACAAATATAATATCAATACATTTATTTATAATACATACTTTTTTTATTTAATTAACCATTATCAATACAATTACAATTATATCATAATACAAAATATTAAAATCTTAATAATTAGAATAATGATATTATAAATATAATATCAATACATTAATTTATAATATATACTTTTTTTATTTAATTAATCATTTAAATACAATTACAATTATATCATAATACTAGATATTAAAATCTTAATAATTAGAATAATTTTATTACAAATATAATATCAATACATTTATTTATAATATATACTTTTTTTATTTAATTAACCATTATCAATACAATTACAATTATATCATAATACAAAATATTAAAATCTTAATAATTAGAATAATGATATTATAAATATAATATCAAAACATTAATTTATAATATATACTTTTTTATTTAATTAATCATTTAAATACAATTACAATTATATCATAATACTAAATATTAAAATCTTAATAATTAGAATAATTTTATTACAATTATAATATCATTACATTTATTTATAATATATACTTTTATATTTAATTAATCATTATCAATACAATTATAATTATATCATAATACAAAATATTAAAATATTAATAATTAGAATAATGATATTATAAATAAAATATAAATACATTAATTTATAATATATACTTTTATTTAATTAATCATTATCAATACAATTACAATCATATTATAATACTAAATATTAAAATTTTAATAATTAGAATAATTATATTACAATTATAATATCAATATACTAATTTATAATATATATTTTTAATTTAATTAATTATTATCAATACAATTATAATTATACAATTATCAATTACATATTATATAAATATAAACAAAAATATATAAATACATATATTATAACAAAAACAACATAAATCAAACAAAATTATCTACTAATTATTCTAAATTTCATACCAAAATTATCCTACTAATTATTCTAAGTTGTATAGAAACAAACGACATAATAATATTATTCAAAAAAATTATAATAATAAAAGAAATATAGTAATTATCTGTATATTTTCAAATATTCCTGGATTTCTTTCGAATCGGATTCCTTCGAATAGATCTAGCAACAAACAAATAAAAATTTTAAAATAATAAATCATAGAGACCATTGAAGAACAAAAAAAATTAAATTAGATCGGATCAAAATAAAATCAAACCTTTTAAAAAATATGGGGCTGGACCGGATATAAGATGGGACCAAGAGAGAAAAATGGGAGGGGGGAAGACAGACAGGGACCGGGAGAGAGGGATGGGGCCGGGGGGGTGGGGCCGAGGAGGTGGGGAAGAGAGAAAGGGGACCGGGAGAGGAGGATGGGGCCGGGGGGCGGGGGTAGGGAAGAGAGACAGGGGACCGGGAGAGGGGGATGGGGCCGGGGGGGAAGAGGGTTGGCGGAAGAACAGAAGAAGAAGGCCTGCGGGGGGTTGTTCTGCCTGAAATTGTCTTTCGGAAAGACGAATTCTCAGTCGAATTCATCTTTTCGAAAGACGATTTCAGAAATGTCATCCACGTGGCGAGCTCGCAGACTACCAATGCGGGGTAGCGTACGGGGGCTTGAATTCGGCTTTTGAAAAGACGAATTTAATTGAGAATTCGTCTTTTCAAAAGCCGAATTCATACGTACTCGTACGGCCATTCGATGTGGTAATTTTTTTTTCCGGAAATATTCCGTTATATGTCACGTACCATCTAAATCGATAAATAAATAAAGAATCACTCATTATAATAATTAATTTTTTTAAATATTATTTTAAAAAAAAATTCATGGTTGTGCATCCCAGAGAATCTTAGTCGAAAAGGATGCCATGCTCGAGCGGAATCTGCACGATAATTGCTTTCGGCTGCATGAGTTATTTGTTTTTAAACACAGTGACTTGAGTCACGTGGGGGGTCTTGAAATAACCTGGCCGCCATCTAGTCACGCTCCACGCCACCGCCTTCTATGTGTTTAAAGGAAGCTGGATTCTTTTATTTTTAATTTTTATTTTATTTTATTTTATTTTTTTCCCGTTAAGTGGCTGGGTTCTTTGAATCAACCACCGGATGCGTGTGAACAGCATGCAAGTCCCTTTTGTTTTTTTTGGTGGGTGACCGGGTTCTTTGAATCAACTCCCTGTGATCGAATGTGCGAACCTGCAAATCATGTTCGGCATAATCGAACCATCCATTTATTTGAAGAGCTATAGCGAATTTAAATTTCTCGAATTCAGTCACTTATCTTCTCTTATAGACTATCAGTTTTGGTACGTATTTTCCTCGTAGGCTCATTAGTTATTAGTTAGCGATATGAAAAACAAGACAGAGAAAGCAATTATAGGGCCACAACACCCATCTAAACCTAGATTTAGCATGTCAGAAATTAACGAGGCTAATCAAAATATCTCGTCCTATCTAATTAGCACGTCTATCTTTGATGCCACGATGCACGCCATATTTTGCTAATTTGCTTTAAAGAGAGGACCCCAACTTGGGATTCCAAACCAGATCGTCCTGTCCTACTTGGATAAAAAAAGCCGGACACGAGCTTTCTTCCGGGATCCAGATAATTCTTGACGATCAAATAAACGAAAAAAAATTGGCCGACGAGAGAGTACTAGAATAGCGGAACAGGAAAGGAGCAAACAAACCGTGATCAATTGCACAGGCACTCATGGCTCACGAGACACCGTATCCTCATTTATGATTACAATTTTTTTTTTTGTTCACTTGATATATATAGTTTAAAAATATTATAGATTATATATATATAATTTTAATATGATAAATTTGAATTATTGACATATAAATTTTATTGTTTAATTTTGATTTGATCATATTTGAATTTAAATTCAATCAACAGGATTCGAGCATGATTATATATATATACATATACATATTAGTTGTTGGCACTGAATTCTTACCGACTTAGGTATCAAAGTATCCCCATCAGAGAAAATCCAATCAGGGACTTGTCTTTTTTGCTGGCGCCTGAGGAGACGGACCAGCAACTCAACCGCTCCGTCCGGTTTGCAAGGATTTAGCGCTAACAGATTGGCGCGCCTGGTAGAGGAAGCTGTGTACCAAGTATCAGCGTCCTATCCCTTAGAAAGGAGGATTTGAAGATGGCGAAAGTAAGAATGCTTCGACGCGCAGGAGACGTCCTCCCTCTCATATGAACGATCCCCGGTGGAGAATAGTATCCCACCTCCTATACTAATTGTAGGATAGCATCAGTTCGAAATCCTTTTGAATCGGGTCGATACGTTAATGACCTTGGTTCAAAACTTTCAAGAAATGGCCCTTCAGGTAGGCCACACACCAGCCACCTCGAGGCACAGCTATCGGTCCGAATGAAGGGAAGATCACCACCATGAGTTTACCCGATGCTCCCTTCAAGATCGGCTTTCTCGTAAAGGCCGAAGTTGTCGGTGCCATAAGTCGGCTGATAGTCGACTTGAAAGGAAACGAACCCAACGATCTCCCTCAATCTCTTCCAGAGACTCTACTCCTGGAGGTGCTGAGCAAAAAGAAGCTCGTCGTGACTACGAAGAAAAGTTCAAGATGCTCGAATCACAGATCGCGAGGCTTCGCGGTCACAGAAGAGATGACGAAGTCATGTCCTATGACTCGAGGCCTCCTTTCATCCCAGAATAATGGGGGAAATAGTCCCTTGACACTTTAAGGTCCCCCATATGAAATCTTATGATGGGACTACCAATCTACTTGACCATCTGGACAGTTTTAAGGTTCATATGATGATCCAAGGAGCCTCCGATGCGCTGCACTATCTCGCCTTCCCTGCTACCCTGAAGAAAGTAGCTCGAATGTGGTATTCGACTATACGCCCAGGTACCATTGATTCCTTTTCTGAATTAGAAAAGTTATTCGTCTCACATTTCAGGACTTGCCAAAAAATGCCCCGCAATACGGATAACATGTTCCTCCTCCACCAGAATGAAGGAGAAAAACTTAGAGATTATATTGCGAAATTTAATTCGATCACTCTCGAGATCCCAAATCTCAATGAGCACATGGCTATGTCCGCTCTGAAAAGGGCCTCAAATAATCCTGGTTCATATTTTTCTTGGATAAGAGGTTCCCCACGAGCTACGCCGAACTCTTATTGAGAGCTCAGCAGTATGTGGAGGCTGAGGAGCAAGCAACAAATTGATGCTTAATTGAAGGAAAATCTGTTCCCAAGAAAAAGAACAATAAGGGGGCAAATCCCTTTGTTTCCCCAGCTACGATGACTCCACTCCATGACGTAGTCCCAGGCTCGAAGCATTGGGTGGAAGATTTGATTCATACACTCCCCTCAATCTCCTGAAAGAAAAGATATTGATGGAGATAGAAAAATAAAGCTACCTACAGCGGCCGTGCCCTATGAGGACGTCCTTTACTATAAGAAACCGAAACAAATACTGTCGATTCCATAAAGACCATGGCCACAATTCTGAAGACTGTATTCAACTTAAGGATGCTATAGAAGACTTGATCAAGAGGGGATATCTGGGAAAGTACGTCGGTCATCCGTAACCTCGACCTGAAGCTGCCGCCCCTCAGAGGGCTACTGAAGAAGTTGAACTGCCCAACCTAAGGTCGACTGATGGAAGGGTAGGTATGCTACATCGACGAACTGATTAGAGGAGACCCGAAGAGGATGTCCTCAAGAGGCTCAAGGGAAACAACTCCATATGTTTCTCAGATGATGTCCTCCAGGAAGTTCAGGTCCTGCACGATGACCCTGTTATAGTTTTGGCCATTATGGCTAAGTATGATGTAAGATGCATTTTAATAGACAATGGAAGCTCCGCAGATGTTTTGCTTTATGATGCATTCTCCAAAATGGGTCTGTCTAAAAACAAACTCATAAGTCTCCCGTGCCCCTAACGAGGTTCGGGGGCAACCAGGTTGGAGTTGAAGGAGAAATAATACTGCTTGTAACCCTTGGCACCGAACCATGGTAGAAGACATTCCCCATCAATTTCGTAGTAATCCGAATTCCATTGGCCTACAATGCGATCCTGGAATGGCTCGCATTAAATAAATTTTGAGCTATAGTATCAACTTATCGTCTTCTAGTGCATTTTCCTACTAGAAGTGTAGTTAGAGAAGTAAGAGGAGACAAGAGGGTTGCCCGTCAGTGCCTGATGATACAAGACAAACAGTCAACTGATCATGTTATGTTGGATCAGCTGGATCCAAGGGACCAGACTGAAGATTATGGGAAGCCAGTGGAGAAGATTGTTTCTGTGTCTTTAGCTGAAGATGACCCCAACAAAACAGTGCAGATCGAGAGTCTACTGGACGAAGACATGAAGGCAGGGTTAATCTATTTTCTTTGGAGTAACGCGGATGTCTTGCCTGGTTGCTTCGGACATACCTGGAATTCCAGCCAAAGTAATTACTCATCGGCTGGAAATTATCCCTAACTATAAGCTGGTCCGACAGAAGAAGAGGAGCTTCGCCCTTGAGAGGCAAAAGGCAATAGACGAGGAAGTGAACAAGCTTATCAAAGCCAGATTCATTGGGGAGGTACATTATCTTGAGTAGATGGCCAATGTCGTGATGGTAAGGAAGGCTAATGGCAAGTAAAGGATTTGCATTGTCTATGCAGATCTCAACAAGACTTGCCCGAAGGATAGCTTCTCCTTGCCAAAAATAGATCAATCGATTGATGCCACTGCTGGCCATCAACTGTTAAGTTTCATGGATGCTTTTTCTGGGTACAATCAGATACGGATGGATCCTAAAGATGAAGAGAAGATAGCCTTTGTGATAAAGAAAGAGCTCTATTATTATAAAATGATACCCTTCGGTCTGAAAAATGCCAGTGCGACATTTCAAAGACTGATCAACAAAGTATTTGAGAAGCAACCTTAAGCTACTTTCACTTTTTAGCAAAACTCTCCATTTTGTTGCCTGAATCCTTACTGACCTAGGTAGGCATCGGAGTGTCCCCCACCGGAGAAAATCCGGTCAGGAACTTGTCATTTTTGCAAGTGCCTGAGTAGCTAGACCAGCAACTCAACCGCTTCGTCCGATTTGCAAGGGTTCAGCGCCAACATTAGTATAGAAATTTTGTTTGGATCAGAAATATGGAACCCATAGCAATAAAAGTAATCCCTTGACCTAGTGCATAGTCGTCGATCGGAGGCATAGAGCCTAGGAGTGGTTGAACCTGCGGCCCGATGGCATATATCACTCGATGGTGTAGCGAAATAGTAAAGGCAGCTTTAATCGAGCATACAATGAATGTGCCGATCGTGAATTGGATTAAGCTTTCATGAAGGAGACATGGCTTCATTGTTGACATGTGATTCTAGTGTTAATGCATCGATCGCTCACCGGATGAAAATACTAATTATGCAAGGTCATTGACCCCCAAAGCTATCAAGCAGAATAACGCCAATAGCACCTGATCAGTCTCATCATTTAGTTGACCCCTTGTCGGAAGAAATGATTTCCTTAATCGATCACCAAGTGCCAGGCTTTTATGCCCTCCCATCCAAGCCAGGCTCGGTCATGCACCTGCAAAGCACTCGGTCATTTCACCTATTCAGCCACCCACCAAAGTATAGACATCTATTCCGCTCGACTGGGCCTAGCTGAATGCCAATCTTCGAATGTATGTATATGAATGAGTCTTGGCAGAAACCATCAGCAAGTATATGCCGACCACTCGTCGGGATGCCACATGCTATCTCCGTCTAATTCGACCTTGATATAGGTCGATTCATATAACCTGGCTATCTCAGATCTATTGAATGAAGTTGCTTAGGTAGGTCCCTTAGGCAGTCAGGCCTCGGATGCCTTGAGAATATCTAAATAGATAGACCCTTTGATGGTGCATCCATTCATGATCTCAAAGGTATAATCTATCGATGCTTACTGTGGTAGCTCTACCACATTGCTGAACTCTCCATCATATTTTAAAATTCCAAATCATTATTGTTGCCGCCAAGATCGTCGTGGTTTGTAGCTGTCGTCAAGGTCGGATCGTCCCTCGGGTTCTCTTGGGATGTTCTGCACCTTCGAGCCTGCAAAAACGAGGTTAGTGACCTGGGCCAGGGATTCCAGCAGTGGCACTCCGACGGTCAAGTCAGTGACGATCCAGGGGAACAGATCCTCCTAGTCGAGCCCCTCTTGATGGACTCCACGCTATGAGTGAGTGGTGTGAGAATAGGGTGCAAGTGTGTTGGGAGAGCGATGGCCGAGCTAGAGGGATCCTCTGTGTGGCCTTTCTTCCTTGACTTGCTTGAGCTTGATGGTAGTGCTCATGTTTGCGTACCTCTCCCCCTTTGGGGGTGTCGAACCTTCTTGTAAGCCCAGGTGACCGTTGGACGCCTACCTTGGGATTTCCCCCAGGTTGTCAGGCGCATGCAGCGGTATTCTGTGCCATGGATGAAACGTCTTTCCTGATTCGTGATAAGGGAAACTATCGCGTGTTATGACATTCCTTCATGTCGTCTCATTCCGGGAAACCTGGCAGCATCTTGATCGGGGGGCCATCGCCCCCAGGATTCGAATATCCTGGTTGACTTCCTCTTCCGGGCGGTTCAGGTGGTTGGTGGAGAGCGTGTCACCTTGATCAGGAAGCTCCTTGCCCTTCTGGTGTAAGTGGTGGTCGCAGACGGTTATCATGGCGTGACGGTGCTTCCTCGTGGACTTCGGGTTGCCCACCGGTATCTCGGGGAGGCGGCTCCGTCCCCTGTTGGCCGGTGGTGCTGTCCGAGCTGGTTACTGAACTAGAGAGCTGGGACCTGGCTTTGACTCGGGAGGCTCGACCCGGCGGAGAAGGGCTGAGCTCGACTCCGGCTCAGGGGGCTCGATCCCGGAGGGGTTTGACCTGGCGAAGCTGGGACTCGACTCCTGCTCGGAGAGCTTGGCCTCGGAGGGGCTCGACCTGGCGGAGGAGGGCTAAGCTCGACTCCGGCCCAGGGGTCTCAGCCTCGGAGGAGCTCGGCCTGGCCAAAGGAGGTCGCTCGGCTCTGGCCTAGGCGCCCCGAGCTTACGGGTGCTGACCTGGCGGAGGACGGAGCTCGACTTCGGCGGGCCGCCTCGTTGATCCAGAGGAGTTCGCCCCGGCCAAAGGAGGTAGCTCGGCTCCGGCCTAGGCGCCCCGAGCTTGCGGGTGCCGACCTGGTGGAGGACGAAGCTCGGCTTCGACGGGCCGCCTCGTGGATCCGGAGGGGCTCAGCCCGGCCAAAGGGGCCCGAGATGGGGTGTCCACTGTGGTGGACTTCTGACATGGCTTCCGCCAGAGAGTACACGTCAGCATGTCAACTTTCAGCCACATCAATTATCATATTTAGGTAATTAAGAAAAGTGTGCTTAAACTTGCTTGTAATCCATGCCATCATTAATGAAGAGTGGCATATAGTAAGTAAACGACAATGATACATTTAAAGGGACAAGGCATTCCATACCGACAAGTAAGTTTCAGGTGACATGCAGAGAATTCTGTCACTTTTTACTAGATTTATCAAGATCTTTATCATTTCAAAAATATTCATAAATCTTTGCTTATAAAAAAGACTCATTGCAAGTCTCAAAAATATGCTAGCTCTCTGGTCTACTTTCGTCACACTTTATCCATAGCTTCTTTCAAATAGATTTGGAGATATATCGAGTCATATCATAATTTTATAATAAAAATCCTATATTGATGATACAAGTTATGGAATAGGCCCATTATATTAAAATTATTTATATATTAATAATTTAAAAATTTCTAATCTATATATCAAATAATTAAAAGTTAAATTATTTAAATATTATTAAATTAGAAGTAATAAATAATATATCTCATTTAATAATATTTAAACGATCTAATTTTTAATTATTTGATATATAAAATAAAAATTTTAAATTATATAATTTTTAATATATAAATAATTTGGTATAGTAAATAAGCGTTAATGTAAATTTCTATTATAAAATCTTGATTTAATTGAATTTAACTACAAATCTATTTAAAAAACCAGCCACATATATATATATACTTAATAAAACCACACTCCGCCGTTCTTGCTATCTTTCAGATATCAGAGGCAGAGGAATTAATTCTCTTTGTGAGGTTAAGCAGCCTACCTGATATGGATGGACCTCGTTTGCGTGTCAGAGGCGCCGCGTTTAATGCACCACTACCCCTTCCCTCCCCTCCAGTCTTGTCATCGGACTGAACCTCTCGATCATCTCTGGACACGTGTCTGGGACCCACGCTTAGCACGTGCGCAGCGCCGGAGCCTGCTCTGCGTGGCACGTGACCCCACTCACCCTCCCCTCCCCTCCCCTCCCCTTCCCTCCCCCCTCCAATATTAATAACCCTGCGGGGGGTGGACTGCCGGTCTGTCCGCAGTGAGTCGCCAGTTAACCAGTCACCAGGCCGCACTCCCCAGCTGGCTCTCCCCCGGTCGTTGCAGCCTTTCCGACCTCTTTCCTTATCACCACCATTATCGTTATTATTATTATTATTATTATTATTTCTTCTTTTAGTTTTAGGAGGGAGACAGAAGTGGAAGGCCTACCTTACCAATCCCATTGGGGATCGTTAGAGCAAGAAATATAGGGTTAGGATACTACCGTCCTTCAAACGAAGGAGGGGGGGGGGGGGGGGGGTGTGGGGCGGGGGGAGGGGGGTGGCTGGGGATGGAAAACGGAGGAGCGGCTGCGAAAAGCGGAGGGCAGGGGGCACCGTCGTCCGGCGACATCTGGGATCTGGGGAACTGGAGTTCCGCCGCCATCGCCGCGGCCCCTTCGTCCTATAACCCGCACGCCATCTCCTCCTCTGCCGCCTCCTCCTCCTTCTCCTGCTCCCCATTCACCGACCACGCCGCCATGGTCCCCACCGCTACCGGGGACCACCTCGCCCAGGGTCTGAGGTACGGCCACCACCACCATCTCACGTGTTTGAAGCTCGGCAAGAGGCAGTACTACGGCGAGGAGGGGGTCGCCGGTGGCGGGATCAAGAGGGAAAGGTTGTCGTCGAATCCGGCGGCAGCGGCGGCGTCGGTGCCGAGATGCCAGGTGGAAGGGTGCAATAAGACGCTGGTGGACGCCAAAGACTACCACAAGCGGCACAAGGTGTGCGAGATGCACTCCAAGGCCCCCAAGGTCGTAGTCCTCGGAGCCGAGCAGCGCTTCTGCCAGCAGTGCAGCAGGTTTAATTCTCTTTCTTTTTTATCCATCTCTCATCTCATTTCCTCCTCCGTTACTATTCTTCTTAAATTCAATGATTAATTTGGACGGAATACTTGACAGATTCCATGTGATATCGGAGTTCGACGACGCCAAGAGAAGCTGCCGGAGACGGCTGGCAGGGCACAATGAGCGCAGGAGAAAGAGCACTAACGATTCCATTAGAAACCCTTCTCTAGGTACCGTCCTCTCTTTCTCTTTGCGAAGTTCCCCTTCTTCCTTTATCCTTGTTCTCTTCCATTCTTTGAATAGAAAAGCTTAAAAAAAATTTAAAAAGCTACTTTTATTACTATATTTGGCAAAGGTTGTCGCATAGATTTTAAAAAATCCGTTTGATTCTATCCTTGAATAGGACCTGGTTGCTTTTCTAGAACTGAGGGTTTAGCCTGGCGGCCTTTTGTCCAATGGAAAAAAAGGGCGAGCCGTGGCATAATTAATAAGGATTATAGAGGTCCGATACCGAACAACCGGGAGTTTGATGGGACATAAAGGCGTTTAAATGGGTGGGAAAAAAATGGAAAGGTTATTGGCGGCCGATATTTTACTAGGGTGTCTAGATTAGGGTTAGGGTTTGGTACGAAAAAAACAACTTAAACGTTCAAAAAATAGGGAGGGAAGACGGGTGGGGGTGTTGTCTCCATCATGACTGTCAAATCAAGGCTTGTAGCTGACGGCACGCGGAGCCAGCGAACTCTATCTACAGTGTGTGGTTGTAGGTGTTTACGTTGGGAGTCGGTGTGGTGGAGATACATGCTTGAGCTTGTGTTGGTGTTAGGTTGATTGTTGTGGGTTGACTAATGAAACATGGAGGAGGATTAATCCATCAAAGTGAAATCCATTAAGAACTAATTCCTGAGGGGTATCAATTTATACTGTCAAAATCATTCCAAATTTCCTCTGCTCCCACTTATCGTATGTATACGATACAAGTTCTGGTGCTGGGGTTGAGAGATGTGGGGGTTGAGTTGAGAAATTTGTTCTTCATGGACATGTTTATGTTCTGTATTAGGATTTGTTCAAGCTTTTATCGTTTTGAAGCAAAGCGGTGAACTGAGACTCTTAGGATTGATGGTTTCACAAGAAAACTCTCAGGTATTCATTCTTACATCTGGTCAAGAGTTGTTTGTTTCGGTCAAAGGTCGTTACAAGGACTGTAGGTAGATTCCTCGTTCCACTGCTGAACGAATAGGAAATAATATCATGCTCAAGAGGTATTTCCAGAAAGAACTCAAAATGGGTATTATTTTTTTTTGTAAATATTGTTACTGCAAGTAAAGCACTGGAGAATATTCATGCAATTGTTGTGTGTTGGATCTATCCTCTCTTTTTTCCTCTTTATTTTTTAATTTCACATCAAGGATATGAAAAATCTGCAAGATTCCATGAGCCAAATTGTGTTTTTGTTTGGGGTAATAATGAGTAAATTTGTCCTGCCTGCAAATCATTATCTGATTATTTGCTATTGCAGAGATCATGAACACAAGTCTTGGACCATCAATTAACTTTTTTGCCGGCTAAAACTTTTTCAAGTAAAAAACATTTATCGTTAAGATTTGACAATTCTATATTAACAGACAAAAAAAATGACTAATAAGTGTTTTCATTCTTCCCTCCCTAATCAAAGATGGTACACCATTGTACTATAGGCGTTTCTTTAAGTTTGTGCAAGGGAAGAGATTGAAGCACATGCTTGCATGTCTATTTTCGTTTTGGACTTGTCTTCTCAAGACTTGTTCCATTAAGTACATAACCTCCTCCAATTGTACCACTAAAAGCATATAAGAAACAAAAAGAATCCTTTAATATCATCATCTCTATATTTAAATGATAAACAAATTCATGTTCTCAATGTTTTCCTCTTGCTCACCATTGAGTAGATGGTGCTAGAAGGAAATGAAAATAGAATCATGTTTCCTTTGAAATAATTTTTCTAAGTTAGAACTAGTAGAAAGGTGGAGCATGGAAGATGCATTAGTGCTTTTGATACATTTTGGTTTTCTTTGTCTACATCAAAGATATGAAAAGATTTTGTGAATATGTAGTTAGCAGAAGTTGCAACTTAATTTGGAAATTGATCAATATTGAATATCTCTTGCCAACAGCTTATGATGTAATCATGACCATGTTCTGCATTTATGCATGCATCCAAATGTACATGTATTGGTAGTGCATATGCCCGTATCTTTTTATGCATGCACTTTATCATTCATCCGTAAAAATTCTTTGTGTATTGAGAGGTCAAAGACTGAATCTGCAGCCTGAAACAACTGGTTTAAGATTCAAAAAAAAAAACCACTTGTGACACACTGAGAAGTGTCAAGGGGAGAACCTTTCAATGAACCTTGAGTTCAAATATAAATGATGAGTAAAATCCAACATAAATAAAATTGCAGGTACTTCTATAGTCAAATGCTGGACACTGTGACAATGACTTAAACAACCTTTTAACTTGTGGTGGTTTAGTAAAGTTAATCACCTGCTTTCAATCGAAAAAAGTTAATCACCTGCACAATCAAAAGATGATGCTGGATCAAAATGGTCATTATTTACTCATACTAGGTGCTCTGATTTGATTGTTTGTTATTTATTAGCAAGATCATGATGGACAGTAGATATGAAAGCATGTTTCTACTCTGGATTAAATGCTGAAAATTCATTGAAACTCCAAAATTGAAATGGAAAACGTTTTGGTTTTTTCTGGAAAAAAAAAGAAATCGGGGCCAATTTGGGAGTTTTAATTGAATGCAATTAGCCTAAATTTATTGCGCATGTGAGCTATCTATGCCTGATTATTCCTCAGTCTTCATTTCTTTACATGCCATTAGAATTAAATTTTCATTTCTTCATTTTTATTAAAAAAAGATTTTATGAGCTTTGAGAAGATTTTACAGTATCACATTCTAAAATGATTTATAGGAATATGAAACTTTTTGACACAATTTGGTAACCAAAACTCAAACCAAAAAGAAACTGACACTCTACATTCAAATACTGTCTAACATTATATTATTAAAAGCTTTAATCATGTCGGTTGAAAATTAGAGAAACAATATTTCGAAAGGTCTTGATTAATATATATTTTGCAGACATCATTGGGGGTTTGTGTGCGTGCATACAACGATGTTTGCAAAAGGGCAATTTTACTGGTGTGATGATATGCTTTGATTTGACTTATAGTCTAGAAGAATTCAAATCAGCTGAATTTTGATTTGAATGTGATTTATAATCTTCAAATCAAGGTCTCCGTGAGAATTTTAATTTTGTGTGGGCCATTTTTTATTTTTCATGAGGAAACATTTGGGGTAAATTCTCTCAAAAGCATTCTAGTTTATTACTCTCAGCCAGCTAGCCTATCTAAATTCTTTGTTTAGTTATGGATATATGAATTTCTCAGAAAAAAGAGACGTAGTAGTTATATTTTTTTTGCCTCTTGTTATTTTTGAATTCGTCCAATAGGGTTCGTACATTTAACATGATGCCTATTTTTAATAGGACATATATGACAAGAGCCCTAGTATTTTAGATGGAATCATGCAAGATATAAAGGCATTACGAATAGGTTTTGTAAACAATCAAAGAACTGGCTGTGTGTAATTCTCCTTCACTTTTTGTGAGAGAATGTAATACCTGTTTTTAAAGAATCCTGAGATGGCTACAAGTGATAAGTATGATCAAGTGGTTACAACCATGGGATAATGTGGCTCGAAGAACCTTACTATTAAATTGTTACACCAATTATTTGAATTACAAATCTGGTTTTATTATCCCTATTCTTGATAATTTGGAGTTCCATTCTAATCCAACTTTTAAATATCTTCATTTCTCGTGTTAAATCATTTCTTGAGAAAAAATAACCAAACTTTCTTGGCTTATGATCAGATCCGTTGCACTTTTGTTTTTAAAAAAGTGGTTTCTTCCCTTTTCCATTCGCATATTTCTTTTGGAGAGCAACTCCTATCAATAAGAGGTTCTTCCTTTTTCCATTATATGACATTGCCTTTCTCCTTAGGAAAATCTCATATTTTTTTCCTGGGGAATGTGCTGGAAATGCCACCATATATCCATGTTCAAAACCAGACCACAATTATTTGATATGTAATCTTAAAAACAAATTGAAATTACTTTTCCTGATCTTGGTTGGACAGGTTCAACCATTACAGCTTTGTTCCGAACTTGTTCATTAAAACCTTTAATACAACTGCATATAATAGTTCCTGCACTAGCGGACCATGGTCGAATGTGTTGGCCTTTGGGCCAATGCATATATGTGCTTGGCTCGGCTCGGTCAGGCCACACGTGTGATGCATAGCACGGGCCAGGCCAGGCTGGGCTTGCGTGAATTCCTATTGTTTTAATGATCTTGACTTTTGTCAGATTTATTTTTTAGTTTTTAACTAGGTTTAGTTGTAGGAGTTATTGGGTTGGCTGTTGGAGAGGTTTTTGTGGCCTGAGTGGTAATCCTCTAGTGCTTATTGCTAGCTTTATGGGCCAGGAGATTAGCCGTTGGGACTGTTTCTGGATCTACCTTTCAAAAATTACGTACATATACAGTCATGTAAATGTGTATTAATTTATTTTGTATGCATGCATGTATAGAGCATGACACTCGTCTCTGGAGTCTGGATAGCTTCATCTCTTTATGCAGCCAATATTGTGCTCGTGGTTGACCATAGATGAGGGATGATAGGAACAAGTTGGAGAAGCAAGGGAATGCTCGGTCCAATTATAAACTCCAGAAGGCTGGTTTGTTGCTTTTTCGTGCATCACTTTCTCGTTTTCAAGACCTTGTGATCCCCCCCATGGCCATATTTGTAGGAATAAGGGACGCGTATCTACCATTTCTATTATAGATGTTCTCTAGAGTACTTCGAGCAACTCACCATGGGTCTGTAGACGGATCCAGTTCCAAAAAGCTGGTCGGCTTTTTCCGAAGAAATGCTCTGTTCAATTCCTGGTTCTTTGTCCAGGCCCCCCCTAATTTCTTTTCATGTCTTGGCAAACGTGAGCATTTCTTTCGCTCTTTGTTTATTCAAAAGAATTTCTTGTAAGATGGCTTTAAGAACCCGGGAAGCAGATATTGATCATAAACTTTATCTTTATGCACTCCAATATTTGATAGTGATGTTATTATTATTTTTTTTCATTCACCCAAACATTTAAATTTAAGGTGCATCTTCAGATTGTACTCTTTTTTTTTTTTATTTTTCCCTCACAGAAAATACAATGATGAGCAGCAGATTCCCCTATATTCCAACTTCTCCGGGTCGTGCTCTCTCTCTTCTGTCATCCAAGGCCTCCCCTTGGATCTCAAGCACTGACCTCTCATCTCGATCCAGCGCTGCACTTCGAGAACTGATCGCCGAGAACCGAGCTGCTGTCCTTGCTAGGCAACTGTTCTCCGACCATGGTGGCTGGCACAATGTGTGCTTAGGGAACCAGGCAACACTTCCTTACGTGCCACATCAGCATCATGTGCCATTGCAAGCACAAACTCCGCTTACGGATGGCTGGAACCAAGTCCAGGAGGCTGGCAACCATGTGACACTGGATCTCATGCAGATGCCCAGCCCTTCTTTCGGGATTCTCTCAGGGAGGAGGAAGTCAAAGGATGATGAAGAGGACTGCTGCGAGATTTGGAAATCTTTGGAAGGAGCCCATGTGGTATGAAATCTCCAGTTCTTTCTTGGAATCAAGCTGCTGATTTTCAATTGAATTTATTTTTCAAAAATTGGTAATGTATTTGTCAACCAATTAAAACTTAAAACGTGGAAGCTTCATGATGGCATATTTTGAAATATATATGTGGTAGCTATTTTTTATTTGTCAAGTTTGAATTTGTGCTTGTTCGATAATTTGTGATTGCTTGAAAAACTGTATAGTGGGATCTGTTGGTCTGTCTGTAACATACGTATATATATATATATATATATATATATTATATACACCTGAGTATATCTAGCTTAACCTCAACAGCAATTTATTTTTTGTGATTTCTTCTTAAATTAGAATCATCTATTATGAGAAGAGCCTTGTATGACCGAAGGCTTATTGTACAATATCTTAGAGAGGGCGACTAGAATTTGTTTGAGAGCTCAACTTTGACCAGCTATGGTTATGGTTCAAAATTAGGCTTATTCAAAATTTTGTTGGATCTGGATTTGAGAATTTTGTCTCAGTCGATTGCTTTTGGAATGATATGATATGATAGATGAGGAAAAAAAAAAAATTCATTTCAAAGATTTAATTTTGTAGCTTTTTAATTTTTAATGTTTATATCTTATCTTGAAGCATGTAATTGGATGCTTCATTAATAGGCTTCTCAAAGTCCGGATGGCTTTAACTTAAATAATTATTCAAGATATTCTTCAGTGATGGAAATCAAACCCAATCCACACCAGCCCCATTGGCAATGCACGTTAGAATAGGGCTCACTTCTTATTACCCGAACCCGTTCTTGACCCCATTCTTCGATAGACAGACTGGTTGTGATAAAGGAAAAATTGAAGCAAAAACCTCAAGGTTCTGGGATTGGGTTTGCCAAGACTTGGATCCGACCAGACGTAAGAGGTGAACTCTAAACTAGGTTTTGTCTTTTGAAGGGGACTTTTGTCATTGGTAGTTCATGAAATGCGGTTGAACGGTAAAATTAGCAGCCATCGTCAGGAAAGTCTTTTTTTTTTTTTTTTAATCCTTTCTTCTTCCAAGGTGGTAGTCTACTTCATTAGGGCTTTGTTTCGCAACCAATTAGTCACGAATTTGAGAAATGACTTTATGAAGGATTTTGGTTAAATTTAAGGGTTATCTTACAATATCTATGATAGTTGGATCGTGTGAGAATCAAAATCTTTTCTAATTTCTTGTTCTGGTTGGTTAGTATTTAGGTAGTGTTAGATTGATGCACTCATTTTTAGATAAAAAAATTGTGAAAATCTAATATTTTGCATCGAAGATCTGCAAGATAGCTATACTGGTTTATCCCCTCCTATCCCTCTTTCTTATCCAAAGTCTTTTCTTTGGCAATAGCTGCAACACATTTGTAGCAAATCGTCCGCTTGGCCCTTTCTATAACTCCTTTATTATGGATCGAAGGAATTTGGGCTGCAGTTTGGGCCGATAAGGACTTTCATTTTATCCTGTATAGTTAGTTATAAATGGGAAGTTGGTGCATTGTAATTATTGCCTAACTCCTTTTTTTTTTCTCTGAGAATAAATAAGCTTGCAATCCTTATGGAGCTCTTCTTCCATGTTGGCTTAGATGGACAACCTTGCTTGATGACACCAGAACTCTAGCTCGATTCCATCGAGACCAATTCATGAAGGCGTTCCATGGGGCATTTTAAGAATTTTAGACGTTTTAGACAAATGGTCAAATGAGGCTTTTGCTGAAGCCCGGTTAATGGAGATGGGATAGGAGGGCCGGTTTGGAATAGAAAAGTGATTTACGGGACCGGTTTGAGACTTGTTAAAATTGATGGGTCCAGATGTAACTGGGATGGGTATAGTATAGGGGGAGTAAGTGTATTTTCCTTATTTGATAGATGTTGTTTATTATCTTAGTTTTTTTTTTTTTTTCTTTCTATTATATCTCTTGTCCCGTTGCTGATGAGCATCATTTTTGCTCTTTAATGGCGCAGTCCAGGAAAAGCTTTGCATATTTAGTCATTAATTGATCGGGGCTATGTTGTGTAGTTCAATAATAATAATTGGTGCTAAATCTTATTATTATTTTTTTTAAAAAAAAGGGGTGGGAAGACTAGTATTTCAAGATTTCTTATAGAAATTAATCCAAGGTAACCTTTCCACTAAACTGGATTTCAAGTTATTCCATCTATACTAAATACTTGTTGTTGATATCGAACCCGAGTGATCTCCTAGCACTATCAGATCTGCCAGTCAATTCTTCCAAGGCTCCTGCAGAACAAACTCACTCGTCGGAGGATTTTCAGTGGAGACACTCCAATGCTTAAGTGACTCGAGCAACAGATATAGAATCTTGGGAAAGCTAAAATAGAGTTAAGAATATTTTATCCAGTATTTTTTCTTATTTATCTCGGAGATCCCTTCTTATCGATATTTATAGGCGTTTGTCTTAATAGAATTCAGTTGGAAAAGGTTAGTCCCAATGTTATACTGTTGAAATTGACTTGGATTCGTTATAACGATTATTTGTTATCCTGTTAGGATGATGACTCCTTTTCTTGCAAACCTTATTTTTCTTGAATCGGCCGACGAATCGAGTTACCGACTCATTATTCCGTCCTTATGTTAGTCGGACTTTATGAGCCAGTCGAACTTTTCAAGTGAATCGGATTAATGAATTTTAGTCGGTCAATGGTTATCTTGTCGGCCAGTCAGCTTTTTAAACTTTAAGATAAGTCTTTTTAATCAGTCCGACTGATCCATCACAATACTTGTCAAGATACAAAATCTACTTCCACAAAAGGGAAAGGTATTTGGCCATTGATTAATTAAATTATTCTGACTGTGATTTGCTCAACCAATAAAACTGATATATATGGGGGGTGGCCTATATTTTAGAAATCATAATTTCAACAACCACTAAATTCTGGAATTTATCTTGGAGTTTGAAAGTTGATCTTCTTACATGATTTTGATGAAAATTAAATATTACACTTTATTTATTGAAGGTAAACCCATGTAAATGAGTTCTATTTTTTATTGTTTATTAAATCATAAGCTATTCATAGCGAAGAAATAACCTTGCATTCTCTAGAAGGACATAAAATGGTCAAAGATAAAATAAGTATTTTGAATATATTTACTTCAGTGTGCTATGCCAGCTGAAATTGTTTATTCGCTGTTTAAAAATATAGAAAGAAAAAGGGGGAGGTGATAAGATTTTTTTTTTTTTAAAAAATTTATGAAGAATGATAAGATTCAATAAACTGTAATACATGGAATACTCATGCAAACATCGCCCACGCTAGCACCTACTATGTATGATATGTCCATGCATGGACCAACGTATAAAGCCATTGCAAATGGTAAAACCACTTTTATTTTTCTTAAATAATCTCCTTCGATAATTTTATGTATCATTTTCATTGAAAAAAAATATTTTTACTCTATGTATTTGAGAAGCAACGGTTGGCGTTTATCATTTACTGCTCTTATTTTCCTTTCCCAGCCGAGATCCAAGTTTTATCTTGAAAAAAAAAAAAGAAGGATTAAAAACTAAGTTTGTCTTAAACCTATAGCTCATTTGAAGATTTCAGAGTTTGAAAACCTTCATTTCATACAAAGTCCAACAAAAGACCCTGCGTTAAAATCCATGCATATCATAATTATAAACTTATCAGGTACCCTTAGTTAGTTCTGCCATGGACTGTATCCCTGGGCCAACCAGATCCGATCTTAGATTCACTAAATCTTAGCTATGTTAAACGACAAACGGAGCTTTCTAGTCGTCCAACCAGTCCCCTGCTGCTCGTGGACATTAATGCCTGTTTCGGCTCCTTTTGGACTTTCAAAGAGACCCGGAAACTGAATACATTACAATAACTAATAATGCCAGTTGAACTAAGCGACAACCTCAGAAAGCCAAATGTTTTGTTCCAAACTTTATTTAATTTCATGGTGTCAAACTATGACAATGCAGACAGAGGACTGCAATTTTTTTATATCTTCTCGGTTGTTTTGGTTTGATTCAAGATTTTAAATTTCATAGAATGGGACTGTTCCAATTTTTTTATGGAACGGGTTCCATCCCATTCAGATATTCGAGATAGGAGATGTTCCAAGATATACCGATTGAGATGCTGGGATGCTGGTGAGATATCCTGTCCCAATATATGAAATAGTATCCCATTCAAATATTTTATGCAACATTCCGTTAGGACTTGAATCCTTGATTTGATTAGCCCCTGATGTCTCCTTAACTTACAGGAAAAAGAATTAAACAGGCCCAGTGTTCCAAGTTAAAGGTCGGGAAGGAAAGATCCTAATAAAGTGGGTGCATTTGCTTCCCTTCAATAAAATTAAAAAGAATAAGAAGAAGGGGAGGAAAGATGACGGATATACCTTAGCCATTTTCTTGGGAGATGAAAGCTTAAAGCTGTCTTATTCAAAGCATCCAAGTCTGGTAGCCAGAGGAGGGGACAGAAAAAGGCTAAATGAGACTCTTGAATAGCTTAGGACCACGCACTGTCCCTTTCACCAAACCATACATGCTTGACTCAAATAGAAATAGGAGAAAGGGAAATTCTTTGTGCAGTGCAGGAAATAAAAGAAAGGAAACTATTTGAGTGTTCCCACCAAGCCCATGACAATGAGGAGTTGATGGGGCCTAATTATCCTCTCCAAAGAGAGGCCTGGTCGGTGCATCACATCCAATGTGTTTCCATGGGGCTTTATCCTGTCCCTGATAAGGCAAGATAAGGCCATCTCTGAAATAGACCTTTCACCAAGCCAAGCTTCAATATATCCACTACATTAATCCCTGGCATTGCATGAAACTATAAGAACACTGAATCTCTTTGAAAACTGGATTAGCTACCTTTGTTGGCAAATAAACTTAATTGTAACTTCATTGTTATTAGAAGTCTAAGAGTCTTTGTTGGTAGTCTAAAGGTTGAGGGAGCCTAAGAGTCACATAGAAACTTCCATTACCTAGAAACAAATGCATGAGTAATTATGTTTTGATTTTTTGTTTAGTGATATATTGTGTCCTTTAAGCTTCCCTAGAGGTTATAAATATCCATGGGATCAATTTGCAATGAAACCATGACTATTTTGAATCTTTGAGTACCTCCAAAAATATATTATTATTTTATTCCAAGCCTATCATTCTTTCTTGCTAATATCAAAGTGGTATCAGAGTCAATGATGTCCACAAATAGTCTCCTACAACCCTCCTTTCCTCGTCTCATCAAAACAAACTATAAAAATTGGTTCTTACAAATGAAGGCTCTACTTGGATCCCAAGATCTTTGGATTTAGTAGAAGAAAGTTATCAAGAATCAAGGAAAGGAGAGGCTCTTACTAATCAGCAAAGAGAGTCTCGGAGAAAGGATAAGAAAGTTTTATATTTCATTTATCAATCTATAGATGAATCAGCCTTTGAAAAGATCGTGGCGTCAACCACCTCAAATGAAGCATCGGAGATTCTCAAAAATTCTTATAGAGGAATTGAGAAGGTGAAGAAAGTTCGTCTCTAAACTCTTCGAGGTGAATTTGAAGCTCTACAAATGAAGGAATCCGAATGTGTTTCGGATTATTTTACAAGAGTCTTAGCCGTCGTCAATCAATTGAGGATGAATGGTGAAATTATGATTGACACCAGAGTAGTAGAAAAAATTCTGCGCTCATTGGATGTCAAATTCGACTATATCGTGATTGCCATCGAGGAGTCAAAGACTTTTGAGGAGATGACAATAGATAAACTTTTAGGTTCCTTACAAGCTCATGAAGAAAGACTCAATAAGAGGAGACAAGAGTCTTTGGAGCAAGTTCTTCAGTCGAAGTTTTCTTTGAAGGAGAACAAAGAAGACTCATGGAACGAGTCAAGACAAAGCCAAAGAGGACAAGGCTGTGGCTCTTGGAGAGGTCGTGGCTCTTGGAGAGGTCGTGGCTCGTGGAGAGGCTGCGATCATGGACGAGGAAGAACAAATAGAGATAAAGAGAGAAGTCAAAGCCCAAAAGGAGAAGGATAAGGAGACTCATCAAGAAGCCAAAGGTATGGTAAATCTAAAGTTCGGTACTATATTTGTAAGAAGATTAGACATTATGCTTCAAAATGTTGGTATATTAATTCTAATCAAGTGCAAGAGAAGACTTATGTTGCAAAGAAATAAGAGGAGGAAGGAGATTCGGTTTCTTCTATTGGCACACAAGGGAGATGACATTAACAATCAAAGCTTATGGTATTTGGATATTGGAGCAAGCAATCATATGTGTGGATACAAAGAAATGTTTGTGGAGCTAGATGAATCAGTGGATGGTCATGTCTTTTTTGGAGATTCTTCTAAAGTATCAGTGAAAAGGAAAGGTAAAATTCTTATTGAATTAAAAAATGAAAGTCATCGATTCATTTTTGAAATTTATTATGTGCCAAGTATGACAAGTAATATTTTAAGTATGTGACAACTTCTGGAGAAAGGCTATACCATACATATGAATGATAGAAATCTTCTGTTGAGAAATCAAAATAATAAGTTGCTTGCTCATATTCAAATGACCAACAATAGAATGTTTTTATTAAATATCAAGTATGTCTCTTCCACATATTTAAATGCTTGTATGAAAGATATTTCATGGCTATGGCATTTGAGATATGGACATCTTCATTTTGATGATCTTAAACAACTCTCTACAAAGAAGATGGTGAACGGGTTGCCCCATATTGATTCTCCCAATCAATTTTGTGAAGGATGTGTTCTTAGCAAACAATCAAGAATGAGTTTTTCGAAAAAGATATCATATTATACAAAGATGCCCCTTGAGCTCATCCACAACGATATTTGTGGGCCAATCACTCCAACATCATTTGGAGGTAATCGATATTTTCTAATATTTATTGATGATTATAGCAGGAAGACATAGATCTATTTCTTGAACGAGAAGTCTGATGCATTTGAAGTCTTGAAGAAATTTAAAATTATGGTAAAAAATCAAAGTAGCTATCACATCAAGGCACTCCGATCAGACCGTGGTGGAGAATACATATCTAAAGCCTTTGAAGATTATTGTGGAAAGCATGACATTCAGCGGCTATTGACGGCACCATATTTACCTCAACAAAATGGTGTGGCGGAGAGAAAAAATCGAACTATCCTTGATATGATTCACAGCATGTTGAAGAGTAAAAATCTACCAAAGAAGTTTTGGGTGGAAGTTGTAGATTGTGCCATCTATTTACTTAATAGATGTCTAACAAAAAGTTTAGAAGACATGACTCTACAAAAAGCATGGAGTGGTAGAAGGTCAAATGTTTTGCACTTGAGAGTCTTCGGTTGTCTTGCTTATGCGCATGTACCAGATCAAAAAATGATAAAACTAGATGATAAGAGTGCCAAATATATTTTTATTGGCTATAATGCAAGAATAAAAGCTTACAAGCTTCTAGATCCAACAACCAAGAAGCTAATTATAAGCCGAGATGTGCATTTCCATGAAGAAGGAGCTTGGAATTAGAAAGAACATAAAGAAATGTATATTCATGAAGAAGAAAAAGAGGAGCAAGAGAAGATCACCTCACCACCATTATCTTCTACAACATCAACAATATCACAATCTAAGGAAGACTTTCCAAGAACACCAAAGACAAGATCCGTTAAAGAGCTATATGAGGTAACGGATGAGCTTAATCTTATATATTTGCTTACTAATTAAGAAGCTATTTCTTATGAAGAAGTAAAAAAAGATGAAAGATGGAGGAGAGCCATGGATGAGGAGATCGAAGCCATAAAAAGGAATGACATATGGAAGTATGTCAATCTTCCTAAAGGACATGAACCCATTGGTGTGAAGTGGGTTTACAAAATTAAGAAGAATGCTCAAGGATAACTTAAAAAATATAAAGCAAGATTGGTAGCAAAAGGATACGAGCAACAAGCCGGTATCGACTATGACGAGGTATTTGTACCAGTTGCTCGTATTGAGACTATTAGATTATTATTTTCTTTTGCTGCTCAAAATCAATGGCAAATTTTATAAATGGATGTTAAATCAGCATTTTTAAATGGATTTCTTGATGAAGAAGTTTATATGGAGCAACCTAAGGGTTTTGTGAAGAAGGGATATGAAGGACAAGTCTTGAAGTTAAAGAAGGCATTGTATGGTTTGAAACAAGCTCCGAGAGCTTGGAATAGTCGTATTGATGCCTACTTTAAGATTAATGATTTTGTGCAATATCCTTATGAGCATGCCTTATATGTGAAAAAATAAAATGGAGATATTTTGTTTGTTGCTTTGTACGTGGATGATCTTATTTTCACAGAAAATAATCTACAAGTATTCAAGGAATTCAAACAAATCATGATTTGAGAGTTTGAGATGACAGACATGGGACTCATGACCTACTTCCTTGGCTTGGAAGTAAAGCAAACAAAAGAAGGCATCTTTGTATCACAAGAAGCTTATGCAAAAAAGATTTTAAAGAAATTCAACATGGAAGACTGTAAGTCAAAAAATACTCCTATTGATTATGGAATGAAGTTATCTAAATATGATGAAGGCAAAGTGGTAGACCTTACCCTCTACAAAAGCCTGGTTGGAAGTTTGAGATATTTAACTTTCACAAGACCAGACTTACTTTATAGAGTTGGATTGGTTAGTAGATATATGGAAAATCCAAAGTCTACACATTGGAAGGCCACAAAGAGAATTCTTCATTATATTCAAGGTACCATCTCTCATGGTCTATTATATTCATCTTCTAACAATTTTTAACTTTATGGTTTTTCTGATAGTGATTGGGAAGGAGACTTTGATGATAGAAAAAGCACTACTAGATTTATTTTTTATATGGATAATATAGCATTCACTTGAATTTTCAAAAAGTAGCTAATTGTTACCCTCTTCACATGTGAAGCCGAGTATGTGGCGGTATCATCTTATGTATGTCATGCAATTTGGCTAAGAAGTTTGCTTAAGGAGATATATTTTTCACAAGTTGAAACTACACAAATTGGTGTTGATTGCAAATCTGCAATTAATTTAGCTAAAAATCCAATACATCATGAAAGGAGCAAACATATTGACATCCGGTACCATTTTGTTTGAAATCATGTGAAGGAGAAGGATATGGAGCTAATTTATGTTAAGTCTCAAAATGAAGTGGCGGATATTTTCACCAAACTACTTGCAGGAGATCCATTTCACAAGCTCAAAAATTTGCTTAGAATGAAGGATGGAACACAATTAAGTTTAAAAGGGGGTGTTGGCAAATAAATTTAATTGTAACTTCATTGTTGTTAAAAGTCTAAGAGTCTTTATTGGTAGTCTAAAGGTTGAGGGAGCCTAAGAGTCACATAGAAACTCCCATTATCTAGAAATAAATGTATGAGTAATTATGTTTTGATTTCTTGTTTAGTGATATATTGTGTCCTTTAAGCTTTCCTGGAGGTTATAAATACCCATGGAATCAATTTGCAATGAAACCATGACTATTTGGAGTCTGAGTACCTCTAAAAATATATTATTATTTTATTCTAAGGCTACTATTCTTCCTTGCCAATATTAACCTTCACTACAATCAAAACTACCACACATAGAAAGGGCTACTGCAAAAAGGGTACTGCTTGTGGGTCTAAGTTGTGGAACTCTATTTTGGGAGAGTAGGAAGCTCAACTCTCCTAGCTCTCCGTTGCTGCCAGATCACCTTTCTAATGATAGCGGTGGCACCAAGGGATCCTCCGATCCTTTCTGATGAGTTCGGATACCATTTTTAGTGACTCGCCAGTAAGTCCTGTAAAAGGGTTTTAGGACCAGAATTAACAGCGGAGACATTTCGACAATCAAGCTAGAAAGAAAGAATAAAATGGGCAACAGCTATCAGAGCCGAATATCATGGTGCCGTGTGAATGTAAGAGTAATGAGCCTTCAAAATAGCCTTACCTCGCTAGGTGTCCACCTCACTTATTTACAATGTTATGCGAGGTTGTGAGGAAGTCACTAGGGTGGTGGCTTCTAGTAAGCGTAATAGACTCTGATAAGTTGTTAAGATCCTGTTTTCTAGGATTCCTTCCACCGGTGTTTTTCTATAGAAGCTACCGGTTCTGTTGAGGTGCTGTCTCCCACAAACTCGTTTGCTAGTTATGTCGACCATATTCCATTATAGACGGACACATGGAAAGCCTGGTTTAGTTCGAGCACGTGGGATTGACCATAGTGGGCTTGATGTTGAGAGGTGGCTAAGCATCCGAAGTGGGTCTTGCCGAACGAGGATGCTGAGCATGAATCAGGAGTCGAGAGAGGGTACTTGGTACTGGCTCTTAGATTCGTCCGATCGAGTAGAAATCCAAGTCATGGCTGATTAGGAATCTGACAGTCATAGGAGCCAGTCGTGGTCATGGGGCTCTTTAGGATTTCTGTGGAAGGTGGCCGATGATAAGAGAGCTACCTGATCATTTAGCAGTAACCAATATCATAGTCGGTAGTCCAACGGACGTCACGGGGCTAAGAAGTAGCACCATGATACTTCCATTTTTTAATTTTCCTCTCTCTCAACGAAGTTTCAGCCGTGACGCCAGGGTATGTTATGGGGTGGCTTCAGAAAGAAAATGGGTATATTTATGGGGTGGCTTCAGAAAGAAAATGATTTAAAGTAGAAAACTGAAGAATGCTGTACATAAAAGAGAGAAGAGAATCCTATCATATTCGAGTCTACACTGCGTCCTTTTTGCTCTCCCGCACCAATAACGCTTTCCTCGTTCTCTCACTCCCTGGCATCTTATGATTTTTCTTAACTAAACTAGCAGTTACACTGCAGGTAATTAGAAAAGCATTAGTCGAGTCAACATTTGGAAATTAAGTTTTGCTCGAAAAAATCTTGAAAATTAGGATATTATTTAAGAAAGTTAATTAAATTTGTATTAGATCATGTTCACCCTTTCTTTAAAGGTCTTTCTTACAGTGTGCTAATTGTCCGGAAATATTTAGACTTTCTTATTTTGGGCGGCGCTGGTCGTAAAGGCAAGGATCATCACACCACTAGAAGCTGCCAATTAAGCATCAAATTCTAGGCCCAAGTAACCGGGTCTAATCAACACTCAGCCACTCGGTCTAAAATCTTGGTCTCGGTAGGGTTTAGCCGTTTTAGTTATGGGTGTTCTGCCTCACATTTCTCTAGCAAGTGTTGAGATGAATACCATAAAATCCACAAAATGACAAGGATATGGACAGCGAGTAGCAAATATGCATCTCGGATCTCACCAAAAGAATCAGTTTATGGATAATTAAACCAAGTTGAAAGCTCCGGTCTTCGCATATCATTTCTTTCTTCCTCTTCACTCAATAAGGAAATGTGATCAACATTTTTTTTTTTTTTTTTGCTTGGTCTGGTAGAAACATGTTCTCAGCTTTAGATTCTGTGGGCTGAACTTTGTCGTGTTTTCGTTTTGATCTGCGCATGATTTAAACATTGGATCCTGGAGCCTGAACTTTGTTGTATTTTCCGTTTTAGAGAATAGCTGAGACGCTGAGTGCACTAACTTTTAAGGTGACCGCCTTAATTATTATTAAGATAGGTATGAATGTCGGCTCTCACTTTACTCCACTGGTCCTCTTTCGACATTGTCTAGTTGGTTTGTTAACCCTGATGCACTGATCTCCTTATTCATACCATTTTTTTTTTTTTTTTTTTTTTTTTTTAAAAGGGTTCTACATATCTCTCATAATGGAAGTAACATTTTGTTCCGAAGAAAATATCGGATATCAGTATATACCTTTATGATAAAGCTTGAGATAAAGAGAGAAAAGGCATGGAAAACTTCACCTTAACATCACTTATCTCATTTCTTTCTGTTCCTTCCAATGCTAAAAATTATAGAATGGCATGCTATCCGAAGTGGAATGATCATGCCAATCCAAGACAACAAAAAGAATAAATATTGGAAGAAAATTTATGAAAACCTTTATAAGAAAAAATTGAGCCACACATTAAAACTAATAACCAACTGAAAATAAAATTTTGATTACAGTAGGACTTGGCAATGAATCTCAACACTCATCCTTATTGTAAAGTCCATATCAATAATATGGTATTTTTCGATGTCGTTAAACACTATCGTAGCTGTCGCCATCATAATTGTATTAACAGTAATATATAACAACTTATCGAGCCAATAATCGAATAATCGAACTTCTTTATTGGTTCGAACAATAATTCTTTTACTAGTTTGTTTTTTATCGATATATAGGTTGAAATAGATAATTTCCTATAACACTTTTTCTCAGCACTGACTCTACAATCATGATGCCGAAATTTTTTCGGGCATTCATCAACTTATTCCAATGAATATCAAGTTGTCAGTTATAATAATTATAAGAAATACTTACTACCAACATATAAATAAAACCAAAAGCAAAATTTTGGTTGTATATACATACCCTCGCTTGAGAAACTTCAAGTACCTGCATACAATTGCTTTATTTCGAACAAGAAATCAAATCTTCTTCATTGGATCTTTTAACAGTTCGAACTTTGAAATAACTTCAAAATTAATTGATGTATCAAAAATCTTATCGACTACCAAAGTATCATAAGAATCATCTCCACCAAGAATATCTTAATATTGCTTGATTTCTAAAACTACTTCAAAATTAATTCATTGCTTAGCTTTCCATACTCATAACTGACTAATCTTTACATGAAACATCAAGATCTTAGATAGCTTCGACATAAAAACTCTTTCATATGATTTAATTCCTTAATATGGATTTCCATAACTAGATTAAGTATAGCATTCTTTGACTCTATATGAGCAATTTCAGAATCAATTGGTTTTCCAAATATGATCTTCTCTAAACTTGATATGGTAGTTATCTGATCAAGCTTCTCTTGCTCAAGATTTTTTTTCTGTACTTGATTGATTCTTGAGCTGATTAACCTTGCTATGTTTTGAGTCTTTAGAAGTTGATTCAACCTTGAATTGGTCAAGCTCACCCTCTTTTAACTATTCTTTTTTGAACTAATTTTGTTGTTCTTTTATATCTTTAGAAAAGTGTGAAACTAGAATTTACTCTTCAAATAATTTTTATTTATGACTTCTCATATTGCTAGAATTTGAAGAGACAACTATAAAATATCCCATGTTTTTTTCGGCTCTTTTACATCTTGAGTGTTAGTGAGAAATGTGGTCAAGCCAAGATATAGAACCCACGACAGCAAAGACAAACTGTCAACCCAATCGCTAGTATGGGCTGTAGATCGTACAATGAGCAAGGCCATCATAAAATGAACATGATTGCTACAAATGTGCGATTGATCAATTGGACAATACTCATGGAGCATTCTGCCACGGCCCTTGAGCAGATACTGGTAGAGAACAACTCCTGTACCTAAAGATATCAGCGAGCCATATCGACTGCTCAGGGAGAGTTAAGCCATAAGTCCTTGAATGGATATCGACAGATGTCAACTCCTGGGGCCCAAAGGCATCATCGAGCCTTGCTGACTACTTCTGAGCATTTAGCCACAGACTTTCAAGTAGATATCAATAGAGGCCAACTCCTATGCTCGAAGGCATCAGCGAGCCTTGTCAACCACTTAGGAAGTGTTCAGCCACAAGCCATCGAGCAGATATTGATAGAGATCAACTCCTATGCCCGAAGGTATCAGCGAGTCCTGCCGATCACTTAGGAAGCTTTTAGCTATAGGTCTTCGAGTGGATACCGGTAGAGGCCAACTCGTGTGTTCGAAAGCATTAGTGAGCCCTATCGATTGCTTAGGAAGCGTTCAACTACAAGTCCTCGAGCAGATACTAGCAGAAGCCAATTCCTGTACCCGAAGGTATTAGCGAGCCCTACCGACCACTCGAGGAGCGCTCGACCATAAGCCCTTATGCCCGATCGAGCCTTAGACACCCTGCAAGCATTCCGACCAGTAAAACTTTAGTGGTGCACCTATTTCAAGTTCCAAAGAAATGACACTCAGGCATTCTACCACAATTTTCACCATGTAGCCAACTCTTCGTCATGTTACAAAATCCCTAATCATTGCTAGATCTGGACAAATGAGCGATAATGATTCTTTATAATCTGATCCATCATTTAATAAAATATGCCACATACCAGATTAGCAACAAGGATTCATTTAAAGAGATAGGACACTTTCTGTAGACAAGAAAACTCTATATGACACGTGGAAAGTTTTGCCGCCTCTTATCAGATTCGACAAAATCCTGGTCAGAACTAGATTGCTCTTGAAGCATTGCCTATAAAAGGGACTTTTGCGAGTCCCTAAGGTATGCGATCTTTTTTGTTTACACTTCCTTATTAATGGTATCGATACTGACTTGAGCATTAGCGTTCATTCTCCGGAAATACCCCCGGTGAAACTTTTTTTGTAGGTACCATCTTCTGGAGAGCCACCTACACCATTCATTCCAGCACCACCTCCAGCTCTTCTTCCGGTGCTTGATAAATCTCGACACCAACATTGAGTATATAGATCATTTTATTTATCAATTAAATTTTGAATAATTTATATTATCTTTCATGATTTCAGATTTCACTTTCTTCTCGTAGTCTAATTTATTGACATCATTATTAACTGATTCGAGATATCCTATACATCCCGTTATTTCAAATTAAACCTAAAAAGAGCCTTCTGATATGGATAACATGTATTATTCAACTTACAAAAAGAGAAATGGTAATAGTAAAAGTAGTCTTATTGATGTTGGTAAGGTCAGGCATTTCATAACTAAATCTATTGATAAAGATGGTAATAGCATCAGTTATGATAATTCATGTCTTGAATTACTAAATAAGAATTTATATATTTGTATCGCCATACAATGAATTACAGGAAGCTTTACAACCACACCGAGCTATGAACACGAAACTCGCCAATAATCTAGTTACTCCAATAATTATATTCTGAATAAATCTGATCAAAGCTACAGATTTTCAACCACTCTCTAAACCTATAGCTCTAATATCATGTAGTGCTATAAATACACAGGATATGATATCGAAATCTTAGCTTTGACACCATGTAAAATGGTATGTTATTCGGAGTAGAATGTTCATGCTTGCCCAAGATCCCAAATAATAAAAATAAAATAATAGGGAAGAAACGTTAAACAAAAAAAATTAGGAAAGAGAAAAATCTTTATTTAAAAAATTGAGTTATACAAAAAAAAATTTCTTGTACCTCACCAAGAAGATATATCTAACTTTCTCTCTCTCCCATATTTTCTACAATCTTTTACATAAAAGAGATATCAAAGATTCCTTAAATAGAGCATCGCATGGGTTAGACCTAACTTAAAAATCAAAATTTCACTAAAAATACAAATTTTAAACTAAATAGAGTTATTCTAGAAATAGAGCCCTATTTGAAATAAGATACGGAAGAGATAATTAAATAGCAGAAGTCCTAAAGATATTAAAACTAATGATCAACTACAAATAGAATTTTAATTATAATAGAGCTTGTCTATGAATCTCAACAAAAATGAGCATCACACATTAATTTTGAGTAAGAAAAAGAACATCTCCCTGGTTGCTGACTCAAAGCTATAATTATCATGCTTTCAGATCTTTTGAGTCATTCATCATCGTTTCCTTTGACGGTTTCTTCTCTCCCTTTTTTTCCGTTTTTTGATTGAAAGAGCGCGTAGCCAAGCAATTATATTAAGACTTCGGAAGTAATTCTTAATGGACTATTTTGCTATATATCTTCTCCAACTTATCTAAGCAAAGTCTTGCATGCCCGTGAACGCACAAAATGCCTGATAATCTCCAATATAAATCATCAAAGAGGGGCTTGAGAACCTTAAGCATCAAGTTGCTAATCTCCGACTACATGATCTTGCTGATACAAATCTTCATATTATAAACTAGAGAGAATCAAGGAGGGATTCGCAGAAGAATCAGCTCATTTTCATAGTCTTAGAAAAGTTCATCAGACATTCAAGCACACCAAGAGTCTCCAAAAACGAGAAACTAAAAGATTTTGGCAAGTAATTTATAGCTATATACTACCAAATCCCACTCAAAGACCTATTATAGATTTTGTCAAATTTATCAATTAACACTTTTAGATCCTTTCTAAATTTATTACCGTTACCGCGAACTTGGAAGTAAGAGCAGTTTGTCTGGCTTCTTTACACCACCTTCCCTACGTTTCTCTTCTTACCATGAGCCACATCTGGGCCCCAACCTCTCTGTATATCCTAATATAAATGTTGTTGCTTCTGCATCATTAGCCTAGATTTCCAAACTGGCTCGGTTCCTCTTCATCTACCTCCCTTGGGTTAGTTGATTGATCGATCTCTTTCCCTTTTAAAGCATTCTCTGGGTCAATGGATTCTACCTGGTTCTATAATAATAGGTGAAGATAGGCGGCATTCTTACGGTAACCTTGACTCCACTCTACCAGCCCACATTTTACTATTCTTCACAAGAATCATCAAGTAAAAAGATCGGAAGAATCCTAATACCAGAAAATTTGACTTGCATGTTGGAATCCAGTTTAACCAAAAAAAACTCAAACCATTAATTAAATTATGGTCCCGATCATGTACAATATTAGTCCTTCGACCTCCCGTAAATTATTTCATGCTGGACTATATCTCTGAAGTGATGCACTAATTAAATTAATAGATTGATACAGCTTAAATATCGTACCATGGCGTAAGATAAGATGATTAGCGCGCATATAAATAGAATATTATAAAATATTCTATCCCTTCGGGTAAATAACTATCATTGTTTAATTAAGTTTATGATTATTTGGAATTTTTGTCTCTGGCTTTCCGGTCGCTAGGAGCCCTGCTTGGAAAGACTAATTAAGATACCTGAAGAATAAATTAAACTGTTCTTAATGAGATATAGGAAGCTTCCTTCAGGTGACCACATAAAACATGCGGCAATATTTTCCCATCAAGGAATCTCATCATCACCCACAGGATACGAAGATGCCTTCTCCATTGTCTTCTTCCCATCTATAACAACATCTTTCATTTGGATTTTTATTTTTTTTCTCGGAAAGGGAGACTAAAGGGTTATCAATAAAACTGCTTTAATTCATATATGCCATAGAAATTAAATGCAAGAGAAGTGTCTGCTATTCTTCTTTACAGGAAAATAGAACTAATTAAAGCCACCCGATTTACTAGCTCTATGTTATCATGAGCCACCTTTCGCACTCATGCATGTATAGTTAGCAAAACTTAAAGAGAAATATAAACACATATGATCATAGGAATGTTTTCAAAACTAAGATGGTTCTTATTAAGAAGAAGGAAGAAACTCAAAAAGACAGCAAAAGCAAACGAGAAACACAGGCTACCACTACTGCTACTTCTCCTACGTGCTATGATAAAGACCTCTGATACTGCTGCCATCCCCCGCCTCGTCCCAGCTGGGGAACCGGTTCTCATGCCCACCGAACTCCCCAAGGTGAGACAGGAATGAGACGCTCGGCTGCGAAGTGCCCGCCGATGACGAGGCCGAGAGACCTGTTGCTGCTGCTGGGACTGTCACGACGCCTCCACCCCCACAGCCCAGCCCCAGCGCCATCCTTGGTGCTGTGACTGGTGGGGGTAGTGGCAGCGGCGGAGGTGCCGGAGGAGACGACACCTGAGTCACCGAAGACTCAGTCTCCGGTTTGCACGTAGAGAACCCCAAGGGAGCGGTAGGAGAGCAGTTGTTACTATTCTTATTGTAATTTTGGGTGCCGCCGCTGCTGGTAGTGAAGAGTACTACTCTCTCTGGATTGGCCACCGAGTTGTTGGTCACGCCGCTATTAGTATTGGTGGTGCCGTTGTTGGCCTGGGTGGTCGTAATGGTGGCTGGTGTAAGGTCCTGTGACTTCCTTCTTCGACGGTTGTGATCCGCCAGCCGCTTCCTGCAGCTCCGCTTCCCTTGATCGAACTCCGCGAGTACATGGAACCTATATGTATGCGTAACACATGCACCGCCATTTCAATTCCGCAAAAGGTATAGGGTGTATAGCATTTTATTTTTGTGGAAATGGAAAACGATATCGAAGAAGGGAGTATCGTGAGGTTGTGAAGAGGGACGACCTGCTGCACTGCTGGCAGAAGCGCTGGGAGAGACCGGCGGTGATGACGGTCGAGGCCTTGGAGTGGAACTCGCAGACCTTGTGCCGGCGGTGGTAGTGCTTGGCATGGGCGAGGTCGGCGCCGCAGCCCTCGGCCTGGCACCGGGCGGTGCGAGTCCTTCGCCTGCATACCCGTCCGACGACCATTTGCTCCTCCGGCGAGGTGGAGGAGAAGTAGGTCCGCACGCCCAGGTTCAGCCCGATCCTCGCCGGGGCCGGCGGCAGCGCCAGTCCATACCTCGGGTGACAGGAGGAGGATGACGATGAGGACGGCGAGAAGAGCGCCGCCGCCGTCAGAGGATGCGGGTTTGGGAAGAAGTCGACGCCGCCGAGGCCACCGTGGTTGCCGTAGTTGTCGAACACCGCTCGGTCCTGCCCCGTGTCCTGGCCGGTCTCCTGGTCCCCGAACAGCAGCATCGCCGCCGCTGCTGCGGCCGCCGGATTCCCCCATTCATACTCCAGCATCATCTTTCTTCACTTCCGGTCTTTCTTTCTATATATATAGTTTCATCTCCCCTTTATCTTACCTCCACTGCCACTAGCTGTCGACTTATGGCGTCATTTCCAGAAGCTAGCTAGCAGAAAAGGAAGAGTGGTCATCGCGAAGACCAAAGAGGATTCGGGGGGCTGAGGAAGGAATGAAGGGTGGTCGGACGGGGAGTAAGGAGAGTGTGAGACGGTGAGAACGGGCTTGCTTTCACACCACCCCGGACTGGCTGGGGGGTGCATTTAGGGTTTATATAAGCGAGATTTTTACCGTGGTAAACCCACTGGTCATCATTTTTAACCTGACAACAATGAAAAAGATTACCTTCGACCTCGGTGCAGTGAATCTGTGAGGTTGATAAAAGGTAGGTAGGGACATCAAGCAAGCGTTGTTTGAGGCACCAACCTTGGTACTTGGGATTTGGTTGGAATAATAATATCGCGGGGAAAAGAGGGCGGGACCAGTCCCATCGGATCAGACCGTCCAACAGCTGGGAGCCCAGCGATCGGTTTGGGTGTCGCGTTCCATATCGGATGCCTCCGAAGACGTGGGGACGTCGGGTGGGACCAGCGGGACCGTGGCCGCCTGACACCAGGAAGCTTGTATGCACCTTCCTCATTCGTGATCTCGGTGTCACGCCCTTGTTTTGGCTGCGCCCCATCTGCCCCTCGCCTGGTAGGAATTTACCGTCCCGAACGGGTGCCCACGCCCATTGTCACGGGCTTAGCTATTGACTTATTGTTGGATGTTAGTATGAACGTGATACGATGCTGCAAAAAAATTTAACATGATCTAAAATTTATAATGTTCTTTGATATCTTGGTATTCTTGAAATGAAGTTTAAATAAACACATAGCTTGCTGGATAGTGAGGAAAGTAATAGTTAATTATGAAGTAGCATAATTATCGTATAATATTGGAAAGTTCAGGAGACTTGATATTTGGCATGGCAGTGGTTCACCAAGACATGTATTGAGATTTGAAGAATCCTCTCAATTTTAAGGAGATACGCAAAATTTTGACTGTATTCTTGGCTTTCCTAGGTCCATAGAGTATGGGTTCGTTGTGGCACGGTTGCACGGCGAGATGGTACTATACCGAGATGGTCTCGCATGGAAACATTCGAGATAATGCTGGTGGACGAGCTGGCCACATTATGCAGGTGATAGAACTATATGGTTGGACAACAACTCACATGGATTCTTGCAAGACATCACCTAGCAATGCTTACGAAACTTGCCTGTTTGGATAGGCCAAATCCTTGCCCAACCGGTCTCTATCACTTATATGCTCCACCATAGAGTTCGAGCATTATCCATGAAGTTCAAGGGTGGCTTATGAAAATTCAATCAGGGCATATGTCTTAGAGCTAGGCTAAGGATCAAGGATGGCCAAAAGGGTCGTTCCGAGGAGAGGATAGTGGGATACAAGAATTAGGCAGACGAAGATATTTATTTAAAGGGCAGACTTAGATGCTAATATCATGGTAGCGCATAGGATGCAAGCAGACCGTTGATATAGAGTGTTGAGCGGTATGACCATGGATCTTCATGACCATGGTAGTATATAGTGATATACGAGTAGGTTGTGAACATTCATTATAAGAAAAATGAAGATTAGTGATGGTTAAACGCCATCGCTAATAGTCGATTTGCCATTTCTAATAAGCCATTGGATAAATCTCGGTTACAAATGATCCTTATTCATGATGGTGCCTAGTGCCATCGCTAATCAGGGTTATTAGCGATGGCATTAGGAATGGAAAAGTGCCATCGCTAATCAGGGTTATTAGCGATGCCATCGCTAATAATATTTTATTTTTAAAAATAATTTATAAAACTTATTAGAGATAAAAAAATTTTATTGGCAAAAAAGCTATTAATAATAAATTATTAGCGACGGCTATATCATCGCTAATATCGTAACTAATAATATTTTACTTTTTTAAAAAATAAATAAATAAATTATTGGTGATTAAAAAATCTTACCGATGAAGGGTGCTGTTAGTAATAACTTTTTAGCGATGGCAGTGCCATCGCTAACAGTATTTTAATTTTTTTTTAAAATAATTAATTTATTTAAAAATAATTTTAATGATAATAATAAATAATTATAATTCTTAAATAATATTAAAATAAAATAACAATTAACACTCACAATTATATCATGATAAAAATATAATTTAATAAGTATAAATTTTATAATTTCATAAATTTATACTACTAAAAAAAATATAATATCAAATTAAAAAAATATATATGAGATTTACATCGTCCTCCTCTTCTTCCTGCATCTGCACTCTAGCAGCCGGTGCTAGTGGATGAGAACCGGATATTCCAGCATTCTATAATGAAAAGATAAAATATTATTAATAAATTTGTAAGTATAAAAGATTAAAAAATTAAATAAATTTATTAATAAACTTACCTGCTGTGAAGGCTATAAGAATGAGGCCAGCTGAGCACGCAAATGCTGGTCCTGAAAAAGCTCTACGACCATATCACGAATAATGTCCTGAAGGTACTAAGGTTGCTTGGCCAAAACACGGCTTACATTGTCTTCGATGTATGCATCACTTCATGTCTAAATCATCAGAGCCTGGAAAGAAGAAGCCAAAAAGTGCTGAGCTACCAGAAGGTCAAAATTATAGTCGAATCAGAGGATCCGACTTCTACTCACCACTCTTATGATCCTAAGCCATCCTTCGAGATCAAGGAGGGGCTGAGAGGATGGATCCTTATCGTACCATGCTGCAACATACTCCACATACGCTACATATATATTTTACAAATTGACTAGTCTAATTATACATATTAGTATATATAAAAATCAATACTTTTAAGTTCTTATGGCGATACGTCGAGATCTCTTATCTAAATAATCATCAATTTTTCTGGACCGATGTATGGCCTCTCACAACTATAACTATCCTGGTACATGATCCAACTACCATGTTTATAATAAATAAATAATAAAAAAATTAATTAAAATATATGTAATATTAATTTAAATTAAAATTAATTAATATAATTATGTATAAAATTCTTACCAATCTATCAGCGACCATATGTGTGCCAATAGAGCCATCGGTATGCTTGATCGGATCCTGCTAGGTGGTATGATCTGTTATGCCTTCCGTTGCCTAATAGATACTCTTCGGTAGTCCACATATCGCAAAAGCCCTCCTACATATCCACCCGCATCTAGTAATCTATAAAAGTCTTTCAATATGATGATGACTCAGAATTGATGCACTCTGTGGCTCTATGCTTGAGATCGTGAAACCCATCCTGGAATCGACATATCGCCACCTCCTCGAAGATCAGACGGCCAACCTTCTCAATTCGAGAAGTATCGAATCGATAATACTCCTGTAAATAAAAGCAAGCTTGGAATTAATTAAATAAAATACAATCATGTCGTGAATTAAAATTTAATGCATGACTTATTAGGAATATCTGCCAGGCTGCATCTCGAGCCTTGATGGCCAATTGGAGAACTCGTTCACTGGTCCTGGTATCAATCGATGAATGATCCCGGTAACTACCAAAGAAACTCCAAGCTTTCTAAAAATCCTACAAATTTGAAATTTAATAATAAACATTAACTCTAAAGTGATTAGATTTTAAATATATTAATATTAAGATGTAATACTTACAAGCAACTTTAAATATTGTTAAGCTCTCTATCCTCTAGATAAGTCGGAGGTACTACAAGCTAGGCGGGTCCTCGATCATGATGCCAAGTTTGAGATGAGCCGATCTCTACAACCTATGACCGTGAGGTCACTGGTGACCTTATATCCTTCGAACTTGATCAGAGAACATCCAAAATAAAAAATATTATATTAGATAATAAAGAATAAAATGATATAAAAAGAATATATGTAAAAAAATTAAGAGTTTACCACGTGGTGTGAGTGGTGCTGAACCATGAGAGTTGGCACGATGATCGCTCTCTCATCGAGAGCTTTGTCCTCGATTGGTACGGCTACGACCTCTAAAAGATATGATGTGTAATCCAAGAAAATAAAAATAAATAGATTCATTAAATTAATTATTCAATTATGGGTATAGGCAATGAAAGATTTAAAATATATGAAAGATGACTATTTAAAATGATTCAAAGATTATATAGTTAGTACTACTCGTTGGCATCTTCAGATATTGATACCCTTCAGATTTTTCTTCCAAATCATTATTTCTTCCATTTCTTTTCATCTTTCCCTTCCATTTATTCATCATGTTTCTCTTCTTCTCTTTCTTGGATATGTTTGGCCCTTAAAACAAACTTAATATGATTTATTTTCTAATGCTGGCCATCATGTAGGGAAATTCCTAGAGCAGCCAACTCTAAATCAATGTAGGATTAGTGAATTTCTAATGTTTCATCCTTTTAAAAGCATTCTGGTAAATTGAACTCTTCTTCTTTTTCACCGAGCTTGTAATGAATGGCTCAAGACTGAATCTTATACACAGCCCACCAATCTTTCCTTCCTCTTTTTCTTGATGGAAAATGAGTATAATATATTTGAGCAGTTTGTTGAGCTAGCATAAATGGCTCATCATTATATGATTTTGATCTATATTTAATTCAATAAGTTCGTGCCATGGATCAACCTTCGTACCATTGTTATTATCAAATCATTGGTATTTAAATAGAATGACACTATTATCTCTAATATAGATCAACTTAATCATTTTTTCGAAGATTCCATAATAGTCACTCTCGACCCTTCCTACTAGCTGCCCTTTGCACACATTACTATTCATTGTACTCTTATGATATCCACATTCATGGATGCAAAATTTAAAATCAATAATGTTATAGCTGTTGTAACATGTCACGTATCTTTTTGGCCCGTAAGCTAATGATCTTAGTCTTTTAGAAATAGAGTCCCCTTCTTGCATAGCCTGTATTATATAAAAAGAATAAATTAAAAAAATGAATGAAATGTCAATGAACGGTTACTAGTTTATGGAACAAATCTGTAAAGTTTTGTGAGCACCGTGCAAAAATTTCTTGCTCAATTATTCTCAAGTTGTTCTGTTTTAATATTCAATCATAATTTCTAAACATGCATAAGATTAGTATACTATAATAAATGATTAAAGAATTTGGGATGTGATAGACACTTCTTGAATGTATGGATCGATCTCGTCATAGTTTAGCAAAATATATGTTTACTTTGTACTTATCAAGATTCAATATTAATTAAATTCAATAAATTTTATAGCCAAATTCATGAGCAGGACATGCAAATATTGAGATCTCTTATTCTGATCCCTCACCACCACTATCATCATTTTAACTAACTTGAGTCAACTTTGTTTGCACATTGGGAGTAAAGTAGTATCGGCTAAAATTTGAATTTTTTTTCTATTATATAACCCTCCATGATAGAACCTTCGACTTTGACCTTGTTTTTTATTTTCTTCTTGAGACTGTGCACATATCTTTCAAATGGATACATCCACCTATATTGCACGGGTCCCCCCATATAGTTTCATATGCCAAATGAATCATGATGTACTTCATGAAATTAAAAAAGCTAGGAGGGAATATCTTCTCCAACTTGCATATTGTCTTTGCAATGTTAGCCTCAAGATTAGAGATATGGTCAGTGGATAATTTAGTAGCACAAATATCTTTGACAAAAGATTAAGCTCGATGAAAGAGTTCCATATAGAGTTCAGAAGGAGGTCATGGCAAGCCAATGATAGTAATTGTTGTATAAAAACATGGCAGTCATGTCTCTTTAATTTATAGAACTAACAATCTTTGCATTGACACACCAAGCTATATTACTTGTATAACCATATAAAAATTTAAGATTTTTATAGATTTACATACATCCTTCAACTACTCTCTTGTTAAAGTATAAGATGCTTTAGAGTTTAGAAATTTCATAAGTGACACCTCAACCAGCTCTAATAGAGAATTCTTGTATATATTTTGTATATCTTCTAGGATTTTTGGATTGTCCTTCATCTTGCCCATAACATCCATAATAGTATAGAAAATATTATCAAGTATATTCTTTTCAATGTGCATGACATTAATATTATGACGAATCAAATTGGTATACCAATATAGCAACTCCTAGAAGATACTGTGCTTTATCCAGTTATGAGTTTTACCAAATTTCTAAGATTTCTACTTTTCAAATAGTATGCCAAACTATATTTTGTGAACTTGGAATACCCTCTGAAACAATTCCATACCATTGAGGTATGGGGGTGCACTATCCTTCTCTATCTTATTCTTCTTAAAATTGCCTTGTTACTTTCGAAAGGAATGATGCTTGGAAAGAAATTGACGATGACAATCAAAATGATTTTGTATTCTCCATATAATATGGACATGCTAGCTTTCTATGAGTGCTCCATTCCGATAGCATCCTATAAGTAGAAAAATTGCTAATGATCCACATCAATGCAGTCTTCATTATAAATTTTGCTTCTTTGATTTATCATAAGTACGTGTGCCATTGGACTATAAGAATTTCAGCTCATTAACAAGAGACCTCAGATATGCATAAATATTTATAGCAGGGTATCATGGTCCAAGAATGATTAATATAAGAAAGATATTATATTCTTTTATGCACATTCCAAGTGGTAGATTATATAGAGTAATAAAGATTGGCCAATATGAATAAGGGGCAGCTACATGGCTGAATGGTATAAACCCATCCGTAGATAGACCCAATCAAACATTTCATGATTCTTGAGTAAATAAAGGATGACAAGCATCAAATTTCTTCCATGCCTCACTATTTAATGGATGACACATCATATTGGCGTGTATGCGAATCCCTTCATTGTGCCATTTCATTTGTCTCACGGTACTCTAGACAAGTTGAACTTTTGAAGCCCAGGAATGAGGAAAAGATATCGAAGAATTTTATATGGAATGCCTTTTTGAGTTATATCCTCTTATCTTGGCTTAAATCGGCTTTCATCGCATACATCATATAAACTCTTCATTTTATCCTCCTTATAGAAAAGCATGAAATCACTGCTGCAGGCATCTATATTCTCGCATCCCATGCCTAACCCTTTCACTATTTTTTAGGAAGTGATGTGGCGGGATCGCTGACATGGAGCCCATGTCAGACCCAGTCAGATGCCACGTCGGAAGATGTTGCCACGTCAGACTTCCTTTTTCGAGCTCCTTCATCGAGTGGCTCCCTTGAGGTCGAGCCCATCTTGGTCGAAGTCGAGCTTCTACTCTCTCTGAGCTCCTTCACCGGGTGGCTCCCTCGAGGTCGAGCCCACCTCGACCGAAGTCAAGCTCCTTCACCGGGTGGATCTCTCGAGGTCGAGCCCATCTCGGTCGAAGTGGAGCTCCTGCTCTCGTTGAGCTCCTTCATTGGGTGGCTCCCTCGAGGTCGAGCCCACCTCGACCGAAGTCAAGCACTTGCTCTCTTCAAGCCAGGCCCCCTACAGACGAGAGGTTTGGTGGTCGAGAGCCAAAGCCTGTGGTGCCACCTCCCTTGGGCAGCAGACCGTCGCCTAAGGACCATGGAGGCCCCCACCAGGATGCCATGATCACTCCCACTACTGCTTACACTATATAGGAAAGGACGTCCTGGCCAAGGCACTGCACTCTCAACCGACCGTCTACTCCAGGGGGTGGCTGCCTCCCGATCGAGGTTCTACCAAATTTTTCAAAGTGGAGCGACTAGGAGGGAGGTCAGAGCCAGCGACATAACTTTTTATCACGGATAAGGAAGGTGCTTGTGCGCACGGCACAAAGCACTACCAGGCATTGACCCTCTAGTGCCTACATAGGGAGAAGATCCAGAGGTAAGCCACTGGGAGGGATCCTGGCCTAAAAGGATTCTCCAAAGGTTCTCGAAATAAGGTAAGCAAGACTAACTCAAGCAAGTGAGCAAAAGGGGAAGCACACAAGAGAGTGACCGAGAGGCTGAGCACTTTGGGCTACCGGGGACTTACCAGATGGGTTTTGACGGACACAGCCACACAGCTCGAGCTCTCCTCCGTCGCTACTACCCTTGCTCTACTCTCTCTCTTTCAAACCAAATCTCCTCCTCTAAGTGTGGAGTCCGAGCAAAGGGTCCCACAGGGAAGGATCTGTTTTTCTAGATCGTCACTGACTTGATCGTCGGAGTGCCCCTGCCGGGATCCCCGACTCGGGTCTCCTCTATTTTGCTGGTCCGTGCACATGAGTTGGTTCCCGAGCAATGAGATTGACGTTCGAGGTCATCTCTAAGCTACAGGCCATAGCGGTGTAGGTGGCAACAGATTGGCACATCAGGTAGGGGGCAGGACACAATCTGATCCAAGCCAATCACTTACGTGCAACTCCATCCGAAACATGGTGGTTACCCACGCGCAGGAGGTCTCCACTAGCCATGCGGAGGACCCCCCTCTCATGGGGGCTCGCACAGTCCAGAGAGGGAGCCCCTCGCTCCACCGCAATCACCTCTGGCAAACGTCTAGTTGGCCGCACTTGCCCAACAGATGTAGGTTCTAACTATAGGGTGCAATAATTACAGCTCAACACCAATCCCTGGCCACACACTAACAGCTAGAGATCCCTGCGGCCACCACGCGATAGCCTACAATCCTTCCAAGGAAGGCCTTCACTACCACGGGCCATGACAGATCTTGGGGGAGCCACCGGACCCTGACGAAGAGATAGTGGACCAGGTCAGTCGACCGGGAGAGCCGATCTCTGACCCTCGAGCAGGCTATTGTTAAGCACCGCCTAGGCCATCAAGGCAAGGCCCCCCATCGTGATCCCCCTTAGCTGTCATCTTTACCTCCTTCGTCGACCTCAGTGGAAGGCTCCATCGATGAGGTCATCAGGCGCATGCCTGAAAGGCGCCTGGAGGAGCGGGAGTGCAAGCTGGCGGAACTATTATGCCAGTTTGCAAATTTACAGGGCTCCTCCCGTTAGCCCGCAGGCTATGATGCACGTCCTCCTTTCTCCCGAGAAATCCATGAAAAGCCGATCCCGAGTCGATTCTACATGCCGCAGGTTGATCCCTACAATGGGACCACCGACCCTCTAGACCACCTTAAGAGCTATAAGGCTCTCATGAGAGTCCAAGGGGCGACTGACACCCTATTCTGCATCGCCTTTCTAGCCACTCTCTAGAAGGTGACTCGAGTCTGGTTCACCCATCTTGAACCTGAAAGCATCAACTCCTTCGTGCAACTAGAAAGGAAGTTCGTGGCCAATTTCAATGCTTGCCAAAAGGTACCACGAGAGGTAGACAGCCTTTTCTCCATTAAGCAGCAGGACCATGAACCCTTGCGGAACTATGTGACCTACTTCAAAGTTGCCACACTGGAGATCTATAATTTGGATGAGCCAGTTGCCATGCTGACACTGAAGAGAGGGTTTAGGACTTCCCATCTGACCTACTCCCTGCATAAGAAGCCACCAAAATTGTACTCCAACCTCCTTCTCCGTGTTTACAAGTACATCAGCACTAAGGAGGCAGACCGTACGAGGAAGGAGCTGGATGGAAACCCATTGAAGAAGCAACCTCCGGGGGAGACGTCCGGGGTGTCGAAGCCCAGACCAGCCATCCTGAACTTTTGTTAAGGGTCGAAGCCAAAGAGCGACCCCATCCCAGAAGAAAAATACACACCTCTCCTGACCCCGAGGATGAAGATCCTCATGAAGATTGAGGACGAGCGTTACTTGCACCGCCCTTCCCCGCTGAGGCCATCCAATGATTGCAACAAGACGAAGTATTGCTAATTTCTCTGCTACCACGGCCATGACATCGAGGAGTGCCGCCACCTTAAGAGAGAAATTGAAGATCTGATAAGGAGGGGCTACCTCAAAAAGTTTATGGGGGGCAAGACCCCGGCGGAACCTTAGGCGTTTGCTGCTCTTCCCCTTGTCCTTGGGTCGATAATTGACCCACCGAGAAGCTTGTGGGAATGATATGTTGGGAAATAGAGCGCACTACCAAGAGGGCCTGAGAGGGAGAGAGTTTGGAAAATGTACTCCATTTTATGAGGGAGGAGGGATCTGGGAATCAAAATGTAAATAACAATCCATGGTCATCGAGATGACGATTGCCAGGCATCCTGTAAAATGGATTATGGTCGATAATGGAAGTTTGACTAATGTCCTTTTTTATGATGCTTTCTTAAGGATGAATCTATCCTCCACTCAATTGAAGCCTGTGCACACTCCCCTTGTCAGTTTCACTAGGGACTCTGTGAGAGTTGAAGGGAAAATCACTCTCCCCATCACTGCCGGGTCACCATCTCGGTAGAGCACTATCATGATGACCTTCATGGCTGTTAGGCTTCCTTCAGCCTACAACGTGATCCTTGGCCGTCCCGGGCTTAATTTGCTCGACGCGGTCATTTCTACCAAGCGGCTATTGGTGCAGTTTCCCACTCCTTATGGCATAGAAAAAATGAGGGGGGCACCTCAGTCGATCCAGCACTGTCTTCAAGCTGTCCCAAGGGCCAGAAGCTCTGAGGACCCCAGTGTCGATGACCTTAACCAAAGGGTGCAAGACCCCAGAGATGGCCCAGTCAAACGCCTGTTATCGTATATGCTCGGAACCGACTCGACAAAGATAGTGCAAATTGGGGCCCAGCTGCAAGAAGAGGAGCGGGCCGCTCTATTGAAATTCCTTCGGTTGAATGTGGATGTATTCACTTGGATGGCGGCAGACATGCCTAGGATTCCCCCTGACATCATCACTCATAAGTTAAGCATCAATTCGAAGTACCGCCCTGTCCGGTAGAAGAAGAGGTGCTTCACCCCGGAGAGGCAACAGGCGATCAACGAGGAAGTGGATAAGCTCCTCGCAGCCAGCTTCATTCGTGAGGTGTAGTACCCTAGCTAGTTGGAAAACGTGGTCATGGTCAAGAAGAATAATGGAAAATGGAGGATTTGTGTGGACTACACCAACCTCAACCAAGCCTGCCCGAGGGATAGCTTTCTATTATTGAAGATCGACCAACTAGTAGATGCCATTTCGGGGCACTACTTGCTCTCTTTCATGGATGCGTTCTCTGAATACAATCAGATCTGGATGCATCTAGAGGATGAGGAGCACACTGCCTTCATCACTGATCGAGGGATGTACTTCTATTAGATGATGCCTTTTGGCCTGAAGAATACTAGCGCCACGTACCAACGGTTGGTCAATCGAGTCTTCAAGGACCAAATCGATCGAAACATGCAAGTTTATGTGGACGACATGCTCGTCATGAGCAAACCGATGTCAGACCACATCACCGACTTAGAGGAGGCTTTCCAAAACCTTCACCTGTATTAGATGAAGCTGAATCTAGTGAAGTGCACTTTCAGCGTGGCAGCGGAAAAGTTTCTTGGCTTCATGGTCACCTAGAGGGGAATAGAAGCAAATCTTGAGAAGGTCTAAGCAATCATCAACATGGAACACCCTACCTCGAAGAAGCAGGTCTAGCACCTAACGGGCTGAATTGCTGCCCTGAGCCAGTTCATCTCAAGATCGGCTAACCACTGCTTGCCTTTCTTCAAGGCGCTATGCAAAGTGCATGACTTCAGCCGGACAGAAGAGTACAAGGCAGCCTTCGAGGAGCTGAAAAAACTCTTGGCATCACCACCATTGCACTCCAGGTTGGAGGACGAAGAGGAACTCTTGTTATACCTGGTGGTCATCCCAGGGGCCATTAGTTATGTTCTTGTCCGTATAGATGAGGATGGAGCTCAGAAGCCGGTGTACTATGCCAGCAAACTCCTTTGAGATGCGGAGATCAGGTACACCTACTCCAAGAAGTTAATTTTTGCTCTTATAATGTCTGCTCAGCGACTCAAACCATACTTCCAAATGCATCCGATTGTGGTCATGATGGACCAACTATTAAGGGCCATACTTAGCCACCCCGATACTTCCAGATGCCTGGCCAAGTGGGCTCTGATGCTTAGCGAGTTCGACATCGCGTATAAGCCAAGGCCATCCCAGAAGGCCCAAGTGTTGGCTGATTTTCTAATCGAGTACACGGGCATGGACAAGGAGCCGGAGGAGACCACCTCGGAGTGCCAGGCGAAGCCCAGGATCGAGGAGGAGGTATGGGTCCTCCACATAGACGGTGCATCCAACTCGGGGGGGAGAGGAGCAGGCCTCATCCTCGCCAATGGCGATGGGGTTGTAGCTGAGTGTGTGCTCCGCTTCCGGTTTATAGCAACTAACAATCAGGCAAAATACGAAGCACTCCTCGCAGGATTGAGGGTCTCCCACGAACTGGGTGTACCCAACCTAGAGGTCTTCACCGTCTCCCATCTGATGGCTGGACAGGTCTCTGGAGAATTTGAGGCAAGGGACCCCCAGATGATGAAGTACATGGAACAGGTACGCTCGAGCACAGCATGCTTTTGGCATTTCAGCATCTCCTACATTCTCCATGGAGAGAACACTCATGCCGACGCCCTCTCGAGGCTCGCGACCCTGTCGGACTAATCACTGGGGTGTGCCTACATTGAATACTTAGAAGTTCTAAGCTACGAAGCTCCCGGGAAAGTCCAGCAGGTCACCCGGGAGGCTAGTTAGATGGATCGGAACATCAGGTACATCACCGATGGCATCCAGCCAGAAGATCGCATGGAGGCTGGCCTCGTCAAGAAGAAGGCTGCATGCTTTGTCTTAATGGATGGGCAGCTCTACCGTAGGTCCTACTCTTATCCACTCCTGAAATGCCTGAGACCTACGGAGGCAGCCTTTGTACTGCAAGAGATACACGAAGGCTTCTACGGGAATCATGTGGGAGATAGGACGCTAGCATACAAGGCTCTCCATCAAGGATATTACTGGAAGACTATGAGGGAGGATGCTGCCAACTTCGTAAAGAAGTGCGATCGTTGCCAACGCCATGCCCGTATACAACTTCAACCGGCGGCACCACTCTCCCAACTCTCCATACCCTGGCCGTTCGCCTAGTGGGGGATAGACATCCTTGATCCATTTCCTTCCATGTTTGGACAGTGCAAGTTCCTGATAGTGGCTAAAGACTACTTCACCAAATGGGTGGAGGCAGAGCCACTAGCGCGGATCACCGAGGCCAAGGTCCGCTAGTTCTTCTGGAAGCTGATCATCTGCCATTTCGGACTCCCCCACACCATCATCATCGATAACGGATGATAGTTTGATAATTAAGAGTTCGAGGAGTTTTGTACTGACCTCGATATTCATATCACTTCACCTCGGTGGTTCACCCCCAGACCAACGGAGAAGACGAGGTGACCAACCGGACCATCCTCCAGGGACTCCAAACTAGGTTGGACCATGCCAAAGGTAGGTGGGCAAAAGAACTTTCCAGCATCCTTTGGGCCTACCACATAATGCCCCGAACGGCCATGGATGAGATGCCCTTCAACCTCGTCTTCGGTGCCGAAGCCGTAGTTCCAGTTGAACTTGGTGTGCCCACACTACGGATGGAGCAGTATGATGAAGCAGAAAACCCGGCCCGGCTTCTACTCAACTTAGACCTCCTTGAAAAAATAAGAAACAAGGCTCGACTCCGGATGGCGACCTACCGACAGTGGGTAGCTCGGTACTACAACACATGGGTAAGGCCAAAGACCTTTCGCCCAGGCGATCTGGTACTGCGACGGGTTGAAGCCTCTCAACCTTGGGAGTGCAGCAAACTCACCCCGAATTGGAAAGGCCTCTACAAGGTGGTCGACATTCTCCCCCATAGAGCTTACTACCTTGCTGAGCTCGATGGCACCCGATTTCCACGAACTTGGAATGCCAATAATTTGAAGATGTACTACCAATGATGTAAGGTCTCCTCTCATTAATAAAAGAATTTTTTTTGGAGCAAACTATCTTTGCCTTGCAAAAATATTGTTGAATGATCCCAGGTCCGGCAAATTAAGTCGAGAAACTCTTGAAGCCCTACACCTCGAAGTCAGAAAACTCCTAAAGCCCCGCATTTCAAGCCGGAAAACTCTTGAAGCCTCGCACTTCAAGCTGGAAAACTCTTGAAGCCCCGCACCTCGATGCTGGGAAACTCCATAAGCCCCACACTCGAAGCCGGGAAACTCCTGAAGCCCCGTATCTCGAAGTCGAAAAACTCCAGAAGCCCCACATCTCAAGCCAGGAAACTTTAGAAGCTCTGCACTTCAAGCCAAAAAACTCATGAAGCCCCACACCTCGAAGCCGAAAAATTCCTGAAGCCCCGCACCTCTAGCCAGGAAACTCCAGAAGCCCCACACTTCAAGCAGGGAGACTCCAGTGGCCCCGCACTCTGTCTATCAAGTTCTAGCCTGGTGGAAGCACCTTACGGACTCACCGAGTTCAGCCTTTTAGCTCGGTTGCACTCCAGGCACTTGGAGACAGTTTCACTTGAGGTCATCCGGGTCTCCTTCAAGGAAATGTATGAAGTCTCGCTACCCCATTTTCGACGTGATACGGACAATTCAACAACTCAAGAACTTTCTTCCTAACTACCCCCCATACTCGGAGCTTTGCAGGAAAGAGCCGAAGGACTTGGTGCCTCAAGGTAAGGCGCCTTAACAAAAGCATGCACATGGGCAGTCAAAAAAAAAGAGAAGGAAGGAAGGGAAGTTGTTGAAGCAGTAAAAATACAGAGGAAGCAACGAAAGTATAACAGAAAGAGACTTCATTAAAAATTTATAAAATTTTACACTATCTCCGGACCCCCGACAGGCCAGGTGATCCAGAAAGAAGCAGAAGAAAATAAGATACAAGAAGAGAGGAGGCTCCTATCCTACTCCGCCGGCTCCTTCCCGAGACCGCGGGTGGAGCTATTTCAACGATGACCGCGGGTTCCTCCTTTGCTTCAGCCATGACCTAATTAGGCCCCTGCACGGAGCGGCAGGGAAGGCAAGTCCATCCAGGTTCATGTCCGGGACAAGCTCCGCCACCTTGGATAGGCAGAACTCGTACCCCTTGAGGAACGAGTCCGTGGTCGCGTCCTGTAACTCCTCATCAAAGGAAGGAGTCCTCGGTCGGGAAGGCCCTGCCTCATTGGGATTGCTCAAGGGTCGGTGGCTATGACCTGATAGGGCCATCCTAAGGAAGATCAAAGGAAGAAGGAGAAGAACGAAGTCCAGAGGGAACCTAGGGATAAGCTTTACCTAATTGAAAAGGAGGAGAGACCAGAGAAGACGAACCTGGCAACCTTCAAAAGAAAGGATAGTTATGGGAAAGGAGAAGGAAAGCTCTGGTCCATCGGTGGGCACGAAGAATTCGAAAGAAGAGGTATACTCAAGAACCTCCCTTCTTTTCAATATGACTAGACAGCAACCGTACCCCCTAGAACCGCCGCAACTGGATGGGTGACACGTGTTGAGATCGATGAGGAGCGATGCTTCGGTTCACCCAAAACCATTTCAAGTTTTGCGTTAGCCATAATGCTTCCTCGGACGAGTTGACGGGTCATCCCCGCATTGGCTCGGAGGTTCGCTCCACAATGAACCGGTGATCGTGGCATTAATGGTGATCGATTTTTACCTTTCCATATCAGCTCCGTATTTACTCCCCTCATCCCGAGCACTGCATGCCAATGGGACTTGAAAGTGGGGGGCAAATGATGTGACGGGATCGTTGACATGGAGCCACTGTCAGACCTAGTTAGATGCCATGTTGGAAGAGGTTGCCATGTTAGACTTCTTTTATCGAGCTCCTTCACCAAGTGGCTTCCTCGAGGTCAAGCCCACCTCGGTTAAAGTCGAGCTCCTGCTTTCTTTGAGCTCCTTTGCCTGGTGGCTCCCTCGAGGTCGAGCCCACCTTGGTCGAAGTTGAACTCTTGCTCTTATTGAGATCTTTCGCTGGGTAGCTCTCTCGAGGTCGAGCTTACCTCGGCCGAAGTCGATCTCTTGCTCTCATTGAGCTCCTTCGTCGGGTGGATCCCTCAAAATCGAGCCCACCTCGATCGAAGTCGAGCTCATGCTCTCTTTGAGCTCCTTCACTAGATGGATCCCTCAAGATCGAGCCCACCTCGATCAAAGTCGAGCTCCTGCTCTCTTTGAGCTCCTTCACTGGGTGGATCCCTCAAGATCGAGCCCACCTCGATCAAAGTCGAGCTCCTACTCTCTTTGAGCTCCTTCACCGGGTGGCTCCCTTGAGGTAGAGCCTACCTCAGCCGAACGAGCTGCTGCTCTCTTTGAGCTCCTTCACCGGGTGACTCCCTCGAGGTCGAGCGCACCTCGATTGAAGTCAAGATCCTACTCTCTTTGAGATCCTTCGCTGGGTGGCTCCCTCGAGGTCAAGCCCACCTCGATCGAAGTTGAGCTCCGGCTCTCTTTGAGCTCCTTCATTGGGTGGCTCCCTCGAGGTCGAGCTCACCTCGATCGAAGTCGAGCTCTTGCTCTCTTCAAGCACCTTCGCTGGGTAGCTCCCTCGAGGTCGAGCCCATCTCGACCGAAGTCAAGCTCTTGCTTTCTTCAGGCCAGGCCCCCTTCAGATGAGAGGTCCGACAACCGGGAGCCAAAGCCCGCGGCGTCACCTCCCTTGGGCAGCGGACCGCCGCCTAAGGACCATAGAGGATCCCCACCAGGATGCCATGATCACTCTCACTGCTACTTACACCGATAGGAAAGGGTGCCCTGGCCAAGGCACTACACTCCCAACCGACCGTCTGCGCCACCCGAAAGAGAAAATCATCCTGAAAGATTCAAATCCAGGGGGCGGCTGCCTCCCGATCGAGGCTCTGCCAAATTTCTCAAAGTGGAGCGACCAAGAGGGAGGTTAGAGCCAGCAACATAACTCCTTATCATGGATAAGGAAGGTATTTGTGTGCACGGCATGAAGCATTGCTAGGCGTTGACCCTCCAGTGCCTGCAGAGGGAGAAGATCCCGAGGTAAGCCACTGAGAGGGATCCTGGCCTAAAAGGATTCTCCAAAGGTTCTCGAAAAAAGGTAAGCAAGACTAACTCAAGCAAGCAAGCAAAAGGGGCAGCACACAGGAGAATGACCAAGAGACCGAGCACTCTAGGCTACTGGGGACTCAATGGAAGGGTCTTGACGGACACAGCCACATGACTCGAGCTCTCCTCTGTTGTTACTACCCTTGCTCTACTCTCTCTCTTTCAAACCAAATCTCCTCCTCGAAGTGTGGAGTCCGAGCAAAGAGGCCCACAGGGAAGGATCTGTTTTTCTAGATCATCACTGACTTGATCATCGGGATGCCCCCGTTGGGATCCCCAGCACGGGTCTCCTCTATTTTGCAGGTCCGGGCACGTGAGTTGGTTCCCGAGTGACGAGGTCGGCGTCCGAGGTCATCTCCAAGCTACAGGCTACGGTGGTGTAGGCGGCAACAGGAAGTATAGAAACTTCCAATAAGCTTCTCCTTCTTTGATAGTATCTTCTTTATTATTGCTACTATTATATCATAATAATTAACTGTTATATTAAACTTGGCCTTCAAGTTAAATAACTTTGATACAGCTGATAGATAGTATGTGTTTCACATTCTGACCATAGTGGTTCATCAATATCCTTTAGCATACAATAAAAATTGTCACTGTCAGCTTTTGGATCGTTCTCCATATTCCAATCAAATTCAGGATTAGATGCATCCAAAATCATGTCTACTATTCTATCTATGTTCCTGTGCTACTGATTTCTAACCAATGTAACTGTCTCTCATGTCTCTCCATGTAGGTACTAATGCTTATAGTTTGACATAAATCTACTCCTATATAAATAAATAGTTATTGTATCCCTATCATGCATTTCTCTGCTGACATATTTATTGCAAGGACAACGAGCCTGTCCTTCAAATAAGAATGCTGCATTTTCAAAAGTATAGTTACAAAAGTACTTGACACCCTTCTTATATTCAACAGAAATCATTCCGTCAACTATTCGATGGTCCATCCAACTATGATTCATTATACACTATCCAAAAACTTTGCATATACAAATACAAGATAATGCTTACCAATTATTTTATTATTTAACATGATAATACAAGTATTTAAAATGATTAAAGATAATATAAAAAATAAAGATGGTATGATAAGGTTGTAGGAATACTAAGTATGTACTCCATCGCTAAAGGCAAAACTCGAAAAAATCAAAATGATCATAGAACAATTCTAGATGTGAGATATAAAGCCTTTGAATCTAGATGGAGGTTGTTGCTAAGAGATGCTCAGACTCATAAGTGAAGTCCAAGAAAGAAAATGTGAAGATTCATAGAGGAATACTCGAGTATGAACAAAATCTTCATGGTGAAAAGATATATGAATACTTCATAGGAGATAAAGTATAATAAATCAGAGATCCAAAAGTTCAAGATAAGCTTGGAGCACTACCTATTAAACTTTTTAGATGTTTGGTACCCATCGAATTCTTCATTCGATTATTCATCTTCCTCATCTTCTTCTCCTTCTTTCTATTCTTTCTTTTTTGGATAGATTTTTTCTATCCTATAAAGAATGACTAGAAAGAAGAGAAAGAAGATGAAATGTAAGAAGAATCAAATAAAATATCTGAAAGGTACCAGTTATCTGAAGAGGCCAATGAGTATTACTCACTTGCATTAAACTTTTGGTCCTCTGACTTTCCGTGCTTCATTTCTATCGAAATAGTCATATACCTCTCCATCACGAAGATTATGCTCTTGCTCAAGTACTCTTTTTCAAAACCTTACCTTTCCTTTCTTGGTTGATTCTTCTAAGTTCGAGAACCTTTTAACTATGATGACCTCTATATAAATATCCAAGGTTTTATATCTCGCATCCAAAATATCACCTCCAGTCATTTTAATTCTTCAAAGTTTGGTATTCAATGATGGGATACGAACTCAATATCTCAGCAACCTTCTTTTATCATTTAATACATCCTATCATCAATTAACAGGTAAAGACTCTATCCCATTCAGGAATTATATTAATTATATAGGTCAATTATAGTAATCAAACAATATGCAATAGAGATCGAATAAAAATTTTGGTAATATTTTTTTTTGATTTTTCTTATATGATTGAAGATGTGTGAGAAGAACTATGAAAAATTCTGTCCAAAATTTTTATCAAACCCTCAGTATACCGTTTCATTATTGTAACTACTTATAAAATTATTTACAACTCTTAAACTATCCAAATTAGATAATCAATTAATCAATATACATAATTCTTCCATCCATATAAAAATATATAAATATTCGGATACCGTAGAATATATATATTAATTAATTGATGGGTTTATGTTTCTATGCCATATAAATTTTGAAAAAATAAATACCTAATCACATAAACACTAACTAAATAACCAAGTAATTAAATAAATAACTAATTAATTAACAAATAATAAATATTAATTATTTAATTAAATAATTAAATAAAAAATAATTGATTAATTAAATAAATAACTAGTCCACCTGGATCGGTGTGTGGTCTCTTACAACTGTAGTCGATTTGATACATAACTCTATTCAGATGACCTAGTTCTAACCCTATTCGCATGCTGAGATCCGAATCTCATACATTAAAGATTTGCATCCATACATATATAATTAATTAATTATTTAATTAAATAAAGATCTAAATAATTAAATAAATAACTAATTGAATAAATAAATAATTAATTAATTACTTAAATCAATTAATAAATATCTAATTAATAAATTAAATTATCAACTAATTAAATAAATAAATTATCATCTAATTAATTAAATGAATAACTAAATAATTAAATAAGTAAACACCTACTTAATTAATTAAACATATAATTAATTAATTAAATAACAAATTAATTAATTAAACATCTAATTAATTAACTAGTCATCTAAATAAATAAATAATCATATAAATAAATAAATAAATAATCAATTAATTAAATAAATATTTAATTTAATAAGTAAATAAATAAATATTTAATTTATTAAATTAATAAATATTAACTAATTAATTAATTTATTAATTAATAAAATGAATAAATACTTAAATTTTATTATCATAAAAATATTAATTTTTAATGACAATACTAGAGCTGTCATTGTTGCTATCATTAATACTTCATATATATACCAAGTTCTTGAAAATGAATAATTATTATTCTACTAATTTAGAATAGCATCCTAATCTCGATGCTTATCATAGATCATATTAAATTTTTTGTTGCCAAGATTATAGGATAAAAATTAAACAAAATTTTATAAAAAATATTTAAAATAATTATAAAATATATCAAAATTTAGATAAAAAATAAAAATATATCTAAATATCATGATCGATTCACTATAACAGAGGTAAAAAATGTGATTAAATAAAAAAAATTTGATAAGGCAACTAGAATGTAACAAAGCAAAAAAAAATAAAATATGAAACAAAATATGGAAAAATAAAAATTAATATACATCCTGGCTATGCATGGATATGCTTACTAGAGAGAATGAGAGGGAGGATATCGATGGTTGGCAATGAAAGGAAATCGAGGAGCTTAAGAGCTCGGTGACTATACGAGCAGAAAGGAGAGGTGTCGAAAGCGGGAAGATTGGGACCTCAGCATAAGTACAGGCATCAACGATGGCATAGATGATGGCAAGAGTACAAAGGAGATGCACCGACGGGAGGAGGGGAATCATGAAAAGGGAAGAGGCACCGATGACGGGAGGGGAGGCATAAAAATAGAAGGAGAGGAATGGCTCGACGGTGATGAAAAGGAAAGAATAGGAGAGGCTAGGCAGTGGTGAAGAATAGGAGAGGAGACGAGAGGCTCGATGGTGGCGAAAAGGGAAGGAGAGAGTACAAAAATAGGCTCAGTGACGGTAAAAAAGGAAGGAAAGTGGCTTGGCAGTGACGAAAAAGGGAGGAAAGGCATCGAACATCCAAGGAAAGGCACCGTCGAAAAGATGTGAGCGAGGGATGGAGCCACGAGATGGTGGTGCTTTATACATTGGCAAAAGTCCAAGGAGTGGCGTCAGCGAAGGGGTGCGAGCGAGGGATGGAGCTACAGGATAGCAATGCTTTATATGCCGATAAACGTTCAAGGACAGGCGTCGGCAAAGGGGTGCAAGCGAGGGATGCAAGGGGGAGAGGGAATACTAACAACCTACAAGAGGGAAGGGAGAGAGGGAAGACCAACAACCAAGTAAAAATGAGAGAAAAAATGAGTGCCAGGGGTAGATTAACCAACCTATTAGCGATTACTAATCCTGTTGTTAATATGCTATGCCATTGATAATACTTTTATTAGCGACGACAGAGCTAGCCATCGATATTGTTTGTCGAAAAAGCTTTAGAATCTGTGTCAGCTATTAGTAATGGAAACCTCAATCACTAAAATTTAAAATACCATATGTAAATCTTTTGTTAAAAATAAAATTATTTTGATTTTTAGAAAATATCAGCGATGGCTCTGCAGTCGCTACTACTTGATAACTCATCGTTAATATTTTTTTTAGAAATTAAAATCATAAAAAATATTAATACAAAAGCTATCACTAATATGCATTTGGTTATTGCTAATAGTATTAGCAACGACAAAATTTTTTATCATTGTTTTGGTCATTGCATGGTATTATTAGTGATGACAACTTAGTCGATGCTAATAATACTTTTCTTGTAGTGATTGTCAAGTAGTTTGGCTATTGATGAGAAGGCATATTGAGGATGCAAGACCGGGATCATGGCATAGGAGCTTGTGGAGGAGCAAAGCAGAACTCGATAGAGCCTTGGACATGCTCGATCAACCATAGTTTTACAGGGCTGCAAGTTGTGTCGGCTAAGCACACTAGAGATAGCTTGCCTAAGCCTCATGCAAAGTGGTGGCATTGCATGGCCATGTCATGTGAATTTGGTTCATATATTCTTGAAGAATAGCATGGTGGGTTGTGGATCAGTAACACAATAGTTATGTCATGGTATAGAAGTACTCAAAGGTTGGAGATAGCATGGGTGCACTTGGTTTGAGAGACAAAGTTATCGGGTTGGTACAGAGGTGCCGAGCTATGGATCACTCTTGCAAAGAGTCTAATGTTATAGCATGGAGGTATACATGAATGTTGCAGTTGACTAAGGGTCGGGTTACTTGCAAGCACTTGAGAGTATCGCATGTATTTAGTTTGATGGTGTTTCTGGACAGAGGCATGGAGATGCATGCTTGGCTATATAGCCATACTACTATGCATTTATATATATGTTCGATGAAAGGACTCAGAACGACTGGTCTTGGTGTGTAGCATGCCAGGGCATCGCACAGGTGTTTGAGCAAGAAAACACTCATCCTGTGATAGTTGGTATTAGAGCAAAGGTTAATCAGTTGATGGTTGATATGGTGCTTGTTGTAAGCTATTGATACGAGGGTATCCAAAGCAGTAGAAGATCCAGAGAGTTGGAAGTCCAGTATTAGAGGAGTTGGACATCTGTGTCTATTATGGGTGTCAATGACTCAGAGTGGGGGAGCATGTTGTAGAGGTGATATGCTTGGTGCTGAATTCTCAAGGTTGCTCATCGATTATAATGTGGATGGGAGCTAGTGAATACAAAAGTCTACCAGCTTGTGACTGCAAGATGGGATTCAAGATCAACAGTACTCATGAATGTTGAAGCACTTGGGCTATATGCAAAGTTGCAAGGCAGTGCATCTCAAGTGACTAGAATTTTCATATAGAGGTAGAGCTAAAGAAATAAACTGAAGTTCTAGGGTGTGTTTGTAGTGCAGAGGAGGATTTAGCATATAAATTTTAAAGTATAGGATAAAGACTTGGAGAGTTGGGGGACCTAAGTGCACAATAATATGGGATATTGGAAAGAGCCATCTCTTATATGGGCGATTGTAGCACAAAAGTATGTGAATGGCAAATTTGAGTTGAACTTCATGGAACTGCTCTCAGGATAAAGTTGTTGGAAAGCTAAGGTACTAAAGGCATATATTTGTTGGGAATTGTGTCCCAAAGCCACTCATCTAGGCTATAGATGGTTGTGCAACTCATGTATATGTATGAATTATTAAATTGAATAAAAGATTTATTCTGGTTGTTCATCACATGTCATGTTCCTAATTGAACTCTTGTGTGATGATGTCCTTTGAGCTACCTTATATGCGATGTAGAGAGGATACATCGTATAGTTCATAAACTAGTTCACGATCAAAGGATATGCTGTTCAGGACGATGGTGTATCGAGAGTAGGTCGTTGATGTCATGTCTGTTGATTGTCCTCTTAACCAAGTAGCATGGAGATGCTAGTATAACATCAGGTGTTGTGTTTGATACTTCACTGAACATGACTCTCATGCAGGATTCTCTTTCTGTCGAAGAGGAGTCTTGCATTAGAATATGGACATGAATTATTCCTCTAACTTGAGATCACTATGGCAGCTTACAGCAACTCACTGTGTTTAGGTGCCGGACTACCCAGATTTCTAATCCGATGATGGAAGGTTACTGGGCATAGTCAAGTACTTGTGTAGTGGTAATAGGATTGAGATAGGATTGATCTCTCCAAATGGTTTGGATTTAATGCTTAGTATGCCTCAATTAAGAAAAACCTTGGCCAGGGCATTCATTATAAGGAGTTACAAGGATTCTTTGTTTAAGACATATTGAGATAGATTGATTAGGATTGGGTAGTTTAACCCTATGCCATCCGGAGCATTAGGATGATCAAGGAATAAGTTTAGTGCTATTCCATATTCGATAGGTTCAGGTTGCTCTGCAATTTTTTAACCTATCTGGATGCTCGGTGTTATTGCTAGATAGCGACTTTGGCTGGTACTGAAAATATTCCCGTGCTACCGGCTTAGTGTTTGAACCTGAGGAGTCACACACATAAGGGCCTTAAGTAACTAATCAGCAAATCGATTTGGACCTAATTGTAATTGTTACAATCAAGAGATGACCTAATTAATTATGGATAATTGTTAATTAAATTAAATTAGATTTAATTTGATTAATTAATCCAAATTATGTTAAGGTCAATAGCCTTTTAAAAATTGGTTCAATTGGATTTTAAATCTGGCTTTTGATTTAAGTGTCAATTTAATTTTAAATTGGATCACGAGTCAAAGCCTAGTTGGACTGGGACTCTCTCTCCTCATGCCACATGGCACTCTCCCTCTCTCCTTGCACATGCCACATGGGATGATGGTTGCATGATGTAAGCATAAATGATGCATGATGTAAGCATGGATGATGGTTGTATGATGTAAGCATGGATGATGTTTGCATGATGTAAGCATGGATGATTTAAGGAATGACATAAGCAAGCCTTCTTAAGTCTTGTGTTCACACTAATCTCCTCCCATTTTTGACTTGGTAAACCCTCATTAACTTATCATAATCACCAAGGGTGGTGACTTGGAATGGAGAATTGACCTCATTAATGGGATTAGAGACTAAAGAAGAAATTCTTCCATGTGAAAAGGCTTAAGAACGCTTTCATGATAGTGTGAAAGCATTAAAAGAGAGAAGAGCTTTTTCTCTTCTTTAAATGCTTTCATACACTCATCCTTTTATACCATTAATGAGATGTGGCCTATATAAGGAAGGGGAGGGGAGTGGCTGGCCAAGACATGGGCATGAGGGAGTGTTTGGGTGAGTGAAGAGAAGAGGAGAAATCATTTGGGTGCTTTGCTTCCAAGGGTTCCCTCTCCATCCCATTCATTCCTTCTCCTCCTCTTAATTTTTCATCTAAGTCTTGAGAGCTTATTTAGATAAGAGGAAGGAGAGGAAAGAAGGTCCTAGATCTTGCAAATGCCAGTTTACAAGATAGAAGCTAGAAGCCGGTCCAGTTGTTGGTCGGGTCATCTTTTGAAGTAAACCCGAATTGCTGAAAGAGGAGGGGGCTGTAAGGATCTAGCAGTCTGGTATCCTCTACGACTTAGCTACGATAAGCCCTATGTGGATACCAGCAGAGGCAGTATGCATGTGCTGCTAGCAGAGCAGGAGTCCCTTCCATAGGTTCGAGCCACCATTGGGATCGCGACTGAGAGCCGGGCATCTTCCTGCAGCCTTTGGTGAATGTCACTAAGGTATGCTTTTAAATTATGTATGACATAATTATTATTGCATTATTTCATATTTACATTACTCTAGATATATCTAGATCCTGGTAGGGGCATGTGTTAATTAGATTAACATTTATAGATAAAATTATTTTATCGCTTTTCGCTACTGCATGCGTTTAGAAAAGTTTAAAATGTATGTATCGTCCCTCAACTGGTGGGAAAGGTTTCCCTACAATATTTGGCTAAGGGTGCTTGTTTGCTGATGGGCATGTAATATCAGGTTACAAGAGGTGAAGCACGAGGGCTGTGCTGTTATTGGTCAAGGTGGCCATGGTGTGCAGGCACCTGTGTTGGTCATATTGTGAGGTATTACCAGGCTTAGATGTCAGATACAAGAGGGTGTTAAGGTAATAGAGTTAGAGAAGTGAGATAGGCTAGTGGGGTAGCCTTGTGTTGGTATCTTGGACTTGGGGTGAAGGCTTAAAAAGGCAGTCAGGTCAGGATAAGTATATCCAAAAATAGCTTGAACAACAGTTCTACAAAGGCACATACTTGGTGCTTAGAGTGAAGATTATTATGTCAAGGGACTTGAGCAATGTGGAATGTGGCCTTATTAGATATAAGGGTTTTGCTTGGTAGCAGCTATGGATCAGTATTGGTACGGGATGGCACAGAGAAATGGAGGCGACTTGTTAGTACTAGGCATCGGTATTGAACAAAAAAGTTTGGAATTACTACAAGGCCACAAGGTGGGTACATAGTAAGATCGGGTATTTACAATTGAGTTGCCAGGGGTGACTCATGTGGAGGGTCGCTCCTAGATCCAGTTGGATAAGAGTTAAGCCTTGGAGGTAGTACAAGGAGTGCCATTTCATGTTGTTGATGATGAGCTTAAGAAGCATGCTTTGGTAGAAAAGTAGTGGCCGCTCTCAGATTAAGGCAATCGAGAGTCAACCCTTGGAAGAGTTCAAGGAGTGCTACACAGATTTTCAACCAAAGTTGAAGGTCAGAGGACCACGAGAGCTCAAAGGATGCAATGGCCATTCTCAGATTGGGACAATTGGGAGTTAAGTCTTGGAAGAGTTCAAGAAGTGCCATGTAGTTGGAAGGTCAGAAGACCTCAGTAGATGTTAAGGGCAGAGGTTGACATCAACGTATGATGAAGTCTAGGTTTCGTGAAAGAGTCGGTGTGGTGTGGATGATGGATTCTTAGTGATGGAGAAAGGATCAAGGATATCAAGTGTTGACTTTGATCTTGATTTTGATGATTGATAAAATGTTTAAGTATATATGAGTACTAATTATATTTTAAGTGTATTTTTCAGATCTTAGTACTCAACCATGTTGGATGAAGAAATGCTGGTATTTCAGTTGAAAAAGTCCTTAAATTAATGAAAAATCAAGTATATGGACTTTGGAATTAATATGGAAGAACTTGAAGATGTTAGTTTCAATTTGAAGATGTTTCAGCAATGGCACAGGCAAGTATCAACACCTGGAAATGAAGTGTCGATACCTGAGGATCAAGTGTCGACACTTGAAGAGTGAAGTGTCGACTCAAGGCTTGAGAGAAACAGAAAATTTCAGAAAGCACTTTCAGTCAAGTGTCGATACCTAGAGCTGAAGTGTCAACACTTGGAAGTGAAGTGTCGACACCTGGAAAATGTAGTGTCGACACTTGAAACTGAAGTGTCGATACCTGGAGGTGAAGTGTCGACACTTGAACAGTAACAACTAGTTTTCTAGGTTGCAGAACTTATCCAACTTGACTCCAACGGCCATATTTTCCTCCCTAACGGCTATAAATGGTCATTTAAGTATTGGAAGGCTATATAAACATCAAGAATCAAATGGAGAAGCAATCATTTGGTGAGTTTCTTGAATATTCATAAAAGATTCAATAGTTGAGTGATTCAAAGCCTTCAAGCTTCCAAGTTTCAAAGAGAGCATTCAAAGTCTACATCTACAAGCATCAATTAAAGGCTCCATCAACTTGAAGACAAGATCTTCATCAATATTTAAGGGCTTCAAAGAGATATTTGCTTTATTTTAGAAAGCTTTTATTGTATTTATTTATACTTGCTCTTACATTGTTTTTCTTAAGAATTTTGGTGAGCCTTGGAAAACCAAAGAGATTTTTGGTAAGCCTTTGAAAACCAAAGTAGTTGTTGGTGAGCCTTGAAACCAACTAGGGTTTTACTTGTGAGCCCGAAGCCAAAACAAGTTGTTTAAGTTCTTGGTTATCCCGTAAAACCAAGGATGGTTGTTGATGAGCCTTGAAACCAACTAGGATTTGACTTGTGAGCCCGAAGACAAAACAAGTTGTAAAGGTTGTTGGTGAGCCTAAGTTATAAAACCAAACTTAGTGGAATTCCCAAGGATGGCTTGGAGAGTGGATGTAGGTGTTTGGTTGGCATCGAACCACTATAAACCTTTGTATTTGTGTGATTGTTCTTCTTGTGCTTTTATTTCTTTATTTTCGCTGCATTTATTTGAAATACACTAGCATTTAAATTGCATTAGCACATACTTGCCTTAAGTTCATATTTTAAATAGTACAAAAGTTTTATAAAATCCAATTCACCCCCCTCTTGGGTTGCCTTCCTGAGCCTACAATTGGTATTAGAGCAGGTGCTCTGTTTGAAAATCTAACGATTTTGAGTTAAAGATTATGGCAACCCTAGTAGGTATTAGTGTTAGACCACCATTTTTCAATGGCACAAATTATGCTTTTTGAAAAACTCGCATGCGCATTCATATTCAATCTATTAATTATTATCTTTAGAAAGTTATTATAGTGGTCCTCATATTCCTTCCATGTTGGTTAATGGCATTTCCATTCCAAAGCTCGAAGAGGATTGGAATGAATATGACATTATGCAAACTGAACTCAATGCTAAAGCAATGAACTTGCTTTATTGTGCATTGGACTTAAATGAATTTAATAGAATCTCATCATGCACATCGGCGAAGGAAATATGGAACACACTTGAAGTTACTCATGAGGGTACTCTTCAAGTGAAGAACACTAAAATTAATTTGCTTGTACATTCTTTTGAAATTTTTGAAATGATGCATTATGAATCCATATCTGACATGTTTACTAGATTTATGACTATTATTAATGAATTAAAAAGTCTTGGCAAAATCTTTATTAATGCTGATTTGGTGAACAAAATTCTTAGATCTTTGCCAATATCATGGGATCCAAAGGTGACGGCGATCCAAGAAGCTAAAGATGTAGAAACCTTACCTTTGGAAAAGCTTATCGGTTCACTTATGACCTATGAGTTGAACTTATGGCAAAGGATAGTAGAAGCTGATACAGAAAAGAAGATAATGGCTTTCAAAGTCAAAAAGAAATTCGAGGCAATGATGGCAACTTGGAGCGATAGCGAAGATTCAAGTACGGATGATGAAGTTGCCCATCTTTGCTTCATGGCAAATGAAAAGGTATGTGCTGAAAATGATTATAATTTTATCTTTGATGAACTACATGATGCATCTAATGATCTTGTGCATGAATATAGATTGCTAAAAATTGAGCACAAGAAATTAAATAGGCATGTAGATTCATTTTCTCTTGACAACACCAATCTTGCAAATAAAAATGGTGATTTAAATGCCAAGATTGATATTTTGAAAAATGAAAAGAATAATTTTTCTAAAGAAAAAGAATTTTTAGAAAAAGAAAATGTTATTTTGAAAGATTTATGTGATAAAAATATTTTGGTTGAGGAAAAGAAGCAAAAACTTTTGAAAAATTTTTCTATTCATGCTTCTTTCAATTTATCTTTTAAATATGGTTTTAATGCTTATCCTTCTAGACTAAGAAAAGTTTGGATTCCAAAAGGAACCATAATTACTAATCATAAAGGATCTAAGAAAGTTTGAGTACCAAAAATGTCTACTTAATTTGTTTTGCAGGATGTCTTGCAACCCAACATGAAGAAAGGAAATTCTTGAAAAAAGGTTGTACAAGACAATTTAAAGAAGCGGACAAGCTACATTTTGAACTAAATGGTAAAATGAAGGACTTTGTATATTGGTAAATTCTAAACATCTCCTTCCATAATTAAAAATGTAGATTAATTTTTATTGCATCAATTATTTTGAAAAATTATTTTAAATAGTTAATTAGAATCAAGTTTAGGCTTATCATCATTGGCTATGATCATGAACTTTTTGGTGTTGATAAATTTCATGCTATCATGATTAAACTTATGATTGTAAGACCTTCACTTGATTTTGATTAATGTATTTCATGAAAAATACTTTCAAAAATGTATATTGATTTGAAAAATATTTTAATTGATTAATTAGAATCAAGCTTAGACTAATAGTCATTAGTTATGATCATGAACCTTTTGATGTTGATGGATTTCATGCTCTCATGATTTCAACTTATGATTATTAGACTTTTACTTGATTTTGATTAATATAGTTTTTGAATTACTTCAAGTGAAATGTTTTGATTTATGTGCCTTCATTTTTGGCATCTATGCTTAATCTAGAAATGATTTGGATCAAGTGTAGAACTAGTAGTTAAGGGTTACTTTTAAGAAGAAGGTATGCATATTGATAAACCCTTGCTCTAGTAGCTAGACTTGATATCATATTACTTCTAGCATTTATATGAATATCAAATTATTTTAAAGAATTTGAAATCATGCTAAAATTTTTAAGTTGCATAAATACTTTGTATTTTGAAAATCATGAATATCTTGAAAATTTTAAATCCTTGGTTTTAGACTTAGAATTTATGTTCTATCTAAAATTGTCTAAAATTTTGATGCATGTGCTTTCATGTTTTATTCCTCAAATGAATGCATATTTTTAAGGAGAAATAACATTCAGGGGGAGCATCCAAATATTTGTTATCATATATGATGCTTTGAATATTTTGCTTGATATCATGCTATACTTATATTGCTTTGATACTCCTCCTTGATTTCAAATCTAATCTTTTGAGGGGAGTTATATTTAATTTGTATCATGTTCAATTTGTATCATATTCAATTGATATCATAATTAGTTGATTTCATGCATTAATTTTGATGACCTACTTGCTATTCTTTCCGACTTCATTCCCACTTTGTATTGCCTTTCACCCTTTTTCATGATATCAAAAAGGAGGAGAAAATTGTTAAATATGAAAAGGGAAAGATTATTGGAAAAAAATGTTAAGTATGAAAAGTGGAAGATAAGGATAAACATGAAAAATCATATGAGAAATGAAAGAAAGTACAAAAAGGGAAGAAGAATGCAAAATATTTTTATCTAAAGAGAAGAATTAGTAAGAAAATTTTTTTTTGAAAATTTGAAAATTTTGTATATTTTGAAAAATATTTTTGGAGATTTTTTGGATCATATGTTGAGGGGAGCTTGGTGCTTATTGTTTTGAGCTTACATGTTTATCTTATTGTTAATCTTTTTAAGCTTACCCTATTCATATACTTAAAGGTTTTGTCATCATCAAAAAGGGGGAGATTGTTGACTCTGGTCTTGATTTTGATGATTGATAAAATGTTTAAGTATATATGAGTACTAATTATATTTTAAATGTATTTTTCAGATCTTAGTATTCAACCATGTTGGATGAAGAAATACTTGTATTTCAGTTGAAAAAGTCTTTAAATTAATGAAAAATCAAGTATATGGACTTTGGAATTAATATGGAAGAACTTGAAGAGGTTAAAGTTTCAATTTGAAGATGTTTTAGCAATGGTACAGGCAAATGTCGACACCTGAAAATGAAGTGTCGACACCTGAGGATCAAGTGTCGACACTTGAAGAGTGAAGTGTCGACTCAAGGCCTGAGACAAATAGAAAATTTCAGAAAGCACTTTCAGTCAAGTGTCGACACCTAGAGCTGAAGTGTTGACACCTGAAAAATATAGTGTCGACACCTGGAAAATGTAGTGTCGATGCTTGAAACTGAAGTATCGACACTTGGAGATGAAGTGTCGACACTTGAACAGTAACGGCTAGTTTTCTGGGTTGCAGAACTTCTCCAACTTGGCTCCAACGGCCATATTTTCCTTCCTAACGACTATAAACGATCATTTAAGTGTTAGAAGACTATATAAACATCAAGAATCAAATGGGAAAGCAATCCTTTGGTGAGTTTCTTGAATATTCTTAAAGGATTCAATAGTTGAGTGATTCAAAGCCTTCAAGCCTCCAAGTTTCAAAGAGAGCATTCAAAGTCTACATCTACAAGCATCAATCAAAGGCTTCATCAACTTGAAGACAAGATCTTCATCAATATTCAAGGGCTTCAAAGAAATATTTGCTTTATTTTAGAAAGCTTTTATTGTATTCATTTATACTTGCTCTTGCATTATTTTACTTAAGATTTTTGGTGAGCCTTGGAAAACCAAAGAGATTTTTGGTAAGCTTTTGAAAACCAAAGTGGTTGTTGGTGAGCCTTGAAACCAACTAGGATTTTACTTGTGAGCTCGAAGCCAAAACAAGTTGTTTAGGTTCTTGGTTATCCCGTAAAATCAAGGGTGGTTGTTGGTGAGCCTTGAAACCAACTAGGATTTGACTTGTGAGTCCGAAGACAAAACAAGTTGTAAAGGTTGTTGGTGAGCCTAAGTTATAAAACCAAACTTAGTAAAATTTCCAAGGATGGCTTGGAGAGTGGATGTAGGTGCTTGGTTGGCACCGAACCACTATAAACCTTTGTGTTTGTGTGATTGTTCTTCTTGTGCTTTTATTTCTTTATTTTCGCTGTATTTATTTGAAATATACAAGCACTTGAATTGCATTAGCACATACTTGCCTTAAGTTCATATTTTAAATAGTACAAAAGTTTTATAAAACCCAATTCACCCCCCTCTTGGGTTGCCTACCTGAGCCTACATCAAGGCCATGGGGCTCTGGCTTCAGGAACCATAGTTGCAATGGTTATGGCAAACAATTGGTTGCAGTGACTAGTATTCCGAGCAATGGTTTGGATATCAACGAGGGCTAGACAGCTTGAGTGGGGGAGAATTGTCAGAGACTTGGCCATTGGCTTGTCACGGGGGGTGTCGATATGGGTGTGGTATGGTGCTATGAAGGGTTTGGCATGGTCTAAAATTTGTAATGCTCCTTGATACCTTAGAACCCTTAGGGTGGAGTTTAGGCAGATGCCTTGTTCGGATAACGAGAAGAGTAATGGTAGTTAGCTATGGAGTGGCATAGTCGTGGCATGATATTGGGGGCTCAGGAGGCTTGATATTTGGCAATGGCAGTGGTTTGCCAAGATATTTATTAAGACTTGAGGAATCTTCTTGGTTTTGAGGAGGGATGCAAGGCTTTAGCCATATTGCCAACTCCCCTAGGCCCATAAGATATGGGTCCACCATTGCACGATTGTAAGGCAAGGTGGTGCCATGCCTGGATGGTCTTGCATGGAGACATTTAGGACAATACTTGTTGGACGAGTAGGCCTCATTATGCAAGATGGGGATTTCCGAGAGGTTTAGCCTTTAGAAATTATCCGGGCTACTCTATGCATTCTTGATCTCTATGGTAGAGTTAGAGGTGATAAAGGACCAGCCGAGAAAGGGTTTGGCCTATCCAAACTGGCAAGTCTTGTGAGCATTGCTGGGTGATGTGTCGTGGGGTTCCATGGAAGCCGTTCAGTCATGGAGTTCAAGTGTGGCTTATGAAAATTCGATCGAGGCATATGCCTTAGAGCTGGGGCAAGGATCATGGATGGCTAAGAGGGTCATACCGAGAAGAGGATAGTGGGATACAAGGATCAGCTGGTCGAAGATATTTATTTGATGGATATACTTAGATATTGATATCATGGCAATGCATAGGATGTAAGCAGGCCGTTGACATAGAGTATTGGGTGCTATGGTCATGGACCTCAGGACCACAGTAAGATGCGGTGATGTACGAGTAGGTCGTGAACATTGTCAGATGATTTGGCCATTGATGAGAAAGCATGCTGAGGATGCAAGACCAGAATCGTGGCATAGAAACTTGTGGGGAAGCTTGGATAATAGAATCCAGGAGAGCCTTGGACGTGCTCGATCAACCGTAGCTTTGGAGGGCTATGAGATGTATCGGCTATGCGACACTAGAAATGATTTACTTGAATCTCATATAGAGTGGTGGCATTGCATAGTCAGGTAATATGGGTTTGATCTGTGTCTTCCTAAAGAACAGTATGGTGGCTTGTTGATCATTGGCATGGTGAATATATCATGGTATGAAAGTACTCAGAGATTGAAAACATCTTAGATGAGCAGTACTTGGTATAAGGAACCAAGCCATCGGGTTGACATAGAGGTATCAAGACATGAAGTATTTTTGGAAAGAATCTAATATTATGGTATGGAGGTATACATGAACATTACAGTTGACTTGAGAGTCGGATTGCTTATAGACAGATGAAAGTATTGTATATATTCAGTTCGATAATATTACTAGATAAAAAAATAAAAATTCATGCTTGATAAACTATTATATATATATATATATATATATTAAAAAAATTAAATAAATAATTTTGATATGTTATAACATATCAAAATTATGGATGTTTGAGTCAGAAAATACACATTCCGTGAGGCCGGCCTCGCTCTTTCCCGGTGGAAAGCCATGGACGGTCTTGGATGGAGACAGGGGCATATCCGATATTTGTTGAAATTCTAGGGGCAGGATTTCGGGGGAAGAGGACGGAGTGGATGGGGACGAGAGAGCGGCGTGGGTGGGTTCAGAGTGGCTATCATTCCACGTACGACGTGTTATCATATATGATGTACGTATTAATATATTCATTTGGGGGGGGGGGGGTGGGGTGGGGTCGAAGGCTGCAAAGTGTTCATATTCCCACGATTGCAGCTAACCGTTAGCCTAGACGCTGCCCCCCCCCCCCCTCCCCCCCCCAATCGTATACTCGTATCCCACCAACTCTTTCTTCGCTACCAACTCTTTCTTCGCTACTGTGGCGGCCAGCTTGTTTGCAACGAAGGGTGCAATAAGTCTAGACTGGCTTTGGCATAGATTAGAACGAGTGCTGCCTGCGATCACATGCAAACCTAGCATTGTTACATGCAACATACGCATCTTGGCATCTGATGTTTTTTGTGAACTTGTATTCATCACATACAATATTCATAAATTTGATCATAATTTTTTAGAAAAAAATTGGATGATTGTTGTTATTATAATGATTGAATGTATGTTTCCGGCCTGCATTGCAATAATCTACAATCTCTAGTTAATTAAGATGTAGGAAATGTTTAGAACAGCTGTGAATTGTAATATAATTTTTTTACATCAAGTTGTCGTAGATTATGTTCTGTATTTTTTTATTTATTCCTTTTAAGTTGGCATTATGAAGTATATATGCGACTAAAGAAGATGAGGAGGAGCCGTAGGCGAGTTGAGTGTTTTTCCTTTTTCAAATAATTTCTAATTCCTTTTAAGCTGGCTGTCAGTGACGTCGACTGGCAGTACGGAACGCTCAGTATTAAAATCTGGAGAATGATGACGAGGTCTGTAGACTCGTTCCGATCCTCACGCGTCCGTTACCCATCAGACAGCGCAGAGCCGACCATCCCCCACAGTTTTCCACGGCCGCATAATCCCTGCGTCTTCTGTCCGTGCATCACAGCGATCCACGTTTTACGCGCCACGCGATACGTGTACCCAGTTGCCCCTCCCTCCCCCCGCGGCAAGTGCGAACCCATGCAGCCCGGATGGATGGGAGAGAAAATTTTACGGTGTACGAGCCCGGGCAGCGGAACATCCGGCGATCGGGGACCTCCGATCGATGGGCCCTTGATGTTTTAAGACCGAGCCACTGCTTTGACCGGTCACAGAGGCCAAAAAATTCCTCCGGCCGTCGGGCCGGAGTCTGGTAACCGCCGTCGATCGAAAACAGCGAGTTCGAGAGTACCGAGGGAAGGATCGGCGTCCCATCCTCGGACCGTCTGGGATGGCACCGGAGGAGGGTACAAGGGCGGTGGTGACCCGGCCGAGGCCTAGGGAGGTAAGCTCACGAGGGAGTAAGCGAATCCATTAGTTAGTTTATTTCCTGGAAGCCAGTATGACTGGTTCGAGTATCGACCTCGTTAAACGTGTGCGAGAAAGAGCAGGAGAACTCCGGTGTCTGGTTTCCTGGTAGGTTCGCATTTGTTTTCTAATGAATTTTATATGCGTTTATTTCCCGTGTATTTCTGGTTTTTGTTTTATAATTATGCCACGTGGAATTCTTGACGGATATTTTACCATGTTATTTCTCTTTCACTTTTGTTTCATTTATATATATATATATATATATATATATATATATATATATATATATATATATATATATATATATATATATATATATGGTCGTGAGTAATTTTATGGTAGTAAGTAATTTGTGGTAGTAAGTTATTTTTTGCCTATTTGTTAGGCAGTTATTCCTTTTGTGTATTCCCCTATTTAGGTAGTTATTCCTTTGTATATTCCCTAATTAGATTGGTCCTAGATTATATATATGTAATAGGGGTTTAATGTTCATATATACAAAAGAGGGAGTTCTTTCTTCTACATGGTATCAGAGCTCTAGGGTTTGATTCCTAGAATACTGTACGTTTTTTTTTTTTGGTGTCAGAGCGTACCTATCGACCTCGGCCGTGGTCCCTGCCTCCACAGACGGAGAGAGAGAGGAGACGGGCAGTCTTCTCTCCCGCTGACCTTCGGCCGTGGTCCCTGCCTCCATAGACGGAGCCGCTCGACGCCATCGACCCCGTGGTCCCTGCCTCCATAGACGAAGCCGGCAAGACGCCATCGACCTCGGACCCGAAGACGGCTCGACGCCATCGACCTCGGACCCGAAGACGGCTCGACGCCATCGACCTCGGAGGAGCTTTTCCCTCCCGTCCTCCGGCCTCGCGTCGCCCTCGCCGCCCTCCGCCGACAGCCGGATCCTTCACGTCGGGTTCGGTGTCTGCTGCCGAGGTCACCGCCTCTTTAGATGCCGCCGGTTCTTCTCCACGTTTCCTGCAGCCGGCTCTTCTCCACGTTTCCCTGCCACCGGTTCTTCTGGTTCTTCACCCGTGCCCACGAGGGGTGCTTCTCCCTCACTTCCAGGCCAGCGTCGAAGACCGGGCAATATCCGGCCAGCGTCACCCTGTCGCCGGAGGCCATCGCCGACCCGAACTCGAAAGCCGTCACCGAACTCCACCACCCCGTTCATTGCGGAGGTTTTTTCGGCAGGTGGAACCGAAGGCTCTGGATCTGAGACAACGGCCGCAGAGCCGCCCGTCGCGGCGGTGCCTCGCTTCCCTCTCCACCAGGACAAAAACCCCATCGGTCAGTGCGTGCGTGCGGCGTGGTGGAGGGTTCCGGATCCGGTTCTTCTCCGTCTTTTTTCCCTCGTCCGCGTCGTGACGACAAGGTGCCTTGTTTTTGAGCTTTGGGCTTTGAGCCTTCGGCTTTCGAGCGACACGCCCGGCCGCGTGCTCCTAGAGCCATCACCAGCTGCCAAGGGGTGCACTTGGTTCGGTGTCTGGTGGAGGACCAGGGCTTGCAGCGCCCTTTCCGTGCAACTCTGATTCCTACAAAAATAGTCGATCAATATCACCTGCTCTCATGGCTGATAAACAGTCGATCATTGCAACTGACCAAGCAGATTCCAGTTCCTCTGCTACTGCCATTCTGGCAGACTTGACTGCTGCGATGAAGCAGCTCTTGACCCAGCAGACCGCGCCCCCGCGTGTTGAACCTCCAGTTGCACCCATTGCTATTAAACTTGATGGAAAAAATTATGGCGTTTGGTCCCAGGTTGTTGAGATGTATGTTTCAGGTAAGGACAAACTGGGCTATTTGAATGGTAATTCTCCTGAACCCCCTCCTACTGATCCATTGTTTAGACAATGGAAGATTGATGACTCTACGGTGAAAGGTTGGCTCATTAATTCCATAGACCCAGCCCTGATACCGAACTTTATTCGGTTTCCTACTGCCAAAGCTGTATGGGATGCTGTGGCAACGACCTTTTTTGATGGATCTGACACCTCTCAAATCTATGATGTTAAAAGGCAGGTTTCTCGATTGAAGCAAGGTGGTGGACCCATCGAGAAATATTACAATGATCTTCAAGGGCTCTGGCGTGAGATTGACTTCCGCCGTCCGAATCCTATGCAATGTCCGGCTGATATTTTGAAGTACAATGCCATTATCAATGAAGATCGGGTTTATACCTTTTTAGATGGTCTCGACGATCGCCTGGATAATGTTCGTGCTGATATTATAAAGATGGATCCCTTTCCAACTATTGAGCAAGCCTATGCCCGAGTCAGGCGAGAAAATATGCGCCAATCTGTCATGCTCTCCACTCCTATCGAGGTTACCTCTGGTTCCGCCATGGTGTCTCAGCGGGGCAAGGGTAATCATTTAGTGCTTTCTGCCCGGGGACCTCGGCCAAAACCTGATATGTTAATTCAATCTGAGGGATGCTCTCACTGTGGAAACCCTAAACATACAGCAGCATCTTGTTTTAAACTGCACGGCTATCCAGACTGGTGGGATGATTTTCAGAACAAGAAGAAGAAACCAGACTCCAAAAAGGGGCGGAATGGAGGGCAAGCCTCCTTAGTTACTAGTGGCTTATCATTAATTCCTATGAAGCCTGAATCTGCTAATGCCAAGTCTCTTGAAGGTAATTATGGGTTTGTCTTTGCTAATCGACATAGTGATCATGGGTGGATAATTGATTCTGGAGCTACAGATCATATGACTCCGAAATCTGGTGATCTTCTTACTTCCACTACACCACGTCGAGATCATATATACAATGCTACTGGACATGACTTTCCTGTGACAGCGGCTGGGCGTGTGTCTGTCACGCCTTCCCTCTCTCTATCTCATACCTTGCTTGTTCCTTCATTATCTAATCGTCTATTATCAGTTGGACAACTTACTAGTGAGCTGAACTGTGTTGTGCTTATGTACCCTGACTTTTGCCTGTTTCAGGACATTCTCACGAAGGAGATTATTGGGCGTGGTACTAAGAGGGAGGGGCTGTATTTTGTGGATGAAATAACTTCCGGACGGACCTATCACTCTCGTGGACAGTTAACTCAAGAGAAGGAACTTTGGTTATGGCATCGTCGGTTAGGTCACCCATCCTTTGGATATTTACGGCACTTGTTTCCAAAGGTATTTCATGGTCTATCGAACTCTAGTTTTCAGTGTGATACATGTATTTTGGCAAAGAGCCATCGAACTTGTTTTCCTCCTAGTTTGAATAAGAGTTCTACTCCTTTTTCCTTAATTCACTCCGATGTATGGGGTGCTTCTCCTATTACTACTATATCTGGGTTTCGATGGTTTATCATCTTTGTCGATGATTGCACACGTATGACTTGGCTATATTTGATGAAACATAAAAATGAGGCTGAAGCTATCTTCCGGACTTTCCACCGTATGATTCAGACTCAGTTTGGGGCCAAACTTCAGGTTCTCAGATCTGATAATGGTGGAGAATACTTAAGTAAACCTCTTGCAGCTTATTTTCAAGAACATGGTTTAATTCATGAAACCTCGTGCCCTCAGACTCCTCAGCAAAATGGTATCGCTGAGCGCAAGAATCGTCATCTTCTTGAGACCACTCGGGCGCTTTTGGAAGATAGCCATGTTCCCCATCGGTTCTGGGATTCTGCCATAGTCACAGCTACTTATTTGTTGAATCGCATGCCTTCCCGCATTCTAAAATATCGCACGCCAATGCAAGCACTTGCTGACCATGTGTCCCTTCCTTCGGTTCTCACCTTGCCTCCTAAAGTTTTTGGATGTGTCGCTTATGTCCATCTTCACAAAAATCAGCGAACCAAACTTGACCCCTGTGCTGTTAAATGTGTTTTTCTTGGTTATGGCCCTTCTCAGAAAGGGTACCGGTGTTATGATCTTACCGAAAAACGCACGTATGTCACCATGGATGTAACCTTTATCGAGACAGAGTCCTATTTTCCTCCCCCCCAGTGTCCGGTTCAGGGGGAGACTAGTGGCAGAACCAGACTGATGCGAGACAGGGTTGGACTGGATCGCTGGCGAGCATGAAAGTCACCAGAGATTAGGATTTGCAAAGGAGGAAAGAAGAGGGTGCAGGGTTAAGAAAAAAAAGATACTGGGGTTCACATAGATTTTCCAAGAAGAACAACCACATAGCAAAGGGACTCACACAGATGCCCTAGAAGAACAAGCACATAGCAAAGGGGCTCACATAGATGCCCTGGGCTCACACAGATGCCCAAAATCAGGGATCACACAGAAACCCTGGGAAGATGGAGAAGGGATCATACAGATACCCTAGGATCACACAGATCCTTCACATAGAACAATAAAAATTTTATTCATCTATCCTCCTATTACAAAAGGCTGAGGGTGGTATTTATAGATTTTCCAACCCTCATTTGAATTTGAATACAAGATAAAAAGATAAGAACGAATCAAATTCAAATATAAGATAGGATAAGATAAGCCTATCCATATATCAATCCTAACCAACCAAATCCTAAATCAAATTCAAATATAAGATAGGATAAGATAAGCCCATCCATATATCAATCCTAACCAACCAAATCCTAATTCAAATTTTAAACAAAAGATAAATCCTAAATAAATTTATTCCAAAAAATGCTTCATGATCTGTGCCACTCCAAGAATTATGCTTGCTCCAAGATCCGTGCTTGAGATGTCCCCATCACAGACAGTGGTGGGAAGTAGGAATTGCAGGAGCGACAGATGGGTACGCTCGGCCACATGATTCTAAGGATGCCCAATCAGACAACACTGAATTATTGTATGAATCTGAACAAGAACAACAGCAACAGCCCTCCTTATCTCCGCAACAACAGCAACAGCCCTCCTTATCTCCGCCCTCTTCGCCCTCTTCAGTACCACTCCAAACTCCTGAGAATGTACCTGAGGTAAGTTCTTCTACTGTACTTAATCCTTTTGAAGATACTGACATGCTTACTGGTTATAAGCTACCTGATAGGCATAATAGGGGCAAACCACCAAATCGGTATTCCCCAGATATAGAGGACCGCCGATCTCGATATCCTATTGCAGACTATGTATCTTCCAAAAGGCTGTCCACCCCACTACAAGACTTCGTAATTACTATCTCCTCAGTTCAAGTTCCAAACAGAGTTGAAGAAGCCATGAAGGATCCGAAATGGCTTCAAGCAATGAAGGTAGAAATGGAGGCTTTGGAGAAAAATCAAACTTGGAAACTTGTAGAACTACCAAAGGATAAAAAGCCAGTTGGATGTAGGTGGGTGTTCACCATCAAACATAAGGCAGATGGCACTATTGAGAGGTACAAGGCACGACTGGTAGCTAAAGGGTATACACAGACTTATGGGGTGGATTATCAGGAAACATTCTCTCCAGTTGCAAAGTTAGACACTATAAGAGTGTTGTTATCTCTAGCTGCAAACTTGGACTGGCCTTTGCATCAATTTGATGTAAAGAATGCTTTTCTTCATGGGGATTTAGAGGAAGAAATCTATATGGAGCTTCCACCTGGATACAGATGCGCAGATAAACCGAATATGGTGTGTAAGCTGAAAAGATCTTTGTATGGGTTGAAGCAGTCCCCTCGTGCATGGTTTGGTCGCTTTAGCTCAGCTATGAAAGGGTATGGGTACTCCCAAAGTAACTCAGATCATACTTTGTTCTTAAAATGTACTCAAGGAAAAAGGACTGCTCTTATTATATATGTTGACGACATGATTATTACAGGCAATGATAATGCAGAGATTATGAGACTGCAGGAATTATTATCTAGGGAGTTTGAAATGAAGAATCTGGGAGGTCTGAAATATTTCCTGGGAATCGAAGTTGCTAGGTCAAAGGAGGGAATTTATTTGTCTCAACGAAAGTATGTTCTTGATCTTTTAGCCGAAGTTGGCATGCTAGATTGCAAGCCTGCCGACACTCCTATGGGACAAAACTGGAAGCTTGGAGAGTATCCTGATCAGACTCCTACTAATAAAGAGAAATACCAAAGGTTAGTAGGTCGTTTGATTTATTTATCACATACACGTCCTGATATTGCTCATGCAACAAGTGTGGTGAGTCAGTTCATGCATGCACCAAGTGAAGATCATATGAATGCTGTGTGGCGTATCATTCGATATTTGAAGTCGGCTCCAGGAAAGGGGTTGCTGTTTGCAAAAAATGGCCACCTTGAAATAGAAGGTTACACAGATGCAGATTGGGCTGGAAGTGTGACAGACAGGAGGTCTACCTCAGGGTATCTTACTTTTGTGGGAGGCAATCTTGTCACATGGAGAAGTAAGAAACAAGAGGTTGTAGCTCGGTCTAGTGCAGAAGCTGAATTCAGAGGTATAGCAAAGGGGTTATGTGAACTTCTATGGCTTCGAAAGCTACTCACTGAGCTCGGGTATCCACCAGGTTTGGAAATTAAATTATTTTGTGATAATAAAGCAGCTATAAACATTGCTCACAACCCAGTTCAACATGATAGAACCAAACATGTGGAGATTGACAGACATTTCATCAAAGAGAATGTGGAGGCGAAACTGATCAAGTTACCTTTTGTCAAATCTGAAGACCAGTTAGCTGATATATTGACAAAGGCTCAGTCTAGCAGAGAATTTCATCGCTCACTTATCAAGTTAGGTATCAAAGACATCTTTGCACCCACTTGAGGGGGAGTGTGGTCGTGAGTAATTTTATGGTAGTAAGTAATTTGTGGTAGTAAGTTATTTTTTGCCTATTTGTTAGGCAGTTATTCCTTTTGTGTATTTCCCTATTTAGGTAATTATTCCTTTGTATATTCCCTAATTAGATTGGTCCTAGATTATATATATGTAATAGGGGTTTAATGTTCATATATACAAAAGAGGGAGTTCTTTCTTCTACAATATATATATATATAACTTGTTTCATGACCCGATGCCCATCGAGCTGGCTGGGTCTAGTTTTCCATGCGACCTTGTAACCTCCCCGACTCCGGTCTTCCTTCCCCAGCCCTGGTGATCACACCCGCCCCTCATGTCTAGCCGGTTAGCAAATTTTTCTTATTAGCTTTGATCGTTCAGATTTTAATTGAACACAGGCTAGGCTTGGATTTAGGTCGGGCTCGAACATGATATTTTCAAAATATTTTAGATCTAAATCCAGTCAGAAACTAGAAATTTTTTTGAATTGAGCTCAGATAAAAATGTGGCCCGGCTCAATCCTATCTAGTTTCTATCCTAATTGTTTAACTAAAGAGAAATTATTGGATGAACATAGGTCTATAGTCAAATCATTCTAACACACGGTGCTAGTATATGTAAAAAGAAGGAAAAATAATATAACTTTGGATGATTTCATTCTAGCTAGATACGGCATGACAATGGTTTATTTAATAATTTTCATTACTTTAGAAAATGTGCTCTATCGGCGAGCAATAAAAGTATAACAGAGATAAAATCATGAGATCATGGATCACATTGGACAGGATTAGAGCAGTTTCATCTATATATGATGAATGAGCTTGAGATGTTCTAGCAAAATTTGCTTCAACTCTAACTTAAAAAAATAATATAAAAATATATTTATTAAATAACCTAAAGTATCATGTTATTAATATTTTTATAATAATTTAAAATTTTATTTCTAAAAAAATCAAGCCAGAAAAGATTATTTGGATTTCTTATATAATCCTGTGCACATGCTCAAGACTTATAACTCACACTTGCACTCCTCTCACATGATCACGATCACCTTTGCATGCTTTTCATCACATGCATATTTACCGGCAACTTTATTTTAGGACATCAAATAAGAAATCTGCAATGATATACCACATGAACATTTGAGATCGATCCTACATGAAGCAAATAAAAAAGAAATTTGATATACATAATACATAAGTAGAAGAAATAGTATTGGTTAGTTGCTATGGGTGCAGCGTTGAATCATGTGACCGTGGGTGATGCTTTCAATAAATATTGCAATGGTTAGGGTCAGATACACAACATAACGGCGCCAAAGCTTTGATGACGACGTACTTGTCCTCATTACACTTTTTTTTTTCTAAAGGAGTACACACAGTGTGACCATCTCCGTCCATATTACCTAAAAGATTTAGAGAAAAATAAAAAAGTGCACCACGTGTTGCCGATGTCTATCGCGGTGGCCTGTAGTTCTTGAACTGACATTAGTCTTGAACTTTCTCATCTCGAGATTTCCAAGATCCCGGATCTACAAAATAAAATCAGAGATCCGGGCCGGAAATTCCGACGGGGACACTCCGACGGTCAAATTAGAAAGTGGCAAGATGGAACAGATCCCCTAAGACGGGTTCCCGAAGGATTCCCGTACTTAGAGGAGATGTAAACGAAAGAAGTATGGGAAAGAGGGGAGTTGAAACCCGGCTTCCTGCGCTGGGTTCACCGAGCTCACGCATGAGGACTTCTTGAGGCCTCCCAGGATCGTTCTCTTGGTGTTTTCTCTCTCTTTCGCCTTACCTTTCCGCCCGTTTTTACCGTCCCTTTTATACAACTGAACTGCCCTTAGCCCACGTTCCTTCCAGGAGGCTCCCTGAGACCTCTGGACCTTCTCCTCCCCTTTCTTCTTCGGGTCCGGGAGTTAAGTGGCCGGACCGCCTTGTCCACAGTGTGTCACGAAAGGGGGAAGACTGGTGAGGCTTTGGGCCGAGCGCGGGAGCTCTCCTTTCGAGGCGTTGACGGTGGGCTTCCAGCCATTTCAAGCTCCTGCCCGCAAGGATTCCATTTCTCGGTTGCGGAGCCCCATCTGACTGGTATAAATGAGGTTTCGCGTATCACTGCAGGTCGTACTGGTGCCCCCTACGGGGCGCGGCACACGCCGGCTCTAGTGGCGACCTTGCAACCCGTGTCTCTTCTTCCCCGAGGCTTTGCAGAGTAGGGTTGAACTCGACCAAGATGGACTCGTCAGGGGACGCCACCTAGCGGTGGAGTAGGGGCTGCCAGCTTCGGTCGAGGTGGACCCCTCCTGAGTGGACACTTGGCGGAGCGGCAGAGAGAGGCTCGACTTCGGCCGAGGTGGACCCGTCTTCGGGTGTCACCTAGCGAAGGAGCAGGAGGGCCCGGCTCGACCTCGGCCGAGGTGGACCCATCTTGGAGTGCCACCTGGCGAGGGAGCGAGGGGGCCACCAGCTTCGACCGAGGTGGACCCCTCCTGGGTGGACACCTGGCAGAGTGGCAGGGAGGTGCTTGACTTCAGCCGAGGTGGACCCATCTTCGGGTGCCACCTAGCGAAGGAGCAAGAGGGCCCGACTCGACCTCGGTAGAGGTGGACCCGTCTTGGGGTGCCACCTGGCGAGGGAGTGAGGGGCCGCCAGCATCGACCGAGGTGGACCCCTCCTGGGTGGACACCTAGCGGATTGGCAGGGAGGTGCTCGACTTCGGCCGAGGTGGACCCATCTTCGGGTGCCACCTGGCGAAGGAGCAGGAGGGCCCGGCTCGACCTCGGCAGAGGTGGACCCATCTTAGGGTGCCACCTGGCGAGGGAGCGAGGGGTCGCCAGCTTCGACCGAGGTGGACCCCTCCTGGATGGACACCTAGCGGAGTGGCAGAGAGAGGCTCGACTTCGGTCGAGGTGGACCCGTCTTCAGGTACCACCTGGCGAAGGAGCAGGAAGGCCCGGCTCGACCTCGGCAAAGGTGGACCCGTCTTGGGGTGCCACCTGGCGAGGGAGCGAGGGGCCGCCAGCTTCGGCTGAGGTGGACCCCTCCTGGGTGGACACCTAGCGGATTGGCAGGGAGGTGCTCGACTTCGGCCGAGGTGGACCCATCTTCGGGTGCCACCTGGTGAAGGAGCAGGAGGGTCCGGCTCGACCTCGGCAGTGGTGGACCCATCTTAGGGTGCCACCTGGCGAGGGAGCGAGGGGCCGCCAGCTTCGACCGAGGTGGACCCCTCCTGGGTGGACACCTAGCGGAGTGGCAGAGAGAGGCTCGACTTCGGCCGAGGTGGACCCGTCTTCAGGTACCACCTGGCGAAGGAGCAGGAGGGCCCGGCTCGACCTCGGCAAAGGTGGACCCGTCTTGGGGTGCCACCTGGCGAGGGAGCGAGGGGCCGCCAGCTTCGGCTGAGGTGGACCCCTCCTGGGTGGATACCTGGCGGAGTGGCAGGGAGGTGCTCGACTTTGGTCGAGGTGGACCCGTCTTCGAGTGCCACCTGGGGAAGGAGCAGGAGGGCCTGGCTTGACCTCGACAGAGGTGGACCCGTCTTGGGGTGCCACCTGGCGAGGGATCGAGGGGCCGCCAGCTTCGGCCGAGGTGGACCCCTCCTGAGTGGACACCTGGCGGAGTGGCAGGGAAGTGCTCGACTTCGGCCGAGGTGGACCCATCTTCGGGTGCCACCTGGTGAAGGAGCAAAAGGGCCCGGCTCGACCTCGGCAGAGGTAGACCCGCCTTGGGGTGCCACCTGGCAAGGGAGCGAGGGGCCACCAGCTTCGGCCGAGGTGGACCCCTCTTGGGTGGACACCTGGCGGAGTGGCAGGGAGGTGCTCGACTTCGACCGAGGTGGACCCGTCTTCGGGTGCCACATGGCGAAGGAGCAGGAGGGCTCGGCTCGACCTCGGCAGAGGCGGACCCGTCTTGGGGTGCTACCTGGCGAGGGAGCGAGGGGCCGCCAGCTTCGGCCGAGGTAGACCCCTCCTGGGTGGACACCTGGCGGAGTGGCAGGAAGGTGCTCGACTTCGGCCGAGGTGGACCCGTCTTCGGGTGCCACCTAGCGAAGGAGCAGAAGGGCCCGGCTCGATCTCGGCCGAGGTGGACCCATCATGTATATATATGTATGTATATATATATATATATGTATATGTATATATATATATATGTATATATGTATATATGTATATATATATATATATATATATATATATATATATATATATATATGTATATATGTATATATGTATATATGTATATATATATGTATATATGTATATATATATATGTATATATGTATATATGCATATATATATGTATGTATGCATATATATATGTATGTATGCATATATATATATATGTATGCATATATATATATATATATATGTATGCATACATATATATATATGTATATACACACATGCATGTATATTGTTGCCGCCCGATCGTCGTGGCCTGTAGCTGGAAACGATCTTGGACCGCGCCCTCGTCACTCGGGAACCTGCTCGTGTGCCCGGACCTGCAAAATAGAGGAGATCCGGGCCGGTGATCCCGGCGGGGGCACTCCGATGCTCAAGTCAGTGGCAATCCAGGTGAACAGATCCTCCTGGTAAAGCCCCGTATATGGACTCCATGTTTGGAGGAGATAATTATGTATTTGAAGAGTATGAATGAGTTGAGAGTAGAGCGAGGGAAGTGGTAGCGGAGGAGAGCTCAAGCTGGATGGTTGCATCCGTTGAGATCCTTCCGGTGAGTCTCCGGTAGCCTAAAGCGCTTGGCCTCTCGATTGCTCTCCTGTAGCTGTTCCTTTCGCCCGTTTGTTACCTACCTTCTTCTTGGAACCTTAGAGAACTCTTTTAAGCCAGGATGGCTGCACGCCGCCTATCTTGGGATCCTCCCCTCGCTTGCAGGTGCGTGCGATGACGTTCCATGCCGTGTGCGAGGTGCCTTTCCCAATTCATGATAAGGAACAGCACCGTGCACTCTGACCCTCCTTCTGGTCACTCAATTTTGAGAAACCTGGTAGAGCCTCGATCGGGAGGCAGCCACCCCCTGGATTCGAATATCCTAGGTTGACTTTTTCTTTTGGGTGGCACAGACGGTCAGTCGGGAGTACAGCACCTCGATCGGGGGATCCCTTTCCTTTCGGTGTAAGTGGTAGCTGGGGCAATTATTGCGGTCTGGCGGGCGCCCCTTCGTGGTCCTTGGGCGGCTTACCACCATTCAAGGAAGGCAGCGACGTCCCTCAGCTGCTTGTCCCTTCGTCCGAAATGGGGCTGGTTCAGGGAGAAGGAACTCAACTTTGACCAGGGCATCTCGACCTCGAGGGAGCCACCTGACAAAGGAGTCCGAAGAGAGTAGGAGCTCGACTTCGGCCAAGGCATCTCGACCTCGAGAAAGCCACCTAGCGAAGGAGTCCGAAGAGAGCAGGAGCTCGACTTCGGCCAAGGCGTCTCGAGCTTGAGAGAGCCACCTAGCGAAGGAATCCAAAAAGAGACGGAGCTCGACTTCGACCAGGGCATCTCGATCTCGAGGGAGCCACCTGACGAAGGAGTCCGAAAAGAGACGGAGCTCGACTTCAGCCAGGGCATCTCGATCTCGAGGGAGCCACCTGGCGAAGGAGTCCGAAGAGAGACGTTCGATATGGCAGCTTTCTCCAACATGGCATTTAACTGGGTCTGACATGGATTCCACGTCAGCGATCTTACCACATCATACATGTATGTATATGTATATATATGTATGTATACATGTATGTACGTGTGTGTATATATATATATACATATGAACGTTTAAGATAGCCCTCAGTTTTAGTATAAATAAACGGTGGAAAAGTTTGATAGTTTTCTTGTTGAAACAGTTCTTGCCACGTCACCGTATACTATACAAAACCAACCCCCTGGACAGCGAAAAAACAATGCAACAACCCAAATGGACCTCACCAAGGGATATCAAAGCCTGCACATCATTCACTAGTAGTTTAAGAAATAAAAACGGTGGAAGTAAATAGCTTCAACTTGTGAATGCATTTGTCATTTCTCAATGCAATTACTTGGGTCTGAAAAGAGGTTGTTGGAGACGCTTTTGTAAGTCATATCCATAGTGAGAGATGATGAAGAGTAGTTATTCGAGGACCACTTAATTAGAGGGAGAGAGAGATAAGGGGGGGGAGAGATTGGAAAAAGAGAGTAATGCAGGTAATTATATTCTTTGATCTTTTGGACAAAGATAAGTCTTTCTCTCAAACGTTTCATTGAGAATATGATAATTATCCCACCATTGTTCTCAAGAAATGATCTTATTTCCATAGAAAAACTCATGAACGCTCACTAAAGAGTAAAAAAAGAAAATAGCAGACAGAGAAGCCTTTTAAGTGATCTAAACTCAATCCTCTAAATCTTGGTAAGTCATTACATGCATAAATTCTTTATCAGACCATGAATCGGTGTGTCAAAGAAATGATCATATAAATAATTTACTCGTTCAAAGCTTAATTTCTTTAAGGATTTAGTTGGGAGTTCAAGGAAGAAAAGACAAGGAAAGGAAATATTAGTAAGAAAACGAAAGAAAAGAAAAGAAAAAAATATATTTTTTCTGGTTAGGAGTTTTAAAAAAAGAAAAGAAAATAATTTTTTTCTTTCCTAGTTGGGCAAAAAAGGGAAGAAAAAAAGAAAATGATGCAACTATTTTTTATTATTAAAAATATAAGATGAGAATTTAAAAAAAAAATAAATTTTCAATTCCTTTCTCATCAATTTTACTTGATTTGACGAAAAAAATTACAGACATGAAAGGATTTGTATTCCCTTAATTTTTCATGAAAAAAATTCCCAACCAACAGTTTTTTTTTTTTTTACCTCTCTCGTACTCTTCCCTCCCAACCAAGGTGTAAGAGTAATACTACACATATCAAGCCAAATGGCGAACAGGGAAGCCACTTTACCTGGGCCATAGGGAGCTCAATGATCCGGCAACATGCAAGAGTGGCTCATGTTTTAAACAATGCTTAAGGGTGGCACTATTGATACATTGGATACCATCATCCAGCTTCCACCGATTCACAGTTTGACTGCCAAATTAGTTTGCTGGCCTTGTCCTCTGTGCTGCAGTCTATTGGAAGCTGTTGATATGAATGTGCCTCAACAATCCTTGAAAAGAGCAGCTATGTACCAAGTGAGAATAGAATGAGAGATTGCAGTTGCTAATAATGCAGATTGATCATGGAAGCTATCAGATTTCATCCATTATATTGGTATTTTGTACTCCATGTGGAAGTAATTTGGTGTATATGGACATGGCTACTTCAAGGAGGCATTTCCTTTATGGTCCCCTAAGATAAGCACCTGGAACCTCAATAATGGCAAGGAGATGGACTAGTTGAGGAGATATCTAGAGCTGTATAGAGCTCTGGAGAATTGTTCCGGAGGCAGTGCAATGAGAAAATCTCAATAGATATTGTAACAAGGAGCCTCACAATCAATATACAGTGGATTCAAGAGCATGGAGCAGGTGATGTTAGAGTGTTTAGATTCATCCAGAATTCTTCTAAAATGATCTAATGAGCTAATGAGAGTGTACCAGAGAAGGCATCAATGACAATTACCCGGAGAATGAATCGAAATTATGTTTTGTTTCTGACTTATAAATAAGAGAGTTATGTGCTTATGGGCGAAGGAACAAAATCCGGAATAATTATGTGCCTGGTGTTGCAGAACAAATAATAAAATAAGACCTCGTGCCACTAGACCACTATGCTCTCGGAGTTGTCTTGCTAAGGATTCCAAGCGAAGATTAATTAATTAGCAACGATCTAAAACTAGATCGGTATCCTATGCCCTGCTCTTGGACAACAGTGAGAGTAGGAACACAAAAGAGTGGAGTGGAATCAGCCACCAAAGTCCAATGCTTAGGAGTTGTTCTATTAGTTTAAGGTGCACTCACAATTCCACATGGTATGTCTACCTTTGTTCAGAATTATTTTCTTCTGGTTCTTTCTTTTCAGATGTGTCTGCTCTATATATAGAGAATGCCCTTTCCAAAAGAATATTACTTTCGGTTTCTTTGATCCAAAAGTTTTTGTTATTTTGTGTTTTCAGGCAGCAATTCATGCTGCTGCTCACACAGATGAGTGGTACAAGGCCAGTTGGTAGATCATCTACTCTTGTTTGTGTTTCTGTTCCGACCAAATTCAATCAGTGGAAGGCTACGCATAGTTCTTACATTTTAAAAGGATGATTTTTATTAATGGTATCTGCGATTATTTATATAGTTTCACAATTCAATAAAGGAGTAGTCCTACCGAGCCAACACATATCCTCCAGTTAAGAATTACATAGAGAGCAAGCAAATAAAACATTTTTCACTCTTAGGAACACTCTTCTAATCGTTCAACTTCATGCTCTCCAATAAACTCCTGCCCTCAAGTTTTACAGAGAAGTAGGTCTTCATGTAGTCTCGGTAGCTCATCGTCTTATAATTCTCTTTGCCACCTTTCAGGACTTCTGAATGAGGGCCAACCATGGCGTCATGGTCTGGACCATGGAATGCAGCGATTGAAAGGCGTTCTTTCTCGGTGTTTATAATGGCCCTATGCTCAACGCTTTTATATTTTCCATTACACAATATCTGTTTCAAAGAAAAATTGGCTGTCAGTCATATGAAATAAACTCTGTCACCTCTCCAAATCTCAATCAAATTGTAATCTTTTTTGTGGAACTAGTATAACCTGTTTGTTATGCTAAAATTGCAAGTTCATGGCATCCTTCGAAGGCATATCTTAAGTTAATTTTATGCAATAGGTCTGGTGATAAATATATTGTAGATTTTCAGAATCTGAAATCTTGAAAGCAGTTACTGTACATTGTGCACTTGGGACACATTGATTCAACTAAAACAATTTAACACCAATATCTTTACCAGCTCAACACGTCGAATGAATCGAATAAAAATAAGCTTTAGAGTTAGTTACCTCAAGGATATCGCCAATGTTAACAACAAAAGCACCAGGGAGTGGGTCCACAGGAAACCATTTGCCATCCTTCTTTATCTGCAATCCTTGAACGTCACTTACTTGAAGGAGCAATGTCAAGCCGGTGGCATCCGTGTGAGATGAGATGCCCAGCACCTTGTCGGCTTTCGGGCATGGTGGATAGTAATTAATCCTCATTCCTTGTGGCTGGTCCTTGAAAATATTGGAGATCGTCCCTGGTTTAATCCCCAGATTCTTAGCCAGGAACTTAAGGAGACATCCTGCCACTTGCTTCAGCTCCAATGAGTAGTTATCCAGGGTAGCCCTGAACTTGTCCGAAAACACAAAGCAAGAGGCACAAAATAAAATGCATGTTGATGATACTGGGATATGAGAGAGCAATGGGAACGAAATTACTGCCAATACAGAGAATAGAAGTTCCTAATGTCAAGGGACCAATGAAGGGGGGTCAACTTTTAAGGGCCTTTTTTTCAAAGAAAGATGAAGGAATTCAGAATTCCCAAGCCATCGAAAACCTCGGGCATCAAAGGCTTTAAAAGTCCGTCTTCAAATTGAAATGTGCAGTATAAGATTCAATTTACGTAGTCTAATGAAAGCTTGATGCTTGACAAACATGCATATTTAGGCCATAGGATTTTCAATTTTTGCAGTCTAATGAATGCTTAATATGGAGTATAAGATTCAATTTATGCATATTTTCACTTTACTGACAAACCAGAATGGATTCATATTTAGGCCACTTAGCATCAAACCAAAAGCTTCTGCACAGAAATTTTGTGAACCTGAATGTGGGAGGATGAGTAGGCCAGAATCTCATCTTCCTTGAATGGAGTGGTCGAGAAATGAGGTAAATCATGTCTGCCCAATCCAACTTTTGGTCCTCTGAGACCACAAAAGCTTGGCCATAGCCCTCGAGGTTGTTCGGTAGCTGAGCAAATGCCTTCTTTTCTTCCAGTGGAAGCCTGAAGAACTCCGTGATGTCATCCTTCATTCTTTTAATCACTTCATCAGGAATTCCATGATTTATTAGCTGCAGAAACATTATGATTGTATTGTTAACCTTGGGATAAGAATGATCCAATCTAAACCAACTACGAATGAAAACAGGTAAATCCATTGCATTAAAAGATTTGAAAGTCTAATAGACTTTGTCCATTTCTGATTATTACTGAAAAAATTGCTAATGTTTTGCTTGTATCAGCAAAACTAAAACAGATGTCCATATTGTTGGAAATAAATAAACTTAATTATACATGGAATCAAGGGACACTATTTACTGGTCAACGAAATTTTTTGTATTTTCAAGAGACCTTATTTCAAGAGATAGTATTAGAATTAGTAAACTAAATTAATATTATCCGGTTATTGGCAATGTCTTTTAGTGTTTCTCTCCGTATATAAAATCAAAGTGTCATTCATAAATATGATTCTTGTTATTTTGTATAAAGGGTAATTAAAGAGTCGTAACATTCCTTATATAAAGGGGTGTACTCTAGTCATTTATATATATAAGTTAAAGATATATTAATAAAGTTAAAAAGTTCTCTTTTTCTAAAAAGTTATATTCTCTTCATTCCTTGGTGAGAAATACTATAATACTCCTCTCCTCCTCTATCCATCATAACAAAGTGGTATCAGAGCTAATTATGACTACCGGAGCACTTCCTATTCCTCGTCTTGCCAACAACTATGAAAATTGGAGTATTCAAATAAAGGCATTACTTGATTCCCAAGATATTTGGAAGATTATAGAGAAGGGATATGTTGAGCCCCAATATGAGTACAATCTCACAGCAAACAAAGAATAACAATCTCAAAGCTTCGGAGAAAGGATAAAAAGGCTCTCTTCTTCATCTACCAACTTCAAGCAAACATAGGAGATTTTACAAAATTCTTACAAAGATGTAGAAAAGGTAAAAAAAGTTCATCGCCAAACCTTGAGAGGTGGGTTCAAAGCATTGCAAATGAAGGAATCTGAAGTTGTATCAGACTATTTTACAAAGGTGTTGACCATTGTGAACCAATTGAGGAGGAACGATGAGATATTTGATGGGTCATAGAGAAAATTCTACAATCTTTAACAAACAAATTTGATTATATTGTGGCAGCCATTGAAGAGTCCAAAGACTTGGACACTATAATAGTGGATGAGCTTATGGGTTCGCTTTAAGCTCATGAGCAAAGAATATTAAAGAGAAGATAAGAGTCATTGAAGCAAGTTTTACAAAGCAAGCTTTCCGTTAATGACAAGGAGAAGTCAAGAGGCGAAAGTAGCCAAAAAAGCTGTAGCCGGGGTTGACGGCATGCTCGTGATAGAGGTCGAGGTAGAGCCTATGGTCGTGGAAGAGGCCGTAACCACAATAATATTGAAGATGGCAACCAAACTCGTGGAGAAAGAGGACAAAGAGGTAGAGGCCAAAGGTATAACAAGGGTCAAGTTTCATGTTACAATTGCAACAAGGTTGGGCATTACTCTTTTGAGTGCTACTCTAATCAATTTAATTAAGTTCATGAGAAAGCCATTTATGCCAAGAAAGAAGATGATGGAGATAACATACTTCTACTAGCACGAAAAAGAGAAGAAGCTACCAATCAAAATATGTAGTACTTGGACTCCGATGCAAGTAACCACATGTCGGGGCATAAAGAAATATTCATAAAGCTTGATGATTCGATAAATGGCCATGTCGCGTTTGGAGATGCTTCCAAGGTAAAGGTGGAAGTACTTATTCAATTCAAAGATGAAAATCAACATTTTATTTCTAATATCTATTATATACCTGATATAAAAACCAACATTCTTAGTGTTGGGCACTTTTAGAAAAAAGATTTGATATGCAACCGAAGGAAGGAAGCTCTACCTAAGGAAATACAACAAATTGATTGCTCGTGTTCCTATATCAAATAACCGCATGTTTATGCTAAACATAAATCATATTATTGCTAATTAAATGTCTAAGTGCATGTATGAAGGATGCTTCTTGGTTTGGCATTTGCGATTCGGATATATAAACTTTGGTGCTCTAAAACTTCTTTCAAGTAAGAGAATGGTGAAGGGGCTGCCCTATATTGATGCCTCTAATAATATATGTTAGAGGTGTATTTCTAGCAAACACCTAGGGAGGAGCTTTTTAAAAGAGTCTTGCAACAAAACAAAAATACCACTTCAACTTATCCACACCGATATTTGTGGACCAATTACTTCAAGCTCATTTGGAAGTCATCATTATTTTCTAACTTTTATTAATAATTTTAGTAAGAAAACATGGATATACCTCTTGAAGAAGAAGTCAGAAGTATTTCAAACTTTCAAGGAGTTTAAAGCTTTGGTGGAGAATCAAAGTGGCTATACCATTAAGGCATTGCAGTCATATTACATAGGAGAATTCATGTCCAAGAAGTTTGAAGCTTTTTGCAAATCTCATGGCATTTGGAGATCCTTGATCGCGTCATACTCACCTCAATAAAATGGCATCATGGAAAGAAAAAAATTGGACTATACTTAACATGGTTTGAAGCATGCTTAAAATAAAGGAAATGCCAAAAGAGTTTTAAGGTGAGGCCGTCAATTATTTGGTCTACTTGCTTAATAGTTTCCCTACAAAGAATTTGGAAGAGATAACGCCACAAGAGGCATGGAGTAGTTATAAGTCCAATATCTCTCATTTGAAGGTATTTGGGTGCATATCTTATGCACATATTCTAGATCAAAGGAGAGGCAAGTTAGATGACAAAAGCTAGTCATGTATCTTCATCGACTAATATGCAAGATCTAAAGCCTACAAACTCTATAAACCAAAGGAGAAAATTATTATAAGCCAAGATGTGAAGTTTCAAGAAGACGGTATTTGAAATTGGAATACTAATATAGTGATAATACAAGATGAAGAGCAAATCAAGGAGCAAACTAGAGAACCAACACCACTTCATCTCCCACTTCATCAGATGAAGATAGTTTAACATCACTAAAGACAAGAAGTATTCAAGATTTATATGAGGTGACAACTTTCTTAAATCTTATGTCTTTTTGCTAATGAAGAAATAATTTCTTTTGAAGATGCTATTAAAGATGAAAAGTGGAGGAAAGCCATGAATGAAGAAATAAAAGCCATAGAGAAGAATGAGATATTAGAGCTAACTTCTCTACCAAAAGGGCTTGAACCGATTAGAATAAAGTGGGTTTACAAAGTCAAGAAGAATGTGCAAGGTGAAATAGAGAAATACAAAGTACAACTTGTGGCTAAAGGCTACAAGCAAAAGACCATAATTGACTATGTGGAAGTCTTTGCTCCCATTGCTCGAATGGAGACTATTCGGTTGGTGATTCCTTTGGCAGCTCAAAATAAATGAAAGATTTTTTAACTTGATGTTAAATCAGCCTTTTTTAATGGCTACTTGAATGAAGAAGTGTATATTGAGCAGCCCAAAGGTTATGTCAGAAATGGACAAGTAGATAAAGTGCTAAAATTAAAAAAGATGCTCTATGATTTGAAGCAAGTACCTAGAGCTTGTAACTCAAGAATTAATGCATATTTCAAGGCTAATGATTTTGTTCAATGCCCCTATGAACAAGCTCTATATGTCAAGAGAAAGGATGAGAACATATTACTTATCTTATTGTATGTTGATGATCTTATCTTTACCAGCAATTCTATATAATTAATCAAAGAATTCAAGCAAGCAATGGCGAAGGAATTTGAAATGATTGATATGGGACTTATGTTTTATTTTCTTGGATTAGAGGTGAATTAACTAGAAAATAAAAATTTTCTTTTCTGAGTACACTATGCAAAGGAAGTGGTTAAAAGATTCAAAATGGAAGATTGCAATTCTATTAGCATACCGATGCATTGTGGTGCAAAATTATTCAAGAATGATGAAGGCAAGGTGATTGATCCTACACTCTACAAAAGCTTAGTAGGATGCTTGAGATACTTGACATGTACAAGACTAAATATATTATATGGTGTTAGTTTGGTGAGTCGATTCATGGAGGAACCAAAATCATCCCATTGGAAGGCGGCTAAGAGAATCCAACGCTACATTCAAGATACTCTAAGTCTTGGCTTATTTTATTCTCATTCTAACAATTTTTAACTTGAAGGCTACTTTGATAGTGATTGGGGTGAAGACTTGGATAACCGAAAAAGTATTTCTGGATTTGTATTTTTCATGGATGATATGGCATTCTCATGGATGTCAAAGAAGCAATCGATTGTTACTCTTTCAGCTTGTGAAGCCAAATATATTGCAGCATCTTCATGTGTTAGTCATTCAATATGGATAAGGAGCTTACTAAAGGAGATTAATTTTGATCAAAATGAAGCTATACAAATTTACATTAATAGCAAATCGGCAATTACTTTAGAAAAGAATTCAGTCTATCATTAAAGGAGTAAACATATAGATATTCGCTTTCATTCAATTCGAGAGCATGTGAAGAACAAAGATGTAGAGCTTATTTATATAAAAACTTATAATCAAGATGCGGACATTTTTACTAAACCACTTGGAGTTGATCTCTTTAACAAATTCAAAGATCTACTTGGTGTTGAGTCTTGGATGGTGCATTCAAGGCTTGTTGGGTCAATATCCTTGTATTGGTCCAGTCTACCATGGTTGTCCATGATGTATCTAGGGCTAGGAGTAAGTCTGGGATGAGTCCTAGGTGTTTTAGGCTAAGTTTTGGTCAGTCTGGGTCTTAGAGTTGGCTCCTCTAGTATAAGAGTCAGCTCTGCTACTTGGCACCACTCAGGATATGGGAATGTGTTCTGGTCGAGTCAGCTCGTTGGGTTCGAGTCGGCTCGGTTACACAGTCAGGAAATCCTGTGGTCTGGACGAGTCGGCTCCAATGGGTTCAAGTCGGCTCAGTTACACAGTCAGAAAATCTTGTGGTCTAGACGAGCCGGCTCTGATGCTTAGAGTCGACTCGGTTCCAAGGTCGAGTTACTCTAGTGTCTGGAGTCGGCTCGATTGACGGGTGAACTGTTTTAAATGGTGCCAGCTGGGAGGGAGTTTGGGGTACTCGGCTACGTGCGACCAAGGTATATATATTGTAACCTCTTGAGAGAATTAAATAGGGTTGTAAACGAACTTCTCGAACATGGAATCAAGAAAATTTCCTTTCTCTAGAGAATTATCTCTTCTTCTCTCTTCTTCTCCTATTCTTGGATCTTGACGTGATTGATCTTCAAAGACATGTATCCTATTATGTTCTCCAAAAACATCGCTGGTAGAGGGTCATCCATAACCTGTGGTATGCTTCCGCTATTGCTTTGTTGATCAGGACGTTCGTTCTTGATCAAGAACAAGGCTGCTTTTATGATTTAGGTTCGACGTGAAATCTGAAGTTAGATCCAAATTCTCAATATTTTGGTATTAGAGCAAGGTTCGTGGAAGGAAGATCTCAAGATCAGAGGGTTGGAAGGAAAGCTTCTTGTAGGTACGATTTTCAGATCTCTTGATTTCTTGATTATGTGATGGCATCAAGTGGGTTCAAGGTAGATTTTGAAAATTACAATGGCAAGAGAAACTTCATCCTGTGGCAGCAAAGGGTTAAAGATTTGATGGTTCAACAAAGGATCTACAAGGTTTTGGTTAAAGAAAGACTAGAAAAGTTCAGTGTTGAAGAATAGGAAGAGTTAGAAGAGAATGCTTTTAGCACTATCAGAATGTGTTTGGCTGATCAAGTTTTACCTGAGGTTTGTTCGGAGACTACTGCAAAAGGTCATTGGAGAAGATTGGAGAACACATACATGGGAAAGAACATGACGAATAAGCTATGTTTGAAGAAGCAACTGTATAGCTTGAGAATGACTGAAGGAGGAGACCTCGTTGCTCATATTCAGATTTTCAATCAGGTATGTTCTGAGGTAATGAGTCTGGATGTGAAAATTGACGAGGAGGATTGGGTATTGTTGCTGCTATGTTCACTCCTTGGATCGTATGATGGTCTCATAACCACCTTGGTTTATGGGAAGGAAACCCTGAATTATGAAGAAGTTGTTGGTATGCTCAGATCTAATGAGCAAAGGGAAAAGATTTGCAAAGGTAATCCTAACTCAGAGGTTTTTGCTGTGAATGAGAGGCATGGTAGACCAAAGGAAAGAGCTGGGGGGAAATCAAAGAACAAATCTCAGTCTCGAAACTATAAGAACTTGAAATGTTATAAGTGTCATCAGCTTGGGCATATCAAGAAGCATTGTCCTCTTTGGAAGACAGAAAAGGGAAGAGTCAACACAGGTGGTGCAAATGTATCAGATGGTAATGGAGGAGATGTACTGATTGTATCAGATGGATTAGTAGATTGGGATAATACCTGGATTTTGGATTCTGCATGCTCATACCACTATACCTTACATCGGGAATGGCTTTACACCTATGATAGGTCAGATGGAGGTAGTGTAAGCCTTGGTGATGATCATCCTTGTACGGTGGCTAGAGTTGGCACCAAAGGGTAAGGATGTATGATGGAGTGATAAGAACTCTGTCAAATGTCAAACATGTACCAGAGTTGAAAAAGAATTTAATTTCTTTGGGCTACTTTAAATAGCAGGGTTATGATTTTAGTTGCCAATCTGGTAGTGGATGTTTAAGAATAACCAAGGGAGCTTTGGTGGTAATGAGAGGAAAAAGACTAAGCAACAATATGTACAAGATGGAAGGCTCAATTATGAATGATAGAGCGGATGTGCTTACAGCGGCACAAGAGGAACAGTTGACATATAAAATGTGGCACTATCAGACGGGTCATATGAGTGACCGAGGGCTCATAGAGTTAAGCAAAAGAGGGAACATTTCAGCTTTGAAGAATGATGGAAATGATCTGTGTGAGCATGTATCTTTAGTAAACAGCATAAGGTGAAATTTGCTGTTTGTACCAAGCCAAGTGAAGGAGTGCTAGATTTGGTGCACTCAGATGTATGGGGATCGGCACCTGTTTTATCCAGGAGTGGAGCAAGGTATTTTGTTACCTTCATTAATGACTTCTCTAGAAAATGATGGATGTATCTGATGAGAGAAAAATCAGATGTATTTGCCTGGTTCAAAGCATGGAGGGCTGAAGTAGAGAAGGAGACATGAAGACATGTGAAGTGCCTTTAGTCAGATAATGGTGGGGAGTACTCTAGTAAAGAGTTTAGGAGTCGCTGTAAGGAAAATGGGATTAAACGCCATTACACAGTAAGGATGACCTCACAGCAGAATGGTATTGCGAAAAGGATGAATCGAATACTATTAAAAAAGGCAAGGAGTATGAGGCTGCAGTCATCACTGCTGAAAACCTTTTGTGGTGAGGCTATTGATGTGGGATGAAAGGGGGTAGCTGGAGGATCGTTGGAGAGCTGAGAAGTCTCCTATGATTAAGGTCAAAAAGGAGGAAAAAATATGTGGGGGCAAGAAAGATGGATACTCTATGGACTTGGGACTTACCTTCACGGAGAGACGTCGCACCTCTAGGGCATCTCACCCATCCCACTACATGTAGTCTAGGGCGTCCCACTCATCTCACTACATGCGGAGCCTAGGGCATCCCACCCAAATCGCTACCTGGGGCCGTGAAGGAGAAGCTCCAAGATCATAGAGGGGACTCAGCAAGGGAAAAGATAACTGGGACCTCACACCCCTCGACACCCGCAGGTGAAGGAAAAATGGGCTACATGCCCACTCCTAAAGGAGGCAGAACCAAGAACACATTTTTCAAAAATTCATATTCATCATCATATTTTATTCAAGAGAGGAGGTGTCTTTATATAGGCTTACAAAACTTGGGGTCCAAGTAAAAAATACAAGGCATGCAGCTCATAAAAGGTGACATCCCAAACCTGCTTTGTTTGCAGCCTAAAAATATGGTAGAAAACTAAACACAATCCTCTCCATATGGTGGAAATTCAAACTAATCCTAATCTAAAACTAATTTTAAAAAAACTTCCTAACTTATCCATACATCCAGTTTTAAAATAAATAAATAAGGCAGTGTTTGAATTTACCAAGATCAGTGCCTGCTTTGAAATCTGTGTGACTTGATAACTGTGCAGAAAATTCTTGCTATGAAAAGCGTGCTGCTCTGAGATCCGTGCAAAGCTATTTTTTGCTGCTCTGAGATCTATATAGATTTCTGGCCAAGTGATTGTGGAACAGAGGGGCGGAGAGGGGGGCTTGCGGGAGACTTCGCCGGTGCCAGCGCTTGGGAACGAGGTGGCACGGCCGGCGATGGCACGACGGTGGTCGCGGAGAGAGGGGCGGAGTAGTTGGGGCGGACGGCGGCCGTGGGCGCTGGGGCTTTGGGCTGGGACTTTGGGCGGCTCTGCTGGCGACCGGTGACGGCGCTGGAGAGGAAGACGGCGGTCGTGGGCACGTGCGATGGAGGCGCAGGGGTGAACGGCCATGTGTGGAGATGCATGGAGGGAACGGCAATGGGTGCTTCGTGGGATTCGCCAACGTTCCCAAAAGGAGATCGATGCCGGGAAACGATGGACGGCCGTCAGGGGTGGCACCGGAGGTCGGGCATGGTGGATCCAGGATGAACGGGAAGAAAAAAAATAAAAAAATGGAGGTCTAGGAGTTTTCTGGGAGGTTGAAGATGAAAGGAATAAGGAAGAATAAATCGAGAATAAAATGGGGATAAAATGGAAATAGTGGGAATACATGGAATAGTTGGGATAAAAATTTAAACTAAAATAAAAAAAATCTGAAAAAAGAAAAATAAAACCCGGATGGGTTTTGATGTCCCCATCATTCCCCAAGGGTGGGAAAAACTCGACTCCGTCGAGTCAGGCTCGCTGCAATTTTTTTTTTCTTCTTTTTTTTTCTCTTTTTTTTCTTTCTTTTTTTTAACTTTTTTTTTCAACCCTAATCCTCTCCTGCTCTGATACCAAATTTGATGCAGGACCAAAGAGGGCACCTAGGAGGATCGTTGGAGAGCTGAGAAGTCTCTTGTGATTAGGGTCAAAAAGGTGGAAAAAATATGTGGGGGCAAGAAAGATGGATACTATATGAACTTGGGACTTACCTTCACGGAGAGACGTCGCACCGCTAGGGCATCTCACCCACCCCACTACATGTAGTCTAGGGCATGCCACCCATCTCACTACATGCGGAGCCTAGGACGTCCCACCCAAATTGCTACCTGGGGCCGTGAAGGAGAAGCTCCAAGATCATAAAGGGGACTCATCAATGGAGAAGATAACTGGGGCCTCACACCCCTCGACACCCACAGGTGAAGGAAAAACGGGCCACATGCTTACTCCTAACGGAGGCAGAACCAAGAACACGCTTTTCAAAAATTCATATTCATCATCATATTTTATTCAAGAGAGGCGGTGCCTTTATATAGGCTTACAAAACTTGGAGTCAAAGTAAAGAATACAAGGCATGCAGCTCATAAAAGATGACATCCTAAACCTGATTTGTTTGCAGCCTGAAAATATAGTAGAAAACTAAACACAATTCTCTCCATATGGTTGAAATTCAAACTAATCCTAATCTAAAACTAATTTAAAAAAAACTTCCTAACTTGTCCATACATCCAGTTTTAAAATAAATAAATTAGGCATATTTTGAATTTACCAAGATCAGTGCCTGCTCTGAAATCTATGTGACTTGATAATTGTGCAGAAAATTCTTGCTCCGAGAAGCATGCTGCTCTGAGATCTGTGCAAAGCTATTTTTTGCTGCTCTGAGATCTGTGCAGATTTCTGACCAAGTGACCATGGAACATAGGGGCGGAGAGGGGGGCTTGCGGGAGACTTCGCTAGTGCCAGCATTGGGGAAGGAAGTGGCAGGCCGGTGGCTGGGGAAGATGGCGGCATGGCGGTGGCACGACAGTGGTCGCGGAGAGAGGGGTGGAGCAGCAGGGGCGGACGGCAGTCGTGGGTGCTGGGGCTTTGGGCGGGGACTTTGGGCGGCTTCGCCGGCGGCCGGCGACGGTGCTGGGGAGGAAGACGGCGGTCGTGGGTGCATGCGGTGGAGGCGCAGAGGCGGACGGCCATGGGTGGAGCCATATGGAGGGAACGACAATGGGCGGTTCGTGGGATTCGCCGACGTTCCCACGAGGAGATCGATGCCGGGGGAAGGTGGACGACTATCAGGGGTGGTGCCGGAGGTTGGGCATGGCGAATCCAAAATGAACGAGAAGAAAAAAATAAAAAAAACGGAGGTCGGGGAGTTTTCTGGTAGGTTGAAGATGAAAGGAATAAGGAAGAATAAATCAGGAATAAAATGGGGATAAAATGGGAATAGTGGGAATAAATGGAATAGCTAGGATAAAAATTTAAACTAAAATAAAAAAAATTTAAAAAAAAGAAAAGCAAATCCCGGATGGGTTTTGATGTCCCCATCAGCTATTACTCTGTCATGTTTTCTTGTAAACAGGTCTCCTCGATTCAAGTTGAATGGAGGACTTCCAGAAGAAGCTTGAAGTGGGAAGAAGGTGGAGCTTGGCCACCTGAAAGTTTTTGGTTGCCCGACCTATGTACATGTGGAGGCAACTGAAAGAAGCAAGCTGGATCCTAAGTCAAAGAAGATGATCTTCATCGGGATCCACAAGGAGTCAAAGGTTACCTACTATGGGATCCTCAATCACAGAGGACAGTGATTAGTAGAGATGTCATTTTTGATGATATGAGCATCTTGGAGAAATTGGGGACTGCAGTTGGTAGTGCAGTCACAAAGATGAACAGCGGTGAGTGCCCTACACAGGTGGAAAATAGGCCATCAACATCACCTGAAAATGGAGTTTCAATTGAGGAGAGTTGGGTAGGAAAGATTCTCCAGAGGTAGGAGAAGCAAGTAGAATCAGCTATTCAAAGGGAGGTGCAGGAGGAGTAACAAACAGGAGACTTACATGATAGTGCAAGGGGTGTGGCATTGCATAAGCCTCAATGCACAATTCGGAAGCTGGTGAGATATGACATGGATAAAACTATATCATATGCTCTTATATCTATTAATGAAGATCTAGAAAATTTTGTGGAAGCCATGGAAAGTCCTGATAAAGAGTCATGGATGCAATGCATGATGGAAGAGATGGAATCTCTCAGGAGGAATCAGACATGGCAGCTGGTGGATCTACCTAAAGATGCTTATGCAATTAGCTCCAAATGGATGTTCACAAAGAAATCAGTACCTTCAGAACAAGGTGGAGTGAGATATAAGGCAAGACTGGTAGCAAAGGGATATTCACAAAGGGAGGGAGTTGACTACACAGAGATGTTTTCTCCTGTGGTATGCCATACTTCAATTCGAGTGTTGTTGTTATTGGTGGCAAAACATGATATGGAATTGGAGCAGATGGATGTGAAGACAGCCTTTCTACATGGAAGCTTGGAAGAGAATATCTACATGAAGCAACCTGAGGCTTCATTGAGATTGGACAGGAGAACAAGGTATGTCTACTCTAGAGGTCATTGTATGGTTTGAAATAATCACCTCGTCAATATTATCATAGATTTGATACATTTATGTTGAGCCTTGGGTTTCTCAGATGTGAACATGATCATTGTATTTATATCAAGGATGTGGATACTATGGATGCTCTCTATTTATTTTTGTATGTGGATGATATGTTGATAGCTAGCAGAAGTATGAAAGCTGTGAAAGGGCTGAAGAGAGCATTGTCTCATGAATTTGAGATGAAAGATTTGGGATCAGCACAGAAAATCCTTGAATTGGAGATTTGCAGAGATAGATGCAAAGGAATACTCCATTTGTCACAAGGTGGGTACATCGAAAGGGTACTCGAGAGGTTTGGGATGGAGAAGGCCAAACCAACAGATACACCATTATCAGGGCATATTTCTCTCTCAAAAAATTAGAGCCCCCAAACAGAGAATGAGAGAGAGTACATGGAAAGAGTTCCATATGCCAATGAAGTGGGCAGTATGATGTATGCTATGATTTGTTGCAGGCCACACATAGCATATGCTGTAAGCCAGGTGAGCAGATACATGGCTGATCCTGAGAAGGAACACTGGAAGGCATTGAAATGAATTTTACGATATCTGTAAGGGACTCAGAAGCATGGACTAGTATTTGGTGGGCAGCTAGAAGGACATGAATGGAACTCGATAGAGTCAGGTGAATATTCAGGTCCTTTGGAAGGGTTTGTTGATGCAAGCTATGCAGGTGATCTTGATATAAGAAGGTCTACAACAGGTTATATCTTTTGCATGTATGGTGGACCGATTTCTTGGAGATCTACCCTTCAACCTATTACTGCTTCGTCTATAATGGAAGTAGAGTATATAGGGATTACTGAGGCTGCAAAGGAAGCACTATGGCTTAGAAAGCTAGTGGCTGAAATGGGGGTGAAACAGTGTATGGTGGTCCTGCATAGTGAGAGCCAAAGTACCATACACTTGACTCAAAATCCAGTCTATCATGCTCACACCAAGCATATAGATGTGAGATACCACAGAGTCAGAGAGCTGGTGGAGGAAGGAGAAGTGGTGCTGGTGAAGGTCTATACAAAAAAGAACCAGGCGGATGCACTTACAAAGGAAGCACTATGGCTTAAAAGGCTAGTGGCTGAAATGGGGATGAAACAGTGTATGGTGGTCCTGCATAGTGAGAGCCAAAGTACCATCCTGCATAGTGAGAGCCAAAGTACTATACACTTGACTCAAAATCCAGTCTATCATGCTCACACCAAGCATATAGATGTGAGATACCACAGAGTCAGAGAGCTGGTGGAGGAAGGAGAAGTGGTGCTGGTGAAGGTCTATACAAAAAAGAACCAGGCGGATGCACTTACAAAGGAAGCACTATGGCTTAGAAGGCTAGTGGCTAAAATGGGGGTGAAATAGTATATGGTAGTCCTGCATAGTGAGAGCCAAAGTACCATCCTGCATAGTGAGAGCCAAAGTACCATACACTTGACTCAAAATCCAGTCTATCATGCTCACACCAAGCATATAGATGTGAGATACCACAGAGTCAGAGAGCTGGTGGAGGAAGGAGAAGTGGCGCTGGTGAAGGTCTATACAAAAAAGAACCAGGCGGATGCACTTACAAAGGCTCTACCAAGGAAAAGCTTCTACTCTTATATGTGGTTGATGGTTTAAGGAGTCTAGCATATATAGCCTTGAAGCACCTAGGTAAAGATTGTTGAGTCTCGGGTGGTGCATTCAAGGCTTGTTGGATCAATATCTTTGTATTGGTCCAGTCTATCATGGTTGTCCATGATGTATCTAAGACTAGGAGTAAGTACGGGATGAGTCCTAGGTATTTTAGGCTGAGTTTTAGTCAGTCTGGGTCTTAGAGTTGTCTCTGCTAGTTGGCACGGCTCAGAACAGGAGAATGTGTTATGGTCGAGTCGGCTCGGTTACACAGTCAGGAAACCCTGTGGTCTGGACGAGCCGGCTCTGATGCTTAGAGTCGACTCGGTTCCAAGGTCGAGTCAACTCTAGTTTCTGGAGTCGGCTCAATTGACGGGTGAACTGTTTTAAACAATGCCAGCTGGGTGGGAGTTTTGGGGTACTCGGCTACGTGCGACCGAGGTATATATATTGTAACTTCTTGAGATGTTTAAATAGGGTTGTAAATGAACTTCTCGGGCGTGGAATCAAGAAAATCCCCTTTCTCCAGATAATTCTTTCTTCTTCTCTCTTCTCCCATTCTTGGATCTTAACGTGATTGATCTTCAAAGACCTGTATCCTACGTGTTCTCCAAAAAGATCGCTGGCAGAGGCTCATCCACAACCTGTGGTACGCTTTCGCTATTGCTTTATTGATCAGAGCGTTCGTTCTTGATCGGAAACAAGGCTGCTTTTATGATTTGGGTTCGACATGAAATATGAAGTTGGATCCAAATTCTCAACACTTGGTATTAATGATGGAAGACAATTAAGTTTAAAGGGAAGTGTTGGAAATAAATAAACTTAATTATACATAAAATCAAGAGATGCTATTTCCTGGTCAAAGAAACATTTTGTGTTCCTAAGAAACCTTATTTCAAGAGATGGTATTGGAATTAGTAAATTAAATTAATATTATCTAGTTATTAGCAATGTCTTTTAGTGTTCCACTCTATATATAAAATTAAAGTGTGTCAGATCGCAGCCCCTAACCACCATTCCAAAAAGAACGTCCCTGTTGGAAGGCTGGAACTAACAATTTTAAGCCAGATCAGGGCCTAGCGATAACGTGCGCTGACAGGCCTGAAGGGCTTCACTCCTGAGCCGGCCCGTATCAAGCTAGATTGCACTCAAGTGGCAGGCTGGGCGATCAGTCCCATTCACTCCATCCGGGTTCTCGAGTCGACTTTACCGAGGACCGTGACTAGTATCCCAATCACCTAGCCCGTGCCATGTGGGAGCCGAAGGCATGAGCTGGAACCTAGTCAACAATCCCCCCAGCAACATCCGAGGGGCCTATCCCGGTTCGAACCTGCAACCTCGTTCTGATACTAACTTTCGGATTGCAGTCCCTAACTGCCATTCCAAAAGAAATGTCCCTGTTGGAAGGCTTGAACTAATAATTTTAAGCCAGATCAGGGCCCAACGGTAACGCGCGCTGGCGGGCTTGAGGGGTTTCACACCTTAGCCAACCCACATCAAGCCAGATCGCACTCAAGTGGCAAGCTGGGTGGTCAGTCCCATTCAATCCATCCGGGTTAAGGGGCCAAGCCGACCCACACCTCGAGTCAACCCTATCGAGGACTGTGACTAGCATCCCAGTCACCTGGCCCGCGCCATGTGGGACCCGAAGGCGTGAGCTGAAATCTAATCAACAAAGTGTCATTCATAAATATAATTCTTGATATTTTGTGCAGAGAGTAATTGAAGAGTTGTAACATTTTCTATATAAAGAGATGTACTCTAGCCATCTATATATATAAGTTAAAGATAAATCAAACAAAGTTAAAAAAATTCTTTTCTTCTAAAGAATTATATTTTCTTCATTCCTTAATGAAAAATACTATAATACTCCTCACCTTCTCTATCCACCATAACACATGTAATTCATTGGGCTACAGTCTCATTCTGAAGTCCAGTTAAAACACAATAACTCAAAATCTATGGAAATAGTTATTGAGTTCATACACACTAACTCAAAATCTAAAGTCCAGTTAATACATAATAACTCCATTAAAGCAAATAGTTAGTTTTATGTTTTTTTTTAATTTTCATTCTATGCATCTAAACAATATAGACAATCTCTTTTCATATGTGAAAGTTAGATGTTAATGCTCAACAACTTGATTCCATTAAATCAGCAAGTAATCCAGAGTCCTCTCTTGCTCAAAGTTAATGATCAACCAAAAAAAAAAAAAAAAGGGAAAGAAAACATAGCATAGCCTTATCAAGTGAGATAATATAGAAAAATGCTTTAGAATATATACATATATAATTTTATGCTTATAGGGATTATGGAATTATAAAAAGGTCCACATGAGGTGGCATGGCTTATCTAATGAGCATGGATTCTCTACGGTACTCACAATATACTGCATGATATGGTGCATCGCACAAACCATCCGTTACATGATGGATGATTGTATGTAGCTATGCACGGCATGCATTACACGGCCCGCATCCAAGCACAACCATCTATCATGTGATGGACTGTGCATACGATATACTGCATTATATGGTGTACTACAAAAAAACCTATGCTAGCTCTTGTCTAGTTAGGATAACTAGAAAGAGTTTGCTCAACTTCGCATTTGGAATGCTACAATATTTTTGAGATTGCTAACTAATGTTGTTGATTGGAGGTTGGTACTGGTTACCTAAATCTTAGTATCACCCAATTTTGACCATTTTTTTCTTCCATCCTTGTTTCCTAATCAAATACTACTTCATGATGAGATCACTTTAAATAGTGCTTCATTAGAAATTGGATAAGAATTCCCCATCTTCCTTCGTATATCAGCATTCATGCAGTCATAAGTTTTGTTATATTTGAAGTAAAAGGAGTATTATTCTCTATTTCTCGAAGCAAATCAAATGAGCAAATAGGTTGTATGATTCCGTTAGTGCATAATGACTCTGGCACCCATCTTTTTGTTTTTGTTGACTAAATTATCTTATTATTATTATTATTATTTTATTTTGATAAATCAAAAGGAGCGGGGATAAATTTCAGTTGTAGCTATTTCGTTCGGGCTCCATCTCCATCAGATTATGTTCGATATGAACCGCATGTTTCACATACTCTTTCCATCTTTCGGTGAGTACGTCAACCTGATATCACTAAGATACCGGAATATGATACTTTTCACCATCCCGATCGGAGTAGGATACTCTTTTATCATCCCGATCATGTACTACAGAAAAAATTTTGAATTTAATCAAATTTTATTATTTGTTTAACTCTTTTTTAAGAGGGAAAAAAAAAAAATTTCCCTAACCACCGTCAGGCTAGTTCACTGACTTTCGGCTCTTGCGTATAACTGTCCTCGGTACCAAACCCAGGAGATGGGGAGCAAAACAAGGGCATATGTTTCAGCAAAACAAGGCCACGTTAATCTCTCTCACTTCTTTCAAGGAAGTGAATTTTTTCGTGTCATTACAAATGACAACACTCTTTATTAATGATAGTAGCCTTATCTCATTATCAACTGATCATGAATATGAGAGATAATTTTATTGATGATTCAATTAAATTTAAATTTTTTTTTAAAATCAGATAATTGATATGAATGAGAGATTAAGATTTTTTTTCTGTTACCGTTCTATTAGCCGGCATTTTAGGTGATGTCAAATTATTTTTATCCCTGATGGAAAGCTTGCGGGATAGCTACACCGAAATTTATCCTTCTTCAAAAAAATCCAAGAATTTTTTGAACCCGCAACGGTTGGTTTGAATGAGAGATCAAAATCTCTTTTGTTCTCGTTCTACTGGCCGGTATCTTAGCAGTATCAAATTATTTTTATCCATGACGGCAAAAAAAAAAAAAAAAAAAAAAAAAAACAACAACAACAACGCTCTTGCATATATGTATACTAAAAATAGGCCTACAACTCTAGTCTCCATTTACATCAAGGAAAAAAAAAAAAAAAAAAAAAATCCCTTGATTTCCAACGGACATAACCCGTTGACCTTGTATTTTTGGATTTCCGCATCCTATATCCACTATATATTTCAGTAATCAATAGCCAATTCAGAGTAAATTCATGGCCTTGGTAATAAAAAGACTAACCTGGAAGAAACCCCACTCCTCGCAAGCATGGTCAAGCTTGGCAGACTCGTCTTCTGAAAATTCAGGATCGAGAAGTCTTTTGAGATCGATTACTGGAAGCTGGCCTTCGCCATCACGATCGATTGGATCAGACTCGGTTTCAGGCCTGATATATCTCGGAGGGATATCCGTCTGCCCATCGATGGCAGCTGCAAAGGCTTGGACGTTTGCCACCGGGTGGGAGTGACCCATACTCTGGGAGCTCACTTGGGCCATCTCTTTCTCTCTCTCTCTCTCTCTTTTCTTGATGATAAGGGAAGCAAATGAGAGAGAGGACACTATAAAATATCGTATAGGATTAGTTTCCTGATTTATTATATTTTTTAATAATATTTTTTTTAAAAAATAAATATAAAAATTAAAAAAATATATTAACAAAGTTATTAATCTCGTGATTAAAAAATAATTTTTTTTTCTCATTTTCAATATATATTTTTTATCGATACATACTATATAGTTATATGATATGCATTAAATAAATTAATTATTAAATGAATCAATACACATCCATAAATAAGTCGATACATAATTTTCAGAATGTAAAGTTTATCTATTGTCGTCTAAATCGTCGTGGCCAGTAGCTCTTATGTGGCCTAGGTGAGTAGACTCCCCGCCAGCATCACCGGGCTCGTCGGTCGGAGACGATCAAGGGGAACATAGTCGTAGTCGGGATGAAAGGGGCTCGATACTGTGGTGGTCTTCCTGTGGGCCTCTCCGGTGAGGAGTAATCTTCTTCCGTATTGTCCCTCCATTGGGCGATACCTGTAAAACAGGGAAGACCTGCGCCGGGGATTCCGGCAAAGACACTCCGACGATCAAGTCAGTGGGACGATCGAAGGAAATAAGAGACCTCTGAGGCGAAGAGCTTGGAGGACTCTCTGCTGCCAGAGGGTGATAGAAAATGGACGATAATGTAAGAATGAAGAGAGTGTGTTGTTTTCTTACCCCTTCTCACCTCTTCCTGCTGCTCTTATGTAGACGAGCGGCTCTTGGTGTTCAGAGAGATGCGTTCTTCTTGGTATAGGCATGTGAGGCTTTTGCAGGCATGGGAGGCTTAGATAGGTTGGTCAACCTTCTCCTTCCAGGTGGTTCAGGAGGTTGGTGAAGGGGCACAGTGCCTTGGATGGGACACACCTTCCTAATTGGTGTAAATTATATCCTGGGGGCTTTAATATAGCCCTTCTTGTAGGAGGCACACCAGGGGCGGTGATTTTACATGTCAGGCTGCCACCGTACCTGTATTTTGAAAAGCGTACCTGGGATGGAGACGATGATATACGGATCAAGAGAGATAGGCAGATGGAGGTTCTTCATGCGCACAATTCGAGGTGCGCGGCACGAGGCGCCTCCTTCATGCGGACCGGGGTGGGCGGTCAGCAGTTTCTTGGGCGCGCGAACCGAGGCGCGGGAGCGAGATGCTTTGGCATGAGCGAGCGGGCAAGGCGCCGGCCTTGGCGCGGGCTAGGGTAGAACCGTGTCACGCTGGAAGAGCAGACCGGACGGAGGCACGACAAACGGAGCCTCGCATGTCGTACCGGAGCTGGGTGCACCGCGAGCGGAAGCGGAGCTAGAGTCGACGCGGGCGTCTGGACTGGGAGCCGTAGGGCGGCAGCACAGGCCTCCCGCGGGCGGATCCCTGTGGGCAACCGGCCACTAGGGCGGGCGAAGCCAGGGTGGACCGGTGCTGGCGAATCTGGATGCCGGGAAGGTCGATGCCGAGGTGGGTTTCCCACGGAGCCAAACTGGAGCGGGGCAGGACCGGAGTAGGCACGCTGCTTCGTGCCGCGAGGAGGAGCGTCGATCGCCGAACCGAAGTGGTCGCAGGCATGGGAGGAGCCGGACTGGTGCGGGGCTGCCGCGGGCTTGCCCAGCTGGGCCGGTGCTGGAGCCAGAGCCGATCCTGGCGTCTAGCACGGAGGCGAGGCGGACCCCTGCGGGCAATCGGACGCCGACACGGGCTGAGTCGGGGTCGCGCCGGACCCCTACGGGCAAAGGCGAGGTGCAGGCCTCCGCTGGCAGACCGGGCACTGGAGCGGGCTGAGCCGGGGTCGCGCCGGACCCCTGCGGGCGAAGGCGAGGTGCAGGCCTCCACGGGCGGACCGGGCACTGGAGCAGGCTGAGCCGGGGTCGCGCTGGACCTGTCGCCTCGTGCCGGACTAGAGCTGGGGCATGCCGCGGGCGGAGGCGTAGGCTTGGTGCCCTGGCGCGAGCAGCCGAACTGGCACGGGGCAGCCGCGGGCGGAGGAACTCCATGCGGGCGTGCCGAGGCGCGGACTTGGCTAGGTTGCCGCGAGCATGCCGGGGTGCTGGACCGGGCGGAGGCGCGCTGGACCGGTGCGGGGAAGTCGGACGGAACCGGACCAGAGCTGAGGTGCGCAGCGGGCGGAGGTAGAGCTGCCACGAGCGGAGGGGCTCCCTGCGAGTGTGCCAAGGCGCGGAGGAGGCGCGGACGTGGCTGGGTGCGGGTGCAAGCCTCCCGTGGATGGAGTGCACGGGTGTTGGATTCGAGGTGGACGCGTGCCGAACTGGGCAGACGCATGCCGAGCTGGGCACGCATGCCGAACTGGAAAGACGCGTGCCGAATTGGGCAGACCCGCGCCGAACTGGCTCGGGCCTGGAGCTGGAGCTGATCTGGGCGTGCCACTGGCTTGCCGAGCTGGAAATGGGCGCGTGCCATGGGCGTGCCGAGCTGGAGCTGGGCACCTGCCGTAGGCGTGCCGTGGGCGTGCCGAGCTGAACTGAACGGCCGAAGTTGGACTTCTCATGGCCGAAGTGAGGCCGAGGTACTGAGGTTCCCCGCCGAGGTGGGGCTTTGTCGAGCCGAGCTGAATCGCCACATGGTCGAAGTGGGCCCGAGATGAGTCCAAGGTGGAGAAGCACCCGGGCGAGGTAGCGGAGTATGTGGCCGAGCTAGGGCCGAGGTGGAGAAGTACGCTGCCGCGCCAACCTCCAAAGAAGATGCGTGTCAGGGCTGAATGGATCTTGTTTACTACTGTAACAGATGCCCCCACTCCCTGAGTCCAAAATGTCTTCGTTTTGGATAAAGGAAGTATTATCATCCGTTCGGCTCTGCACCTTAGCGAGCTCTGTACCGACTGCAAGAAGTTAGTCGCTAAATGAAACTGAACTTACTAGAGGTTAGCTGTTGGTCTTTGAAGGCCTAGGTGAAGGCATCAAGTCTGGCTGTCCTTTTCACGAACAGGGGACGTCCTGCAACACAACTTAGAAGGTGTTGTTTTTGGAGCTTACTTGCCTGTAGGTATTTTTACCTTGAGTTAGTTGTGTTATGATGGTGCAAGTATTTCAGTCGGACTCCTCTTTGACCAGATAGAAGGTGATGCCTTGGAAGAAAAGGTTGAGAGGTGCACAACTTGGTCCACAAGATTCCTTTTTTATGATATCTAACATGTCGCATTATTGGTGCTACAAAAACGAAATTCTTTGTCCACGAGAGAAAGCACAAAATATTTTTTTATGATAAAAATATTTTTTTATAATTTTTTTATTAAAAATTATAATTTAATATAAGATGTCATGATATAAAATATTATAATTTTAAATAAAATCTTAATTTTGATTTTTTAAAAAATATGTTTTTTTGAAAAGACAAGATCATTTTATTTCAAGGTATCATAATTTCATCGGAAAATATATTTTTTTTAAATCATAAAAATTATACAAAAAAAATGACATTTTTATTATTAAAAAAATAATAAAATTTTTAATAATAAAAATGATTTTTTATTTGAAAGATTAAAATATTATGTCTCATGGTATCATAATTTGATTTTTGGATCATAATTTTTTAAAAAGAATTATAAAATTACGTAAACAAAAAAATATTTTGTTATTAAAAAATGATGATAATAAAACTAGATAAAAATTTTAATAATAAAAATGTTCCTTATATCTATTTAAAAATATAAAAATATCAAGTTTCAGTATGTCATAATTTCACCAGAAAATTTTATAATTTTTTAAAAAAATTATAACAAATTTTAAAAGGAAGGATATTTTTATTATTAAAAATTTAAAAATATGAAAAAAATATATTTTCATCTTAAATTTTTAAAAAATTAAAATTAAAATTATATTAAATACTTATAATATTTAAAATTAGTATAATTTTTATTAATTATATCTATATTGTCTAATCAAGTTTTTTTTTTTTCATGAATACGATGGATAAAAAATTTCTCCAGCGATAATTTGAGCCGTATTTAGAACCGGAAGTGGGCTCAGGCCGGCCCGATCCAAGCCTGGCACACTTTTTCATTAATATCACGTTTTCCACAAACGCTAGGCAAATTGTATCACACTTATCCATTTGAATCGCATTGTGCCCAAAAAATAATAATAATAATTAAAAAAAAAAAAAAAAACACCTACTCGAATTGATTTATAAAGAAGTATGTACTTTTTATAAATCACGTTGAATCGTACCTAACTCCACCTGCATGGCTCCACGTATCTCATATACGGTGGATTTTAGTTTTCACGAATAAAAATAAAAATATAATGAATGCTCTTAAAAAATATTTTCTGTTTTGTCAGTGAATTAAATACCATCGTTCTTCCAAAGAGCTACTTTTAAATTTTTTCAAGTTAAAAAAAAACAGATCAGCTGAGTAGTTGAGAGATTATTTGAGAAAGCACCGCTCGTAGTCGTAGACGATCTCCGCCGCTTGCCACGGGGTACAACCAGAGGACTCGTCAGCCTTTCATGGAACGCGATGCAAAAAGGATGAGTAAAACGTAGCCATCTTGGATGCTGGTGTTATCTTCTATCTCGCGGTAGTCCAAAGGCGACAAAGCCTTCTAGAAGGTTTTTCACAAACCTAACGCTAAGATTTTAATCGGTGCCCTGAAGGAACGAGCGCGCAACACTAAGTCAACACTTTAAAATTAAAATTGAAGTCATGATTGAGGCGAATTGAGAGAATTGCGGTTCCCAGTCTTTGTCGGATAAGGACTTGTAACAACCTTCCCAGTCTTTGTCGGATAAGGACTTGTAACAACCTCCCCTGGAACTGTCATCCTTCACTATATTTCTTTCTTCTATATATATATATATTTTTTAATATTTTTTTTTATTTTAAAAATTTGGAGGGAAGATATGATTGGCATCCATTCAAAATAGTACCATCGGCGATATTGAAGTATTGGCTTCCCAATTGTACGAGAGCAGGTAGTCCAATCATTCTTCGCATGAAAAATAGACTAAATCTTCTTTAAGATAGTGATTTTATCCGCCTCCAAATCGTCTTCTTTTTTTTTATTTCCATGGCCGTAGGTCTCTATCTCGGTCCTATAAGATATCCAAAAATTTTTAGTTCTTCCATTTTTCTATATTTCTTTCTTCCAAGTTTTTTAATTTTTTTTCTCTCTCCTACTTTTTCTTTCTATTTTAAAAATTTGGATGGAAGATAAGTTGATTGGCGTCCGTTCATAATCGTAACAGCGATGGATATTCAAGTATCGACTTCCAGATTGTACCTTAGAGGAGAGCATATAATCCAATCATTCTTCGCATGAGAAAGGGATGAAATCCTCTTTAAGATAGTGATTTTATCCACCTCCAAACTTCCTAACCTTATTCTATTATATTTCTAAATTATTTTATCACATCAAATTTATTCTACCACATACGCCACGAAAAAAGTTATTTTTCAAATATTTCAAATATATATATTTCCTATTGTTGCCGATCTTACCGCTGTGGCTTGTAGCTTAATCTCCTTCGCCTCGGGATCTTAATCTCCTTCGCCTCGGGATCTCCAAGCCTCCGGACCTACAAAACAAGGTCAGAGATTCGGGCCGAGGGTTCCGGCGGGGGTACTCCGACGGTCAAGTTAGCGAACGGCAAGATGGAACAGATTCTCTAAGACGGGTCTCCGCTGGATTCTCGTGCTTAGAGGAGACCTAGATGAAAGAAGTGTGGGAATGAGAGGGGTTGACACTCGGTTTCCTGCACTGGACTCGCCGGATTCGCTCCTGGGAATTTCCAGGGGCCATAGCATCGTTTCTTCTTTCTATGTCCGTGTTTTTCCCTCTCGGTGGCTTACCTTTTCGTCCGCTCTCGCCGTCCCTTTTATATCACCGGACCACCTTCAGCATTTTTCCTTCTACCCTCCGGAGGCTCTCGGAGGTCTACGGCTATTTTCCACCGTTCCCCCCTTTTTCGAGTCCCCCCAAGGCCGGGAGTTAAGTGGCGAGCTTGCCTCGTCGGCCGTGCTATCACGAAAAGAGAAACCTGGCGGGATCTTGAGCCAAGCGCGGGAGCCTTCATCTCGGGGCATTGACTACGGATTCCCTTCCGGGGGGTTCCAGGCCCACGATCGCAAGGATCCGATGCCTCGATCATGGGGCCCTTCTTAAGCGATGTAAACGAGATTCCGCGCACCGGTACAAGCCATACTGGGTGCGCCATACGGGGCGCGCTGCTCACCGATTCTAGCAGTGACCTCGTGGCTCGCGCTTCTGATCCCCCGAGGCTTCGCAGAGTAGGGCCGGCTTCGGTCGAGGTGAACCCATCTTGGGGTGCCACCTGACGAAGGAGCAGAGGAAGGCTCGACTTCAGCCGAGGTGGACCCATCTTGGGGTGCCACCTGGAGAAGGAGCAGGAGCGCCTAGCTCGACCTCGACCGAGGTGGACCCGTCTTGGAGCACCGCCTGGCGAGGGAGCAGGGGCAGCCAGTTTCAGCCAAGGTGGACCCCTCCTGGATGGACACGTGGCAAAGTGGCAGAGGAAGGCTCGACTTCGGCCGAGGTGGACCCATCTTGGGGTGCCACCTGGCGAAGGAGCAGGAGTGGCCAACTTCGACCGAGGTGGACCCCTCCTGGGTGGACACCTAGCGAAGTGGCAGAGGAATGTTCGACTTCAGTCGAGGTGGACCCATCTTGGGGTGCCACCTAGCAAAGGAGCAAGAGCGCCTAGCTCGACCTCGGTCGAGTGGACCCGTCTCGGGGCGTCGCCTGGAAAGGGAGCAGGGGCAGCTAGCTTCAGCCGAGGTGGACCCCTCCTGGGTGGACACCTAGCAAAGTGGAAGAGGAAGGCTCGACTTCTGTCGAGATGGACCCATCTTGGGGTGCCACCTGGCGAAAGAGCAGGAGCGGCCAACTTCGACCGAGGTGGACCCCTCCTAGGTGGACACCTGGCGAAGTGGCAAAGGAAGGCTCGACTTCGGCCGAGGTGGACCAATCTTGGGGTGCCACCTGGCGAATGAGCAGGAGCGCCTGGCTCGACCTCGACCGAGGTGGACATGTTTCGGGGCGCCGCTTGGCGAGGGAGCAAGGGCAGCCAGCTTCAGCCGAGGTGGACCCCTCCTGGGTGGACATCTGGTGAAGTGGCAGAGGATGGCTCGACTTCGGCCGAGGTGGACCCATCTTGGGATGCCACCTGGCGAAGGAGCAGGAGCGGCCAACTTCGATCGAGGTGGACCCCTCCTGGGTGGACACCTGGCGAAGTGGCAGAGGAAGGCTCGACTTCGGCCGAGGTGGACCCATCTTGGAGTGCCACCTGGCAAAGGAGCAGGAGCGCCTGGCTCAACCTCAGTCGAGGTGGACCCGTCCCGGGGCGCCACCTGGCGAGGGAGCAGGGGCAGCCAGCTTCAGCCGAGGTGGGCCCCTCCTGGGTGGATACCTGGCAGTGGCAGAGGAAGGCTCGACTTTGGCCGAGGTGGACCCATCTTGGGGTGCCACCTGGCGAAGGAGCAGGAGCGGCCAACTTCGACCGAGGTGGACCCCTCCTAGGTGGACACCTGGCGAAGTGGCAGAGGAAGGCTCGACTTCGACCGAGGTGGACCCATCTTGGGGTGCCACCTGGCGAAGGAGCAGGAGCGCCTGGCTCGACCTCGACCGAGGTGGACCCGTCTTGGGGTGCCGCCTGGTGAGGGAGCAGGGGCAGCCAGCTTTAGCCAAGTTGGACCCCTCCTGGGTGGATACCTGGCGAAGTGGCTGAGGAAGGCTCGACTTCGACCGAGGTGGACCCATCTTGGGGTGCCACCTGGCGAAGGAGCAGGAGCAGCCAACTTCGACCGAGGTGGAACCCTCCTGGGTGGACACCTGGCAAAATGGCAGAGGAAGGCTCGACTTCGGTCGAGGTGGACCCATCTTAGGGTGCCACCTGGCGAAGGAGCAGGAGCGCTTGGCTCGACCTCGGCCAAGGTGGACCTGTCCTGGGGCACCACCTAGTGAGGGAGCAGGGGTAGCCAACTTCGGTCGAGGTGGACCCCTCCTGGGTGGACACCTGGGGGAGTGGCAGAGGAAGGCTCAACTTCGACCGAGATGGACCCATCTTGGGGTGCTACCTGGCGGAGGAGCAAGAGCGCCTGGCTCGACCTCGGTCGAGGTGGACCCGTCCTGGGGCGCCACTTGGCGAGGGAGCAGGGCAACCAACTCCGGTCGAGGTGGACCCCTCCTGGGTGGACACCTGGGAAGTGGCAAAGGAAGGCTCGACTTCGACCGAGGTGGACCCATCTTGGGGTGCCACCTGGCGAAGGAGCAGGAGTGCCCAACTTCGACCGAGGTGGACCCCTCCTGGGTGAACACCTGGAGAAGTGGCAGAAAAAGGCTCGACTTCGACCGAGGTGGACCCATCTTGGGGTGCCACCTGGCGAAGGAGCAAGAGCGCCTGGCTCGACCTCGACCGAGGTGGACCCATCCTGGGGCGCCACCTAGCGAGGGAGTAGGGGCAGCCAACTTCGACCGAGGTGGACCCCTCCTGGGTGGACACCTGGTGAAGTGGCAAAGGTAGCGAGCACGTCCCTGGTGAGAATGACCGCGAGAGAGTTTCGAAAAAAAATCCACGTGGTACCGCTAGCATCCAGCTAGATCTAACATACACTCCACGTCAGCGATGTTGCCATGTCACCTATATTACAAATAACAGTCTAAATGAGATTTGTAAATAGTTTATAATGCATGCATAATTATTTGTATTTAATTATAATTTATTTATTTTATATATTTTATATTTATATATACAATATTTTTGGTTATTTGTAGTATAATATCTATTTCTTTTGTATTGTGCAAAATTAATTAAAGATTCTTACTAAACATATATTATGGCATGCAAATTAATTTTTAAAAGACTATACAAATAAATTAATCAAAGTCTTTAGGATTTAGAAATAAAAAAATTAATTAAAATTTTAACAAATCACAGGTCCGATCATATCAGTGATCATTTTAATAAAACTTTAATTTTTTTAAAAAATATTTTTTATAAACAAATACAAGAAAAATAAAATAATAAAAATAAATAAATATATAAATAAATATTAAATATTAAATATTATTTAAATTATTTAAACAAATCTTTAACAAAATTATTTTCTGGATCTTCTTCTTTGAACCTTATTTAAATTTAATGGCAATCCTTAAGGATGACATCATTGGTCTTAAACCCGAAAATTTGATAGATCCTATTTTAGGAGGTGGCAAAGACAAATGAAATTTTGACTAACCACCTTGGGACCACTTGTTCCTCTAGTTTAACCATACATTCTACCTTAGAAGAGGATTATCTATGCAAAGGTAGAATCCTTAGTGCCCTTTTTCTGACTCACTATGTGATATTTACTTATTAATTAAGAATGCAAAGGAATTATAAGATATCCTAGAGTCTGAGTATGGCCTTGATGATGCTGGGGTTAAACGACTAAGCACTGTATCATTTCTTAGATATATATGGTAGAAGACAAATCCATCAATGACTAGCTTCATCAATTCTAAGAGTATCTTAGAAAACTTCAAGCTAATGAAGATAAATTCTCAAAAAGATTTAAGATCTCTAGCCTACAATGTCTCCTTCTTGGAATGACTTTATCAGTGGATCTCAGCTAGTTCAAAGAGGATATAAAATTATCCTTGACTGTAATAAAGTTATAATAACTAAGAATAATACCTTCATAGAAAAAGGATATGTAAGTAAAAGTTTATTCAAACTAAATATAATATTTTTTTATTAATAAAGTTGAGAATCAAATTTATTTTATAAATGAGTCTAAACAAAATCTTGGCATGATAGGTTGGGTCATGTATACTAAAAAGTCAAATATATGATTAAAACTAATTCCTAAATCAAACTTAAATTATCAAGGTGCGAAGTATGTGCCGAGTCTAAATAATCAAGAAAACCATTCAAATCAGTTAAAAAAATTCTTCAATTTTAGAGTTGATATATAGTGATGTATGTAACTCCACCGAGACTGCAACCATAGTGGAATTAGATATATAGTGACCTTTATAGATGATTTTTCGATATTGCTACTATTACCTAATTAAATATAAAATAAAATCTTCTATAAGTTTAAAATTTATAAGAGTGAAGTAGAAAATCAATAAGAAAGAATTAAAATTCTTGTAGTATATCTGATTAGAGAGGCTTATTAGTATACCTCGAAAAGATGAGAAGATCTCCTCTATATAAAACAGTTTATAGCTCAATTTTAAGATTTCTAGACAGAATGTGAACCATCTTCCTTTAGATCTTAAACCGGAACTAGAAACTGAACCTGAATTAAGAAAAAATAAAAGAAGGAGTGAAAAAGATTTTGGAGAAGACTTTTCATATTCTTAGCAGAGGGTAAACTTTCTTATGTATAAAGAGACGATCATCAT